>OZ007556.1:90535583-91735583 GCA_963931855.1 Philhelius festivus
GTATTGTATGTGTATTGTATGTGTATTGTATATGTATTGTATGTGTATTGTATGTGTATTGTATGTGTATTGTATGTGTATTGTATGTGTATTGTATGTGTATTGTATGTGTATTGTATGTGTATTGTATGTGTATTGTATGTGTATTGTATGTGTATTGTATGTTGTATTGTATGTATATTGTATGTGTATTGTTTGTGTATTGTATGTGTATTGTATGTGTATTGTATGTGCATTGTATGTGTATTGTATGTGTATTGTATGTGTATTGTATGTGTATTGTATGTGTATTGTATGTGTATTGTGTGTGTATTATATGTGTATTGTATGTGTATTGTATGTGTATTGTAAGTGTATTGTATGTGTATTGTATGTGTATTGTATGTGTATTGTATGTGTATTGTATGTGTATTGTATGTGTATTGTATGTGTATTGTATGTGTATTGTATGTGTATTGTATTTGTATTGAATTTGTATTGTATGTGTATTGTATGTGTATTGTATGTGTATTGTATGTGAATTGTATGTGTATTGTATGTGTATTGTATGTGTATTGTATGTGTATTGTATGTGTATTGTATGTGTATTGTATCTGTATTGTATCTGTATTGTATATGTATTGTATGAGTATTGTAGGTGTATTGTATGTTTATTGTATGTGTATTGTATGTGTATTTTATATGTATTGTATGTGTATTATATGTGTATTGCATGTGTATTGTATGTGTATTGTGTGTGTATTGTATGTGTATTTTATGTGTATTGTATGTGTATTGTAAGTGTATTGTATGTGTATTGTATGTGTATTGTATGTGTATTGTATGTATATTGTATGTGTATTGTATGTGTATTGTACGTGTATTGTATGTGTATTGTATGTGTATTGTATGTGTATTGTAGTGTATTTATGTGTATTGTATGTGTATTGTATGTGTATTGTATGTGTATTGTATGTGTATTGTATGTGTATTGTATGTGTATTGTATGTTGTATTGTATGTGTATTGTATGTGTATTGTATGCGTATGTGTATTGTATGTGTATTGTATGTGTATCGTATGTGTATTGTATGTGTATTGTATGTGTATTGTATGTGTATTGTTTGTGTATTGTATGTGTATTGTATGTGTATTGTATGTGTATTGTATGTGTATTGTATGTGTATTGTATGTGTATTGTATGTTGTATTGTATGTGTATTGTATGTGTATTGTATGTGTATGTGTATTGTATGTGTATTGTATGTGTATTGTATGTGTATTGTATGTGTATTGTATGTGTATTGTATGTGTATTGTATGTGTATTGTATGTGTATTGTATGTGTATTGTATGTGTATTGTATGTGTATTGTATGTGTATTGTATGTGTATTGTATGTGTATTGTATGTGTATTGTATGTGTATTGTATGTGTATTGTATGTGTATTGTATGTGTATTGTATGTGTATTGTATGTGTATTGTATGTGTATTGTATGTGTATTGTATATGTATTGTATGTGTATTGTATATGTGTTGTATGTGTATTGTATGTGTATTGTATGTGTATTGTATGTGTATTGTATGTGTATTGTATGTGTATTGTATGTGTATTGTATGTGTATTGTATGTGTTTTGTATGTGTATTGTATGTGTATTGTATGTGTATTGTATGTGTATTGTATGTGTATTGTATGTGTATTGTATGTTATATTGTATGTGTATTGTATGTGTATTGTATGTGTATGTGTATTGTATGTGTATTGTATGTGTATTGTATGTGTATTGTATGTGTATTGTATGTGTATTGTATGTGTATTGTATGTGTATTGTATGTGTATTGTATGTGTATTGTATGTGTATTGTATGTGTATTGTATGTGTATTGTATGTGTATTGTATGTGTATTGTATGTGTATTGTATGTGTATTGTATGTGTATTGTATGTGTATTGTATGTGTATTGTATGTGTATTGTATGTGTATTGTATATGTATTGTATGTGTATTGTATGTGTATTGTATGTGTATTGTATGTGTATTGTATGTGTATTGTATGTGTATTGTATGTGTATTGTATGTGTATTGTATGTGTATTAAATGTGTATTGTATGTTGTATTGTATGTGTATTGTATGTGTATTGTATGTGTATGTGTATTGTATGTGTATTGTATGTGTATTGTACGTGTATTGTATGTGTATTGTATGTGTATTGTATGTGTATTGTATGTGTATTGTATGTGTATTGTATGTGTATTGTATGTGTATTGTATGTGTATTGTATGTGTATTGTATGTGTATTGTATGTGTATTGTATGTGTATTGTATGTGTATTGTATGTGTATTGTATGTGTATTGTATGTGTATTGTATGTGTATTGTATGTGTATTGTATGTGTATTGTATGTGTATTGTATGTGTATTGTATGTGTATTGTATGTGTATTGTATATGTATTGTATGTGTATTTGTATATTTATTGTATGTGTATTGTATATGTATTGTATGTGTATTGTATGTGTATTGTATGTGTATTGTATGTGTATTGTATGTGTATTGTATGTGTATTGTATGTGTATTGTATGTGAATTGTATGTGTATTGTATGTGTATTGTATGTGTATTGTATGTGTATTGTTTGTGTATTGTATGTGTATTGTATTTGTAGTGTATGTGTATTGTATTTGTATTGTATGTGTATTGTATGTGTATTGTATGTGTATTGTATGTGTATTGTATGTGTATTGTATGTGTATTGTATGTGTATTGTATGTGTATTGTATGTGTATTGTTTGTGTATTGTATGTGTATTGTATGTGTATTGTATGTGTATTGTATGTGTATTGTATGTGTATTGTATGTGTATTGTATGTGTATTGTATGTGTATTGTATGTGTATTGTATGTGTATTGTATGTGTATTGTATGTGTATTGCATTTGTATTGTATGTGTATTGTATGTGTATTGTATGTGTATTGTATATGTATTGTATGTGTATTGTATGTGTATTGTATGTGTATTGTTTGTGTATTGTATGTGTATTGTATGTGTATTGTATGTGTATTGTATGTGAATTGTATGTGTATTGTATGTGTATTGTATGTGTATTGTATGTGTATTGTTTGTGTATTGTATGTGCATTGTATTTGTATTGTATGTGTATTGTATGTGTATTGTATGTGTATTGTATGTGTATTGTATGTGTATTGTATGTGTATTGTATGTGTATTGTATGTGTATTGTATGTGTATTGTATGTGTATTGTATGTGTATTGTATGTGTATTGTATGTGTATTGAATGTGTATTGTATGTGTATTGTATGTGTATTGTATGTGTATTGTATGTGTATTGTATGTGTATTGTATGTGTATTGTATGTGTATTGTATGTGTATTGTATGTGTATTGTATGTGTATTGTAAGTGTATTGTATGTGTATTGTACGTGTATTGTATGTGTATTGTATGTGTATTGTATGTGTATTGTATGTGTATTGTATGTGTATTGTATGTGTATTGTATGTGTATTGTATATGTATTGTATGTGTATTGTATATGTATTGTATGTGTATTGTATGTGTATTGTATGTGTATTGTATGTGTATTGTATGTGTATTGTATGTGTATTGTTTGTGTATTGTATGTGTATTGTATTTGTATTGTATGTGTATTGTATGTGTATTGTATGTGTATTGTATGTGTATTGTATGTGTATTGTGTGTGTATTGTATATGTATTGTATGTGTATTGTATGTGTATTGTATGTGTATTGTATGTGTATTGTATGTGTATTGTATGTGTATTGTATGTGTATTGTATGTGTATTGTATGTGTATCGTATGTTGTATTGTATGTGTATTGTATGTGTATTGTATGTGTATTGTAAGTGTATTGTATGTGTATTGTATGTGTATTGTATAAGTATTGTATGTGTATTGTATGTGTATTGTATGTGTATTGTATGTGTATTGTATGTGTATTGTATGTGTATTGTATGTGTATTGTATGTGTATTGTAAGTGTATTGTATGTGTATTGTATGTGTATTGTATGTGTATTGTATGTGTATTGTATGTGTATTGTATGTGTATTGTATGTGTATCGTATGTGTATTGTATGTGTATTGTATTTGTATTGTATGTGTATTGTATGTGTATTGTATGTGTATTGTATGTGTATTGTATGTGTATTGTATGTGTATTGTATGTGTATTGTATAAGTATTGTATGTGTATTGTATGTGTATTGTATGTGTATTGTATGTGTATTATATGTGTATTGTATGTGTATTGTATGTGTATTGTATGTGTATTGTAAGTGTATTGTATGTGTATTGTATGTGTATCGTATGTTGTATTGTATGTGTATTGTATGTTGTATTGTATGTGTATTGTATGTGTATTGTATGTGTATTGTATGTGTATCGTATGTTGTATTGTATGTGTATTGTATGTGTATTGTATGTGTATTGTAAGTCTATTGTATGTGTATTGTATGCGTATTGTATGTGTATTGTATGTGTATTGTATGTGTATTGTATGTGTATTGTATGTGTATTGTATGTGTATTGTATGTGTATTGTATGTGTATTGTATGTGTATTGTATGTGTATTGTATGTGTATTGTATGTGTATTGTATGAGTATTGTATGTGTATTGTATGTGTATTGTATGTGTATTGTATGTGCATTGGATGTGTATTGTATGTGTATTGGATGTGTATTGTATGTGTATTGTATGTGTATTGCATGTGTATTGTATGTGTATTGTGTGTGTATTGAATGTGTATTGTATGTGTATTGTATCTGTATTGTAAGTGTATTGTATGTGTATTGTATGTGTATTGTATGTGTATTGTATGTGTATTGTATGTGTATTGTATGTGTATTGTATGTGTATTGTATATGTATTGTATGTGTATTGTAGGTGTATTGTATGTTTATTGTATGTGTATTGTATGTGTATTTTATATGTATTGTATGTGTATTATAAGTGTATTGCATGTGTATTGTATGTGTATTGTGTGTGTATTGTATGTGTATTGTATGTGTATTGTATGTGTATTGTAAGTGTATTGTATGTGTATTGTATGTGTATTGTATGTGTATTGTATGTGTATTGTATGTGTATTGTATGTGTATTGTACGTGTATTGTATGTGTATTGTATGTGTATTGTATGTGTATTGTACGTGTATTGTATGTGTATTGTATGTGTATTGTATGTGTATTGTATGTGTATTGTATGTGTATTGTATGTGTATTGTATGTGTATTGTATGTTGTATTGTATGTGTATTGTATGTGTATTGTATGTATATTGTATGTGTATTGTATGTGTATCGTATGTGTATTGTACGTGTATTGTTTGTGTATTGTATGTGTGTTGCATGTGTATTGTATGTGTAGTATATGTGTATTGTATGTGTATTTTATGTGTATAGCATGTGTATTGTGAGTATATTGTATGTGTATTGTATGTGTATTGTATTTGTATTGCATGTGTATTGTATGTGTATTGTATGTGTATTGTATGTGTATTGCATGTGTGTTGTATGTGTTTTGTGTGTGTATTGCATGTGTATTGTATGTGTATTGTATGTGTATTGTATGTGTATTGTATGTGTATTGTATGTGTATTGTATGTGTATTGTATGTGTATTGTTTGTGTATTGTATTTGTATTGTATGTGTATTGTATGTGTATTGTATGTGTATTGTATGTGTATTGTATGTGTATTGTATGTGTATTGTATGTGCATTGTATGTGTATTGTTTGTGTATTGTATGTGTATTGTATGTGTATAGTATGTGTATTGTATGTGTATCGCATGTGTATTGTGAGTATATTGTTTGTGTATTGTATGTGTATTGTATTTGTATTGTATGTGTGTTGTATGTGTATTGTGTGTCTATTGTATGTGTATTGTATGTGTATTGTATGTGTATTATATGTGTATTGTATGTGTATTGTTTGTGTATTGTATGTGTATTGTATGTGTACTGTTTGTGTATTTTATGTTTATTGTATGTATATTGTATGTGTATTTTATGTGTATTGTATCCAACGAAGTACAAAATGGATAAGATTTACAAAATAACTGTAATAAATTCAAGGTTTATTTGAAATTACTTACTTTTGTGATATAAATTTGTTATCATTTTTAGTTAAGTCGAATATTTCTTAAGTTTTCTATAATTTTTTATGTGAAATGTTACTTTTTAGTTACTATTGATTGTTTGAAGGAAATGATCTTTAAACTAAGAGGTGTCTACTTACTTTTGTAATTCACTGTATATTTGTAGTGGCATAGCAAATGGCCAACAATTATGACAAATGCAAGATGTCAAAGTGAGCTTGTAGTGTTCACACTACTTTTGTCTCTGAACACGACAGGGTGGCCTTACGTCAAAATAAATCGGTTGAGTAAGTCCAATGTGAACACCGTCATGTATTTATTATATAAGACATTTTGTACGGAGAATCCATGATTTATATTTCTATTAGCACATGTAAATAGTCGACTGATGGCACTTCTAATTAATATTAGCTTTCAAATGGTATATTTTGTATTGTCGGGCGTTCAGTTTAAGTATAAAAAGGAACTACAAAAAAATTGTTAACGTATTAATATATAGATTTGGCATTAAGCTCTCTTAATGAATATTTGTGCATTTGGTATTGATGAAACGCTTCTTTTTTTTGAATTAGAAATTAAAATTCTGACAGTTCAATTCAAGTTTAAAGCTGGAGTACCGCAGGGCACTGACGAGAGTATTGGATTCGTAAAAAACTCGAACTCAACACTTGATAAGACTTACTGTGATAGGGAACACGAAAAAAGTGAGTCTCGCAAGTCTGTCTGTCTATGTGCCTGCCTTTTTGACCACAGCCTTAACGGATCAGCCGATTTTCCTTAAACTTGGTAGATAGCACTTTTGAGTTTCTCCCTACTCATCCTTTTTTTCTTCTTTTTTAATCACCGAAAATAACTTGCCATAGGATTTTTTTTTTTTTAGAAATTTTAGAAATTTTTTTTTTCAAAAACTGTTCCACAGATTAAAAAAAAAAATACGAAAAATTAGATATTAATGGTACTGTCACGCACACACATAACACCCACACAGAGCTTTATACTCTTACAGCGCCATCTGTTGGAAAATAACATATCTACTTTATGGAAGGAGCAAAAAGCTCTGTTCCAATGTCAAATGTATTTCCCCTTATTCCATCCATCTAGAACATTCCAAGACGAGAACCTTCGCGAATTGTTTTCGAGAACAACCAACTTGAGTATATAAGGGAGTGTTCGCGGTGTGCACAGGACAGTCTATTTTTGATTATGAAAGTGTGCAAAAGCTTTGTTTATTGGATTGTGTTATTAAACAAGTGTGATTTTAATTTGAATAAAAGAATTTGAGTTGATTATAAATTGAGATTTATTGTTTTGATTTGGAAAGTGTAAATAAAGAAGAAATACTAAAAAGAGTAATAAGTTTTATTTAACGAACCTAGTAAAAACATTACAGTAGATACGTACCCTCAGTAGAACCATTTTTGGTTTTGTTTTTGATAAAACATGTCCGTACCTACAGAATAAACCGGTAAGGTAATTTTCTTCAAACTTGGTATTTAAGGTTCTTCAGTAATTCCCTACTCCCTAGAAGAGAAATTGAAATCAGGTCTGCTATTATAGGCAAGTAATAAATTTTGGTAAAAAATGTTATTAACAATACCTGTCATAGAACCCTTTCTTTGATTTTCTACATTCTCATTAAGGGTTTGGACGATTTCTAATAAAATTTTAATACAGGAGCTCCTTTGAATTTCAAATAATATTGTACACAAAAAATTTCGAAAACTTATTTTTTGGATTAAAAAAAAAATAACAATTGAAAACTCAAGGTCTTGAAAACAATTGAACGATTAGTTTTTAAATTATTTAATAAAATTTATATTTTTAATACTTAATTTTTTGTTATTATTAGATGTTAGTTTTGCAAGTCATAAACTGTCAAGTTGCATCGATGGGTAGCTGTAGATGGATTAGAAATAGAAATCCGAAAGTTTTTGATGAAAAAGTACTTTGTACTATCGAAAAAAAATATTACAATTTAGGTACTATCGAACTAGTCCATAGTTTTTATTCGATAGTCCCCATTACTATTATTTACCAGATTTTGTGTTCAATTTAATACCCCCATGTCTTGACTAGTATCTATATTTATTTAAAAAAAAACATGAGAACTTTTCAAATAAAAACCTAGTTTCTTAGACATCCGCCCCTTTTTCTTCTTCTACATAGTGCACATTTATAATATAAAAATGCAGTTCTTGAAGGGTAAACATTTAACCAGATTCACTTTCATTCATATTTACTTAAAATGTAAACAAAAACGAACATTACAATCAAATCTGAGCTGCAGAAATATGGATACATTACAACTTTCAATAAATGTCTACCAAAGTCTTCAACTTCCGTTATAAACATAAAGTAAATCAACTTACACTTTCCTTTGCATTGCTATATAGTTTTTTATTGTATATTCAAAAACAAACTTGTACACATACGTTTGCCATTCCAGAAATTTATTACAATATTAAGAAACCTCCAAAATTGCACCATACAGCACTTATACATATATTACACTCAAGGATGCGGCGCGGCGTGGTATTCCAAGCATAATATCTCGACCTAAGACCTATACATACACGCTCAACATCACGCCGCAACACACCCAGCATGCGAAATGAATTATGCCATCATTTACAACAAACAGCCAAGCCAAAAAAAAAAAACGATGCCTGCACATCCTTACGCTTCTGTTAACAAAAACAAAATATAAAAAAAATCAAAATAAGGTCAGCCTCTATTGTTTGACTCGAATATAATAAAAGAAATAAAACAAAAAAAATTTTTTGCGCGCACTCTTAACGAAAAGTAACAAAAGAATCCTTCCAGCCAATTTAAGCCACCAGCGATAGTAAATCTTAACAAAAAAGGATGCAAAGGAAGCAAATCTTAACCCAACACAAATCCACACAAAATTTGTACCCAAAAATGAAAAATATCCTCTCTAGAATGATTTAATATTGTATGTCCTGCGCGCAGTCTTAGCTAAGTATTTTTCTCTTATTCAAAAATTCCCCCTTAACTTGCCCAACACACACACGTTATAAATTTTTGCGTACTAGCATTCTAGTTAAAATATCTTTTCTCTATTGTTCTCTCAGTTGATAGGTACCTTTATCCTTTTTTTTTGTTGGGGTTGATGCTTGGCCAAAAAGGATGAAAACAAATCTTTTTAGCAACCAGCGACAGCTTTAATGTGTCACAACAAAATCCTTGTGACCTAGAGACCTAAACCAAAAAGCTTAAAGCAAATTCACACACATATTGAAAGCTTTTTCCGTTTTAATTTTCTCTTAAAACCTTTTGTTTTGGAATCTCTTTGAGGCAGGTTCTTTTTGAGAGAAATTTTCATCGAAGGAAATTTTGTTATCCTTGAAAATCAGCTTCCACGTTCAGCCTTCAGCTTCAGCCCATATCGGGCGGAGAGAATAAGAAATCTCTCTTTAAGTTCTCTCGCTAAAAAGGGAACAAATTTTATCAAAACATCCTTTCCTTGATGCAGGTCCTGTGCGATGAAGAATTTCTATCATTAGTACGTAACAGGACATACTTTAAGGCGCACGAAACCTATCGCGATCCGGTTATTCTCTGTCTGATTTCAATCCCCATTTAAAAAACAAAATCACTTGTATCCTTTGCACATAATATTCCCAAGGATAAAAGAATACTATCTTAATATTTGGGAAGCATCTCGGTGATTCCAAATAATGAAGTGCCCCAAATACTCCCAATAGTGTTGTTAGGTTAATTTAATTTTTCCGTTCAAACCATTAACGTGTTCAAAAATAGCCAATATCCTTGTCAAATAAAAAAGGGAAAAACGGGCAAAGTATCATCATCTTGTTGGCTTATGTAAGATGACATCGTTCGAAGTTGACATCAATTCGGATACTAGAGTGCTCTTTGAATAGAGAATCTGAGACAAGGGCGAGGGCGTTAAAAACAAAAAAAAAAGAAACAACAAAAATCTTCAATAACCAACAATAAAAAGGAAAAAACAAAAAGTAGAAAAAAGTTGTCAAGGCATTAAAAGGATTTCAATCTCGGGCCTCTTAGATGTTATTTTGTTGTTATCAGTATCCTTATACATAGTTAAATAAATTATTCATGGAAATATTCTGATCCTGAAACACCAAACACAAGAACATAAAAAAGGATACACGTGAGCTTATGTGTGTCTTCTTTTTTTTCTCCAGAAAGGATATAGTTGTGCATAGGTATGTGAGAACATAAAAATTCGTTCAATTATAGTTGCTACGCGTGTTGTATGTAAAGTGTTGCAAGGAGCTGAGATCCTAGTGAAACGACAAACCAATATAGTGTTTATCTTTTTTATTGTTCGTCGTATGATTCTTTTTCGTGGGTATTTCTTCGATTTATTGAGCGGTCCTTTGAAGAATATACACTTCACCCACAGGGTGATTTTAAATGCAAGGGGTTTTACGTATCCCTGGACAAAATTCCAAGAACATATTAATGTCCTATCAATGGGGATTCACTAATGCAAAAATGTTGTTAAAGTAAAGTCCATTGTCTTCTGAGTAATCGGCTTAGTTCATTCGTAGATCGAGGACCAAACAAAAAAGAAATTTAATTTAAATTCAAATAAATTATAAATGTTTCTATCAAACATCGGAAAATGTATAAATGAAAAAAAAAAAAACTAAACAAAAACTTCAAGGATAATTTTATGCAATTCTTTCCTGCTTCCCGGGTTTGCTGCTTTCATCAAGGATGCTGAAAGATTTAAATTTTGTTTTTGAACAATGTCATAAATAAATGTGTGTTCATTGTTTTGTGGTGCAAGATTCAAGTGGTGCATACTTGTTGGGGGATTTTAACATACATCCTACGTGTATACTACCCTGCATGAGTTTTAAATTTAATAAATATTTGTATTTAAAAGTATCTCTCTTAAATTGGAGAAAATTTAAAATTATAAATTGCGTACTCAATGTTTGACGTAAATAGAAATAAGTAAATAAATGTCGATGTGTAAAAACTAAACTACAGTACAGCATTTTTGGAGACCAATAAGTTACAATTTTACAGTTTTTTGAAGTTAAGTGAATGGAAATTAAGTGGATGTAAATAAATATACCTTTATTTAGAATGTGTCTAGAATAATTATTATATGAAGGTGTTTGGATAAAATAAGGATAATGATCACACTGGATTTTTATTGGGTAAGTTGTGTATAATTTTTAACATAAACTTTTTACTACAAAAATTTATTTGGTCAAAGATGAGTATATTTTATATATTCCATTCACAAGTTTATTTACCCAAATATCAAATAAAATTAACCTTAAGGTATATTTGTGACGGGTATGTCTTTTTTTTAAATTAATTTATTAATAAATTAAACCGATTAGCAGCGTTATTGTGAAAAAAATAATCATCCGCATATAGATATCTCGTCCTTTGTCTTTTTTAATAAATAAAAGCTTTGACTCAGGAATTTTTCCCAGAGTGCCTCAAAATATCAATTACAATATCTATTTACAAAAACGGTGACAAGAATGACCTGAACAACTACCGACCGATTTCACTGCTTTCTGTGTTTTCGAAAGTTTTTGAAAAAATTATTTCCTCTCGAATGGTAAAATTTATTAATGAACACAAGCTTCTCTATTTGGATTTAGGAAAGGGAAATTAAGAGAAGAAACTATCATAGCTTATTTAGAAAATTTCTTGTCCTAACTAAAACATTTGATTTGGTTAATCATAAAATCTTGTTACCAAAACTTTATAGATTTGGTTTAAGAAAAAACATATATTCTATTGGCTCACGTCGTATCTTTCGAAAAGAAAGCAATATACCTCTGCAAAAGCGACAGTAAATGAGATTTTACTTTGGTCCGTAGCTGGTCTTCCAGAGGGGTCAGTGCTTCCGTGAAAGAATACAAATATTTAATAGTTACGCTAGACAGAAAGTTAAACTCGAAATGTCACATTGCTAATATAAAACAAAAATCCTATATAAGCCTAAATAAAATAAACCATCTTCGTAAGATTGTACCATCGAATCTTATACAATACACAATTCACTATGCTCTTGTAAGTTCTTGACTTGAATAGGGGTTCACCTACTGAGGAAGTGCATTTTGTAACGGTAGATTGACCCTACTCTCGAAGGAGCGATATAATGCTTCCCACTAACGGTCAAAAAGAACAGGAACTCCCTGGTAGTCAGTGAGTCAAAGAGTAGGTTGTCCTGGTAGGAAAGTGCGGCAGGCATGCTTGTACGTACACGACACTAGCTCGTCGGAAGTCGTGGGAACTTGCACCTATACCGGACACCGTTCTATTCTACATGCCTGAATCATTGTATAAATAAACATTAAACACACCGAAAATATAACCTCACTATCCTGTGTTATAATTCATCCCTCTCACTTTAACTTTGTTGGGGAAACCTTTGGATGTTATAGGTTTCCACGGCACATCCCTCCCTCAGTCGAGATTACACAATAACCTGACCATCCTATGGCTAAAACCTCGCCGTAATGTATGGTGTTAGCCCCTTACTCGTGTTTAAGTAAATTCTTACTCAAACCCTTCACATCGACTACGACCCTGCATAGTACTCCCCCGTATTGCACTCAATTAAAATTCACTCATCGAAAAAATTTTCTTTACTCAAAAGGGTAATGTTGAAAAACTCGATTTTCGTTTGCCATTTTTATTTCAAATACATATATTATCCAATAATAAGGTTTTCTCTTAAAAATTAAAAATAAATATGCAAATATTTAAATATATATATATACTTGAGTAATAATATACGAAATGCGAGATCGAATTAACCTTGAGAATCCCTAATCCTCTTATCTCTCTTAGTTATGTTATCAGTTAATTTCTCTTAATTGGTTGTTTATTTTCTTGTTAATTTTTTTTTTGTTTTGTTTTCTTTCTTTTCTTATTCTTTTTGTTGTTTTACTAATATACTGTGCTTATTATAATTTTCTTATTAGAAAGTTTCATACTACTGTGAGAACTAAATATTGCTTTCTTTAACTTTAATTTCAAGAGATTGGATAAATTCAATATCATGGCCAGTGTGTCTAATTTGAGAGACTCTGGTCTTGAAATATTTTTTTATTGAACTTAACTCTTAATTCTCTTTTTCTTTTCATCACTTCTGTATATGTATTATGTTTCGTATTCTTTTTAACTAGTTTTGGATCTCCTTCTAAATGTATATATTTTAACTCTCTTCTATTTTAAAACTAAATAAAATGTATCTTTACTCTATTCAAATTCATCAGAGACAGAATTTAAGATTCGTTCAAATTTCAAAAGATATGTATTAAAAATGAAACTCACCGACTGGGACTATGACCTTATCACCGCTTTGGTCATTTTGATAAATTTAATTTTTTTGTTTGTTGACGTTACTTTAAGTTAAGTTGGCTCGTCCTCCGATGGATGGTGTGCACAGCATTCGTCGAAGGTGGCTCGTTCTTGTTGAGTTTAGCTAAACACTTATGAATAGAAAAAAAAATCTTTTGGAAATCGAACGAATTTACATATGATTTTCAATTTAATAATACTTAACTGGGCAATAGAGAAGGGAAATATCGTATTTAAAGTGATCCGCGTTAATATAATAATAATTCTCCTACAATCTACGCTATGATAAAGGCGATTTATACATCTGTTGCTGCTGATACAGTGCTACTGAGGACCTCTTGATGGATGCTGTGTGATGCTTAGCTAAATTTTGGCACGTTCTACGCCTAGAGCTGGAGTAGAGCTCTTTCGTTTATGGTAGCCGACAGAAATGTGTTTGAAAAAAAAACCAAATTCACGTGGTCGTCACAGATCGTGTGAATGATTTCGGTGCGGACGGTGGATGATGATCACCTCCGTTGTGACCAGACCGCGGTATTTTAGCTTGAAACCCCGTTCCCCTTATGAGGTGAGGATCACGTGTACGTTGGTACTATATTATTCAGAGCACCTGCTCAGCTTAGATCTGAACGAGTAGCTAGAGAACAAGTTGTTGCGATTTTTTAAGGTGGTCAGCGAGGTTTATGGTGCCCGACGATCACACTTAACTCCCCGATCTTCTAGCTCCGCCGTAGTGAGGACCCTTTGGCGTCCGCACTGAGGCGTTTTGTCGTTTTCTCGATGACGTTGCTGTCGAGAAGCCAAGTGGTGAGTCCAAGAGTTCTCTGGACTCTCGATGTATATTTGTCCAAATTAACCACTCAAAATCAGTGATCTATAGTTTCCCGTTTGAGATGTGAGTGTGGGCCGAGTTCGTGGTAATAATTTTTCAGGGTAAAGTACGTGCCCTGGAAGACACATTCAGCATACGCTGCTCGTGTAGGTACCCTAACAAAATTATTTTTATTACGTGTAACTCTTTTTTTTGATTATTGTAATAATACGTTACCTCTTATTAATTTTAGTATATACTTATATAAGTATAACAACTATTTAAATGGTATTCTATACAGACTATGATGTTAGAAAAAATGTGTTCCGCACTCGGCCCGTTCTCGGATGGAAAAGATCGATTGGATGGATGGATTTTTTTTTGACAAGACACGATAACCTCTTTGCCAATATGTCACCCTACTTCCGATTTTTATTAGACCAAAGTATATCAGCAGTTTGCTGATGGAATTCCGCATGTGTGCGAACTAGGTTTCCACAGGGTGACAAGAAATGTTGTAAGGACGTTCACACGGTGCGGTGTTATTAGGTGCTATGGTTTTTATTTTTTTGTATTTTTTTTTTGTGAAAGTTTGTAGGTAGTTCCCTACAATTTATAAAAAAGATGGGAGCCATCGCTTCTATGGTTAAAAAATCTAGACATTTTACCAATTCGTTATTTATACATATATACCATGAATCTATGAGGCCGAAATGAAATGTATGCAATCATTTAACAAAAAAAAATATCGTAACGTATATATAACACATTTTTATTTTGCAGAGTGTACAAAAAAGTACAGTGTTCCCAACTGTAGACATTTGATGAACATGCATACTTTTGAAATACCCCATTTACATTTAGGGGTAACCCAAATAAATTTGAACTAAACACGAATAGATTTAAACTATTCGCAAATCAATATAAACTGCTAATAGTTTAAATTGATTTGAGTTGGGTTAGTTTTATAAACGTTTGGGTTGAATCTATTCTGGTTTGGGTTGGATTAAATTTTGAATGCTATACATATGTATATAATTATTTATTTGCTTACTAATGTGTTCTCAAATATATCATTACGGATTTAACCCTAGAAGAATAATATATGCCTATAAAAACATAATTGATTCATCAATACATGAAAATAAAATATCATAAGAAAAAAGGAAATATGTACCTTTATTTATTTTTTTTTTTACAGTGTCAGTCAATGTTACGATTTTAGCGATTTTTGAAGTTCTATATCCCAGAAACCACTTATGATGGATAGTTGAAATTTGGGGATACCCCTGTGTTTAATTACTTCAGCGAATACTGTGAAATTTCTGACTTTATTGGTTCTGAGTTAAAAAGGGGTCGAAAATCGCCTTAATTTTGCTACTATAAATCGAGTGTAGTGCCGCGAACTTGGCTGGATACTGCCGTGTCCTTTGATTCAATTCAAGTGTTGAATATAGTAAGCTTCATGTTCTAACAGGCGAACAGGACAAAATCTCAAATCTCCAAACCTCGAATGGCAAAAATTGAGAATTCCGAGTGCACCAAATCCTTAATGCCAAAAAGTCGAATTGAAAAAATCTCGAAACTTTTTTAGTCAATTTTCATTACTTTGCTTGCAGTACTTTTTAAAGAACAGTAGATGTTCATTACATGCAGTACATTTAAGTTCAATTCCATACTAGTAAACTTTGATATCAAATGTTCTATCTTAATGTTCGTTTTAATAAAACGCACTTTGTAATTCTAATTAATTTTTATTTACGTGATGGTTTAACGATTCACTTTGAGTCCTTCTTTTAAACTAATTTAATATTAATACTAATCTAATATAACATATACCTATGCATGTATAGGTAGAGAAAGCTTTGAAGTATAACAATGAGAGATTATAACAATATAAAATTATATCTCTTCACTTCACATTATACTTTTGATGCACTCTTTGTTTTTGTGTTTCACTTACGATGCGTAAGCGTGACCATGACGACTACAAGAACGTTAAATTCAACAGCATGGAAGATGATGGTGGAAAAAGGCAACAATAAGCACGTACGAGACTGACACCTTCGGCTTCGTCTACTTAGCAAGGGATATGTTTGATGATAATAATATAAGGATTCAAATTAGGTTACCTTTTTTTTAATAATCGGTTGATTGATTAAATATCTCTTTTTCCGACCTTAAAAAAAAGTAAAATTGGCGCCAGGTGTTTTTTTTACTTGCGACTTATAGGTACTATAAGGCAAGTTATGCATTCGTAAAAAAAATCGAACTCGAGATTTTGATCAAAGTTGACATTACGATGATAGTGAAGACCAAAAAAGTGGGTCTCGCAATTCTGTCTGTCTGTCTGTCTGTCGCTTCGACTACAGCCTAAACGGCTTGGCCGATTTTGTTCAAACTTGGTAGATATGGGTTTTAATTTTTTCCCCCCGGACGTTTTTTTCTATTTTTTTTTAAGACTAAAAATAACGGTACCTTCCATACGATTTTTTTTTCGAAATTTTATAAATATTTTTTTTCTCAAAAACTGTCCCACAGAATTTAAAAAAAAAAAATTGAAAAATTTCGTTTGGTTAAAACTAGCTAATGGTTGAAAAAAATTTTACAAAAAATTGTTATTTTTGGTAGCCCCCATGGGTCCATTTTTTTTGTTTTTGTTTTTCTCGAAAACGGTACAGCCGATTTAAATAATTTTTTTTTGCCAAAGCTCCCCCCAAGTTTGAATATTATTACATATTCAAATTTTCAATTTTTAATTTTTTGGATTTTTAAAAAAAATTCAAAATTTTTTTTTGGAAACTCAATATTTCGAAAACCCCATGCTCGATTTTTTAAAAACTTGACAAATAAAAGTTTCTTAACAAAATCTACAAGATTTGAGAAAAAAATTTTGTTTCATCTAAAACTAACGGTACCTTTTCCATACAAATTTTAAAACATGGTTTTCGAAAATCGTATTTTTCTCGAAAACGGTTCCGAGAATTTTGTTAAATTTTTTTTTCTTTTGATTAATCTTTATGATTTATAATTTAAAAAAACAAAATTTTAAATCTAGATATTACTGACTGTACCTACCATAGAACGATTTTTTCGAATTTTGAATTTCTCATTATCAAAGTAACGGATTTTAATGAAATTTTTTATAAAGAAGCTACTAAAAAGTTTAAAAAACATTGCATTTAAAAACTTAAGAAAAAATATTTTTTCAATTTTTAGAAAAAAAAAGTCTTTTTTTTTTTAAAAAATTTGATATCTCAAGAACGGCTTAGTATTTTTTTTTGGAAATTAGACTTTTATTCGTACAATAATAAAACCTTAAGGTTGGCGTACCAAAATTTTTTCTCAAAAATGTTTTAAAAATTTTGTACATAAAAGCTTATTTTTTTAACGACTTATAATTTTTGTTCCTGCATAAATTCATATTTGCATAG
Organism: Philhelius festivus; assembly: GCA_963931855.1. Classification (NCBI taxonomy): domain Eukaryota; kingdom Metazoa; phylum Arthropoda; class Insecta; order Diptera; family Syrphidae; genus Philhelius; species Philhelius festivus. Next base: position 90,553,281 of record OZ007556.1, read on the forward strand.
CATTCTGTTTTTATCTCTTACTACTAAAACAATTTAATAAATTCATTTAATCCTTATGAACAGTTTTCTTTGATAACATCCGTTTTTAAAATTCCTAGTCTATTACATAGGAGCAAGTTCGTGCGACCCAGTCGTGCATTTTATTTTTAATAGTAACACTAATCCGGATGCGACGCCGACGAGATAAAAAGAAATGGCACAAAATGAAATAGAAAAAAAACGATTACTTACCTTATAAAAAAAAATTTGATTTTAAGTTCTACTAAAAATATATAAATTTTAGGGAAACCTTTAAACATAGGATGAAAACCCAAAAAAATTGTCTTACTTTTAGTAGATAATTGCAATTAATTGTTTGAAAAATAATTAAAGGTAAAAAAAAAGTTAAAATGGACCTCGATAACTTGGTCCCAAGACAAGTCAAGAGACAAGTTGACAAAACAATTGGATCACGTGTCCCATTCGTTTTTCTTGATTGTTTTGGAAAGAAACCTAAAGAAGTTTCTCTAATCTTTTTACAAAATCCCCAACTCACTATCACTATACCTACAATTTCAATTTTTTCAAAAAAATTCAATAGAAAATATACCAATCTGTCACTAATTCCTTTCTTCTTTTTATAAGATTAGTCTACTTTTCTTACAACACCAGTTTTAGCTCACAATTCCCTTTTTTCAATTATTTTTTCTTGAGTTCTAAACTTTAAGAAGTTTTCTTTTTCTGTTTAAATCTCAGATCTTCACTTAAATTCGGTCAACCAAAAAGTGACTTATTTCTTGTATATTTTTGTCTCAACGCATTATTCATTACATCATACCAACACATTCATATATTCAGTAACACTTGAAGTTCGGTTGCAATTACTATGTTTAGATGAGGTGTTGAAGCGAGTTGAAGCGACGAAAAACCTGAGTCGAATATCCGACCCTAATCCAACTCAATCTTTCGATACTGCATATAAACGTAGTAAATACCCTTGCTTTTTCGCAAGTCATGCTCTCTTTTGAATTCACCGTCAACCGGCTCGGTTCTACTGGGCGGGAATTCAATGAATGCGTTCAGACCCCATTTATGTTTAATCCCTTTTTTTCAACATTTTATAGAAAAAGAAAACTTCCGAAAGTGCGAAACTCATTTGGAAGAATGGGACTAGTAGATATCGTTCCATTTTAACGATACATATCGATTGTAATTTAATTTTTTTTATTTAGATAAACGTATGTACATAACTGTACTAGTATAGACAAATCTTAGGTTGGAAGGAACTGATTGCTATTCATGAAAAATTTGAATGTAAATGGCCATAATATGTTTAAGTGTACCTCTAATCATCCAATTTAATCAAGTGTTCCGTTGGTGACATTGGAAGATCGGACTTTATGTCAGATCATTTTTTTTCGTTTACATTACTTCTTCAAGCTTCCAAGGCAGTTTCCCTACAGTAGGTTGATAGAAACACCTGTAAAAAAAGGATGGAAAACAATGGTGATGGGACAGACAAGAGTAATTTTTGTCGTGGTAGATTTTTAAAACATACATTTCAATTTTAGTTTATAGCAGCAAATGAGAATCAACAAGAGCGAACCAAATTATCTATACAAAAACAAAAAAACTAAAATAAAGGAACAAACACCACTAAAATAAAAACCTGTTTTGTAAATTATTATTTTCATAAAATGCAGGTCTTGAACGCAGAAACTAGCTCTTGTTGACTAGAAGTACGCCTAACCAGAATAAGTTTCGAAGACTTTTGTTAATGTTTTAACATTATTAAGGAAAATCTGTAAAAAAAAGCCAAAAGTACAAAAAAATATATTTCTTTCTTTAATTTTTATTGTTTATAAAAATAAAATTAATATTGTAATATCTTTCCAAGGTTCGTTAAATAAAACTTATTACTGTTTCTAATATTTCTTCTTTATTTACACTTTTCAAATCAAAACAATAAATCTCAATTTATGATCAACTCTAATACTTTTATTCCAACTTAAATCCACTTCTTTAATTACACTTTCCACAATCCAATAGTTCAGCTTTGCACACTTTCATAATCGAAAATAAACTGTCTTGTGCTCACCGCGAGCACTCTCTTATATACTCAAACCAGTTGTTTTAGAAGGTTCTTGTCCAGAATTCTCCATTTGCTTGGAAGAAGGGGAAATTCATATGGGGATAGAATGTTCTAGTACTTTGGAATAAAGGGAAAATTTAGATGCGATGGAAAAGAGCTTTTTGTTTTGTTCCCTCACAAGCAGATATGTAATTCCCAACAGATGGCGCTGTAGGAGTATAAAGCTCTGTTCGCAACATTGCCCCCTTCTTAAGATTGTTCGTCCCGAACAACTCTATCACCAGCTTCGGCACTGTATCGGTGCAGTCGATCGCTATGCACAACTTTTAGCTTTCCTCTTAACCCTCTTTGAATTCGGTAAACGACATCATTGATTTTCGTGACGACAGTATAAGGGCCTTCCCAGTTTTGTTGAAGCTTCGGCGACAATCCCTTTTGACGATGTGGATTATACAGCCATACACGATCTCCTACTTGGAATCCTGTCGTGTTTGCTCTTGTGTCGTACCTTGTCTTCATTCGATCGCTGTAAGTGCTCTTATTCGCAGAATGTTGATGGATTCCTTTTCTTCTTGTCGACTGCAATGCTTGCAATCTATTTTACAAGGTCTTCGGGATAGTGCGTCGGCATTTGAGTGCAGCTTTCCCCTTTTTTTTTTTTTTTTTTATATTATACGCGCACTCAAGGGGTTATGAATACCCTTATAATGTTAAAAACACAGTGCGAGCAATTAGGAAAATAGGATAGGATTAGAAAGGAGATACCGATGCACATTGGTTTTGAATGTCTGCACATTGAAATGAGTGGGAAATACTGAGCCAGGTAAAGCATTCCACATTCGTGTAGTGCGACTAAAAAAAGAATCTCTGTATTTGACAGTACGTCCGAAGTTGGGCTCAAGGGTAAACTGATGGGCATTCCTAGAAGTTCGGGTATTACGGTTGAATTGTTTAAGGGGAGGAATGCAACTGGCTATTTCACTAGAGCACTGTTTATGAAAATAGCGGTAAAATAATGATAGACATGAAACGTTGCGGCGGTGCTCGAGAGATACAAGTGTTTCAGTTAGACAACGGTCGCCTATCATTTTTATAGCTCTCTTTTGAATTCTGTCCAAAAGACTCAAGTGGGTTTTTGGAGCACCTGCCCATATATGGGAATTGTACTCGAGCTTTGGAAGAATAAAGGCTTTATATATAACAACCAGATCAGAAGGGGTAAAATACTTCTTGCATCGGCGGAGAAAACCTAAACACTTAGCAGCATTTTTGGCAACGTCAAATATGTGATCACTCCACAAAAGATGGTCTGTGATGCACATACCTAGAACTGAAAGCTGATCAGTCTCCTCAATGCAAGTGCCGCTCATAGAAAGTGGCATTAGGGGAGGGTTGCGCTTTAATGACAGTAAACAGCATTGAGTTTTTGAAGCATTAAATTCTACACGGTTTTTGATTCCCCATTGGACAATGCTGTCAAGATCAGAATTTAATGAGCTTATCATACGCTGCCGTTGGAAGTCCACATCCGAAGGACAAGGATGTGAATCTAAAAACGAATATGAGAAGCTGAGGGTACTATCATCAGCGAAACAATTAAGTGGATTAGAAGTTTCAGACAAAAGATCATTTATGAATATAAGGAAGAGTGTCGGAGACAAAACGGAGCCCTGTGGCACACCAGCGTTTATTTTGTGGATATCAGACTTGAAACCGTCCAATACTACTTGAAGAGAACGGTCCGAAAGGTAATTTCTAATCCAACGAAGAAGAGATTCGTCGATACCAAATGCACGCATTTTCGATAAGAGAGCTTGATGCCAAACCCTATCAAATGCCTTTGAAATATCAAGTGCAATAATCTTACTTTCTCCAAAACGATGTAAAGATTTGTTCCACTCTTCGGTGAGATATACCATCAGATCACCAGTGGACCTATTGCTACGAAAGCCATACTGCCGGTCATTAAGGAGCTTTCGTTCTTCAAGATATTTCTTAAGCTGAAAATTGATCAGCGTTTCCATGACCTTGGAAAGAAGGGACGTAAGTGCAATTGGACGATAGTTAGAGGGGGAGGAGGATTCGCCTTTTTTAGGGACTGGCTGGACAAATGCTGTTTTCCATCTACTCGGAAAGAGACCTGAAGAGTAGGACAGATGGAAAAGCTTACGCAGTGGTTTTGCCAGCGTTGAAGAACACCTCTTTAGAACAATAGCAGGGATACTATCCGGGCCAGCGGATTTGTGAATGTCAAGATCTTTTAGTACTCTAGCAACTGCACGAGTGCGAAAGAAGATTCGTCCCATATATTCGTTTACGCTCTCAAGTACAGGAGGAGTCATGTCACTCCCTGGTAGTGTCGAATTAACAGCAAACTGTGCTGCAAGCAAATTGGCTTTATCTATCGAACTTACAACAGGAATGTCATTGAAGACGAGCGTTGGAACTGAGGATGACGTAGTGTTTCGTATTTTTTTTACAAATGACCAAAAATTTTTACTATCTTTGGGACATTGTAGTATTTTTTGCCGTAATTTTTGATCATGTAAAAATTTTGTTCGTCGGATATGGATGTTACAGGTCTTTCTAGCTTGTTTGAACTTATTCCGATTTTCCTCAGTGGGGTTGGCTTTAAAACAACGGAAACTTACTTCTTTTACCTTGATAGCTTCTTTACAGCTCGAATCAAACCAGGAGTTTTCTTTCGGTTTGATGGATTTTGTCCTATTCGGAATAAAATTTCTCATACCGTAGAGAATCAGATTTGAGACCATATCTGCACTGGAATCTACATCACTACCGAGGAAGCATAGTGACCAGTTAAATTTCCCGAAGAAATCATTGAGACCGTTCCAGTTGGCTTTCTCGTACAGCCAAACGGTTCTTACAGGGTTTTTTTCTTTAACTGGGGATTGTTGACACGAGAAATTCGCAGATATGATACAATGGTCTGAAGTGCCTAGAGGCGATAAAACATTTATGGTGTATTTATCAGGGTTTGAGGTAAGGAACAAGTCTAGAGTGTTGGCCGATTGACCTGCAACGTCAGGAATCCGAGTTGGCTCGTCAACAAGCTGGGTCAGATTGTTTAAATCAGCAAAGATCTCGACATACCTTCCTTCGGGTGTTGTCTGACCAGAATAGCGCAGCCACGTAGAATTGTGTACATTGAAATCGCCCGTAACAACGATCTCACTGTGCGGAAAATGGGAAACAATTCTCTGGATAGAGTCGGACAGGGCATCGAATTCATTTGAAGTCGAATTACTATCCAAACTTGGACTGCGATAAATAAAACATGTATGAATGATGCGCCTTTGGACTGTGAATTTGAACCACATATAATTAAAATTAGTATTTACACAGGGACCATACTGTGGAAGAAGCTGATAGGCAACATCATTACGTACGTATACGGCGAGACCATGGTGAGAAAAGAATAATGGCACTAGACTATACCCATGTAGGTTAAACTCCGTATGATCAGTGTTTTCACCAACCTGGGTTTCGCTTAGTGCCAAAACAGCTGGCCTGTTTAAAACAGAGTGAACGTACACAGCACAGAAATTTTTTCGGAGCCCCCGAATGTTACAATACTCGACACAAAACTTACCAGTCATTGCAATACACAAACACAAAAAAAACCAAAACTAGACAATTAACTATGCAGGTAATTAATTTTGGGCACCAGAAAACTTCACAACGCAATTTACCATTAGTGTTATGCCTAAATGGAAAATCACACTGATCCGCTCCTGTACAACCAAAATCAACAACCGCAATCTATCCAATATTGCTATGTATAGTCTAATGCAACACCGTATGGTGTTTACCATACGATGTATACAATAGCTACACTAAGCAACTGTGAGCGGTGATGGAACGGAGAGGGAGGGAGCACAGATGAAGCTCGCTGTGTTATAATTAGTATAATGCACTGATTTTTTTTATTGTTTTTTTTTTTTTGTTTTTTGTTAGCACGGCGACGGGAGCGGGCGCGGTAGTTAATATTATTGATTTGATATTTTTGTTATGAATATTGTTCGTTGTTTTTGTTATTTTTTGTTTTCTATTTTTTTTTTTTGTTTTGGTCTATTGCAATTTTGTTAATTTTGTATAACACACGAGTGAAAATGTACTACACTCCCACGCGTGCGCTCACGGTGGGATGCAGATCGGCACCTTCGATGTTGAATTTCGTAATCGTAAGTCTGCAGTCTTTCTATCCACCTTGCGACTTGTCCTTCTGGGTTCTTGAAATTCAACAACCAGTTAAGAGCACCATGATCGGTTCGTAGAAGAAACTTCTGTCCATAGATGTATTTATGGAAGTGTTTCGTTGCCAAAATGAGTGCCAAGAGTTCTCTTCTGGTCACACAGTAGTTTCTTTCCGTCTTCGACAGTACTTTGCTGAAATAGGCGACAACCTTTTCTTCGCCATTGTACACTTGTGACAGAACAGCGCCGACTCCCACGTTGCTTGCATCAGCATCGATGATAAAAGGCTTGCCTGGAGTCGGATAGATCAGCACCGGAGCATTGCATAGACGGTATTTCAGTTCTTGGAAGGCTTTTTCACACTCACCTGACCATCTAAACTGCTTGTTCTTTTCCGTAAGCTGATGCAAACTCTTCGCAATTCCGGCAAAGTTCTTAACAAAACGTCTGTAATAAGTAGCAAGACCAAGAAAACTTCGTAGTTGATGTTTGTCCTGTGGTGTTGGCCAATTTTTGACGGTGTCAACTTTTTCAGGATCGGTCTTGACTCCTTCGGACGAGATGATATGTCCCAAATACTTTACTTCAGTCTGGAACATTGTACATTTTTCTGGGTTCAGTTTAAGGTTAGCCTCTCGAAGTCTCTGGAACACACCCTTTAAGTTCTTACAGTGTTGGTCGTATGTCTTTCCGTAAACGATAACATCATCCAAGTAGACAAGACAAGTTTTCCACGTCAGACCTTGAAGGACGCACTCCATCAAACGCTCAAAGGTTGCCGGAGCGTTGCAAAGACCAAACGGCATCACGTTGAACTGCCACAGCCCATTATCTGTGGAGAACGCTGTCTTTTCTCGATGTTCGGGGTGAATTTCAACTTGCCAATATCCACTTTTCAAGTCCAGTGTTGAAAACCAGTGTGCTCCTTCCATCGCATCTAAGGTGTCACTAATTCTTGGCAAGGGGTAGCTGTCTTTCTTGGTTACGTCATTCAACCTTCGGTAGTCAACACAAAACCGTGTACTTCCGTCCTTCTTTTTGACTAGGACCACTGGTGACGCCCAAGGACTTTTGGAGTTTTCAATCAAACCATCCTTCTTCATGGTGGTAATCATTTCCTCAGCTTCACCTTGTTTGGCGAGTGGCAGACGTCTTGCGGGCTGACGAATGGGCCTTGCATCTCCTGTATTTATTCGATGCTGCACCATTTGTGTCCTTCCATATTTTCCGTTTGGTGAAGCGAAAATGTCAGCATACTCGTTCAGAAGGCTTTCTGCCGTTTTAACCTGATGTTGGTCTAGGTAAAATGAATTGAGTATCTTTGCCTTGATGCTATTGAGCTCCTCAGGGTTTAATGTCGTTCTCGGTGTTTCATCGTCAATTCGTGTTATGGCTGCGACAGCTTCGCACTTACCGATAACTTCTCCTTTTGCTAACTTTACATCGTACGGTTTGGTGTTGAGTATCCGTACGGGGACCATATTGTTCTTCGGAGCCACAAGTGTCTTCCCAATGATGACGTTTTGGGAAGAACAATCTGGGCCTGGTTCCACCATTAGGTATCGATGGCGTCCACACTCACCTTCTACTTTTGTCCAAACGAATACCTCAGAAGAAGTAGGAATAATCACATCTTCTTTGATGACAGTCCTTAGGGTTGTTGTTTCTTCGTGCCCATAGATCATTGGAATCTCTGTATTCTGGTATTTGAGTACCTGGTTGCCAATATCCAAAATTACTCGATGTTCTTTCATGAAGTCCATGCCTATGATGCATTCGTCACATATATCTGCCACCAAAAATTTGTGTGAGAATTCTAGATCTGCAATTCGAATTCTAAGTCGGATTTCCCCATAAACCCTAGCTGCTTCTCCTGTGGCAGTTCTTAGACGGTAACTATTGGTGTTGTGTAGCCAATTCAGGTGAACTAGGTCTTGACGCACAATGGAGGCTGTGGCACCGGTGTCGATGGTGACCACACGTTTGTTGCCATTTAAAGTTGCCTCGACAGTCAGACTTCTATTGTCTCGCTTAGTTTGAGAGACCTGGATGGTGTTTCTGGGGCCATCGATACCAGAAACCAGCTTCTGCCCCTCGAAGTTGGTTCTTACTCGTTTCCCTGTTGGGAAACTGTTCGGGAAGTAACACTGATGTTATTGTTACCTTGTTCTGGGTTTGAAACTCCGTGTCCACAATGTTGACAAGCTCTTCTTGGTGGTAACCGACATTGACGCTGTAAATGTCCAGTCTTATTGCAATTCCAGCACTTTGCAAGTCCGTTTCGTTGGTTCCTTTGGACATCAGTTCTTTGACATGAGCATTCTTCGACGACGGCTTCTCTAAGTCGATGTACTCCGTGAGAAGCTTGCTCAGCTGCTTCCATTGTCAAGGCAAACGCTAATGTTTCCGAAAGCGTTCGTTTTCCAGCAGTTCGTACAGCCCTTTGAAGATGTGTGTCAGAAATAGCGCGAACAAATGCCTCAACTGCGAACTGGTTACAAATTTCCTCTCCAACATCTGGATATGCAAGATGAACAAGCCTTTCAATGTCCGCTTGCAGTTGTTGTAGAGTTTCGCCCCTCTTCTGAACTCTGGAATTGAGTTGCACTTTGAAGACTTCTTTCATGTGGCTGTTACCAAAGCGTTTGTCTATAGCCAAAACCAAGGAATTGAAGTCGCCACTCTTATCTGCTGGTATGGTTTGCAACAATTCAGCAGCTGCTCCTCTAAGAGCAAGAGTTAAGGCTATATACTTGTCAGCCTCATCCCAGCCATTTGTTGTGGAGGCTGCCTCGAATTGCTTCTTGTATATAGACCAAGAAGTTTGTCCATCAAAGGTTGGAGGTTGCATCTCCTTTTTCCTCAAGGCTTCTCCAGAACTTTCCCGAATCTTTATATTTCGAATGCGATCTAGCTCTTTTGAAAACGTCTCCATTTTGTTGTCGACTTGATTCTCTAGCAATGAAACACACATTCATCAAGTGCAGACACATTATTCTCGATTTTAACAAGCTTGCCTTCTAGCATATTTCTCTGCTCTTCGAGAAGGTCTTTTTGTTCGCTATGCTGTTTGTCAAGGCGTTCGAGAATATTCTTCTGTTCATTTTTCTGTTCATTTCGTTGCTCTTCGAGACGTTCGAGAACATTCTTTTGTACATTCTCCTGTTCTTTCTTTTGTTCATTTCGTTGCTCTTCGAGACGTTCGAGAACATTCTTTTGTACATTCTCCTGTTCTTTCTTTTGTTCATTTCGTTGCTCTTCGAGACGCTCAAGCAGAAGACTAAACATATTTGAAACATCTACATTTTTACTTACGTCCACTTCCTCAGCGTCAGCTTCAAAGACGAAAATGTCCGGGTCTTCATTTTGTTGTTTCAATTATTCGGCCAAACGCAGAACAAGCTCATTTTTCGATCCTGCTCTAGAAAGTTCTCGCTTGCCTAATTCACTTTTCAGCTCATTACAGTTGAGCTCTTTTAGTAACTTGCTCATTTTTATTATTATTTTTTTTTTTTTCCACACTTCACTGCACAATAAGTTTTATTCCACTTTTCTGACACCAATGTAATATCTTTCCAAGGTTCGTTAAATAAAACTTATTACTGTTTCTAATATTTCTTCTTTATTTACACTTTTCAAATCAAAACAATAAATCTCAATTTATGATCAACTCTAATACTTTTATTCCAACTTAAATCCACTTCTTTAATTACACTTTCCACAATCCAATAGTTCAGCTTTGCACACTTTCATAATCGAAAATAAACTGTCTTGTGCTCACCGCGAGCACTCTCTTATATACTCAAACCAGTTGTTCTAGAAGGTTCTTGTCCAGAATTCTCCATTTGCTTGGAAGAAGGGGAAATTCATATGGGGATAGAATGTTCTAGTACTTTGGAATAAAGGGGAAATTTAGATGCGATGGAAAAGAGCTTTTTGTTTTGTTCCCTCACAAGCAGATATGTAATTCCCAACAGATGGCGCTGTAGGAGTATAAAGCTCTGTTCGCAACAATATATATACTATTTGATTTGAACTGTAAAGAAGAATGTGCTCTCAAAATTGGAACTAATTTAGCCAAGACATTAGCAAAATATTGTGCGATAACCCTTAAGGTAGGTGAATATCTCGAACAAAAACTTTGAACCGATGAATGCACATAATGGGTGTTTCCATCTTCGTGGGTGTGACATTTTACATCAAAATCTTATTGATTCTAATGGAAGCCCAATTTCTCCTGGAGAATAGAAGCCAAAGAAAGTCAAGCTGGATTTTTAAGCAAACAAGGTCATGGCGACAGGATTTGGGATTCGTGCTAGTTAAGTAAGAAATCCTTCGGTATTATAAAAAAATATATTTTAAATATCGGGTTTTTCAATAAGAGCGCTACAAAAGTTTTTTTTAAATAATACAAAAACGGTTTCGGATATCAATGAAATTCTTTATTCCTGTGAAAGTACGTTCTATGTTATTATGTATGGAACTCGATTTCTTTTGCATGGCCACCACGGGCACGCTTGCAGAAGTCCCAACGCTTGAGAACGACGTGTGCGAGACACATTTAGGCTTTCGGCAACTGAAGCCTTAGCGGCAGCAATATTCTCGACACTACGGACACTTCTTTGTCTCACTGGCATGGGAACATTTTGTACTGTGCCTGTGGATTCAAATTTTTCCACTAGACGCTCAATTGTTGATCTGCTAGGACGATTATGATGACCATAAATTGGACGTAGCGCTCTTAACGTTGAGGCCACTGACTCCGAATTTCGGTAGTAAATTTTAATAATTTCGACTCGTTGTTGGCTCGTATATCTTTCTCTTTCCATCATGAAATGACAAACCTTACTGAAGAGAAATGTCAAAAGAGCGGCAAGAAATATAGCGTCGTTTGCTGTCCCTGTCGCTCTATTTTTGTAGCGTCTCTGTTGAAAAACCCTTTATTACTTCTCCTACTTGGAGGAATAAAATAATAAGCCGACAAGGAGTTTTTAAATGAATAATTGGATCTTGATAAAACATCCTCTTTACATTCTATTTGAATAAGAACTGTCTTAAAGCTAAGAATATCTGTTGGTTGATGAGATTATCCTCTTCTTTCTGCGGTTTGGTCAACTAAGATAATAATTAATGGCTTAACCTACGTTGCCGAATATACGAGTACATACATATACATATGTAAATGAGATAATCATACGATCATCGAATTATTGGTGGATGCGTTTTGAACATGCTGTGATGCTGAGTTTACAATTTGGCGGTGGCATCTTGGTTTTTTTTTTGTATTCCCAAGGCATCTTTAAAGCGCTGACTTTGGGATCATCAGTGCCGCCGCTGCGCTGGTTGCTCGTGCGCCCGCGTGCAAGAACCTTAAATTGCCGCCCCATATCTCGGGTGCCGAGGGTATTTACGTCGAATAAGTGGAAGTTTTATTTATTCTCCATTCCACAGTTGAAAAATTTAAGTAAACGTGCATTGTTCCAATCTACACCAAATTTTTATACAATAAACGTAGTCAGACTAGGATTTGGGGGAGTCTCCTGTAAATGAGTTTAAGAGTTTCTGTTATAGCATATATAGTTATTGCATCCTTTTAAGATTATTTACTCTTTTTATCTGAGACTTATAGTACCTATAACGCAAGTTATGCATTCCTTAAAAAATTCGAACACGAGATTTTGATCAAAGTTGACATTACGATGATAGCGAAGACGAAAAAAGTGTGTCTCCGAACCCTGGTGTCAATCTATATGTTTAGACTATGACTGCAATCGAAGAGGTTATTTGGTGTGAGAGGCGACAGTCACAAACAAAATATGAATAAAGATTTGTAGTAGATTGTGTGCGGGCACTACGTAGTGAACGGTCAAAAAATGTAAACAGGTTCCAATAGCTTAAATAGTATGCTGTTTATATATGCTGTTGTACTATGCAGTTGTTATTTACATTGATTACCTTGAAAAGATACAAATATCACGGGGGTGCATATAACGCACAATTTCTGAGTCCATTCTACCGAAAGATAGTTCTTTTCCACCAGGACAACGCAGTCACAATGGAAAAATTGCATGATTTAGTTTATGAAATTGGCACTCATCTAGCATATTCCCCAGATTTTCCCCTGCGACGATTTCTTGTTTGCAAACATCAAGAAATGTCTTGGAGGTGGAGGTAAGAGGTTCGGATGGAATGAAGTAGTCATAAATGAAACAAATGCTTATTTTGAGGGCTTCTAAAAATCATATTATTTTGACGGCATCACATAATCAGAAAAACATTGGATGAACTGTATTGAGCCAAGACCATATTGAGAAAAAAATTATGTTTGTCCCTAAAAGAATGTGCCTCATTTAATTCTTTAGGGAGTTATTGATCCAAAATGCATGATTTCAACAATGAAATACATGAAATATTTCGACGGTGTGCAAGAGATGCAAATGATTCCATGATAACACTGTTTTGGATGCTATACAAGAAATGGCCTGCACTTGCCTATGTTCATGTACCAGTTTATTTAAACAGCGTGGAAATAAATTTATTCTTCCTAGCATTGGCGTAGTTTTGGCAGAAAAATGTTATCACATTTGACCAGAACTAATTTTTTCCTTCTCAGTATATGTATATAGATCAATTCTGTAAATTAAAACCATATCTTTCATAAGAACTTCGAAAATGAAAATATGGGATGATTTTCGAATACATATTTGCGGTGTTTGGTAGAAACATGATGAATCCATAAAATACGAGTAATTTGCCTTTTCATATCTATTTCCATGGAGCTGGGGCCTCTATAAGCGGGTTGGCTGAAATTATTCAAATTTAGAATATTTATGAATATATTCTTTGAAAAATTATTTTTAAAATTTTGAGAAAATCTGTTTAGCCATTTAGGTTCTATCTCGATATAAAGTGAAAGTAAAGGCGCTTATAATTTCATGGAGTTATCATGTTTTTATCAAACGCCACAGATATGTATGTAAATTTAAAAAAATTTGTATTCATTCCTGTGCACATAGAAGAATTTAACCTGATGCCAACTACTATTCGACAGAGAAACGAGAGTTCAAACAAATATATATATAGATTTATACTAGCTCCCCTCTTGGAATACTCCCATCGCCAAATACTTAAATAATGTGGACTAGAATCTGTCTGTTGTCTATTTTAATAATTTATTGACTCAGTATATCTTTCAATTGCTAGAAGATTTGTTTGATGCATTGTTCTTACATTCGGTTGGAGCTTTCCAAATCAATTTCAACACCTCAGTTTATTAATATAAAATATTAAATAATCGTATGTGTGAATGTGAAGAGATGGTACGCGATTTTAAAAACAAAGAGAACGGTAGTCATAAAAAACAAAAGAAATTCGTAGAATTAAATTTAAACAAAAAAGTATGTGAAGAATGATAACTTAACTCTTATCATCACTACCACCACCCTGCCTTGGTGGTTTAGGTCCTTCGGCTCTCTTTGCCATCATACATGATACCCCAGTACTTTGACTGATACAAATCTAGTACATTGGTGCGTAACATCTAGTGGGTTATCTTGTTCGTCATCAATGTTGAATCCCTGGTTAGGTCCATTCTCCTTGTGGGCGAAATAAATCTTGTTAATGGTCTCGGTACCATTTAATCCACTTTTTTCGGCCAAGGCCTTGAGAAATAATTCTAGGGCAGTTGTGAATTTACGAACGGCATACTGTTTGAGATAGGGAAAGGTATCAGCATATTCTGCTAGTTGGATAGCCTATTCGATTTCAGTTGCACCAGCTCCAGGAACATAGCGACCATCGCGAGTAAGACCCTTGAAGTTATTTACTCCGTCATCGATGGCACGTTCAATAATATCCGTGAAGTTATCTGAAGCTCCATTGAAGCGGTCAACCTGGGAAGGAATAAACCATTAACAGCTCTGCTCAGAGGACGCAGATCAAATTTAGAATTGAGGCAGACAGATATGAGGCTGATAAAATGCAGAGCCATTGCACCGACTTTACCTTCATACAATAACCTCAACTCCTGTATCTGCCAAGGATTTTATTTGCTTCCCAAAAGATTTTCTTCTCCACAGCTAAATTTAATGAGTACTGGTGTTTCCATATCCGTCAGTAATTTCACTTGTGGTTATTCCCAAACGCAGTAGTTCTTCGGCTCCCTCCAGGAGGGCACCAGCAAAGATCACTACGAAGTTGGTGCCATCGCCAACTTCGGCAATCACAGAAGAGTTAACGAAAATTTGGTGTTCCAAAAAATATAACCCTCTGCAAATATCTACGCTTCTTAGAAACTAAAATTCAATTTATCTAATTTTAAATTTAAGTATAGAATAAACATGGTGGCCTATTGGTTTCTTTTTAAATCACAGGTTGTTTTGACACTGACAATTGTTTCCTAATCGAAATCTTGACAGAAAGACAGTGTCATACTTCTGCGGAATGAAATAATTCACTTTACGCTTGAACAACGTTGGAAAATATTTTGAAAAATTATTTCCAAAGTGAGTGCTGTGTAGCCCAAAAAGTGTTCTTTATAAAGAAGTTTTGACCGAAATGAAGCCCCCACAGCGCCTGCTGTACGCAAGTTTATGCAAAAAGTTCAGGAGACTGGTATGCTAGTGGTCAACACTCATGGTCACCGTCGTGGAGAATGTGGCTGCTGTAGTCGAGAGTGTTAGGCTCAATTCACGAATATCAACTCGCAGTCGATCTCAAAAGCTCAACATTTCACGCACTAGCTTGAGGACAGTTCTGCACAAAAAACGCGGTTTGTTGGCTCAGAAGCCGCGGCAGCCACTTGAAGAACGTTGTGTTCCATTCTTTATGGGAATATTTGCTCTTACTATTAAAGCTCTTACTAATTGCCTTTTTATAAAAGAAACTTGTATTTGTCTCACCCTTTAGGTACAATATCGAATTGTTTTTGCCTCCCCATAAAGTTATGTACCACCACACCACAGGCTACAACTTTTTTCAATTCCAAAAAACACTTCATATAGCTAGTAGCCCTACAACTTCTCGTTCGCTTTAAATTTATTATGAGAAGAAACAAAGGGCAACCAAACGCATATAAATTGAAACGACACTGTCAAGTTGCACTTTCTGTTCCGCATAAAAATATACGGCTCCTCCCACGCCCATTTTCATCTCCTTCCGTTTTTACTTTTCTAAAAAATAAAAGATTTAAGACCGAAAGAGGGCAAAACTATGGAAACAAAGATATTTCTAACATTTTTGTATAAGGATAAGGATACTTTTACAAATGCGACTACTCTAGAAAATAATATGTGCCGACTTTTGAAAATGTGTTTGGAGACGCAATAAAAATGAAAAAAAAAAAAAAAAAAAAAATCAAACCAACACTAAAAAGAAAACAATCCCC
Source organism: Philhelius festivus (assembly GCA_963931855.1). Classification (NCBI taxonomy): domain Eukaryota; kingdom Metazoa; phylum Arthropoda; class Insecta; order Diptera; family Syrphidae; genus Philhelius; species Philhelius festivus. Next base: position 90,568,955 of record OZ007556.1, read on the forward strand.
ATTTCCCAGCAAGATGCCTAGAATAACAAAATCAAAAAAAGCGAAAAGAAGTCTTCAAATATCAGTTGCCAATTCGATTGTGAAAAGTTCCGGATGCTTGGTTTTATCATTCTTTTTTGCTTGTGAACTTTTCGAGCCATTTCTGTTGGTGCAATAAATTTCGTTTTATTCCTTTTCCCACAGAAACAATTTTTCAAAAGTTTCCAAATAAGATGACAACCACCGAGGACAACATGGAATCCTGGCCTGTGTTTGCTTTGCTTTTAGCTCTTCAACCAGCCAAACAACCATTCCGCCAGCAAGGACACAACACAAAAACGACGCCGACGATGAAATACTGTTAGCTCAGGTTATTTCCGATTTCCTGTATTGAGAAGACACAATTTCAAAAAGTTACGGTAACGTTCTCCGTTACACTCAAACTCCTTGATTCGACTTCACCTTCTACAAGACTCAGTATGGTTGTTTTTACTTGCAAGTTGAATTGTTATAGCACATCACAGGAAAAAAAATTACAATATCGCCATCAGCACTGGGATGGACGAGCACATAGTGTGTGACTATGGTGAACAAAAGAAACACACCCACACCCACACACAACACATGCGTTTCCCATAAAGGAATATGGATTTTTGCAATGCAACACAAAGTTGCCTGGTAATTGAAATTGACTGTGATGATGTAATTTCTTGTTTCCCTTATGCTTATGACTTGTCTGGTCCTGGTCAGGACTCAAGACTATACACAATGTGTTGAAACTTTACAGCCAGGTTTTTTTTTTTCTTGTTATGTCATGGAAAAGGATTTAAGTGTTTGTAATGTTTCTTTTTTTTAATTTTCAAAAATAAAAATGAGAGAAGAAGGGCTTTATGTGTTCAAAACTTTGACGAAAGTTAAGGGAAACTTTGTGAAGGAATTACGCAAAGGGTTGTGGGGCGTATGAGTAATTTTTATTTTTTCACATCCTGGCTTAAAATGAAATTTTAGTCAGATATTCATACGTGTGTATTTATTATTTTTTGGTATTAAATTTGTTAGTTTGAGTGCATACCTCCACTATTGTGGTAAGTTGAGAATTTTTAACAGAATTATATTAAATTTTTGTGCATACAAAAAAACTTTATAATTTATACAAAAATAACTACTTAAACAAAAATTATATCTACCTACGTACATTTTTGTAAATATATTATCGTAGGGTAAAATATAAAAACTTTCGTGAATGGCTTCAAACTTTTTGACAATTTTATTTGATATAAAGCTGCAACTGATGCCAACGGCAATACTTTGTATAATTTTTATTTTATTTTAAAGGGAAAGGTGTATAAAGGGTCTTTCAATAAGGGCGGATAGATTCTGAAAAAGAATAAAACAAGCTGAGTGTGAGGAATTAACATAAGTCTTTTTCATTTTGTTTTTATTTAAAAGGCCCATTATGCCATTATATGAGGCTGCCAGTGCAATAGTGGCGTAACCCATACAATTCACTTTAGAGCTACGAGAGATTTAAGAAACAGGTTTTCTTTAAACATTTTTTGTATTTTTCCTTTGACATTTTTGATTTACATATCTAAAAACGTGGAAGAGTTTGAAAAAAGGCATATTTTGTAAGGCAAGCTTTTTTTTTAAATTCAACTTCATTTTGGAAAAAAAGTGGGTTACGCCAATATTGCATTCATGGTTTTCTGTAAAAATAAAGAAAAAAGAAAGGTTACGCCAAACTTATTATATTTTTTTTTATTTCTCTCATAGTTCATATTTTAACAACAAAAAATTATATGTACATTTTTACTTGTTTTTTAATGATTTTACTTTTTTTCTGATAAATCGTCAAATATTTCGATTGGAACACTTGTTGACGTTTTTGAATTATTATAAAAAAAGTGATGGATTGGTGGTATAAATTGAGGCAGTTCAATCAAGTCTTTCTGTTTTAGGTTGTTTTTTTAATATTGGTTGAGTTTTTTAATATTAACGGATTGTCTCTTTTTTACATTTACCTCTTCGATTAAAACATCAATTTCATTAGAATATTTATAAAAATTGAAAATGGTTTACTTTTTTCGAAATTTAGCCACTGAATTTTAAGCCGTTCAACCTTGGAATTTGAAATGGACAGTTTCGTATTTGTGATATTTTTTTCGATAAATTTTGTGGAAAAAAAATAGATGAAGACATTTTCACAATTTCAAATGGGTTTCTCTTTCTGGCAGAGGAAATGACGTTAACACAATCATTTGGGACGAAGATATCTTTATATTTTTTTTATTCTTTTCTATTATACCAAAATCTTGGTCACATGTCAAATAGGAATGGCCACTAACTAAAAATTTATGGTCGATTCCTTCAACCATAAATTCGGGATGGAATACCAAAAATTGACACAACAGTGAAAGTTTTATATTTCTATTTGGCCCCCCCATTGGTCAGAATACTTAATAATTTTATTCTAAGAGAAGGTTACGCCACTATTGCACTCAAACTATGATCAAATTATAAAATGCAATAACACCTTTTGGAGTGCCATCTAGTTTTGAGTGTAGATAGCTGCATAAAACTATTTTTGTATTAAAATATATATATAAAGGGACCCATTTTTATGAAAAACTCATTTTTGAAAAAAAGTGGGCTACGCCACTATTGCACTCATAGCCTCATATATGCCATTACAAATATATGACATCGTTCATTGGGTCCAAATAGTCTAATCTTCATTGACTCTTCAGCATAATATACAGCAGGATTTGATCGATGGCCTGTGTTATGTTCACTTCAAGGGCATTGGTCGATTGTGATTTATTCAAATAGACTTGCGACCTTAGGCTAATTCACGTCACCTCTTTGAGACATAACCTTAATAGCATTTAATTCAAATCGTTAACGCAGAATGTCAATTGCTGGAACCACATGTCGTCTAGGTTCATATGGTTCAATTTGGGTCTTAAGAAATTGGTTATATTCACTCTGTAGCGCTCGCCATTGACGGTTACCATCTTACCAACGTCGTTTTACGAAAAAGTATGGATCAATTACTTCGCCGCTGGGCAAAAATCCACATTAAACGGTTACTTTTTGGGGACGCATTGCCACCTGGTGAACTTTGTGTGGGATGGTGTCGTCCCATATACGGAAATTTTACCTTAAAACACAGCCATTTATCCAAAAATGCGCCTTGTCCCTAAGGATGATTTTTCGGTCAAATTTGGGGTAATTTCGAATAACAGTCAGCAAACAAACGGCTCGCAGCGTTGTGTAAGAGCATGAAGTTTGAGCTACGGAGTCACTTGGATATCTTGTCCGGGTATAGGCCTAAGCCTATGTGCAAGGTATGCTATAGTTCCTTTTATGTACGAATTTCGCCTAATCATAGCGAACCGGTCGTCTAAAATTTGGCCATCAAATGCAGAAGTATCGACTGTGAAGGGACATTTCGTCTACCGTAAAATAGGTGCAACGCTTGCAACGTTTGCACCAACGAACGCTCATAATTATAATAAAGTTTTATCATTTACTCACGTGCTGTTCAACTGTGGCCACTGTGGGTGCTGTGTTACTTGCCATAAAGATTTGATATTAGTAACTGAATAATAACCAACAAATTTGACAGATGTCACCAAAACATTATGGCCACCAAAATCCTCAAAGGAAGAATACTGAACCTTTCTTTAGGAGCCGATTAGGGTCGAGTTCTGCCCTGGCCACAATTTGTTTTGTTTTGTAAATCTATATAAATAAAAATGAGTCACAAAATGTGTTGCTAGGCGTAAAACTCGAGAATATGGCTCGACCAATTGGCCTTATTTTTTTTTTAAGATTTTGTTAAGGTTCAAGGTAGGTTCTTATGGAAAGAAAAAACGTAAAAATTACAAAAAAAATAATAAAAACAACACTTTTAGTAGGAATGATGGGTGTTAGCAACAATTCGCTTCAGAATAATACTACACTCGCACTTGCTTCCTCTGGTATTGCAAACTACATTATTGGAAGGCAATCGAACAGCCCATTCAGAGCTAAAATTACCATTGAATATTCAAAGCAACGAAGCTACGACTTACAACATTTCGAAGAACTCTGCAATGGCAAAGGTTTTGCAGCAATGCAAGTTGATAGTATTGGATGAATGCACGATGGTACATAAAAAGTTTTTGGAGGCATTAGACAGAACTATGAAAGATCTACGAAACAATCAAAACCGATTGGGTGGAGCGATGATTTTGTTAGCAGGAGATTTTCGTCAATTATTACCAGTTATTCCACGGTCTACACCAGCAGATTAACTGAATGCATATGTTTGAAGTCCTCCATTTTGTGGAAAAAATTAAGATACTAAATTTGAGCAAGAATATGAGTGTCGAATTGCAAAATGATTGATCTGGAGAAATATTTTCAAAACAACTCACTGACATTGGTAATGGTAAAATTTCTGTAGATGTTATGACAGGCTACTTAACATTTCCTGTCACTTTATTTGTCAGTTTATAGAATAAAAACTGATCTTATAGAAAAGGTTTTCCCAAACGTCTCTCAAAATTACAAAGATCATTGTTTGTTGAGTGAACGAGCTATATTAGCTGCCAAAAATACGGATGTAAATGAAATAAATTTTAAAACCCAAAATGAAATTGCCGGTGAATTAAGGACATACAAATCAGTTGATTACACAACCAAACAAGATGATGTAATCAATTATCCAGAGAATTTTTGAACTCACTAACCATAATCTTCAATTAAAAGTAGGATCGGTGGTCATAATGTTAGGAAATATCAACCAACCGCAACTTTGTAATGGGGCACGGCTAGCAGTGAAAACTTTACTGAACAATTTTTTTTTTTTTTTATAATAAACTCACGCTTAAGGGAATATGATTACCCTTTAAATGTGTTTTAACACAGCGCGGGCGTGAAGTTACGGAAGAGAAAGAAGGATAGCAAAGATGTGTGGCACGATGTTCTGAGACTGAAGGTGGTTGTCTCAGATTTTTTATCTCCAGGGATGGCGGCTGAACTAAAGCGGAGAATTGCCGTGTCTTATTTCTATGTCCCTTATAATTCGCATTATTTTATTCGTTTTCATCCTTGTTGGGCATACTAGTTTAACTCAATCACATGTTGTTAGTGTTATGCCTAAACAACATGTAATGAGTAAACCAGCAACCCATTGATGACAATTTTTAGAAGGTTTTTAATGGAATTAAAGACGACATAGACGACGGCAGGGATCGAACCTGTGATATTGAGGTTGACAGGCGAGCACACAACCATCGCGCCACGGCCACCGCTCATAATGGGATCGAAACAAACATTCTAAAGGGAAAATATAAGGGAGAGGATGTTTACCGTTTGAATTTAAACCACTGCAATGTAAATCACAGGGTCAGTCGTTGAGTGTTTGCGGCGTCAATCTGGAAAACCCATGCTTCTCTCATGGGCAGTTGTAGGTTGCTTGATCTCGCGTCGGAAAACCGACAGATTTATTTATTTACGCGCCTGGTAATCAAACAAAAAACATCGTATACGATAAGGCATTACAATGAAAATACCACATTATCTATTATTACTACTACTAAAGTCTTGCAATGTACAAAATAGAAAACTTATATGTATGTGTAAGTAATCGTTGTTTATTATGGAGACAAAAATCTATAAATAAAGTGATCATTCTGAAATATGTTTTATTACTGCTAAGGGCCAGTAACTTTTGACAGAACAAAATCTGTCGGGGAGGAACTATTATCATAAATAATCAATGTTGTGTTGTTTAAGAAAAAATAGGACAGAACAACGTCTGCCGGGGCAGCTAGTTAAAAATAAAATTCTACGAGTATTGTATTTAATATTTACGTTCTTTTATTTAACATTGGCCTTTCATACGGTGAGATTTCAGGGAAATTCGCAAGAAGGAAATCGTGCTATTAAAGCTCATATCCTTTACAAATCAGGCTTCTATAGACAGAGCAGCATAACAGTTAAATTTTCATTCGCTATTCTAGACCTTAAAAAGTTTTTAATTCATGCTAAACTGTATCAAATAGTCTAGAAATATCAAGTGCTTTTACAGTTGCTTAACCAAAATTGGTTCCACTTTTCGCTGTGATATGCCATCAGATCACCAAAAATCCTGGCGGTGTAAACTTAAACATCATGTATTCGAGTTGATTCGTTCACAAGCTGAGTTTAAAGATTTGACTCATCAAAGATCACTTCAATACGAGTAGTTTGTTTGTTGGTTATTATCTGTCTAGAATATTGAGGTAGGTAGCAGTGGTGTGGCGTCCATATAACCCGATTCCTATCGGGTTATCTTTTAAATTTTCTTCTTAACAACAATGTTTACTAAATAACAAACGACCTTGCTGCACAAGAATTTTTACTAAATAACGACCAACATAAAACTCACTTTATATACTAAATACGTATCTATTCATTAACCTCCACAAGCTGCACACTCCACCAACTCAATTGAACTTTATTCCCATTTTTCATTCAAATACACACCACACCAGCACCACACACGTTATTATCATGGAGTAATTTCTTCCACATCCACACTCTCTGCACACAAGCCAAAGCATAAATATCTCGGGTTATAAGATCTCTCGCTGGATAGAACAATGTTAAGCTAAGTGTACACGATTGGTAGATCTTACAATATTGTAAGATCTTACAATGTCTGACAATTATCTACCAATGAGCTGACAAATAAGTTGTGTGTGTACACGGTTGGTACAAAATCTACCAATCTCTTACAATTAATTGTCAGAAGTTGGCTGCAATTCATTTTCAGATAGCCGGCTTAATACCTACCAATTAATTGTAAGAGATTGGTAGATTTTCTACCAACCGTGTACACACACAATTAATTGTCAGTTTTTGTTGGTTATGGAAACTGACAATTAAACCTTGGCTGCAAATTTTCTGACAATGAAAAAATTGTATGATGCTAAAAAACGAACATCTTACAATTTCTTCATTGTCAGAAACGTCAGACAACGATACAAATTGGCAGGCCTGACAATAAATTGTGTGTGTACACGATTATCAAATACCTTACAATTTACCGTCTTACAATTAATTGTCAGATACATTTTCTGACAATTAATTGGAAGATTACACGATTGTCAGCTAGCGTACACATGATTGTCAGATTTCTTACAATTAATTGTCAGACAATGATCTAACAATTAATTGTCAGACAAATTTTCTGACAATTAATTGTAAGACTACACGGTTGTAAGACATTGTAAGCATGTTTTTCACTGACAGATCTGACAATATTGTAAGATCTACCAATCGTGTACACTTAGCTTTAGTTAGTTTTCTTTCTCTGATTTATTTATGATTTTTCTGAGTTTGGGTCGACTCTGTCTAACGCCCGCTGTCTTATGCAAATACATAACACGCTTTTCTTCGACTTATTTGGTGAATGTTGTGTTGTGACTTTGTGAGGTGAGTATACCCAATTCCAAAACCAAGTCACTTGGTGAATGGTGGGTTGCGCAGATAGAGCAAAAAAATGGTGCGCAAGAAATTTAACTAGTGAAGAACTGAAGACTGAAGCTGAAGGGGAAGGTTATTTGTATTTGTTAAATTTTATTTGATTTATTTATTTTAATTACAATGTAAAATCGTAAAGATAATTAAAGAGGAAAGCATTTACAGTAAACCCATCAGCCTAAATTTTGTTTTATAAGTACACTTCTCTGCTTATGCAAAAAATAACTCGCTCTTCAGTCTTCACCGACTTATTTGCTGAATTGTGTGAGTTTTTTCTATCGCTGCAATTTCTTGGATTAATTGAGTAGGTCATTCATTCATTCAACCATATTTAATGAATTCTCAGTGAAAAGACTAAGAAGACAGGCTTTCAGATTTAGCACTTATTTCCACAGAAAAGGAATAGACCTGACTTCTATGAAAGAATTTTAGCAGATTTTATAAAAAAAAGATCGTAGAAAAGCTTTAGAATATATATAAATAAGAAAAGTTTTTTTAGAAACACTTTTCATAGTTTCTTATTTGTTTAGAAACGCGAACTTTTGCTATTTTTTTTAATAACATACATTATTATAAAAAATATTACATTTCTTATACTTAGCCTTAGGTTAGCCAACATAGCTCTTTTCTCTTGCAAAAAAGCCGTAGGTAATAAATGGGGTCTACAAACTCATATAACACACTGGCTATACATCTCAGTCATTAGACCGATACTTACATATGGAGTGACAGTATGGTGGACTGCGCTGGAAACAGCAACTAACCGCGATAAGCTCAGCAAAGTCCAACGAACAGCCTGTTTAATCATGGGTGGAACTCTCCGCTCAACTCCTTCTGCTGCACTTGATGTTCTTTTTCATCTCATACCGCTAGATATTTTTAGCAAACAATCGGCCGCTAACATAGCCATTCGACTTAAAGCCTCCTCGCAGTGGATCAATAATGATATTGGTCACTCTACTATACTGAACTCGTTCAGTAGTCTACCTAGTAACGTCGATTACACCACCCCTCATCCAAAATTTGATAAAAATTTTCAAGTATCCATCCCTTCCAGGTCTTCATGGGAAAATGAGTCGTTTTTGATAGACGAAGCAATTCATTTCTATACAGATGGATCTAAAACCGATGACGGGGTCGGTGGAGGCGTATACTCCGAAAAATTAAATCTTTGTCTATCTTTTCGTCTTCCCAATCACTGTAGCGTGTTCCAGGCAGAGCTTTTAGCAATAAAAGAAGTCCTCTCTTGGCTAAAAGAAAACGTTATATCGACAACCGATATACGTATCTTCTCAGACAGTCAAGCTGCCTTAAAGTCACTGGACTCTGTCTCCATTAACTCACAAACAGCCCAAAATTGTCGATCATCTCTGGTGGAGATGTCAAAACAGTTTAACATTCACCTTACATGGGTGCCGGGGCATAGAGACATTCCAGGAAATTGTAAAGCTGACGAACTTGCAAAAAACGGAACAATATTACCTTTGTTGGATAGCAAATCTAACATCGGTATACCCCTAGCTACTTGTAAACTTATGCTAAAGCAAGATACCATAAAGAAAGCCAACCACAGGTGGACCAGCACCCCAACTTACCGGTCTACTAAACTGATTTGGCCATTGTTTGATGCCAAACGCTCAAAACAACTAATTTCTATTGGTAGATTGCATATTAGCTCCATTATAGGTGTCCTTACTGGGCACTGCCTAATAGGAAGTCATGCTTCTCGTCTTGGAGTTCCTGCAAATGACTTTTGCAGAAGCTGCATAGATGAAGAAGAAGAGGAGTCAATTCCCCACCTTCTATGCTCTTGTCCTGCCCTAGCGCAAAGACGTAGACTCCACTTGGGAGACTACTACTATAACGATCCTAGTGATCTAAATAATTCCGACATTCACTGTCTCAAACGCTTCATTATTAGCTCAAAATGGTTTAACGAGTAAGGGGGATTTTTGAAATCCTTGTGGTATCACAACGGACCAAATATTGGTCTAAGTGTGCTGTCCTTTTCCGGTCAGCAGCCACTTTAACCTAACCTAACCTAACCTATACTTAAACCTATATTGCAGAGATTGGTAACATACATAAATCATGTATTTGTAAACTTTTGTACATAACTATTTATTTTTAATTGATATTTTTTACATCATGATATTGAATTCCTTGAAAAATTTAATTGATTTATTTGCTTATTTATCTCATACTCAAATATACTTTTGTTTTAAAGTTCCTTATTTTTTATTTTTTTTATAACATTACCTTAAATTTTCCTTAATGTACATACAATGCATTTGCATTTGCCAGAAACAGTTTATTTCGAAGTCACTTTTATTATGCTTTAAGATTATTTATAATGTACAAATTAATGATTTGAAGCATACAAAATGGGCATGAATTGCTTCGCTTGTTTGTTTTGGAAATCAGAACTGCAATACCTTTTTTAATTTAGGATACATACCTATCGATATTAGAATTAATTATCGTTTGAATGCAATTAGTCTAAGCTTCGACTTACCATTTGAAATTTTTCACGCCACGCCACTGGTAGGTAGATATGTAGAAATGGCCATGCGTAGTCTTACTCAGTGACCCAAATAGAGCGGGAGTGCGCGTTATGACAGCATAAATTCGTTTAACATAATGCTTTAATGGAAAATGTTTAATACAACAACTTAAGTTTATATTTTGTCAACCTATGGTGTGGCCGTGGCGCGATGGATGTGTGCTCGCCTGTGAAACTCATGATCACAGGTTCGATCCCTGCCGTCGTCTATGTCGTTTTAATTCCATTAAAAACCTTCTAAAATTGTCATCAATGGGTTGCTGGTTTACTCATTACATGTTGTTCAGGCATAACACTAACAACATGTAATTGAGTTAAACTAGTATGCCCAACAAGGATGAACACGAATAAAATAATGTGAATTATAAGCGACATAGAAATAAGACACGGCATTCTCCGCTTTAGTTCAGCCGCCATCCCTGGAGATAAAATATCTGAGGCAACAACCTTCAGTCTCAGAACATCGTGCCACACATCTTTCCTATCCTTCTATCTCTTCCTTAACTTCACGCCCGCGCTGTGTTGAAACATTTAAAGGGTAATCATAGTCCCTTGAGCCCGTGTAGATTATAAAAAAAAAAAAAAAAAAAACCTGGTAGACAGCCACATGCAAAACTTCGGCTTAGCTTTAATTGTAACATATTTATTAACCTAAAAGTCAATTTAACTTAAAACTTAACCAACTAAACTTATCCGCTTAAGCGGAAAAAATTTGCATTTTTGTTTTTGAGTATTCGCAATAAAATATAGGTCGGAGAAATCTTTTCTTCTTATTTTCAATTCGAATAAGCTTTTCGAAGTCAGTAAAACATACTGGTATTTAAGTCTATTAAATCAACACACGAGCACGCACGTCTTGAACTTTTATCCATATTAGGTATAACAGCATACCCTCAATGTACCATGGTATTAAAGGCTTTTTCAATACATTATTGTAATCCCTTATTAATGTGAGTGCTTCATAGTTAAATAAAAGCTATAACAATAATTGTTTTTCTTTTATGCGTGTGTCTCAGTGTTTGTGTATTCTCTAAGAACAAAAGACCCTAATGAACAGCACACAATCTACCTTCAATTGTCGTTCACCTCGGCAGACTCTTCGGAAACATTTCCATATTCTATCGCGTGACAATATCTTTTTGCTCAACCTGAAAGGATTTTTACGTGTTCATGTTCAAGGAAACAAAAGCATCTACCGGGCCACAAAACACTTGGACGATATGAAGGACTTACAATAAACAGTACCTTGGTATTGGTAGCACAATGCATTCTCCTGTTGTATGTGTTGAATAACTTAACGAAATTCACGCAGTTCTCGCCGTACCATTGCTTATTTCATACGAATTCAGGAAGAACACACCTCCTCCTCCATTTTATTTTTTTCTCCTAAAATTAACCTAAGCCATATTTGGAATCTCATAGTCCCAGGACTTCAGTCTGGACGACCACATTAGCAAGTAAAGTTTTCCAATTCGTGTCGAAAATTATTTCCATGTCAACCACAGCGAGCGAGTTTCCTGTTGAAATGGATGAGCTTATAGGCGAGTCTGAAGCAGTATGTGTGTAGATATTTTCCTTTCACACGCCAATTTCAAGTCAACGGGTCCTTTCTCCTTTGTGCATGCAAATGCAATCGAGCAAAACTAATCACACCTGCACGTTCATCTAGTTCTAGAGAAAGAGGCAGTGAATTATCACGAACAAACGGTTAGATGAATAAGCGGATGAACGCTGGAATCGCCGGAAGTATGATGGCATAGTGGAGAAAGAGTAGTGATGGTTGCTGGGGCGAAACGATTGGCTCAACAACAACTGAAGGGTATTAATTTTGATTGCTATGGTAACGTTTGTGGTTTTTACTTACTTACTGCAACGTAAGGCATAGACAAAAAGGATAACAAAACAAAATTAAGTGATACCTACAGTTAGCTTTTGTGTGTGACAGGCGAATGAAATTCTTCGGTAACCTAGGAATTACTGGAACAGACATTTTACATACACATGTGTATGTATGAAAGAAAGTAAAAGCTTGTGTGTGCTCAAGTGCATCTCAGGTGATGGTCTTTTTGCAATAGAGAGACTTAAATTCTATGGTAAAATTGATGTTTGGCGTTCACAGCACGAAAACACGTTTTCGATGTTGAAGGCTGGAACTCTCGATATCTGAATGATAAGCAATCATCATATGCGTTATTTTTCAAAATTTTATTTGGATGAGGAGGACATTTTTTTATCAATGCCGTTGTATTTTTATTATTCGAATTGATAACTCGGTTGTCCTTGAGCATGCAAAAAACTAGGCACTGCTGCAAGTTTCGTGTTGCAATCAATTATAGAAAAACACGTTTTATCCTATCTATTCATGCCCATCTATCTCCTGGATTATGGTAATGTCTGCCTTATACCGTGTGATGAAAGGCTCAAGCTTTTAAGTAGCATATGATGTGGAAAGAATTCTCAAGTTCAAGATACATACTTTAGGGTCGATATGCTTTGAAATTCCGGGTCTTGTTGCCATTTGACATTTTCCGACACAACTTCCACAACCAGGGAACAGTGTCATCGTTTCGCCTTAAGACAGCAGTCCGAACAGTTCAATTCAGTAATCGACTTTTGGGATATGAGAGCTGCCATTGGCCTATAACGGGTTAGGTTAGGTTAGGTTAGGTTAGGAGGGGTGTGCACAGCACAAGGCTGTTGTGTACACGGGGGCCTATTGGTCCATTGTGATCCCCTATTAATAAAAGCAGAGATGCTCCTAACTAATGTCTTATGTAGACTGGTTCATTTTCGAACCAGCCTGTGCTTACAATGAATTTTCTCATGTTTGCCATTGAGACCTGCGTTAGATCGTCTAGTTCACCAACAAACCTGTTTCCAAAGTAGCGGAGGCGATTTGCTTGGAGGTTTGGACAGTCACAGAGCAAGTGTTTAATGGTTTCAATCTCCTCGACATCCTGACAGCTCCTACAGAGCAAATGCACCCATTCTTATGGCCATTGTGCCAATGGCGCAGTGACCCGTCAGTACACCTATCAGGATTCTGATGTTCTTTTTACTGAGCGATAAGATATATCGAGTTTCCTTTTCATTAATTTTAGGCCATAAACTTCTAGAGATAACGCAGTCGTCCCTGGAGGACCAGGAGTTATTGATTCGCTCTTTCGTTATTAGGTCTATTTTCCTTTTAATCAAGCCAATCGGGATTTTTGGTCCCAAATTTAAATGGCTACTGCTGTTTTTATTTGATTCCGACCCTTTCCTTGCCAGTTCATTTGCTATTTCATTCCCTTCTATATTACTATGTCCAGGAACCCAGCAGAGGTTGACTTGGTTGGTGTTGCAAATATTGTTCAGCATGTCTCGGCATTTTGTTACTGTTTTGGATCTTATAGTCTCACTGGCTACAGCTTTGATGGCCGCTTGGCTATCCACGAAAAATGTGATCTCCGACGAGTTCAATTCTTTCGTGCGTACCAATTCTGCCGCCTTTTCAATAGCGTAAATCTCAGCCTGAAAGACACTACACTCATCTGGGAGTTTGAATGATTCTTTTATATTGAGAGATTCACAGAACACCCCAGCTCCTGTTCCTTCTTCCATTTTTGACCCATCGGTGTAGAATGAAATACCTTGTTCACTAATTAGTGAGTTGGATTCCCATTCCTGTCTTTCGGGTATAGTAGTGGAGAAGTATCTGTTGAAATCTATTCTGGGTGGTAAGTAGTCCGTTGTCACATTAAGCCCTGCCACTTTGTCATACCTTTGCAGGATAGACCCATGACCATGACTGCTGTGCTTCCAAGAGCCCATTTCTTTAAGCCGAATTGCGCTTTTGGCTGCGGTGCATTTTATGTGCTCGTCCAGGACTGGAAGATTTAAAATAATTTCCAGCCCCGCCTGTGGCGTAGAACTCTGTGCCCCCGTTATTACTAAACAGGCTAGTCTCTGTACCTTATTCAGGTTTTTGAGATAGCTTCTTTTTTCTACGGCCGTCCACCACACGATCGACCCATAGGTAAGTATGGGACGAACTATCGCCGTGTACATCCACTGTATGACCTGCGGTCGCATGCCCCACCGTGTACCGAAGGTTTTTTTGCATGGTGTAGAGAGCGCATAATGCTCTTTTCATTTCATAACGGGTTCCTCAGCCATCTTTTCCGTTTCAGCTGGCTGTTACTGAAATTCCTTATATATAAAAATGTATGAGTAGGTCATGTAAGAATGTCTGTCTTATTAGACCTGGAGGCATTACCGATGATTCTATCTAAAGAATTCTTCCGTTACCATCTTAAAGTAAAATAATCGGTCACACGTTTTGAAGATATTGATTTTTCAAATATAATTTAGAATTTTTTTCAAAAACACAAAAAGTATTTTTTCGATTGTTTTCATATACAATCTTATTTTAAATGTAAATGAGGTCCTGTAAAAAATTTGATCAAAATTGTTAGAGCCGTTTTCGCGATCAATAAGATATTGAATAACGGCTGTATGTGAGGTATCGTTAGTTTTGGAGCTAAAAAATTTTTATTTCTCCTCTAGAAAATCACCGAAGACCTTTAAGTACTAAGTTTGAAGAAAATATTTACATCCTGTAGTTAGGCTGTAGGTTACAGACATACAGACGGAATTTCCGAACCTGTTTTTCTGTTACCTATTATCGAAATGTCAACTTTGATCAAAATCTCGAGTTCGATTTTTTTTTCAAATGCGAACTTGCCATATATTGCAAGTAAAAATTGTGACAAAATTTCACAACAGCGTTGCAAATATTAATGGTTTCTATTAATACAAAATTTTCATAAATCTTAAATTTTTTAAATTCTTCAAAAAGAATATCGTAAAAGTTGTGGTCATTTGGTAAAAGGGTTCTTAAATATTCTTTTTACTCTTTGTGTTTTCTTTTTCGAGGTGCCCTTAGCAATTGTGTCAAAGGTATTTTTCAGGAGATATTATTATTTAAGCAGTTTTTAAATCTAGAAACTGCTTCATAAATTTAGTAAGGCACTTATAGGAGTATACAATAACAGCTTATATGTCTTTTAAGATTATTTTACGACAAAGTACTAGAAGCAATTAAACTGCTTATCCAGAATCCCATCCAGCACAGCAAAACCACTCTCTTTGCTAACATTAAGGTTAGCTTACATTTTAGCCTCAAGCTTCTTACACTTATTTGGATACCAGTGAGAAAAATGAATAGGTAGACGAACTGGACTATAGCGTTACAATTGACTGAAAATTAAAATTTCAAATCTCAAAGCTGAATTTTTTTAATAAAATAATATTAAATATACATATGGACCAAAACGCGAAAAACGAAACCACAAAGAAAAAAAAAAAATTCAAATTTCGCGGGCTTTTCGCCATTTTTATTTTTTATACATCCCAAAGTAACGAGTAACATAAATTTCAAAGAGGTATTCGTTACTTACTTCGCGATAAACACGTTTTTCTTTGATTCCTTGAAATTAAAATACAAAACGAAACAAAATAGTAAGTTTTATTAATTCAAAATTAGTTTTTTAAGTGTTATTCGTTTTGGTCACATTAAATAAGTTTTGTTGAAAGTATAGGGCTTAAATATTTCGAAAAACAAATTGAAATCAGCATTTAAAATAACAAAGAAACCCACCGCAATATTTGATGTAACGTAACAGTCCAAGAACCTTAAAAGTTTATTTTTCCAGCTTCTGTTATATCAAAATATTAATAAAACCATATTTTCTCCGAGTAGTTTTAGTCTATTTTAAAAATAAAATAATAATTCTGTTATGTACTAAATAATGCCGTTGTTTAGAACAGAAAACAGTTTGTAACGTAACAGTCTTTTTTCGTTTCAAATTAAAAAATTGTAACTGTGTTGATTTCATAACCTCAATCATACTTCTAATGTTTAGGGAAAGCTTAGTAAGACCCAAAAGAACAAAAACTATGAGCCTTATCATCGTACCCGATCGGAACGAAATTTTCTCCGATTTCTACGAAATATACGAATTTTGTAAGATTGTAGCCATTCCGATAGGGCAATCGGAAAAATCTACGAAAATAAAGGTTGTGTGCGTTGAAAATGTCAAATCCTTGCGTTGCATGCCGATGAAATGTCAAAATGGCAGCAACGCATGGTGAATTCATGCGATTTATGAAGATATTTGATTTCCGATTTCTCCGACAGCAAATTATAAGTGGAAAATTTTCCAAAGAAAAATTAAAAACGAATAAGCTTTTATAATTTATAATTAGTATGTATCTGAGTTAGAAAATATTTGATAATATTTCTTAAGAATATTCTTTTTTCTTTATTTAATTTTCTTTATTCATATCTTTCCGCTTCCAATAACACTGCTGCACTATCCATGATTCTTCTTTGCTTATTTGACATGAATCAACACTTTATTAATTTATTGGTGTTTACGTCAAATACACGCGTTAGTAAACGTCGGGTTTTTCCGTTACGAAACAGATACCATGAAGGAAATAAAGGTTACGATCGTAAAGATACGATGATAAGGCTGTATATATGTCTGTATGTAAATAGTTTAAAAAGGACGGAAAAGTTTGAGAAGTTGTTGAATTCCAAATTAGAATTGATATATATTTATTTACAAAGCACTATTTATACTAAAAGTTTGTTTAAATTCGATAAACAAACTTAATAAATTATTAAAATGAATGATATGTACTTACCTATAATGAAAAATAACGTTTTTTTTTTTATTTAATTGTATGTTACATAAGTTACCCTTTTTTAATGTCTAACGATAAGAAAACCAAATAACTCTAAAAAAAATACAATTTTAGGCATTTTCGATGCTGACTTTAACTCTTAAAAGAGCCAAGATCGCACGTGTAACGTAACAGTCCTTTCATGTAACGTAACAGTCCCAACATTTTTCTTTCCACAGAATCTAAAAATACAGTATTTAGTGTAATTAATATTTTATTTGCTACTTCCTTTCTTAATCTTAGAAACCTCGTACCTCACGTTTGAAATAGTACACTAAAAGAGCAGACTTATTGCATAATGTAATGCAACCTCAAAATCTACTTCCAAATTCATGTAACGTAACAGTCCTGCTAAAACATTTTTAGCGTTTAAATGACAGGCCTCACTGATTTTTAAATTAATAGAAAATGTTAGTTAGGAAGTCTATTTTGAGAAAAAAAATAATAGATATTGAAAAAGTATTCAGTTTCATATATTTTCAGGTAAATTTTTATTGAAATATGCGTATGAATGTAACGTAACAGCCCGCGTTTTGGTCCATATGTACATTAACTCCATGTCTATGTACTTCAATTAAATTAAACACGAGATAAAAGCTACTGTGGACCAGTATGCCAATCAAAATTAATGTTACGCTGTTGCTACGTGTTCTACTGTTGCAATGAACAAAAAAAAAAAAAAAAAAAAAAAAAACAATTGCTAAAATAAAAATTTCTTTTCAACGCGTAAACGTTAACACAAATAAATTTATCTCGCGCTATTTTCTCCTCCGTGTTGCATCCAAAAAAAAGTATTTCACATAATTTTCGCGATTTAGTTTCGAAAATTTTGTTTTAAATTTTCACCTTCATTTCAATCACTTAATGACTTAAACCAAAACTGAGATGAGTGAAGGTAATAATCAAACTCAATCGGTAATCGATATTCTGTCTAATCCAACAACCACCAACAAATATCGTACTTTAAAAACAGTATTAGTTGAACGCCAATCAGTTTCCGAAATAAAACGTTTGGAAACACTCATTGACAAAGCAGACATTGGTGACCGAAAACCATCGGAAGTTTTACGGTCCATAAGAATGCTTCCTGGTACTTCTTTTAATGACGATATCATTAAAAAAAAATTTGAATCCGTTGATTGCCATAACCAATTCACATCTCGTTATTAACGGTAAGTCAAAAATCTTGAAGAGAGTTGGCTATACTTGCAGATAGAATTTACGAGGCAGCTCAAAGTACAAACATTTGTAGTGTTTACACCACTCAGCAAAATGCTAATTCTGCAACGAACAATGGCTTGCTAGGATTGAGTCGATGATCGGAGCTTTTTCTTTCGATACTCGCGCACGTAACAAAAATAGATCTTTTCAGAACAACAAAAGTAGAAGTAGTCGGTCACACAGACGTTGTGATGCTTTTGTATTCAAAGGCTGAGGTAGCGTCAGCTTGTCCAGGGTCAGTCCGAAGAAAGCACAAAACTCGGTTTTAGAAAGTTCAGAACTCAAAATAATGTCCGACTTTATTCAGTTTAACTTAATTCTATCTAACAATTTATTTCATATACTCATACAATTGTATCAAATTCTTAAATAACTAACACGGTATTTCATATAATTCACAAATGTTTCATATACCTAAATAATTAAGACGGTATTTCATATAAAGGGCGAGATGGTGGGATTAAATCCCTAGCCTCGGCTCAAATCGCAGCAACGTTCTAAAGTAGGATTAAATCCCTGGCCTTAAACGAAGTTCGAAACAAAATAAGGGGAAGGTGCTGAAAAGGCAAACAAACAAGACACACAATTTACGGCCAAAGCCAAAAAATCTAGCAGCTTGTTTCAAGGGAAAACTTCTTACTTCAGTACTTTATATTGGTACTAAACAATCAACGTTAGGCGAGAAGAATCCGATTTTGCCAAGGTTTCAAGGTTTCAAGGTTTTTTATTGAACTTAATATATACAATTGTGAAACTTGAGGATAATATATATAGGGTAGAAATTTGTTGGCACATAGGGGGCCTAACTTATAAAATGACTTAAACTCTAAAAATTATAATATTTGTAATGTACATGGTTCAAAATTAGCATTATGAAAAATTGTCTTGGTTTTTGACTCGGGTTGTTCAGTCCCGGTTGTAATCCGATTTTGCGCGATTTTGCTCCTTCCCATATCATATTTATGGGCAACAGCAAATGTGAACACAGAACACCAAACGAAAGCTGCTCACTGTGTTTTGTTGTTGTACCGTCATTGCATGTATTTTATATGTAAATCTCCATGGGCTTTTCAGAGTATGCAATATTTTCTTCATGTCATCCGATGAATCCTCGATGTATGCAATGTTATTGCGTCGTGCGGCAGAACGGATAGTAGCGTAGACATGCCGCAGCGGCTGAAGTATGTAACTTCGTTACAATGTACAATTTCGAACTCAGGTACTAATATCTGCTAGTATTACAAATTCGCTCGAATAACCAAACTCCGCTTATTTATACATAACATGCGGTCTCCACTAGCGATGAATCCAGAGCGTGCTTTAAAGCATACTTTCATCATCGCAAGTAGAGACCGCCATCGCAGCTATATTTCCATAGCGTGCGATAGAAAGTATGCTCTCATCGCATACCATTCATCGCTTGCTTTATCGCAAGGAGAACTGTCATATTGTTCTGGCCTTCCCAAATTAAATTTGATTGAGTTTGATTTTTACTTGGAAAGGAAGCTTTTGCGTGGGGCTTACGTTTTTCTAACAAAATTAAAAAAAAAAAAAACTGATTTGAAATTGTCCATAGAACTCATTTATATTAATTCTTAATATGAAATTCTTTGCCATTTGATCCATTAAAATTATTCACTATACTAAAAAAGTATGCGATGAAATGCCCAGCCACAAAAATCTGACAGTTCTTCTGCTCTCTTTATCGCTAGTGAAGACGGCGTGTAAGGGATAAAATTCTAATTTCACTCTTCTGGTCGATACACGGGCGGATTTGTCAGTTCTTCCCGATATCAATAAAAAGTTATCAAAACTCCAAGATCATTTATTATTATTATCAGCTGCTAACGGAACTTCAATTCCAACATTGGGTTCAAAATTATTGCACGTTGACATTGGTCTAAGGCGAAATTTTATTCATTCTTTCATATGAGCCTCAGTGAATAGTGAATTTAATCTGCTAGTAGATACTAAAAACAAAAGATAAATTGACCCTCTTACTAAGTTGCACACTTCCAAGCCCTGAGCATTTTCAAATTACTTGCACACACAATGATGTTTTAAAAAATTTTCCAAGTTTAACTGAAGAAGAACCCAATTATTTCGCACCAATAAAGCACACAATCGCTCATCACATTATAACAAAAGGTCAACTTCCAGTTTCAAGGCCGAGACGACTCGACGCTTGTAGGCATAATGCAGCAACAAATGAGTTTCAATATATGGGTATTTGTCAATATATGGGTATTTGTCAGCCGTCATACTCGAGTACAAGCTCACCTCTTCATATGGTTAAAAAAAAAAAACAACCGTAATTGGAGACCATGTGGTGATTATCGCAGATTAAATGCTGCCACGATAATAGATTGTTACCCGATTAACCACATCAAACATTGCCGACACCATCCAGTTGCTCACCCCAAGGCTTCTGGCGTCCTGTTCTATGCCATCTCTCCAGCGCAGCGCAAGCATGGTCTACCACGCTGTCATCTACCATAGAATGTACCACAAAGAACTTTCCGAGCAGGTTCCTCTTCGCTCATGCGAGCTAGGTGCCCTGCCCACCGGAGTCTACCGAGCTTAATTTTTGTCACGATATCTGCTTCTAGGTAGATTGCGTACAATTCATGATTGTACCGTCTCCGGAATCGTCCTTCCTCACATATGGGGCCAACAATTCTCCTTAAGACTTTTCTCTCGAACGCAGCTAAGAGGTCGGAGTGCCTTTTGCTAAACACCCAAGTCTCGGATCCATATGTGAGTACTGGCAGGACCATGGTCCTGTACAGCAGCAGTTTTGAAGTTATGGTGAGATTTCTGGATTTGAAGAGCTTTGACAGACTATAGTAGGCTCTGTTGGATTTGAGAAGCCGCCCGCGTATTTCTTCTTCTATATATTGTTATCGGCTGCTACTATTGACCCAAGGTATTTAAAGGATTGCACAACTTCAAATTCGTGCTCCGCTACCTTGATTGTTTGACCAACTGTTCCTCTCGCATTCGACGCCACCATGTACTTTGTTTTACCTTCACTAATGTGCAGCCCCAGATTTTGTTATGCCTGCTCGATCTGGATGAAGGAATCGTGTACAGCTTGTTCGGTTCTTCCGATGATGTCGATGTCGTCTGCGTAAGCCAGTAACTGGCGGGACCTGTTGACGATGGTCCCTCTTGTTGCCGTGCCAGAGTCACGGATTGCTTTCTCCGACGCCAGGTTGAAGAGGAGACAGGCCAAACCGTCCCTTTGTCGGAGTCCATTAAAGATGTTGATTGGTCTGGATAACAATCCGGCTATTTTTACTTGGCTTGCTACGTTGATTATGGTCAACCTACGTAATCGTGTCAATTTATTTGGGATGCCGAATTCTCTCATGGCTTTGTAAAGTTCAACCCTGGCTATGCTATCATAGGCGGCCTTAAAGTCTATAAACAGATGGTATGTTGGGATGTTAAATTCTAGACATTTTTCCATCGCTTGCCTAAGGGTAAAGATCTGATCAGTTGTTGATTTGCCTGGAATGAAACCACACTGATATCTATTGTCCGATGACGGTTTTAGCGTATGGGGTTATCCGGTCTTGTACGATAGAGGAGAGTATCTTATATATATATAATTGCTGCACGTTGTGACATCTCCCTTCTTATGTATGGGGCATATTATGCCTTTTCGCCAGTCTTCTGACATTTCTTCCTGCTCCTATACCTGTACTATAATATCATGAATTGCTTGACGTAAGGCTGGCCCGCGGTGATGGAATAATTCGACTGGTATGCCATCGGCTCCTGGGGCTTTCTTCTGTTTAAGCCGGCCTATAGCCTTCTCAACCTCTTCTTATATGCTTGGTGGCGGCAACATAGGGTATTCTTCTTGAAGTAGTGGAGCCTCCATTTCTGCAGTGAGCTGACTATTTAGCAATTCATTAAAGTACACTTCCCATCGCTCCAGTATGCTTTCAGGATCGGTGATCAGATTTCCCTCTCCGTAATTGCAGTATGTGCAGCGTGGTGTGTACTGCGTCATGTTTCGGACAGATTGGTAGAACTTCCGCGCCTGGTGCGGACCTCGCTCTCTGCTGTTTTCAATTTCACAGATTAGGTTCTTCTCCCAGGCTGATTTTTTTTGTCTGTGAAGCCGTTTTTCTGTTTTTCTGAGCTTTTTATATTCCTCTTCGCGTGCCCGCGTTCTATGAGATTGTTGCATTGCTCGGTACGCAACATTCTTACGTTCAGTCGCTAGCTTGCATTCATCATCAAACCAGTCGTTCCGATTTTTACGACTGCTGCCTAAGATGGAGTTGGCAGTACTAATGACAGTATTTTTAAGACGTGTCCACTTCTCATTTCAGTTATAACGCATTACCAAAGGTGTTACTGATGTTTTCATTGCGCAGGGCAGCCGTGTTGATTCGAACCTGATCGGCGGATGCAATGCGTCTTCGCAAGGCAATCCGCCCTCGGAAAACCATACCAACAAGATAGTGATCCGAGTCGATATTGGCACCTCGGTACGTTCGTACCGTCATCAAGTTCGAGTAGTGGCGACGGTCTATCAACACGTGGTCTATTTGGTTACGAGTGACTCCATCAGGTGATACCCAGGTGGCTTTGTAGATATCTTTACGCGGGAACCTGGTACTCGCAACGACCATGTTTTTCGATGCTGCCAATTCTAAGACTCGAAGTCCATTGTCATTAGTGTTCTCATGCAAACTATGGGTGCCTGCGTAATGCCTGAATACCGGCTCCCGACCTATTTTTGCGTTCAAATCCCCAAGGATGATTTTAACATCATACCTTGGACAGGCATTGAGGGCCCTCTCGACTTGTTCGTAGTAAGTCTCTTTTTCTTCGTCTGAGGACTCCTCCGTAGGTCCGTGAACGTTAATGAGGCTGATGTTCGTAAATTTGCCTCGCACGCGAAGGGTGCATAGCCTTTCGCTTATAGCGTTAAAGCCGATGATGGTAGACTTCATTTTTTCGCTGACTAGGAAGCCTACCCCGGGCACATGGTGTTTTGTATGACAGCTATAGTATATGTCATATTCTTTCTTCTGTAGAACACCAACTGATTTCTTGAAGAGCTGTTATGTCAGCTTTATATTTTGACAGGGCATCGGGTAGCTCCTGAGCAGCTCGAGCTCTATAGAGCGATCGTACGTTCCATAAGAAAATTCGTAAATCGTTTTTCAGTTTTCGTTGCGGTTGTCGTCGTGTGATCAGTCCATTTCCGAGGCTTGTTGTCGGTCTCGTAATTCATAAAGTTTTACGGGACAGGGAATTAACCTGTCGCCAACCTGAGGAACCAGCCTGATCATATTAGCCAAAACTTTTTTAAAAGGCTTGTTTCTAGCGGCCGCCGGCCGCGGGGAGGCTATGATCAGACTTCCACCAGTCTCGAATAGTTACGGCACGTGCATGTTTTCGTATGCTACATGTTGTTCCCCCTATTCGTCTGATGGCTGACCGCTTACTCACATTTTACAAATGCAGAGAATTCATATACATATGTACATACGAGTACATAAATGTACATGTATCATGCGTTCTTACTACAAGGTGGCCTAAAAATGTACCGCTCTATCGGAAGATGCTATCAGCTTTGATATATGTAGTTGGCTGATATTTGTGAAATTAAGAATAGAACTGAACTGAATATAAGCTCCTCAAGAGATTTAATATTGTAGTGTGTCCATCTACGTTCTTAGCAGCCATTTCTTCCTTTTATTATCTTTGAAAAATTCCTATAAAAAATAAATACATTTTGCCATAATATATCACCTCTTGTTATCAAGTCTAGTTGTACGAGAAATCTCTATGATCCACCCATCCCGAAAACCAAAGCACTTTGAGGATATTCCGATATGACCATTAACCATATACTCTTTCAAATATAGCACAGTTCCACTCACATTGAATCAAAAATACCATCGCCAAGAAAAAGGACCATAACCAATACAAAAGTCCTCCCAAACAATCATGGCGCTAAAAATAAAACGAACAAATCCAAGGATTTTTATCCTCCATTTATTACCCCAAAGGATACTGCTTTTCGTGTTATATTGTCTCCTTCTTTAGTTGGGTGTGAAATTAAATGTATGGCTACACATAAAAACAACACCAATCACTCCATACTATAACAAGAACTAAATTCTAATAAATATACAAAACATAACAAATCAAAAAGGACTTATGTATACTCGCATGATGTGAAAGCCATTAAAATCCGTTTTACCTGTTTTTCTCAAATTTTCACTGCTAGCATTTAAATCAGGTGTTTGTGTCAAAATTGGACATGCGAAACAACAACACACTAATGGAAAATAAAATGAAATTGTTTCATCATTTGGGACTAATTCAATTTCGCTCCGAGTCTACACTTAACACATTTTTCAATTCTACACAAAGGGTTGTCAGGTGAATACAAACCAAAAATTCTAGTTGGAAACTTGGTTTAAATTCCATTTAGCATCGCTTCAATTGAAAGATCCCATTTTCGGCTTACCACTGAAACAAGGATACTCACTCACAACCAGGACTTGAATTTCATTTCGAGTGGATGGCTTCCTAAGGAAATAAAGAATTTCTCTTTATCTCAATACTGGAGACTTTTAAACTTTGATTTGTATTTCACCATTTGCTGGGTTTGCTTTTTTTTTTTTTTGGGTAAAAGTTTAGGTTGTCCTTTGAGTTTTAAAGGGAATTTCAATCCGCTGTCAGGATTTGTCCCTTGAGTGTAGGTGAGCGGACTTGATTTATGAGTGTATCTTTGTCTTTGGTTTTATTTACATATTTAGATATATTTTTGTGGACATTTTGAGGGGAAATAATAAATAATATATTTTCTAATAATATAATGTGCCAGAGGACATTCCTTTTATTTATGATATAAAGTGGGATGATCCACATATTTAGTGTGTGTTTTTGTCCCTCCTTTTAGAGTTAAAAGAACTTGGATATAGAGTGCTGGGCGTTGGATGGCCTTCAATTTATATTTCTAAACAAAAGTCCTTTTAAGTTTTGCATAGTTATTTGGGTTTGAGGTCTAATTCGGTTGAGTGCTTTATTTGGTTTATGCATTTGACGTCTTGTTGACGTTAACATAAATGTGTACTTACCTACACATCTTCGTTTAGAAATGATTGATATTCAAGACCAGAAAGTCTGAAAATGATGGATGAAAAAGAAAATGATACACGTAATGCATGACAAATTGTAATACTGTCAGACACGTGTCTGCGTTCCTTCGTTTTTCGGGTTTTCCATAATAAAATCGGGAAGATGTTGAAATGGAATAAAATAAGCTGGGTGTAAGGCATTAATAAAATTCTTCTTTTATTTGAAAGGTCCCTGTATGCCATTATGTCTAAAATATGACATCGTTCAAATGCCCACCTCGGTTTCTTACGGTGGCATGGATCCAAGAGATCCATTTTTCAATGACTCTTCCGCATACACTATAACTGTCTGACTTTGACCAATGGCTTGTGTTGTGTCCACCCTTAAGGGCATCGGTGGATTGTGGTTTATTCGCATAGACATGCAACTTTAGGAAACCTCATAAGAAAATGTCTAGCGGGGTCAAAACTCATGACCTTGGTAGTCAATTCCGCCACCTCTTCGAGAGATATCTTAATTCTCAAATCATTCGTGCAGTATTTCAATCGCCTACTGTGGGCACATAGCGCCAAACTGCTAGAACCACATGTCCTCTCGACCTTCTGGCATTTGTTTTTCCAAGAATCGAAGTCGCGATTTCGATCAAACTACGATAATAATTCCATCTGTCTATATGAATATATTTTTGTATACCTATACTTCAACCTACAGCCTAAACCGGTAAAGCTATTTTCCTAAAACTCGGTAGCTATTTTTCGAATTTTTTTCTCAACCACTACCTAGCTTTTACTACATAAAACTGTTAATTTTTTTTTTAAATCTGTGTAACAGTTTTTGAGAACAAAATATTCATAAAATTTCGGAAAAATCGTATGGCAGGTACTGTTATTTATACTTGCGACTTATAGGTACTATAAGGCAAGTTATGCATTCGTAAAAAAAATCGAACTCAAGATTTTGATTAAAGTTGACATTACGATGATAGCGAAGACCAAAAAAGTGGGTCTCGCAATTCTGTCTGTCTGTCTGTCTGTCTGTCGGTTTGACTACAGCCTAAACGGCTCCGCCGATTTTCTTGGTAGATATGGGTTTTTATTTTTTCCCCCGGGACGTTTTTTTTTTAGTTTTTTTTTTTAGGACCAAAAATAACGGTACCTGCCGTACGATTTTTTTCAAAATTTTATAAATATTTTTTTTTCTCAAAAACTGTCCCACAGAATTTTTTAAAAAAAATTTGAAAAATTTCATTTGGTTAAAACTAGCTAATGGTTGAAAAAAATTTTACAAAAAATTGTTATTTTTGGTAGCCCCCCCTGGGTCCATTTTTTTTGTTTTTGATTTTCTCGAAAACGGTACAGCCGATTTAAATCATTTTTTTTATGCTAAAGCTCCTCCAAAGTTTGAATATTATTGCATATTCAAATTTTCAATTTTTAATTTTTTGGATTTAAAAAAAAAAATTCAACATTTTTTCTTGGAAACTCAATATTTCGAAAACCTCATGCCCGATTTTTTTTCAAACTTGACAAAAAAAAGTTTCTTAACATAATCTACAAGATTTAAGAAAAAAAATTTTGTTTCATCTAAAACTAACAGTACCTTCCATACAAATTTTAAAAAATGGTTTTCGAAAATCGTATTTTCCTCGAAAACGGTTCCGAGAATTTTGCTAAAATTTTTTTTCTTTAAATTAATCTTTACGATCTATAATTTAATAAAAAAAAAATTTTAATCTAGATATTACTGACTGTACCTACCATAGAACGATTTTTTCGAATTTTGAATTTCTCATTATCGACATAACGGATTTTAATGAAATTTTTTATAAAAAAGCTCCAAGAAAGTTTAAAGAGCATTGCATTTAAAAACTTAAGAAAAAATATTTTTTTCAATTTTTAGAAAAAAAAGTCGTTTTTTTTTTTTGAAAAAATTCGATATCTCAAGAACGGATTAATATTTTTCTTGGAAGTTTAACTCTCATTCGTACAATAACAAAAACTTAAGGTTGGTGTACCAATTTTTGTTTTTTAAATGTTTTAAAAATTTTGTGCATAAAAGCTTATTTTTTTAAGGAACCTCTACAATGACTTACAATTTTTGTTCTTGCATAAATTCATATTTGCATAGCATTCTGTTTTTATCTCTTATGTACTACTAAAAGAATGTAAAAAATTCATTTCATCCTTATGAACAGTTTTCTTTAATAACTTTTGTTTTTGAAATTCCTAGTCTATTACATAGGAGCAAGTTCGTGCGACCCAGTCGTGCATTTTATTTTTATTTTTTTCGAAAATTTTTATATACAATATTAATTAAAACTTAAGGGGGCTCTTGGTGAAAATGTTTGGTTAAAATCGTTAGAGCCGTTAATGAGAAAGTCGAAAATCAAAAAAACGGTTCTATGACAAGTATCGTTAATAACATTTTGCCCCAATTTTGTTTTTTTACCAAAATGTAGTCCATATCCATAATATGTAACTCAATTTTTTTTATCAAAATCGTTAGAGACGTTTTCGAGATAAATAAGATTTTGCAATACGGCTGTATGGGGGGTACCGTTAATTTTGGAACTAAAAAAAAAACTTTCAATTTCCCCTCTAGGGAATCACCGAAGACCCTTAACTACCGGGATTGAAGAACATAGGTCTAGTGGTTTAGGCTGTAGTTACAGGTACAGACATACAGACACACTGTAACATATTTTTTGTGTACTAAATTTTCCTTACAACTTTTATAAAAAAAATTTATATGCAAATTGTTAGTATTCAATAAAACACATTTTAAAACGTAATTTAAAAATTTAGTCACGTATCCGTTTTCAAGATATTGAATTTTCAAAAAAAAAAAATATTTTGTTAAAAATCCAAAAACTATTTTTTCGAAAAAATTTTTAGATTTAATTTTTTACAATGCTCCTTTGCTCCTGCATAAAAATTTTAGTTGAAATCGTTAGAGCCGTTGATGAGAAATTCGAAAATCAAAAAAAACCGTTCTATGACAGGTACCGTTATTAACGTTTGCCACCAAAAATTTTTTTTTTATCAAAATGTAGTCTATGTCAATAATATCACACCTAATTTTGTTCATCAAAATCGTTACAGCCGTTTCGATATAAATAAGACTATGCATTTCGGGGGTATGGGGGTACCCATTCCCCTCTAGGGAATCACCGAAGACCCTTAAGTACCGAATTTGAAGAAAATAGGTCCAGTGGCTTAGGCTCTACATCGAGGTACAGACATACAGACAGACAGAGGAAATTGTCGGACCCACTGTATTCGTCTTCGCTATCATCGAAATGTCAACTTTGATCAAAATCTCGAGTTCGATTTTTTTTCCAAATGCAGAACTTGCCCTATAGTACCTATATCGTAAGTAAAAATCAATTTTACGGATTTTTTCTACATATAATAACATTCGGTTTTAAAAATTTTAGTCTTTGACATAAGAGCAAGTTCAAGTCTCCTTAACACAACAACAAGTCATGCAACAAAGTCGTGCTCTTAAATAAAACGCTAAGTTAATTTGAGCTTAAGAAATAATTATTGTTTCGCTGACGATAGTACTCTTAGCTTTTCATATTCGTTTTCAGACTCACATCCCTCCTCTTTGGATGTGGTACTGCAACGACAAAATATGATAAGTTCATTAAACCACGACCTAAACAGCATTGTACAATGGGGAATAAGAAACCGTGTCGAATTTAATGCTTCGAAAACCCATTGCTGTCTTATATCGTTAAAGCAATATATACCCCCCTTGCCACTATCTATGAGTGGCACTTGCATCAATGAACCTGAACATCTCGATATTCTCGGTATGTGCATTACGAACCACCTCTTGTGGAACACTCACATAAGTACGCGATGTTGCCAAAAATGCCGCAAGATGTTTGGGTTTTCTGAGACGGTGCAAGAAATTTTTCTCTCCTTCTGATCTGGCTACAATCTATAAAACCTATATACGTCCAAAACTTGAGTATAACTCCCATCTATGGGCTGGTGCTCCAGTAACTTATTTAAGTCTCTTGGACAGTATTCAAAGAAGAGCTTTTAAAATGATTGGTGATAATATCATCATTGACTCATTTACGTCACTCCAACATCGTCGAAATGTTTCTTGCCTCACCCTTTTTTACCGTTATTTTAACGGACTATGCTATAGTGAAATAGCCAGCTGCATTCCTCCCCTTAAACAATTTAACCGTAATACTCGCACTTCTAGGAATGCCCATCAGTTTACCCTTGAGCCCAACTTCGGCCGTACTGTGAAGTACAGAGATTCGTTCTTCAGCCGTACTACGCGAATGTGGAATTCTTTGCCACGCTCTGTCTTTCCCAGTCATTGCAATGTTCAAGAATTCAAAACCAATGTACACCGATACCTCCTTTCTAACCCTTACCTTTTTTCTTAATGCTCACACTGTGTCTCTGGCATATTAAGGGTATACAAACCCCTTGAGTGTGCGCCGATTATAAACAAAAAAAAAATACTCGTATAATAATAAAATACTTATGAGTACTAAATAAATAAATGTGATATTGTAACAGCTAGAAGAGAACTAGGAACTAGAGACTTGCAACTTTAAACCATTCCTGGTTACATGTTATTAGAAATGGAGGGGACCTACAATTTTCTGCCGATTCCGAATGACTAATAAGCAGCACTTTTTGATACTCTTGTAGAATTTGTCAGTTCCTCGCAAGGGGTAGTGCAACCCCGAATTTTTGTTTTTTTTTTTGCAGCTGAGAATCGAAGCCAAGACCCTCTGCATAACAGTCCAAAGCACTAACCATTATGAAAAGGATTATAATGACAACCAAAAAAAGTCATGAGATGATGACTTCAAAGGAAGCTTACCTCAAAAGCTCTTTAATTTCGAAGACAATTCATAAGTTCCCTTTTAAATTAGCAAACGTATTCACATAATTGTACACTTAAGAATTAATTATATTAGTGTGAAACTATAACTATTTAAGTAGATATTCCAATTAATAACTTTCTCCAAATCGTCTCAATCTACGTAGCAAAAGACATTCCGTTTCACTTCAGTTAATTTACTATTCAATTTCAATAACAAACATAATCCAATCAAAAAGTCCCCTTAACTCAATTGATATTTATATCATAAACACAGAAAATAATAATACAAAACATATTCCACCTCCCCCTGAAGGATAAGAAGCCTGTGATTGCCTATGAAGCCTCTTCAATGGCAAAATTAAATTACTTAATTTATTATTCCTTAGTTAACTACCAAACAACAATTTGAAGCCCCTTGAAAGCATTATTCTATTACATTTCTCAAGCAGGGTTTCCTATTTCCTCCGTATTGTATACTTATGTATATCGGAAGTGAAACCCTTCCAAGCAGACATTGCACATAGATAACATACATATGTACGTATGTAGTCCTCTTGTTTGATCCGAGCAAAAAGTAAATAAAGTACCTCCTAATTTTGACATTGCCTAGCCCCACCATCCCCTGCAGCACAAACCAGACACAAAATACACTGTGTCAAACATTCAATTTAAAATTATAATAGACCTTAGATTTAAGGCTATATACTATATTCACAATAGCCTTTCCGTTTAACATCCGTCGAAAAATATAAACATATAGTTAAGGGTAAAAATATGGAATCAGTGATAATTTAATTATTTGATCCTTAAGTCCTGCACTTCTATGGCAAACTCTACCGGCTAAAATAATAGTTAACTATGTATATGCATATTTACATAACATTTTCCTGTTGTGCTTATTTAAATCGAGTGCTCTTCATCCCAGACTCAGCCTGGTGAAAATTTAATAACCATGCTTCCTTCTGCACTTCCATGGAAAATATAATCCTTATTTCCTTCTTTTGGGGATATGGATATTGTACAGCAAAATGACAATCATAAGGATAATCTCTCATTTTGACAAGACTCTGACCACACTCTTATGGGTGGTAACTAAATTAAGAGCTCAGCTAAGGCGCATGCATGTGTTTGTATTATATGAATTAAACATGAGGATTTTAGATGTATCAAATGCAAAATTAACAAAGGTAATCTAGTTTTGGCGAGTCTTAACGCTTACACTCCGCGTCATTCTATTCAGATTGCTTGTTTTTATAAAAATATTTTTTAATTTTATATTCTATGTAAATATATATAAATCTCGTGTCACGATGTTTGTCCTCAATGGACTCCTAAACCACTTAACCGATTATAATAAAATTCGCACACCATGTGCAGTTCGATCCAACTTGAGAGATAGGATAGTTTAAATCTCAAATTATAGTCGCAATTTATTGCATTCATATTATAATGAAGAAAATACAGTGAAATTAAACCTGTTTTTTACTTATTTGTGCTTCATTGATCAAAACTTTATAATTTAATTTGAATATATGTATGTAAGTATTATCACATAATTATTAAGAACGAACGTTTTCAAGAGAATATCATAAGAACAAGAGCAGCAGGAGAACGAGACATAGCCACAGTAGGAGCACAGGAACAATAATTTCAATTTATATATGTAAGTAATATCACATAGTTTTATAAAAGTTAATTAATATATCAATGAGAAAATGGCACAAGAGTATTTTCCCGGATATACAGAATAGTTATTTGAATCATGAATGGCTTAGTCAACGGGCGATTTTGGCAGCCAAAAACGTTGATGTTGACGAAATTAACTTCCAGATACAACAGTTGTTACCAGGCGATCTGATGTCTTTTAAATCAATCGATACTGTTGTTGATGAAAATGAAAGTGTAAATTTTCTGATTGAATTTTTAAATTCATTAGATATCCCTGTAGCCTTTTGAAGGGTATGGTAGAATCTGATGGTATCATCGGAATACGTGGCAGCAGGACCACTTTTCCTTTAAACTTCCCAGCCAAAATGGTTGCTTCAAGAATGTTTCCGGTGATCTTTTTGATGACCAAACGCGTACCGTTACATAATTGAGGTGGATTCAAATTACGGAGGAGAATAATAGGGGAACCACAGCAACGCGTGGCCGGGTCAGCTAGTGTAAATATATATTTACTATGAAATATACATAGAACAATGCTTTAAAAGTTCAAAAACCTGGATTTGAAAAAAAAAATAACATGCGCCAAAGGGTGGCAGTGTGAAAGCGTCACAGAAAGGGTGAAAGTTTTAAAGTGTGAACCAATGAAAAAAAATAATTTTTTTCCCCCGGGGTGTATAAAATCCAGGATATGATATTGAACAATGGAGGAGTGAAAGTGCGGGAACCTGAAAAAGTTACAGGCTTATCACATGAATCAGTGATTTCAATTTTCAGAAAAATTTGGAGAGATATGAAAAAGCTATCTGGGTGGCGGGTTTCTACACAATTCACAAAAAAGCAATAGGTTGACAACTTTAACCAAAAAAGCACTCCAGTTAGCCCGGCAAACTACCTACGTTGACATTCCCCTTAGATTGCTCGCTTCACCTAACGGGATTAATCCCTCTGGATTAATGATTATATTTGAAGCCATTTGAATAGTTTTATTTTGACGTACTGCTCGTTAGATTTCCTCTCTTCCAAACACCTTTAAAACAAACTGGACCGAATATTCGTCATCCGATTTCGATCACATCCATGCTTTGAAGACTGGGATCAGGAGACTGATTAAGACACCGCGGGGTAGGGCCTTATTCACTCAATCCAAAGCTCGAGTACAATTCCCATATCTGGGTCGGTGCTGAAGTCTCTTGGATATAATCTAAAAAAAAAAGAAATTTAAAAATGATAGGTGAAAGAAGTATAACAGAAATTTTTGAATATCTCGAGCACCGCAGCAATGTTTCTTGTCTTTCGTTATATTACCGTTATTTTGAGAAAGAGTCTTCTAATCACACGAATGTGGAATGCTTTACCCGAAGCTATGTGAAATATAGCTCCATTATAATATTCAGATATTCAAAACCTATGTTCATCAGTATCTCCTTTTAAAACCTCTCCAACTTTCCCTAAACTCTCGCACAGTGCACAAATATTTTAAGGGTAGTCATAATACCCCTTAAAAATAAATGAATAGGTGGCCATCGCCATTACCCCTCGTAGAGAGCGTAAGCTTAATAACTTACTTACTCTCAACCATTCCTGTGTCTGTCGCAAGGAATGGAGGGACCTTCAACAATTGTCTGCCGTTTCCGAACGGTTAATGAGCAGCACCCAACCTTCTGCATGACAGTCGAACAAGCTAACTATTATGCAAACGGGTACTACCAGGGCTCGGACTTTACTTTGATCGAAGTAGATCTACTTCGATTTAAAAAAAAAAAGTTAATCTACTTCTCGACTTCTCTTTTTTTAGGATCTATTTCTCTTTGAAAAAATTATTAACCACAGATTTTTAAACGAAAGAACTGAACGAACTTGTTCTTCTTATTATTATTTATTTACTTTTATATGTTATGTTTACATATTTTTTTTTTAAAGAACTCTTTATTTATCTACTGTTATATGTACATTTTTATTTTGTTTCTATTGAAGTCTGAAATTTGTGTTATAAGTAGTTATATTTTTTTATCTTAAGTATGAATTTTTTGTACCTTATAGTTGATTGTACGCAATTAATTATTTATTTTTTAATGAAAAATAATGAAGTAATACTGAATAAACTTTTGTTAAGAATTTTACGAATTATGCTTCGAAAAATTTGTTTTTTTTTTTTTTATTTCCTAAAACTACTTCGCAAATTTTGGATCTACTTCAGTTTTTTTCCGTTTTTACTTCGAAAATTTAAAATCTAAGTTTGAACCCTGAGTACTACCCTTTAGTGAGCTCAAAATTATTAAAAAAAAAAAGTTGCTTTTCTGAGTCCAAAAAAGAGCAATTAGCTTTGACTTATGCATAAAAGACTTTTAATAAAAAGCTTTTCGATGTGATGAGAATTTATTTAGGAATAACAAATTATTTTTGTTTTTAAAGCATACAATTCAATGAATAATTATTTGATAATACATTAGTAGAGTATGAAAACAGCAAAGTATAAATTAAATGTTATTAAATTAGCAGAATACAAATTCTAACAATGCAATGGATTTGTTGTTTGAGTTTTGAGTTTTTAGCGGAACCAAAGTAGACGAAGTTCCTTAATTTTTCAAAATCAAAGCTTTTCTCTGTTACTTGTTGAGAACACAATATTCTGTTTTGCCCTCAAAATGGATTTATTTTGATTCTTTGTCTATACGCAAATGTACCGAGTTTTGGCAATGATGTCAATATCGTCCATTGAGACTTATAAAGATTCTTAGAAGATTGTTTCCTGCTATTGGCAATCGATATGTTAAAGAAGTCGAACTCTATTTAAATCCTCACTTGACAGCGAAGATATCGGCAAATCATTAGAGATCTTAACGCGGCGGTGAGTATTGTTCATTATCATCCTGCACAAGAGAACGAGTTTGGAAGGGGTGCCAAAACTAGATCTCCGGAATTGCAAGTTTTTGGTCAATTCTGGCCTTATCCGGCTAGTAATAACATGTATGCGATGTTTGGAAAACTGCTTCCTCTATTGTTATCAAAGGTAAGAGTTTTGCTTATTACAATCCGTACAAACGATGCATATGTAGGACATACCACCTTCTGATCAAATTGTGGAAGTAAGTGGGTTTATTTCCTACTGTTTTGAACAGCACAGACGGAAAGCTACCGCAGCCCGTTTTCTTGGATTTGAACTATTTCTATCCTGATTTCATTTTGGATGGAAGAGTTCTCTATCTTCGTTGTCTGTAATGAATAGTTAATTCAGCCTGATAGCAAAACTGGGTTCATCATCGCCGCTATACATTCTGCAGAAGTGACCTTTTCATATTCTCAGCACCGACTGTGATTCAATTGCAATATTTCCATCCATCGTGACGTGCACTGCTTGGAAGTATTGTTGTATTGAGGAGTTTCGTATGTAGGAACACTCTCGGTACTTGGTAATAATATCGTCTTTTTCGTCTGTCGAAGCGTGATATATATGTAGCTTACTTTCTTTAACTTATCTTTGACTTGGATGGTTTTCAGATGCCCGCTTACATGTGTAAAGCTCGGGTCTTTTCTCCTCAACTTGCTGCCTATAGATAAGCCTATAATAAATCCGCGGCCAAATACTTGTAAACACTGCTTTTATTCTCTGCAGCAGACACGTAGTAAATGACAGCTTGTTATCGTCCTTTTGCCTAGTCCGGCTCGGATCATTCATATTGTTTCGAGTGACTTTTCCTCTAAGTAAGTTGGAGTAGTTCGTATAATTGAAACTAGTGACTATAACGTTGATTCTTAAAAATGCAGTCGCACGATGGTGAAGGACGGTCTTGGTTTCGAGATCGCTCAAGATTTTTTACATCACAAAAGCTTTTGGTTATCAAACCTTTTACTTAAAGGAGTGTATCCTAACCAAGGAACAACTTTGTGCGGCCTATGAAATGTAGTTTGAGCGCTTCAAATCTAACAAATTGGCTTTTCGTTGCGCCGTTGAAACCATTTTTAATGAACGAGGGCACTACAAGTGTACAAGATCATGACGACATGTTTTTGGAGCGGTTTATCTTATAGATTATGGAGCAAAACGAAAATCGGTACATATCTGTCAGAGTTCTTGCTTCAATTCGACACCAATTTGAAGCAAAAACAAGAAGAGATGAGGAATTTTTTACCACCAGGACAATTCAACGACGCAGAAGTCCTCAGTCGCAATGGAATCTAGTGAATAAGGATACGAATTTTTCCTCATCCCACAAATTCTCCAGATTTAGGATCTTTAGACTAGATCCTAGTTCCAAACAACCCAAAGTATGATTCTACATCTAAAGTATGATAAAACTTAATGCAACCGTCTGTCTATAACAGTTAAATAGATTATTTATATCTACCCACCACCAGTGGCGGCTGTACCTTAAGTGCGCTCGTGCGCTGAACCACCAATCCAAAAGGTTTAAAAATTACAAAATATTACTGCATCTTTATTTTTAGATTACCATATTAATATTTATTTTTTAAACATACAAGAACATAAACAAGTAAAATTTCCAATTATGACGAAACAATGGGTGATATGCATAAAACGGAAGTATTTACTACAAGTAAAAGATAATAGTAAATACTATAACTTAAAGCAAATGGTTAAATTTAAAGTATTTACTTCATTCCAAATGCATAAAGTTTAGTACTTACTAACTGGTAAATACTTTCAGTATATACTAAATTCATCCAAGTAAATACTAGAATTCATCGGAAATTGATAGTAAATACTTTTTTTTTCTTATCGGGTTAGTAAGCAAATAGTTTTTTGCCAGATTAACCGTTTAATCCCTATATTAAATTACTGTTGCCCTTCTTGTTGTTTTGTAAACATCTGTTACAAGTTGCCTGGATATTGATGGGAGCATATCCTTTTCGGTTAATGTACTCTTCCGAATGAAATCTAGGTTGTAATATTTCCACGTGAGTACAGTCCAAGGCTCCTATGCATAATGGGAACCTGTATTTGCTTAACCAATCATTTTTTGCTCCCAGCTGTTCTTCATAGCTCGATGGAAATTTTATCCAATGAGAAGCTTTGTCTTTTATTAATTTTGCAACAAAATTAACTGTTCTGGATACAGTACTCTGATGAACGCCTATATCTTCACCAACGCCAACTTGAAATCCAGGATCTCCAACGGATCGTAAACAATTTCGCCTCTTTTCTTGATGAGTGGTTGCCCCTCCTCTTGTTTCAGTTTGAGCTCCTTAAAAAGTATTATATAAATGAACCATTTGTTCAACATAAGACTCTATATAAACTTGGCGACTAAGGGCAAGTTTTAAAACTTCGCCAGTAACTAAAAACCACTAACTCCTTTAACTAACGGAAGCCTATTGGTATAGTATCGCAATATTACATATATAACAGTTTTCATAAGTGTTTGCTTCTTGTAAAATTATAAATTATATTTTTAAGTTAACAGGCGTATACGAAAATAGAAAGTTTAACACCATTTCCGCGAACTAACAAAAGGCTCCAAATAGTAAGGGTGTGTCAAGTTTTAAAACTACAAATTACGATTTTGCAATGACTTACCAATGAAGTATTCACTCAACCAATCTACGTTTTCCCTCTCAAAACGATAGAGTTGTTTAAAATTTGATTCTGAACCCGATCTTCGACTTTTATAGACTTTTTGTGAACTAACGCGTACAAATTCCGCTATTTCAGTGCAGTCAACAGTAACTTAATTTTAATTTTTATCAGCGACGTGAATCCTTTGAGAATAGAGTTAAGACTGTAAGTTTTTATGGTTTCGAAGCTACATAGTTATGTATGTGTTTAAATCAAAAAAAGTATGTACTTTTAAATTTTCATGTTGCTATCCTTTGACTTTGAAAAAAAGAAGTAATTCCTACAGAAAAAAAGTACTTGCTACTTTTTATGCATACGGAATAAAGTATTTACTGAAAAAGTTCATCCGAAAAAAGTAAGTACTGTGGCCTCAAGTAAATACTTTATTTTCAGCATTTACTGCATTTTTATGCATATCAAAAAAAGTAATTACTTAGAAATTCTCAAGTAAAAGCATTTACTATCTTTTATGCATATCACCCAATGTAAGCGCTTTGCTTTACTATTAAGACTTACTTTCCCTGCAAGTAAAAATTCTCGTGCGCTTCGGCGAGCGCACGAGGACTGCTAATATAACTTGTATGAGTTACAAGCTAATATCCCTGACGCGTGAGACAAAAGATATTTCATTGAAATGTATCGAGAAATGAGCCTGCTCTCCGAGCACGAGACCGAAGATTAACCGATGTTTGACTAGAATGCGCTGCGCCTGCGAATATGTAATGTTGTTTCGCTCTATCCGTGACTGGTTGGTTTGTAGGAGTTAGGTTAGTAATTGTTTTTTATTTTGGTTTTGGTTCGATTCTGTACTGTGTACAGTGGAATAAAATGAACAGTGATTAGGTATATTAAAGACAGTAATAAATCTTTTTAAAATAAAGTAAATATAAAATTAGCCGGATCGCCAAGGCCCTTTTTAAATTTTACATGCAATATTTTTCTCGGAGAATCGATTTAGACAGAAACCTGAATCCACGATTTGACGCATTTAAGTGAAAAAATAAAAAAACATGGTTCCTTGCTAAATGTAATAAGTGTGTCAGTTTTATACATAGTCGAAATTCTTCGAGCAATTATACAAAAAATAAAAAATCAACATATACATGAAAATTGTTGTTTTTTTGCGATTTATAATCTTAATACCTACTTAGTGAGCAAGTAAAGTGCACCACCTGTTCAACAACCCACCAGCCGCCACTGCCCACCACACTCCGAAACATACGCCCCACTTTCGTCTACCATTTTGTTAAATTTAAACTTAGTGATTTTTTTTAAAATCTTAATTTTCTTGCAAGAAATTCTTTTCTTTTTAAAATTCGACCGGTAAAAACCGGAAAAAAGTTGTAGAATCAACAAAATGTCCCGATACGAATATTGACTAAATAAGACATACTTTAAGCTATTTTAAGCACGATTTCAAGCGGAAATGTGTAGCTGCAAACTATATGCACGATCACTTCCTAAACACACTGAACAGTGGCCTAGGAGCACCCTTAAATGGACCGTTTGAAGCGTAAGAAAACCTGGTCAACCCACCACAGAATTCGCCAAATCAACTGACCGATCCAAGCGAAGTAAAAAAAAGACTTAAGAGATACAGATCCTGGTAATAAACATGTTGTGTCTAAAATATTAAAAGCCATCACTTTGACACCAACAAGAGCAAACAAAGCACATAAATATTATGTCTTCGACAGATAAAAAAAAATAAAAAAGCGCGCTCCATCTGAGGCCTTAGCTATTTTTGTTGAAGGAGATTTAAATAGAAGACAATGGGAAATACTACATTCTGCAAACTCTCTGATAAAGAAAGCGAAGAAGGATTGATATTCAGAAGAGAAATTTATGACAGTCACTGAAACATGCGTAGAAGTAAAATTGCAAAATACATACTTGACCATACAACTTTGCGGCTTTGTAAGTATTTACAGTCAGTTTTAGAAACCACTTTTTAAGAAGATAAGCAAGATTTACAAATTATTTTAAAATGGGGCTGTGATGGGTCTAAATGTGAACAGAAGTTTGAAAATGGTATCGATAATGACTCAAACATCTGTCAAAGTTCCTTCGTACCACTGCATCTGCAATCAGTCACTAAAGCACAAAAAAAAATCTTGTGACAAAATCCGTTCCGTTACAGTCCTCTCCTAGGTTTTGCAGGCCTTTACGAATACATTTCATTCTCGAAACTAAAGATGTGACAAATTATAAAATAAGGTACAAAGATGACCAGGCAGGGAACTTAAATAAAACAGAAATGGTGGACGCTAAAATATGCAATGCAGCTACAAACACATCTTCAACTATGAGATGCTTTATTTGCGAAGTGACTTCCAAAGAAAGAAACGAAGTGGATGGCGGATCTCGATAGTCTTAAATTTGAGCTTTCAATCCTTCATGGAAGGATAAGATTGTTCGAGTCTTTGCATGATATCTCCTATAAGCTCACCATTAGGAAATGGCAAATAAATTCAGACAAAGGCAAAGAATTAGTTAAGGAAAGGAAAACAAATGTCCAAAAGCTGGATTCGAAAACACGAACATTGGTAGCACTTCTATACTCTGTTCAACAAAAATTGTCAGTACAGTCTTTTTGTGGCAAGCCACTGACTTTCCTTAAAG
Organism: Philhelius festivus; assembly: GCA_963931855.1. Taxonomy (NCBI): domain Eukaryota; kingdom Metazoa; phylum Arthropoda; class Insecta; order Diptera; family Syrphidae; genus Philhelius; species Philhelius festivus. Next base: position 90,608,809 of record OZ007556.1, read on the forward strand.
AATTGTAGTAATTCTTCGCAAAAATTTGTACACCCCAACACGACCGTTGTATTCCACTGCTGTCTGTCAAGTCAACACGATCGTGCGCTTGTTATCTACATCAAAACAGAGTTACCATTAGGCGTGTTTTTTTCGCAAGTCCATATAGAATTGTAGAAAAAATGACATCGGGACTAAGCGCTTTACATGCAAATACAACAACTACTTAAATTTATACAGAGTTAGCTAAGACCAGATAATTTTCGAGACTTAATCTAAAACCCGATAAAAACGGTGATGCAAAAATAATATTATCTATATGTTTGATCAGAAAAGTCAAAAGTGACGTTTTTGGATGCTGGTTGATACTAGTCTCAATACAGCAATAAATGCTTCCAGCTATTTGGAAAAAAAGCTCCTAAATCCCGATGTCGTTTTTTTCTACAATTCTATATGGACTTGCGAAAAAAACACGGCTATTATCATTCTCAATTACAAACAAGGAGCTTATTCATTGGATTTTATTAAGGAGCTTTTGGGATTTGAAGCTTTTGAGAACAAATTTTATAAAGTTGAGTAAGTTGAGTGTTGGCGATTTATAATGTAAACTGGGGAAACCCTATGAGAGCTTTAAAATGCGACACACTTATGCAAGCAAATGAAACCGGAGTCAGAGGCAAACATCCTATCTTCCCTATACTGACAATTTTTGTTGAACAGAGTATAGAAGATTCTCTTATAATTCAAACTACTACTCTGTAATTGCAGCTGTACGGTTGGCAACCAAAGTCTCCCACCTTACATAAGATCCTTATACATGGTGCAACATTGATTTTACAGTCTATCTTGCCAATCGGGTAGCTTTCAGAAGAGGCTGCTGTAGCCCGTAATTAGCACTTCAGGCTATATAGACAAAATTTCTCCCAAAAATATTACAGAGTCAAATGAGAGAGATGAAAAGAATACGTATTTTGAGGGGCACAAGAAATTATAGTATTTGAAGATAATCAATAAATTGGTGCTTCGAACTAAAAAGACTTTATATGGAAGAATAAATCTTCTTTTACTGCAAAAATTGGTTTTCATATTTAAATTTAAGGGACTTATCGAACCAGTCACTTACCTATCAAATTTCTCGTGCCAACAAAAACAACAACTAAAGATCAAACTCTAAGAAAGACATCAATAATTTGTGAGGGACTTTAACCTGTCACAATGCTGCCTGGAAAGTGACGGAGACGAGACCCCAGTGCAGATAAGACTACATATTTAATTCTTTAAGCCTAGTACGCAGATCGCGCTAAATTTTATCTCCCATATAAAATTCTCTCCCAAATTTAGCCAAGATAAAATTATGTCAAGCGTTTTAGCCGAGAGATACGCTGCTCCAGCTAATAAATCAAAATTTCTCTTTGAACTGTACATAAGTTATCTGTCAAAATTTACGGCACGTAATAATTGTCTGGCACATTTATTCTAGAGAAATTTCAATTTCAATTTGAAATGGAATAATATTTAGATGAATATTTGATGACAGAATTTTAAGAAGATTTTCCACAGCAAAAATCACTCATAATTCATAATTCTTATTCGTTCTCATTCAAAATTCTTAAAAAATCATACTTTAAACCAAATTCTTTTAAATCTTTGGAAAAATTTCATTTATAGAACAGCTGTTTTTTGTGACATATTCTCCATAAGGTTCATATGCCAAAATTTAGCTTGGATTTTAGCTGATGCTTGGAGAAAAATGTAGGAGATACAATTTAGCGCGATCTGCGTACTAGGCTTTAGGGTATTAAAACTTTCTAAGCAATATTCATTATAAATTATTAAAAAAAAATTGATAATTTGTTTTTGTCTTTTTTCTATAAATTTTTAAACATGTTTCTTAAGATTGTTAAAATATTAATTTATTTGAAAAGTCACGAAAAGAAAAAATGTATTTCTAAATGAATTCAGTGACGCAGAGTGTATTGAACATGCCTCAGGAATCCAATGTCCAACCAAAAGCCACATTTGAATCAGTGTTGCTTTGTTGAAAGGAGCCGTTGATTTTGCAATCTGCAAATATTAAGCATCCGTAACGGGATGTACATAGGTATGTACATGCAATAAAGTCACATTTAGCAGTTTTTGAAGAAGATAGATACAGGTAGATACACAATCAACTTGTTGTATTAGAAATCCACCCTTCTGAACAAAAAGAATTTATTTTTCCTCCTTCCTCCTATAGGTATCACATAGAAGAATAATTTAGAAAATCAGTAAAAATAGTTAAGCACAAATTTGCATACCTTTCTCATTTCGAAAAGGATTTTGACTTGTAAAAAAGAGAACGACTGGTACTCAAATAAAATGTAGGTACCTACTCATATTTTTTTTACTTTGTGAATTGCGACACAAATTTTTCAGAACCATCTCTTCGGAGTGCCATCAACATCCTTGCTGAATCCGAAGTTTAATGCGATGAAATGAATCCTCGAATCGCTGTCCCAAGACATCATTACTCACGAACTAGTGGTATTTATTTTTATTTTCGTCCTGGGAGAGTAAGCGGTTGGTTTCACTGTGACTAGGTATAATGTACAGTAAATTAGTGGAAAAGGCAAACGTGCTAACGGACGAACCTTTAATTGGTATTACGACAAAAATTTCACTCTCTATGTCTCTCTCTTTCGTTCGTACTAACAACGGTCGGTGGTTATAGTCCTTCGAGCCGGATGGCTTCTGCTTGGATTTTGTTGATTTATTTGAGTTTTATGAGACTTTTTTGAAGTAAAAATGCTGTTGAAAAAGGGACGCAAGGGGAACTGAGAAGTCTGCAATTAATTTATAATTAAAAACAAGTCCTAGAATGCTGATACAACAGGGAGTGTTTTACAATGCTTGATAGTACTTAATGTTCTTTAAATGACAAATAAAGCCGAAACTAGAGTGATGTTGTTAATGTTTGTCGATTGTAAATGGTGGTAACTTGAATGTTATAAACTTTGTAATTAAAGTGTATTTTTCGAAAATGACTTTTGATGAGGCGAAGTTGTGTGTGTATTTTTTTTTTCTTTAAGAATTTGTCCAAGTTAGATTTTTAATTGATGTTTTTGTGTGAGAAAATTAATTGCTTGCAATCATGGTTCATTGAATTTTATGAACTCAAATGTAATATTTTAGTTAGTTGCCTTTGGACTAATAATAATTAGTGGAGTTTATATCCCCAATAAAATATAGTGATTTGATTGACATTGAAGAAAATCGGAAAAAGCATAAGCAAACTGTGCTGTAAAAAGAAATAAATTCTTACATGAACAGGAGATAAGCAAAAAATTCTGCAATGTCCCAAAAGTACGAGTAGTAGAAATTTCTGGCAATTGTCAATTTGCCATTTTGTCAAAATTCATCATTTTCCGTTTCAACTCTTATCTATAACGGCGACCTGTGTACTAGTTCTTCAGATAAGGCATATGTACTTGCAGCTAATTTGGCTGCTAGCTCTAAGTTCCCAGATAACAAAATTGCCCCTCCTGTACTTGAGAACTTAAGGACTATTCAAATGAGAGCGACCAACGACCAACGAATAAAAAAACAAAAGGGATTTAAAACATATACATATGTAAGCCTAAATTCTTCACAAAAACTTTACAAAAGAGTAGAAATCCAATTTAATTTAATGTTAATATATTAAAATTTGCGTTGTAATTGCTAAAATGCTACGAACTGTTAAACACACTATTCGCGTTCCACATACCATCCGCACTGCAAAGAATGAATTGTTCACGCGCGGCTAACCTCAAAATCAAAAAGGAACTAAGATAGTTGTCTAAGTAAGGCTAGGACAGCATTTTCGATTTTTTGTCGAGGCGATTAAAAAGTCGTAGTCGCTACAAATTATTGTCATGCACGCACTTGCGATTTTTTTGCCGCGCGATTATTTAATCGCGAAAAATAAAACACACTACTTTTTATGTGAGTGCACGCACTTGCTACAAATAAGTAGCGACAGAAAAGTCGCTTGAAAAAATAGAACTTGTTTCATTTTTATAATCGCTGCGATTTTTAAGTCGCATGTGCGTGCATTCACATTTAAGGCCATGTGTCTTACTTTTTGCGACTAAAAAATCGTGGATTAAAAATCGCAAGTGCGTGCATGCCAATTTCTCTTTGCGACTACGATTTTTAAGTCGTAGTAATTTAAATCGCAAGTGTGGGCATATCCATTTGAGGACATGTGTTTCATTTAAGTTTACGACAATCGCATCGCAAGAAAAATGAAACAAATAGCGACTTTTAAATCGTCATGATTTGTTGGTAGCAAGTGCGTTCATTCTTATTTAAATTCATGTGTTCTATTTTTGCGACTAAAAAATCGTGCGATTAAAATCGCAAGTGCAGTCCTAGCCTAAGCGCCATTCGCGACGTATAAAAAAAATGCACGACTGGGTCGCACGAACTTGCTCCTATGTAATAGACTAGGAATTTTAAATACGAATGTTATTAGAGAAAAGCTGTTCGTAAGCATAAAATGAATTTTTAAATTCTTTTAGTAGTAAGAGACAAAAACAGAATGCTATGCAAATATGAATTTATGCAAGAACAAAAATTATAAGTCGTTGTAGTGGTTTCTTAAAAAAAAAAAGCTTTCATATACAAAATTTTTAAAAGATTTTCAAGAACAAAATTTGGTGTGCCAACTTTAAGTTTTTATTACTGTACGAATGAAAATTAAATTTCCAAAAAAAATATTGGGCCGTTTTTGAGGTATCGAATTTTCCAAAAAAAAATTATTTTTTTTTTCAAAAATTCAAAAAATATTTTTTTTTTAAAGTTTTGAAATGCAATAGTATTAAAACTTTTTAGGAGCATCTTTGCAAAAAATTTCATTAAAATCCGTTATGTCGGTAATGAGTAATTCAAAATTTAAAAAAATGGTTCTATGGTAGGCACAAGCTGTAATATCTTAATTTCAAAATTTTTTTTAATAAATTATCTTTAATTAAATTAATTGTTAAAATTAATTGAAAGAAAAAATTTTTTATCAAAATTCTAGGCACCGTTTTCAAGTAAAATACGATTTTTGAAAACCATTTTTTAACATTTGAATGGTGGGTACCTTTATTTTTAGGTAAAATAAAACTTTTTTTCATACATCTTGTAGATTATATTAAAAAACTTTTATTTATAAAGTTTAAGAAAAAATCTAGCATGGGGTTTTCGAAATATTGAGTTTTGAAAAAAACATTTTGAAATTTTTTTAAAAATCCAAAAAAAATTTGTTTGAAAATTTGAATACACAATTCTATTTATGTTTTTGGGGAGCTTTAGCAAAAAAAAATTATCAAAATCGGTACTACCGTTTTCGAGAAAATCAAAAACAAAAAAAATGGTTTCTTGGGGGGTACTTTTAATAACCATTTTTCAGAAATTTTTTTAAACCAGTGCCTACCTTTAACTAAACGAAATTTTTTTGTATCTTTTTTTTTAAACCTGTCGAACAGTTTTTGAGAAAAAAAAAATATTTACAAAATTTCGAAAAAAATTCGTATAACAGGTACCGTTATTTTTAGTCTTAAAAAAAAAGAAAAAAACGTGTGGGGGGAAAAAATAAAAGTGATATCTACCAAGTTTAAAGAAAATCGGACGAGTCGTTTAGGCTGTAGTCGAACCGACAGACAGACCGACAGACAGACAGAATTGCGAGACCCACTTTTTTGGTCTTCGCTATCATCGTAATGTCAACTTTGATCAAAATCTCGAGTTCGATTTTTTCTTTCGAATGCATAACTTGCCTTATAGTACCTATAAGTCGCAAGTAAAAATGCATGTGAGCGAAATGTCAAAATGAGCGAATGTTCGTTCATTCGTCGGTCGTTGGTCGTTGGTCGCTATCATGTGAATAGTTCTTTAGATCAGCCACCAAATAATCTACATCAAATTAAAAGCGTTAAGTTTCCCACCATCGTTAATGATGGGTTGAATCATATTAAGAGAACCGAATATATAACATTGTTTTCAGATGTGCTGAGTCCAATCCCATCTTTGGCACCTCAGGTGTTCCTCAGGGCAGTCACCTTGGTCCTCTTTTATTTTTAATAGCCATCAATGATGTAAGTAGTATTGTAACCAGTTCTCAGTTAACTATTTATGCAGATGATATAAAAATTATGAAGGTAATCTCTTCTCCATTTGATTCCTCTTTTCTTTCCTAAATTCTTTTCTCACTTGGTGTGAAAAAAATTTCCTTGAGCTAATTGTGAATAAATGTCAATCAATGACTTTTTCTCGCAAACGTTGCCTTACCTCAAAGAACTTATCACTTCTGCTGTGCACTCATACCCGTCGTTACCTCAATTTGCGATCTTGGGAGGATTGGTATGTGATAAAAAGCTCAATTTTCGCACTCATACGAGTATTGATCAAATAATCGCAAAAGCGAATTCCTCCTAGAGTTTTATCAATTGCTGGTCTAAAGAATTTTCGAATCCCTATATCACCCAGACTTTGTATGTCACTTTCGTACGTCCTATTCTCGATTATGGCAGTCAGGTTTGGTCTCCCTACCAAATTACCCATTCCCTTAGAATTGAAGAAGTGCAGTATTATCTCGAAGACCGAAATGTTCTTAATGTCCGGCTTTCGCAGGAATCGTTTCAATAGTGATGTTATGTCATATCTCATCGAAAAGTGGACCGGATCTTGACATTGCTTCGGATAAAGTAAGATTATTGTGCTTGGCATTTCTAAGGCTTCTTCATAAATGTTGGTGTTCCTCAGGGTTCTGTTTTGTCTCCAACTCTCTTCCTTACTTTTATAATCGACCTTTCTATCTGAGACTTCTTATCCAATTTATTGTTTTCACCGACGACTCTACTCTCAGCTTTAAGTTCTCAGTACGTGTTTCAACGACGATCTTCGATGTAATGACCACATTTTTGCAACCCCTTATTGGCTTTTTTTGGAGACTCTTTTTGTTGATCTCGTTCACAAGAATAAGGCAATATGTTGGTTTGGCAGCACCAAGTATCCAAAAGGAGTACAAATACTAAAAACGCAGTGATGAGGATTAGAATCATATATTGGATGAATTTTGTAAAGGTACACTTATAAATTCGCGCTTACTAATTTCAGTCAGTCGTATGAAAAAATTGTTTAAAATATGTACAGCCATTGTTATCAATTGAGCCGCCAGGACGTCAAGCAATATTTGACAGGCTTGTTTGACATGTATTGGCGATCTTAAAGGCGGAACTCGACTTTCAACTGTTCTTCGCGATGCATCGATAGTTATATTTTTAGATGCAATGAAGTTCGCCGATGAGCTCTTGCTCAACTCATCCAACATTAATTGAAGTGGCGAGAGCTGGTTTCAATTTACTAAAGCTTGCCCACGGCCGGCGACCAGATAGAATTATAGAAATGAAGAAAGATGTTGATCATCTCTCAACGTGTAAGTTCATGTTCTCAAGACTCAGTATTCATTCTGGGTATAACCACTTTGACAGTTTTTAACCGATTTATGTTAAATTGGTTTGACAACTAAAGATAGGACAATCGAAATCAAAGACAGATCTGCAGGCGCTTAGAGGCTTATTGCAATTTCCATCGGTTTGTTTTTATCAGCTATCGTGAAAACTTGAAATATGAATCTTCTAGTTAAATTTAAATTTCGTGGCTTTGAGAAAGCGATAAAACAGTGAACGACCAGAGACGTTACGAAATCGACGGTGTTCAATAGAAACAAAAGTTTCCGTACTCTTCATTAACTTCACGCCCGCGGTGTGTTGAAACATTTAAAGGATAATCATAATCCCTTTAAAAAACATGATTTTTCGTTTGACTTTAAACTGTAGTGAAATTGCACGAAGGTGCGCTGAATTCGTTCATTGAGCTATCTCCATTGTAAATAATCCCTTTCAATAGAGATTAGATTTAAGAATGAGAGAGTGGATTGGGTTCAACAACGGTGATGCGAATTTTAGCGTTATACCCGTGACCGAACTTCGCCACCCACCATACAGGGAGTTAAAAAGAGAGCGCAACAATTAGAGAAAGCAAAAATGAACGAAGGAGGCCGCCATGATGGGACTTTTAGAAAGATTCTGTGTGAGAACGGATTGTGGTAGAAGTTTAATAGAAAAGAAATAATCATTTTATGCAATCAAAAATCGTGTTGATAAATTAAATAATTTAAATTTTATCTGTGAGAAAAATTTGTTGGAGAGTCCAGTAGGTAAGGCTCAGATAATTTTAGATAAAGAAGAAAAAATAACACTGCGTTACAAATGAAAAATAAAGTTGAGTACCGCTTTGAAAAGTCATGTTTTCTTATTAACACCTATCGTTTATTAAACATACATACAGATTTTCTTTTCATCACGTCTCATTTTTCTTCCGTAAGAATGTGCCAAATTATATTAAAAATTAAAAGACCAAAACGTATTTTAAAGAAATCTGATAAAATCAACCAAAAACTTTTACAATTATCAAGTTTAATTTTGTTATTTAAGTAGCAAAAACTCAAAAAAAAATTATTTTATAAAATTTTAATAGAAAATATCGTGTAACTTTAACTTTTTCTTGTGTGCTTTGAATGATCTTCTCGCCAACAGTATTCACCTAGCATAGTTGTGTCCCAGCGGCCATGAAATCATTCTTCAAGTTTCTTTACATCCTGGTGGAACCCCTCACCTTGCTCATCACTGACCGCACCAAGATTAGATGAAAAAAAAGAAAAATGAGAATGAAGAAAGTGAATTTTTAATGGCATTCTGCAACCAAGGTTTTCCTGTGCTTTAAACATGTCGTTAACAAGCTGTTTCGCATTTTCGGCCTTGTGATTCGATAAAAACCTGCCTTAAATGATAACCAGGCATCAAGTTCCTTACTAGTAAGCTTTCTGTCAAAATTTGGGTCTTCAATCAATGTGCGTATTTGTGGTCCCACAAATATTCCTTCTTTCTGGCATCACTCTTAACTTTGAAAAAAAAAACTGTTTTTAAATATAAGAAGCCATCTCCCTCCCATGACATAATTTTTTATCAAACCAAGTTTAATGTGGAATGGTGGTAAAATGACATTGTTAGGATCAATAAATAGTATATTTTTCACATTAGATTTTTCGCAAATAAACTCTGGCCTTCCTGGCCATACTTTTATATAGTATAGTGTTTTTCTACAAAGAAAACAACAGTATTTGGTAAATCAACTCTGCAATCCGAGCAAAATAGCAATAACTTTAAGATCAGCGCATACTTTCCAGCTGTAATCTTTGTATTTTATTAAATTCAATATTGATTTCACATTTTCATGTTTCTTTTAAGACAGTTGAATATGCTATTGGTACTGACGCATACTTGTTACCATTGTACCGCTTTCACACTTGTTTTTGAACCATCAATAAAAAATAGCCAGTCTTGTGTTTTGTAAATAATGTTTAACTTACTCATCAAAGTTTCTATATCGTTACAGTAACATAATATGTTTTCAAAATTTGAATTAAGTGAAGCCATTTTTCTATTACGTTTTCGTTGCACAGATACATTTCTGTTAGAAGCCAATAAATTTCACGCTTTTAATACAGATCAAAAAGATAATAGAATTCGGGGTTAATAAAAATTGCAATAATTTATTTTTCAGCATATATCAAGATCACGTCTTCATTTAATTAAGCGCTAACTCAACAAATTTGTTGGGTCAATTCAGAGCTGATCCCGCACTGAAATCCTGCGCCCTAAATACTTTTTTCCAGATTGTAAATTTTCTGTGGGTTGAGTGTTTTTTTTTTTAAATGGTGACTGATGCACAGTATTGTACCCCGCTCTATAGTTTAGTTCTTTTGAATTTGCTTAAACATTCCCTTTAACTGTATTGTTATAATAATAAGCCAATACCTTACATGTGAAATTTTAACCATTGTAATCTAGTACACAATACGTACACATCCTTATGCCAGTACGTTACGCTTTGCCTGCAGCATAACAAACGAACAATACATGCAATTTTAATATTTTTACTTTTTGGAAAGTCCCAAGAAATGAATCGTTAACCCACATAAAACGGAATCGTATCCTGCTGAGAATACACCAAAATATAGCTTCATGGGGTACCGAAAGTAGTGTGACAGAACAAAAACCTGCCACTGCCCCCAAGCTCAAAAGCACTGCAGTACGTTCAATATTCCAGACATTCGAATACCCAAGCCCACAGAAAATGGCTCACAATAAGGATCAAACAATTGAAAGGGATTCCAATGGTGCTGTGTGCCTGCATTTTCAAAACCGGAGGAACAAAATACATAATACGACATTTATACATTTTGCTCGTTCGTATTTGTTGAGTAAGAATTTGTAAGTATGGAGAGCGCGAGTTCCTTTTGGCAAAATAAAATTTGCAAAAGTGTTTTGTGACTGTAAATAGTTTCAAATGCGTTGGGGCTAAGTTATCAGTTCCCTTTTTGTAAAAAATAAAGTTTCAACGACGACAATGACGACGATAACTAAATTGCAAAGAAACTGGTTGTTAGAAAAGTTTTCAATGAAAACTTAGGAATAAAAAAATGTATTTTCCTGAAATGTTAAAAACAAGCGAAAATATTTGTCTTAATTTCTCCGACAAGAAAACATACAAAGATTTAAGCGATTTTGAAACCAACAACAACTTTGATTGCTCTACAGCAAGATTTAAAAAGATATTGGACTTCAATAAAGACAATGTCAATATATTGCGCCTGTACATTTTGCATTTCTCCAAAGCTTTTCACAAATTCGATTATCGAGTCCTTTGTCAAAAGGTTAACCAAGCTGTTGGACACACATTTTCGATACATACGAATTCAAGCCTCCGACAAAATTTCAGTTAAGCTTATTATATTCAAACTGTCCTTCTACACTTGGGCTTGATCCTTTCTTCTCAAGATGGATTTCTTCTTACCTGATAAACTGTTACTGTAAAGTTCGATTCCGATCTACCTTCTATTATGATTTCGTAGCTACATTCGGGGTTTCACAAGGCAGTCACTTAGGGCCTCTTCCATTTGTTCTTATTATTACCGATATTGAAAAGTCGTCACATATTTCTATATCTCATACTACGCTGACGATACCAAGTTTTTCAAGACCATTTCTGGGGCACATGGTTCTACTCTTCTTCAACTTGATCTCAACAGTTTCTATGCCTTGTGCCTAAAAAATTGCTTACAACTAAATATTTTTAAATGTCATTCACTTTGTTCATGAAAACTCATCCAATCTCCTGTACCTTCTTCATTATCAACCCATATCCAACTCTGAGTTAGTTCGCAACCTTGGTGTCTTATGTGATAGAGGGATCAACTGTCTCACACATATTGACGAGATTATTCTCAAAGCGAATTCTGCCCTGGGCCTTTGTGAAACGATGGTCCAAAGAATTCTCCGACCTCTATACGTGACCCGATCGTTTTACATAACCTTTGTTTGCCTCCTTCTTGAATAGAGCTTTTAAGTTTTGTCCCTTTATCAACAAAATCATATATCCAGAATCAAGAGCATTCAACGTCTATGCCTTAGTTTCGTTCTTCGTGGTCTGTCTTGAAATAAGCCTTTTATTCTAACTCCTTATCGAGACTGACTTCAATTAATGAACTTGAATACGCTGGAAGAAGGAAGACCAATAAGCGACATTCTCTTCATTAATCTACGAGTACTACTTTTATGATTTGTGTTAATCTGTGTTGACTGCACAAGCCTTAAAAAAAGGTTTGGCTAATGATCAGGCTGGTTCCTCAGGTTGGCTGTCCGTAAAACTAAAAGAATTTCGAGAACGACAACAAGCCTCGGAAACGGACTGATCACACGACGACAACCCACGCAAAGAAAAAGGAAAAACGATTTACGAATTTTCTTATGGAACGTACGATCGCTCTATAGAGCTCGAGCTGCTCAGCAGCTAGCCGATGCCCTGTCAAAATATAAAGCTGACATAACAGCTCTCTAAGAAATCAGATGGACATTGAATAGTGTTTTACAGAAGAAAGAATATGACGTATATTACAGCTGTCATACAAAACACCATGTGCTCGGGGTAGGCTTCCTAGTCAGCGAAAAAATGAAGTCTACTATCATCGGCTTTAACGCTATAAGCGAAAGGCTATGCAAATTTATGAACATCAGCCTTATTAACATTCACGCACCTACGGAGGAGTCCTCAGATGAAGAAAAAGACACTTACTATGAACAAGTCGAGAGGGCCCTCAATGCCTGTCCAAGGTATGATGTTAAAATCATCCTTGGGGATTTGAAAGCAAAAATAGGTCGGGAGCCGGTATTCAGGCATTACGCAGGCACCCATAGTTTGCATGAGAACACTAATGACAATCGACTTCGAGTCTTAGAATTGGCAGCATCGAAAAACATGGTCGTTGCGAGTACCAGGTTCCCGCGTAAAGATATCTACAAAGCCACCTGGGTATCACCTGATGGAGTCACTCGTAACCAAATAGACCACGTGTTGATAGACCATCGCCACTACTCGAACTTGATGACGGTACGAACGTACCGAGGTGCCAATATCGACTCGGATCACTATCTTGTTGGTACGGTTTTCCGAGGGCGGATTGCCTTGCGAAGACGCATTGCATCCGCCGATCAGGTTCGAATCAACACGGCTGCCCTGTGCAATGAAAACACCAATAACACCTTTGGTAATGCGTTAGGGCTCGCCCTAGATACACCGGATTTAGGGAGAGTAAGTCCTGGAGCCAGTATGCTGTCATTAGTACTGCCAACTCCATCTTAGGCAGCAGTCGTAAAAATCGAAACGGAACGACTGGTTTGATGATGAATGCAAGCTAGCGACTGAACGTAAGAATGTTGCGTACCGAGCAATGCAACATTCTCATAGAACGCGGGCACGCGAAGAGGAATATAAAGAGCTCAGAAGAACAAAAAAACGGCTTCACACACAAAAAAAATCAGTCTGGGAGAAGAACCTAATCTGTGAAATAGAAAATAGCCGAGAGCGAGGTTCGCACCAGGCGCGGAAGTTCTACCAATCCGTCCGAAACATGACGCAGTACACACCACGATGCACATACTGCAAGGACGGAGAGGGAAATCTGATCACCGATCCTGAAAGCATACTGGAGCGATGGGAAGTGTACTTCAATGAATTACTAAATGGTCAGCTCACTGCAGAAGTGGAGGCTCCACTACTTCAAGAAGAATACCCTATGTTGCCACCACCAAGCATAGAAGAGGTTGAGAAGGCGGGCCAGCCTTACGTCAAGCAATTCATGATATTATAGTACAGGTATGGGAGCAGGAAGAAATGCCAGAAGACTGGCGAAAAGGTTTAATATGACCCATACATAAGAAGGGAGATGTCACAACGTGCAGGAACTATAGAGGTATCACGTTCTTAAGTACCGCCTATAAGATACTCTCCTCTATCCTACAAGACCGGATAACCCCATACGCTAAAACAGTCATCGGACAATATCAGTGTGGTTTCATTCCAGGCAAATAAACAACTGATCAGATCTTTACCCTTAGGCAGGCGATGGAAAAATGTCTAGAATTTAACATCCCAACATACCATCTGTTTATAGACTTTAAGGCCGCCTATGATAGCATAGCCAGGGTAGAACTTTACAAAGCCATGAGAGAATTCGGCATCCCAAATAAATTGACACGACTATGTAGGTTGACCATGACCAACGTAACAAGCCAAGTAAAAGTAGCCGGATTGCTATCCGGACCAATCAACATCTTTAATGGACTCCGACAAGGGGACGGTTTGGCCTGCCTCCTCTTTAACCTGGCGTTGGAGAAAGCAATCCGTGACTCTGGCACGGCAACAAGAGGGACCATCGTCAACAGGTCCAGCCAGTTACTGGCTTACGCAGACGACATCGGAAGAACCGAACAAGCTGTACACGATTCCTTCATCCAGATCGAGCAGGCGGCACAAAATCTGGGGCTGCACATTAGTGAAGGTAAAACAAAGTACATGGTGGCGTCGAATGCGAGAGGAACAGTTGGTGAAACAATCAAGGTTGCGGAGCACGAATTTGGAGTGGTGCAATCCTTTAAATACCTTGGGTCAATAGTAGCAGCCGATAACAATATAGAAGAAGAAATACGCGGGCGGCTTCTCAAATCCAACAGAGCCTACTATAGTCTGTCAAAGCCCTTCAAATCCAGAAATCTCACCATAACTTTAAAACTGCTGCTGTATAGGACCATGTTCCTGCCAGTACTCACATATGGATCCGAGACTTGGGTGCTTAGCAAAAGGCACTCCGACCTCTTAGCTGCGTTCGAGAGAAAAGTCTTAAGGAGAATTGTTGGCCCCATATGTGAGGAAGGACGATTCCGGAGACGGTACAATCATGAACTGTACGCAATCTACCTAGAAGCAGATATCGTGACAAAAATTAAGCTCGGTAGACTCCGGTGGGCAGGGCACCTAGCTCGCATGAGCGAAGAGGAACCTGCTCGGAAAGTTCTTTGTGGTACATTCTATGGTAGACGACAGCGTGGTAGACCATGCTTGCGCTGGAGAGATGGCGTAGACCATGACGCCCGAAGCCTTGGGGTGCGCAACTGGATGGCGTTGGATAGAGACCGGGATAGGTGGAGAGACGTGTTGAAAGAGGCCAGGACCGGAACCCGGTTATCGAGCCGAAGATGATGATGAAACACGAATGACATTAAGTTTCTACAAAAGGGCACAACGTGCTACAATGGATATTTTTCACAAGCGATTTCCGAACATGGTTATCTAAAGAGGAGTCGATTTGAATTGGCCACCTATATCGTGCGATTTGACCCCATTATACTTCTTCTTGTGGGTTTTTTTTTAAGTCACAGGGTTATGGCAATAAATCACAAAGCACCACCATATGCGCGCCACTCAGAGAAGCTGCGGTGGACATTAAAATGATGGTAGATATATTCCAAACATAATGAAATAAAGATGAAAAACCCTTTGATACCTATTAATATATATCGCAAGGAGAAAGGCTAAAATAAAAAAGTTAAAATTTTTACCCAATGGTGAGAGGGAAATCAAATTTTATTTTTCGAGATTCCAGGTCATTTCCGTTGGGCGCCATCCGAAATTTTGGTCAAATTAGTTTTTATTAAATAGCTTGCCCATTTTCAACTTGAAACAAAAAACGTATTCAATAAAAATTGTTTTTACGTTTATATTCTACAATTTTGATAGCGACAAATTTTGACATACGATTGATATTATTTATTAAGAAAAAGTATGAATAGATTATTGTCGATAATTCCTTGATTTTGAAGAAAGTGATTTTGCAACTGCCTACTGCTACACCCACTTCTTGGGTGTATTTCTATTTCATCCTTAAATTATCGAAATGATTTTTCAATCGACTTTGGCAGCTTGTGGCAACCATGTTGTTAATGTGACATCTGTCAAATCTGTTGTATATTATTGAACTATCTATGGATTAAACATCAAATCCAAATAAAATAACTTTTTATCAAAATGAGTGTTGGTTACGGCAGACGTTGTTTACGTTGTGCCCATTTTATGGCAGACGTGGTATCCCAAAGTCGACTTTTTAATGTTTTATGGTTAAAACATTACCGATCGATTCGGTAATCTATCAGCCAACATTTGTACGTGAAAAGAACTCAACATCGGCCGAGATCATCGTTACGGTCCGTGGAAGCGTACAGCAGAACCCGAGGCAGTTGATTCCTCATCGTGCAAAAGAACTCGGCCTTTTTAAGACTTCAACTTGGTGAATTTTGAGCCAGGACTTTAGTTTAAACTTGTACAAGATCTAACTGACCCAGGAGGTCAAAGTTCTTGATCGTAGATAAAATCGTTTATTCGCTGACTAGTTCGGAGTGCTTCCAAGAGAACCCCAATTTTGGCCGAAAAATCATCTTTAGCGACGAGGTGCATTTTTGGGTGAATGGCTGTATTAAAAAGCAAAACTGCCGTATATGGGACGATACCAATCCACACGGGGCTCACCAGATGGCAATGCATCCCCAAAAAGCTACCGTAACGCATGGATTTTGGACCAACGACGTCATTGGTCCGTACTTTTTCGAAAACGACGTTGGTGAGACGTAAAACGTCAATGGCGAATGCTACAGAAAGATAATAACCAATTTCTTATGGCCCAAATTGAACCCTATGGACCCAGACGACATGTGATTCCAGCATGAACGATTTGACGATAAAGTTTCTTCTCGCATCAGAGGTGACGTGAATTGTTAGGATATACGATTCGATCCCACTAGACTTTTTCTTTTAGGGTTTCTTCAACTCGCAGGTGTATGCCAATAAGCCAACAGTAAATTCAAAATTGCAGTTAAATTCTTGCAAAAAGTTCCCCTCAATCCTTCTTTGAGTCTTTTTGATTAAAAAAAAAAACTTTGTCACTCTAGGTTATTTACAAAAAGTGTTTTCCTTTTTATTAAGAACACAAATCTTCAGAACCCAAATGCAAACTCGAAACGATAAGTAGCATCCGAGAAATGTGTGTTATGTGTATGCAAATTTCAATGGACACTCCGAGTACATGTATTCCCAATCAAGTTCTAAATGAATGAAATGTGGTTCAAAGCAAGAGGGTCCTTGCCATCAAGCAAATCCTTTCACATGGAATATACTTCATACGTCTTGCATTCACAAGTGCATGCATTTCGAGTGGTGTTTGTAGGTGGTAGTTTTCAACCTTCAAGGCGTCCGTCACAAAAAGTATTTTTAATTCACAAATAAAAAATAAGCCTGCAAAAATGTTCCTTTCATGAAATTTGGTCCATCTGTCATTTTATAAAATACACGTGCCAGACAAGGCAGGCGGCTGTAGGTATACGAGTATGTGTGCTGGAAGAAAAAAGGACATGCCCACTTCACTTTCACCTCTCGCTTGCTGCATTTCTCCCCACACATCTATACATACGTGTAGCAGGACTGTGACTAGTCATTTCAATTGCATTCCTGAAAATGTGCAAAAGTGCTTTGGTCTTTTGCTATGAAAAGCAAAAATGAAAAAGCGTTGTACCACTCGAGCCACACCAGTTAAGTGTACAGTGTTCAGGTTGGTAGGTACTTTCACAGCATGCCAACCGTAACCAATATATCTCGCTGCTTCTTTCCCCTTGTTGTCCTGGTGGCTGGTTTTATACAGAACTATGCCGTCAGGACAGTCTGATGCTGAGAGTCGTCCTTTATTTCTGTGACCAGCCACCCACTGTGCGGCAAGTTGTCCAGACCACCGAAGCCCACTTCCACTTTTCACAGTTTTTCACCATCACTTTGTGGGTTCTGCGAAGCGATTCAAATTTGGACGTATACTTTTCCTTTTTTCATTTTTTAAAAGGAAAATGTTGTTTTTGAAGCGGGTTTTTAAAAAATTTCCCTTCCCACTCGTCCTTGTCAGTCCAGTTGTTGGTGGTGGTAAAGTGGAAGGGCACAGCGATGTGGGAAAATAAAAAATTATATGATTGGATTGCTGGTGCAGGAAATCCCACTGAATTTTCAAGTCAGCCAACGCAGCGCAGCACCCATCACAAATGCTGCGCGCCGCGAATGCAATTTAAACAAATTGAAATTGCACATGCCACTCAGGGGAGAAAGGCAGTGTGGGCAAACACAAAGTGCGACTTAAGTTAATTGCAATGCGAATAACGTTATTTGGGATTTTAAATGAGCGTGTTTAAGCTGGGGAGTTAAATTATCTGTTCGTGCCGCATATCGTGTGATTTAGATGAAGCTGAGTTGAAACAATTAATCAGAGGATATAAGTATATACCGCATCTAAATAGAGCTAGAGCACATGGTTAAATGCAATCGATTTCAAAATGGACTTAGCAGGAGTGCTTATTCGAACAGGACATCACGTTCTTCAAGTTAAGTGGAAAGGAGAAACCCATTATTGTTTTTATAACGTTGGATAAAGTAATTGATATGTTTCATGGTTGTCGGCAATTGCTTCAAGTTTTAATTGATTTTAATTTAACATTCACTCAATGAACAAGTGGACGAGGAGTCTTTCAAAATAAAAAGGAACAAACGGGTTGAATCATTGAGGACGAAGACGGTTTTATGTACCTTTAACTTCAATCGCATGTTACCAAGATGAAGGTACATTTCATTTTCACGTTAATAGATGACTTCAACATAAAAGTGGTCGAGACCTAAAGCACCAAGTAGACATTATATTAGAGCTCATAGAACAAGGAATGTCTTGGAACACGATTTTAACTTCAAACTATTTTGTTTATTGTGCAACATTTTATAGTTACAGTGATGCACAATTTGTTTCTTGAAAGCGACTGAAATGTTTTACTGTTAGTAGGGACATTTTTTTCTGAGAATTAATCTATCGGCCTGGTTCCAAAAAATCGAGTTAAATCGAAATGAAATGAATTTCCAAATCGAGGGAATTTGTTTTCAGTGTTCTACACATTTCACTCGCTTTCATAATTTCGGAATCACTTAAAGTGAAATTGAAAGTAGCATAAAATTGCATGAATTTATGCAAACAAAGCAAAGATTAAAATGTATTATTATTAAATTAATTTTGTACATAAGAAATTTCTTTAAAATGTTTCTAAAAAAAATTTGCGATATCAATTTTAAGCATTTACGAGGGTAGTCCAATAAGTACTTAGCCTCACCGCCCGATGGTGCCAGTATCGCAAGAGGGATTTATTTTCGTCTAGTACATTCTTTTAGACGACTATTGTCAAAATTTCAGTTGAAACGGACTCGTAGTTTTGTTTTGACCACGTGTGGAAGCCAGCTTGTTCGCGAATTTTAGAAAAATGGAAAAAGACAAATATCGGTCGGTGCATCGATTCTTGTTTTTGGAAGGGAAATCGCGCATCGAAATCAAAGAGCGCTTGGATGCTGTGTACGGTGACTCTTCTCCTTTTATGGCTACCGTCGAAAATTGGTATAAAGAGTTTCAACATGGTCGCACATCGTTTTTGATGATCCCCGCCCAGGTGCCCCGAAAAAGGCTACCACGGAGGATAACGTGTCAAAAATCCCCGATTTTGCATTGGCAGACCGCTGATTGAACGTGCGCAAGATAGCTGAAACAATAGGCATCTCAAAAGACCGCGTGTGTCATATCTTCCATGAAATTTTGGGCATGAGAAAGCTGTCGGCGCTCACTCCAGACAACAAGCGCAACCGTGAGACCACTTCAGAGCCATGGCCAAATTGGTCGAATTGCACTACGAACTACTGCCCCATCCACCGTATTATCCAGATTTGGCTCCGTGCGACTTTTTTTGCTTGTAAACTTGAAAAAACCACTCGGCGGGCAGAAATTTTAGCCGAATGAGGAGGTCACAGCCGCCACGGAGGCCTACTTTGCAGACCTCGAGAAAACCTATTTTTCCGAAGGGTTAAAGAAATTCGTGCTAAAAGGAGACTATGTTAAGAAATAAATAAAATGCACGACTGGGTCGCATGAACTTGCTCCTATGTAATTGACTAGGAATCTTAAAAACGAATGTTATTAAAGAACACTGTTCATAAGGATAAAATGATTTTTTTAAATTCTCTTAGTAGTAAGAGGTAAGAACAGAATGCTATGAAAATATGAATTTATGCAAGAACAAAAATTATACATATTATGTAAGTCGTTATAGTGGTTCCTTAAAAAAATAAGCTTTTATGTACAAAATTTTTAAAACATTTTTAAGAAAAAATTTTGGCACGCCAACTTTAAGTTTTTATTATTATACGAATGAGAATTTAATTTCCAAGAAAAATGTTGAGCCCGTTCTTGAGATATCAAATTTTCCCAAAAAAAAAAGACTTTTCCAAAAATTGAAAAAAAAAATATTTTTCTTTAAGTTTTGAAATGCAATGTTTTTTTTTAATTTTAAAATTTTTCTTTATAAAAAATTTCATTAAAATCAATTACGCCGATAATGAGAAATTCAAAATTCGAAAAAATCGTTCTATGATAGGTATACAGTCAGTAAGATCTTGTTTTCATTTTTTTTATTAAATTATATATAGATCATAAGAAATAATAGAAAGAAAAAAATTTTAGCAAAATTCTCGGAACCATTTTCGAGAAAAATACGATTTTCGAAAACCAGAAACAAAAAAATGGTAATAAAAATAATAATTTTTTGGAATTTTTTTTTTCAACCTGGCGGAAACTAAATGAAATTTTTTGATTTTTTTTAAAATCTGTGTTACAGTTTTTGAGAAAAAAAAAATATTTATAAAATTTAAAAAAAAAATCGTATGGCAAGTACCGTTATTTCTGGTCTTAAAAAAAAAGAAAAATACGAGTCGGGGGAAAAATGAAAACCCATATATCCCAAGTTTGAAGAAAATCAGCCGAGTCGTTTAGCTGTAGTCGAACAGACAGACAGACAGAATTGCGAGACCCACTTTTTTAGTCTTCGCTATCATCGTAATGTCAACTTTAATCAAAATCTCGAATTCGATTTCTTTTACGAATGCATAAATTGCATTCCTATAAGTCGCAAGTATAAATTTTGTATTTGTTTTGTAGACTAAGTACTTATCGGAGCACCCTCGTAATACTATACATTTTAAATAACTTCAAAAAATAATCGTTCACTCGTTTTCTAAGATATTGATATTTAAGAAAAAAAATTCAAGTTTTTTTTTTCAAAAATCAAAAAATATTTTTTCGAAAATTTTAAATTCAGTGGAGATCCTGCATGACAGTTTTGATCAGCATCGTTAGACAGTTAATGAGAAAGTCAAGAATCAAAAAACCGTTCTATAACAGTTACCGCCAATAACAAGTTTTTCTTAATTTTTTTTTTCAACGAAATATGGTCCTTAATTATAATAATACTATTATTTTTTATGATTTTTAGAGCCAAAACAAAAATAAATTTCAATTTCTCCTCTAGGGAATAAGCTCCTGTGGGATAGGGTAGGCTAAATTTTAAAATTTTTCTAAGAAATTTTCTAAAAAACTTAACTTTGATATGGAAATTTATAGTATTCAAAGATATACAATTAGGGACATTATTTTAAAAACCAATCGTTTTCAAGATGTAGAATTTTCAAAAGCAAATATTAATTATTTTTTTCAACATCCAAAAACTAACTTTTTTTGAAAATTTGTATATACAATATTCTTTTTAAATTTTAAGGAGCTCCTGTACAAAAATTATGGTCAAAATCATTAGAGCCGTTAAAAACATTTTTTCTCCGGTTGGATTTTTTTTTTTCAAAAAATGCCCTATAGTATACCTATAGGTAGATACTATATTTGTATATCACAAGTAAAAATGATCATTCGAATTGCGACATATAAACCAGAATAGAGAATTAGCTAGTGGGATTATGTAATCGTAATGCATTGAAAATTTTATCCTGCAATTAAAGATTATGCCAATTTTCCACTCTTTTTAGGTTAAGTTCCTTAAGCGCAGGAAAATTTGTCTGTAGCTCCGGAAATATCCTTAAACATTACTTATGTTTTATAAAATCTATGAACAACTACATGCGACCGAATAGTATACTTAATATTTCTCAAGAATAGAACATGATTTCTCAAACGATTTTCTATTGGTGGAAAACACTCTCTTTGTAACTATAAGAAAAAAGGAAAATTTTCTTTTGCAAATAACCCGAGGTTGATATTTGTATAGTGCCGCCATCTAACAAGGATATCAGACCAGAAGAATGAGAATGAATACAAAGACATAACGCGTTTGACAATTTTTTTTTCTTTTTGTTTGCATTTTTCTTTTTCCATTCTATATATTTTCTGTATTAACAATATTTTTTTCTCTCTTATTTATTTCACTTAACCAAAGAAATAAAATTAAGTTCAAAGAAAATATTCTTTTTTTTCACGCAAAAAGCACATTTTCCCAGGATTTCTTTTAGAATTGTGTATAAAAACATTTTATCATATCCTTACTTAGTTAGAATGTCCGTTATTTTTTTTTTTTTATTTTATTAAAGAAAATTGTTGGTTTAGTTAAGGGTAAGATTTATTTTACATTAATGTCTTTTAGTTTTTTTTCTCAAGTAAATGTTAGACAGTTAGTAATTGGAGCTTTAGAAATGAATGAACAATGTACATAGTGGTACTATTTTCTAGCACATATCTACATACATAAGAGTAAATATTAAATGTCATAAATGTAGATACAAAAAGTTTTGAGAAAGAAAACAAATCTCTCTACCCTTATAGCTACAAAAGATGAAAACAATTTTCAGAGTATACAGTTAAATAAAAATTTAAGACATCATGAATTTTTGTAAATGCATCCTAAATATTTGTATATATAAATATTATATAGAGCTGAATGTTACCAACATATTGTAAATGGTAAGAACTGTGGTATAAAACAGAAAAATGATCGTTGATATTGCAAGCAAAGTGAAAAACTCAGAGCACAGAACCGAACCTTGAGGAACCCCTCTTTTAAATATAAATTAAATTTGGTGGTGCAACAGCTCGGAGTGAACCAGAACCTAGTGACTTACAACTCTCAACCATTTTTGTGTGCGTGTTACCAGGGAACGGAGGGGACCTACAATTTTCTGCCGATTCCGAACGGCTAATGAGCAGCACTTTCCATGACAAGAGATACTCTTGGAGAATTTCTCAATTCCTCGCAAGAGGCAGTACACCCCTGAAAAGATCTTTCTAGAAGCGGCTGAGAATCGAACTCGAGACCTTCCGCATGACAGTCCAACGCACTAACCATTATGCCAAGGGGTACTACCCCTGTCTTAGTGCAAAGAAAAGAAGGAGGCTTGATACACCTTGAGACCTTTTAAATTGGTAGAAAGAAAGCAGTTTGTAAACAGAGTTTGAGATTTTGAAAATGTAACATAACTTAGCGCATATAGCTGAGTGTGACTAACACAAAATTAAATCCCTAAGAAAAATCCCGATTTTTTTTTTTTTTCTAATCGACTCGTGCTCAAGGGATTATGATTACCCTTTAAATGTTTTCAACACAGCGCGGGCGTGAAGCTACGGAAGAGGAAGAAGGAATGGAAAGATGTGGGGCACGATGTTATAAAACTGAGGGTGGTTGCCTCAGATTTTTTTATCTCCAGGGATGGCGGCTGAACTAATGCGGAGAAATGCTGTGTCTTATTTTTATGTCCCTTATAATTCGCATTATTTTAGTCGTATTCATCCTTTTGTAGGGCATTCTAGTTTAACTCAATCACATGTTGTTAGTGTTATGCCTAAAAAACATGTAATGAGTAAACCGCAACCCATTGATGACAGTTTTTAAAAGGTTTTATGTAATGGATTGCGATCTGATACCTGAAAGAATACTAATTTGCAGGTTTGCGAAATCACAATCCACTAAATTGCAATGCAAGTCATTATTTGTTGCGGATTTTGGGCTGACAGCATCATCGGCTTATACTTCTTTGAGAACGACGTTAGCCAGCCATCACAGTCAATGGCTAGCACTATCGGTCAATGGCAACTAATCTTTTTGGCCCGAATAGGATAATATGGAAACCGATGACTTATGGTTTCAACTCGACGCGACGGCGGCGCGGCAAAGCAAGGTGCCACCCAACCTTCACTTGTCTATCTCACGTGATGTGAATTGCTCACAGAGATCGTGCAATTTGACCCCGTTAGACTTCTTCTTGTGAGCTATTCTAAAGTTACAGGTCTATAAAATACTACAGCATTGAAAGCCTACATTATCAAAGCCATTGGTCAAATTCAGCCTGACTTCTGAGCCAGAGTTATGAGAAATTAGACTTTTCAGATAAGTGCCACCCAGCGAAGCCGCAGCAGACATCTGAATAATTTTATTTTTCAAACATAATGGCGAATATGACTTTTCCAAATAAATAAAAAGTTTCAATGATATCTTTCTTTTTTTTATTTTGAACAGAAAAACCCTTAAAGAGAACTTGTTTTTCGTACATTCAGCATAAAAATGATATGTTGTTTATTTTTCAGAAAAAAGATCCTTTTTTTATTCCGGTCAGGGGGAGGCGTTAAACACCCTGAATACTAACCCTGGTACTAACATTAAAGGTATCTGTAGTATAATTTTTATTTTTATTTTCGACTTTAACGATTCTAACACAAAATTTTTATGCAGGAGCTCCTTTGAATTTAAAATTTTCGAAAATTTTCGACCGCAGCCTAAACCGCTCTGCCGATTTTCTTTAAACTCGCCCACACGTTTTTTTTCTCTTTTTTTTTTAAGAGCAAAAATAATTATACGAATTTTTTTTCGAAATTTTATAAATAATTTTTTCTTTCTCAAAAACTGGTCAACAGTTTTCTTAAAAAAAATCCAAAAAAATCATTAAGTTAAAGCTAAGTAATAGTTGAAACAAAATTTCGAAAAATGGTTATCAATGTGGTAGCATGGATCTTTTTTTAATTTCCCCAAAAACAAAGCTCCACAAAAGCTTAGATATTATTATGTATTCCAATTTTTAACAAAGCCTTTTTTATTTTTTAAAAATTAATATTTTTTTAAAAATGCGATATTTCAAAAATGATTCAATATTTCTTTTTGAAATTAAATTTTTATTCGTACAATAATAAAGAAATAAAAATGGCGTACCAAAATATTTTCTTAAAAATATTTATAAAAGCTTATTCTTTTAAGAAATCACAAGAAATTTCACTATTAAAATAGTTTAAAAAATTAATTTTATGCTTATGAACAAATTTCTCTAATAACATTCATTTTTAAAATTCGTAGTCTATTGCATAGGAGCAAGTTCGTGCGACGCATTCGTGCATTTAAGTTTTTTTTTGAAATATCAATATCTTGAAAACGAGTGAACGATTAGTTTTTGAAATTATTTCCTAAAATGTAGAATATAAAATACCTAAAATTGGTACCTCAAATTTTTGTTATGAAAAAATTAAAAAAAAAATCTTATGTAAAAAAAAATTAATTTAAAAATAAAATATCTTTTTTGTATAAATTCATAATTTTCTAGGAATCAGATGTCATTTTTCTGCATTTGAACATTTTTCTCTAATTAAATCCATATTTTATAATTACAATAAGGAATGTTTAAGTCCCAAAGTACTTTTACATAAGAGCAAGTACTCGCGATCCAGATGTGCATTTTATTTCTCTTCAAAAGTTAGTCAAAAGCTGGAAAAATTAACTCGAGTTTTAAAAAAATCAAAGAGTGTTTCGTAGCAACTTTTGATCCCCCACCCCGTATTTATTTCGGAATCAAATTAAAATTAAATTTCGATGAACTTCTGGGAATTTTAGTCGACTAGAAATTAAAATAGCACGAAATCGCCACTTTTGTCAAATTTTAGTTTCTCCCAGCAACGAAATATCAATCCTTAAAACAAACTTATTGTTCTTATTAATTATTCATAAGTAAAAACCATAAAATCAAAAGTGGAATGACTTAAACTTTCCAACTAATTGATTTGAAATAAATTGCATTTCAAAGACACTTCTGAAACTGCAATGTTTTGTCCAAAATCAAGGAGGAAAACCGAATTCGAATAGAAATTTTATTTTCTCTTTTTTTTTTTAACTTCTTTGATGCAATATAGGTACTCGGAAGTCAGAATATACCTTTGTGAGTTCATGTTTAACTTTTAATTAGAGAAATTCCAAACTAAAACGTCAAAATGCACAAAGCACTTAGCTCTCAAAGATACAAACTTTCAATCATGGATCAGGTCCTTTGGGTGTGTGCTGTCGAGAAACTATTTGGGAAATCGTATATTTTACTTAAACGTTTTAGCCATGAAATTAATTTTGATTAATATTATGCAATCCCTAATTTTAATTCTATCTGTACGGCGTGGATTTTTGATGAGTTTAGAAACAATTCTGTCATACAGTTTCTATCATGGTTAACAGGGGAATTTAGTAAAAGTTGTTATTTATCTTGTAAATAAATGTTGAAGATGTAAGGTAAAATGGTTTTCTTAAAATCATAAGATATTATACGTTTCGGGGCTTCAAGAAAAAGCTTAACAAATATCGTTTTATCGTAATGTATGACAAATAAAATGCAGGAATATATCGCATGAACTTGCTCTTTTGCTTAAGATCAAGATTTTGTAAAAATCTACAAGGTGTCACTTTCAAGAAAAATACGATTTTTGAAAACAAGTTTTTAACATTTGTGTTTTTCTTGTAATGTTATTATTTTTATAAAATGTTATTTTTATATTAAATACATTTTGTTATTTTTATATTAAATACATCTTGTACATTGTATTAAAAACTTTTTAAATGTCAAGTTTTAAGAAAACTGAGCATGGGATCTTCCAAATGTTGAGTTTAAAAGAAAAAAATAATTTTTTTAAATACTTTACATTTTTTCGTTGGAAAATTTCAATACACAATACTATACAAACATTAAAAACTGAACAAAATCGGTTGTACCATTTTTGAGAAAATCAAAAACCGAACAAAAATGTTCTAGCGGAGGTGCCATTGATAACCATTTTTACAGAATTATCTAGTTTTAACTAAATGAAATTATGTAATTTTTTTTTTTTCAGAAAAAAAAAAATAAGTTAGATACAAGGTTTTGAAAAAAAAATCGTATTTTTGGTCTTAAAAAAAAGGCGTGTGGGGGAATTTAAAAATAATATCTACCAAGTTTAAAGAAAATTGGCTGAGCCGTTTAGGCTTTAGTCGAACATTCAGACAGCCAGGATTGCGTGACCCACTTTTTTCGTATTCTCTATCATTGAAATGTCAACTTTGATCAAAATCTAGATCAGTTGACCCTCTCAACCTGGCCGTTCCCAGTTGACACACTTGTAATGATTGTGGCTCACAGTAATTTTGGAAGACAGTAGATGTGAACGTAGAACCCCTGCAAAAATAAAATGAATAGATATTTCCAAAAATTGTTTTCGTTTAACCTTAGCTTTGCAAGCACCTCGGAGGTTTGTGATGCTTTTTCTTCGTGGCTGAGGTAAAACTCGTCGGTGTCCAGGGTTCTTCCCAAAGAAGCAACAAACTTGGGTTTGGAGGGTCTAAAGCTCCGAATGAAATAATGGTTTTTTAATACTCCAAAACTTGCAATTAATTTATTTCATGGCTTCGTATTCATAACATGGTATTTCATATACTTTTATTAACAATATTTATTTTCTTAAAATAAATAACACGGTATTTCATATAATACAGTATTCATAAGCCTAAATAACTAACACGGTATTTCATATATTGTGAAGAGAACCTGTCCAATGAGCTGCCTTGAAGGGGAGATCAAAGGAAATAAACGGGTTGGTTTAGTAAATAATAATACTCTTAATAACAATAAATATTCCCCCACTCTAGCTAATACTCCTAATAATACTAAAGCTTGCCCTACTCTAGCTAATATAACCCTACTATTTTATAAAAAAAATTATATTAGCTTCACCATTACGGCAATGCCTATCTGTCACTGAAACGCCTTATAAAAGGTTTTTGTTTGCGGCCCGATCTTAAACTCTCTATACACTTGATTGGTATCCACACTGGACGAGAATAAAAGACAATTTTATTTTGTCATTTCCCCAACGTCGACTTATTAAGTCTACGGCTAAGAGACAGTGTGAATTACAAGAAATAAACGACAAAATTGTACGTGTATTAAATTGGGTATTGATCACATGTCTTCGGGTACATACTGGGTATGTGTAATATGATCATTTAATAAGGCGGTATAAATGTGTCGTAACCTTTCTTCCAGCTCAGTTCTTCAGTCTATTCCATGATACTCGTAGGTGTTTTGGTAAGTTCCATGCTCAGTCTGTAATCATTCTTGATATCTCTTTCCTTTCATGGTACTTTTAATTGCTAAACAGTCAGTTATTCGATCTTGAAATGAAAACCTAGGAGATACGCCCAAAGGCTTGACTATTGGTCAAATTACTGCAATAGCTTTTTTTGACTAAATAGTTTTCTTAACTATAATAGTATAGGGGGTAAACTTTTCCGTCCTCGGAAAATTTGGCTTATGTGTTTTTAGAAAATTGTAGGTGACCTACTTATTGCCCACTGTGAGTTTCAAAGGAAGTGTATATCCGACGTTTTTTCGATACGTCTTCATGGAAAATATCTCTAAGTCGAGTGTGGACGACATTTTCGACTTACTGAAAGCATCGACTTAACATATATGATTTTAAGTGGGTATCGATCGTGATTTTGACTTTATTTTGACGTCGACAATAAATGAAGGTAGAGTCTCTTCGATCAATCCTTTTTATCAGTAAGGCCAATTGGACTGAAAATTTTGAATCGCTTGGTCTAATTAAATCCATTTTTAGCCATTTTAAATTCCGGTCATCTACAACTATGTACGTAGATTACCCTAGACATCTAGACTTTTTTTCAAGACTTTTTTTCAGAATACCTTTAGTCGGGCTTACTTCAATATAGCCTAAATAATTTAAGACCTAGAAGGAAATATCCGCCCTGAAGTCGCTGTTTAAATACACTGGGAACTATGCATGATTAAATATTTAGTTAAACAGGGTCATGTAGAAGACCTCTGATTGTCGACGGAGATTTTATAAAATAAATTCGGTACGTTATGGACTCCATTTGAGATGAGATACAGCTCGTCTTCTTAAAATAACACGGAATTGGAACCTATAAGCAGTTATGCCAATTAATTGTTTACTCTTTTTGTTAATATTTGATACTCTAAAGGTTAATATTTGCATTAATAATTTCAATTTTATATCCGAAGAAGTTGTATGCATTGTGTACCACCTATGTTTCTGTTTCGTCAACAGTAAAATAAAAATAATAAAATCCAAGAAAAACAAACACCAAAAAAAAAAACATAAAAGGGTAGATTTTATGCAATGCTAAATCTTCTTCTTCTTTTTTCAATGCGGGCATCTGGAATAACAAAACAAACAAACAAAAAAGAACACCTTAAGAAAGGAAGCAAATTTCTTCACAAATATGCTTAGAAGTTGTTCTAACAAAGGGGGCCAAAAGGCACTGACGCATGGTGATGAAAAAAATAAAAACATCGTCTGCACATTACATTTTGTTTTAAATACCTGCCTTATTGCCTTGTTGTCGCTTGAGAGGTGTTGAAGTAGGGCTTTAAAAGGTTTCAAATCTCAGAAGTATGATGATAAAGTTTGAAAAATTTAACACCAGTAAGAAGGTTTACTAGGGTGGGGGTGGATGCTGTGATATTGTTAAATCATATATTTTGTGCGTTTTAGAGTTGTATAAATTAACAAGGGATTTTTTTAGCGTTCTTGTTTATTGAAGAACTGTATTGGAATGCGAATACGTTTAATTGTTTTCCCCAGATCCCATTCGGGTACTTTGCTTATGAGAAAACTAATGTTCCCAAAATTCCCCATGAATTTTCAATATGCTGCTTAACTAATCCGATCTTCTTTTTTATGGAAAGAAATTCTTTAAGAAATTTCTCAGTTTTTCTAATCAAAAATTCAGCTCATAAGCCGTGGACCGTAAAAGCCAGTAGGCAGTATACATAGGTACACTGCCTGATTTTATAAAACAGAACTTTCAGTTATTCCAGGGAACAATTAACGGTGGGATCAATTGGAAAAAAGCAGATTTTCTTTTATTTAAGCCCGTTTAAGTAACGAAGTGTTTTCCTGCAATAGGATTTTGTCTAGATTTGGGATTTGATAGACGCTCAAAAGCCCTTGAGGGGTTTGAAGTTCTCAATTGTCGTGATCGATGAGATTAAATATATGCCTGCTGGGATAAAGATACCCACAATTGGAAGAAATATTCCGGCTCAAGCCCGATCTTCCAAATCGGTGTAAGCACCTCAACCATCAAACAATGACACTAATAGCGGTGGTGCCGTGAAATAATACCTGCAAATTGGACAAAGAATTTGGGTCCTTAACTTAAATATTTATCTGATAATACTGTATAAGAGTTCAAACACAGTTTGAATTGATTACAAGGTTGTAGAAGGATACTTCGAGCATTTTGACAACTTCTAATGCACATACCGAGAAGAAAAAGCCGCTTGGTGTCCTCAATCCAAATGCCGCTCATGGAAACCGACTTCGGGGATGAGTTCTGCTTTAACGATGAATTTTTGAAGCATTAAGTTCAACCCGATATATTAAGATATTTAAGATCAGAATTAAATGAGTTTGTTATACAGTGCCGTTCGAAATCTTCATTCTCTCAACAAAACAGTTTGATGCATTAGAAGTTTCAGAAAAGAGATCATTGATGAACATAAGAAAAATAAAATGCACGACTGGGTCGCACGAACTTGCTCCTATATAATAGACTAAGAATTTCAAAAATGAATGTTATTAGAGAAAAACTGTTCATAAGCATAAAATTAATTTTTTAAATGACTTATTTTAAACAACTTCTTTAGCAGTTGGAGGTAAAAATACGATGCCATGTCGTTGTAGTGTTTTCTTCAAAAAATAAGCTTTTATATACACAATTTTTTAAAACATTAGTTTTTATTATTTTTCGAATAAAATTCAAATTTACAAAACAAATACTGAGCCGTTTTCGAGATATTGAATTTTTCAAACAAAAAAAAATGATTTTTTTTTTTAAATTAAAAAAAAATTTTTTCTTAAAGTTTTGAAATGCAATATTTTTTTCAAACTTTCAAGAAGCTTCTTTATGAATGATTTCATTAAAATCCGTTATGCCGATAATGAGAAATTCAAAAATCGAAAAAATCGTTCTATGGTAGGTACAGTCAGCAATATCTTGTTTTCAAATTTTGTTTTATTAAATTATAGATTTTAAAAATTAATCGAAAGAAAAAAATTTAAGCAAAATTCTCGGAACCGTTTTCGAGAAAAATATGATTTTCGAAAACCATTTTTTAACATTTGTATGGAGGGTACCGTTATTTTTAGTTAAAATAATTTTTTCTCTCATATCTTGTAGATTATTTTAAGAAACTTTTATTTATCAAGTTTTGAAAAAATCGAGCATAAGGTTTTCGAAATATTGAGTTTTCAAAAAAAATTTTTTTTTTTTAATCCAAAAAAAGTTTTGGAAAATTTGAATACACAATAATATTGAAACCGCAACATAAAAAAATGATCAAAATCGGTCGTACACTTTTTGAGAAAATCAAAAACAAAGAAAATGGTTCCATGGGGGGTACCAAAAATAATAACTTTTGGAAAATTTTTTTTTTCAACCATTACCTATGTAGGTTCAACTACAGTACTTTGCCATATTATTAGGCCCAAGCGAAAAAAAATAATTAAACGGAAACATAGCTCGATAATTTTCTAAATGTTTACTTTATAGTTGAAAGTGTTACTACTCTTTATTATTAAGACTGTTTTTAACTGTAAAATAAGTTTCATGCTTTAAAGCTTACACCAAATGCAACACGCCACATTTCTTTCATGGAGCTAATTTTGTGCGGAAGTTTATATGAAAATTTAATAGAGTGATTTAATTTTTAAGTTGTTTTATATTACAGTTTCTATAAATTTAAGGTAAGTATGAGTGCTTAATCTTTTGTACTTTATGTTTATTTAAATTTAAAACAAAAAAAAAAACCTATTTATTGTTTAAAGATGGGAAGAGCGTCTGACCTCTCTCCAAAGAATGTTGCGCAAGTAACTCGACTTTTAAAGGCTGCTAACCTATCCCAATATAAAATTGCGATCTCACCAGTCGGAGTTTCGACAAGTTCTGTTAGAAATTAAATTAAAAAAAAGATTGACCGACAGATTACCTTAAGTCCTCAAAGAAAAGGTTGCTGTGGTCGACCACGACACTCATTTCAAAGAAAAGATAAAAAAAAATCAGGGTTGTTTGCCTTAAAAACAGAAAATTTACAGTGCGTTTGCTCAAGAAAAAAACCAACGATGGAGGAGTCAAAGTATCGCAACGCAAAGTTCAAAGGCGCTCGGCAGAAATGAAGTTTATCGCAATGAAACTTGCTCGAAATCCAAGACTAACGCCTGCAATGAGTTAGAAGCTGCTGGAATGGGCTCATAAGTACAAACATTCAACTGTAGAAGATTGGAATAAACTATTGTTAATAACCTTTTGTTTTGCGTCAAATAATACATGATGAATTCGAATGAATCGTTTTTCCAAGTTTTGACAGAAAAGACAAAATTTGTACGTAAAAGACCTGGCGAGCAGAACAAACTAGAGTATATTATTCCAACAATCAAGCACCGTCTATCCATAATTGTTTGGTCTTTAATATCAGGGAAAGGAGTAGGTCTTCTTTATGTTGTGGAATATACCATGAGGCAGGACCAGTACAAGAAAGTGCTTGAAACCGTTTTGTTGCCACAAATTCGGAAGTGGTTTTTGAGCCATGAAGGTCCAATATTCATGCACGATGGTGCTTCTTGCCATAAAGCCAAGAGTGTTACGGCTTTTCTCAATTAAAAAAAATTAAATATTGGACTGGCCTGGATATTCTCTGGATATGAATTCCATAGAAAACGCTTGGGAGCTTCTTAAGCTCAAAGTTGCAGAAACCCCTATAACAACCAACACTGAGCTTGTGGAAAAGCTTAATTCTAAGTGGCAGAATAATAGCAAGCTAAAAATTACAATTCAAGCGTGTATTAACAATATGCCCCGAAGAATAAAGGCGCTTGTTTCAGCAAAAGGTCAACACACAAACTATTATAATAAAGATGGTACAGTTTTTGAGAAAAAAAAATATTTATAAAATTTCGAAAAAAATCGTATGGCGGGTACTGCTATTTTTGTTCTTAAAAAAAAAGGAAAAATTAAAACCCAAGTTTGAAGAAAATCGGCCGAGCCGTTTAGCTGTAATCGAACAGACAGACAGATACACGGACGGAATTGCGAGACCCACTTTTTTGGTCTTCGCTTTCATCGTAATGTCAACTTTGATCAAAATCTCGAATTCGATTTTTTTTACGAATGCATAACTTGCCTTATAGTAAGTGTGTTATTATGGGTATGGACTAAAGTTTGACCAAATAAAATTTTAAGAACAAATTTCATTAATGGTATACCTGTCTTAAAACCGTTTTTTTTTTTTCAATTTCGATTTTCTCATTAACGGTTCTAACGATTTTGACCAACAATTTTCTACAGGAACTCCTTTTGAATTTTAAATAGATTTATATATAAAAATATTCGAAAAAATATTTTTTGGGTTTTGAAAAAAAAAAATCCAATTCCAAAACAATTTTATGCAATTGAACATTTTGCTTTTATCAATTCCATGTTTTAATATTTTACACAGTTTTTAAATTCCATAGCACTTTTACAGAAGAGCAAGTACGTACGATCCAGTAGTACATTTTATTTTTATTCAAAATTAACTTTGAAAAACTAAGGAAATTTTTGAATTTCATTTTAAAAATCGGTAACCAAAAATCATATGAACATTCATTTCATGTTCAAAATGCGCCCAGTGCTCCAGTAATTTACCGATTGGTTCAGCGTTTTCAGAAACAAAAGGCTGTCTGTTATCTTTCGCGTGCTGGAAGACCTCGTGCAGTTGTTAAAAATTATGTGAACATTATTACGGTGCAAGCAAG
The DNA here is from genome assembly GCA_963931855.1 of Philhelius festivus. Taxonomy (NCBI): domain Eukaryota; kingdom Metazoa; phylum Arthropoda; class Insecta; order Diptera; family Syrphidae; genus Philhelius; species Philhelius festivus. The sequence goes on from OZ007556.1 coordinate 90,642,257, forward strand.
TATTGGTATTGAAGAAAAACCCGAAACTTCTAATAGGCGACGACGTTCTCAGCAGTTACTGAGTTTAGGCAGTCAAGGCAGTTACACCTTTTTCATATAAGTTTCAATTGGTTAATGCGTTGAAAGCAAATGGTCCACAAGTACGCATTCAGAATGCTCGGCGTTTTCAAGAATTGTTCTGAAAAAATCAACGAGTTTATTCACAAATTCATATTGAGCGATGATACCCATTTTTAACTCAACGGTAACGTGAAAACATAAAATTGCAGAACATGGGGCGTCAAAAATCCAAAAATAATTGTTGAACGTCAAGTGCACTTAGATGGATTGTATGGTGTGGAATAACCTCACAAAGGGTCATTGGACCATATTTATTTAGAAAACAGCGAACAGGCCGCGGGTAATGTGGATGGCTTTCAATTACGGGCAATAACTAGAATTTGTTAAGGGCCAGAGATAGAGAAAAATTCAGGGCTTTTGTTCCAACAAGGTGAAGCCAAAGCTCATCCATCAAAGGCTCTATTAAGGGAAATTTTTGGTGATCGGATAATATCACGTTTTTTCTGATTTAAATACGCGACCACGTTCGCCCAATTTACTTGCCCCAGATTTGTGTATGTTTGAGGATACTTAAAAAAGTAAGTTGTATGCCCATAATCCGAGAACTGGTGCAACAGCTTAAGGCCAGTATCCGGGAAGAAGTGAGTGCGCTGGGACCTGTAGTTCTAAGAAAAGTAATAGAAAATGCTCTGGAAAGAGCCCGTGAAGTCGAAGTAAGCAATGGGATCTATTTAAGAAATATTGGCTCAAAATTTTAAACATTTAAAACCTACTCTTAATCAATTTTAGACTCTAAATATTGAGTATAAAACGAGAACCGACCTTTCGTTAATTTTAAAGGACATAAACTATACTTTAACGTTAAAGAGCTCGTCTTACTTTAACAGCAGCAAATAGCTAGTTTATCTTTTAAAAGTATACTTTATCCATATTGACAATGGTCATTTCATACCAAAACAAATCGAAGAAAAAATGTTTACTGATGTTTTATTCGATTTTTTAAAGATGTTTTTTTGTAAATAGACTGAATTAATTCGAAACAATCGTACGAAAGTGCTCTACGATTAACAAATCTGTACATACACATGAACAGCTAGTAGACGAGTATAGCTAAATGAATCTTCACCTTGCAACAACAAATTGAGTTTTTATGAGGTGAATTTGCGATTTATACTTTAGTTCCATCTAAAATAATGTAAATAACCTATAAACAATAAAAATCTGGACCGAGGTAGTATTTTGAATGTACTTTTTTCAGCGAAAAATTATTTGGTTTAAAGTTGTCTGTTCTTTTTACTTTTTTTTTGTGTTTTTGTAGTTGTGTGAGTTATGTACCTGTCAAATTAAGGGTTGTTCAACGCAAATTCGCTTAGGTTCTGTTGTAAAACCCACATCAGTTAGAAGAGTTGTCTAACGTGTTTAAAATTATGCAAAAGTTAGACCAAGTCTCCAAGCTAAACGACTGCGTTAAGTAGAGCCGGTTTTACTCCTTAAACGAGAACTATTTAAAATTTTGCGTCATTATCTTTAAAACATAATGCGAACATATATCTGTGGCAACAAGGAAAAACGACATAAGACAGTTTTTGCTACTTTTCAGGAGAGCGATTTGAATGTTTGGTTTGTAGTTACAAATCAGGTACAAGACTTATGGACAAAGTTTAAACGCAAAAATGACTGAAATTACTCTAAGATCTTATTTGAATTTAAAAAGAATTAATGTTGTATCAATTTACAGTTGATAAAAATATGACTTATGTCGTTGTTCCTTATTTAACTTGAACTTTGCTGTCGGTTAAGTCGACTGGTGCCTTTTTTCCAGAATGAGTACAATGAAATAATTTTGTTTAAGTTAAGTTGTGTTTTTTTTCCAATCTTAAAATAAAATAATGCAAAAACAAAAATTGACTTAACTCCTTTTTTTAATACAAATTGTTGAAATTTGCAAGAATGAGTCAAAATCGTAGAAGGATAAAAATAATTACTTACATTCAATGGAGGCATAAAAGACACAGCCTTGTTTCTTTTTCATCACTATTATAAAAAAACAACAATAAATAAAAGTTTTTAATTATAAAATATGTATGTATTTTAAGAAAACCAAAATTTTATTTTATTAGGTACAAAAATTCACAGATATTGCTTAAGAATAAAATTAACAAAAATGTATAATTTTTTAATCATCTTCTAATTTAATCTTCATCACTGTCACATACATCCGGATGAACGTTTTGTTTTGTAATGATATCACATATCAACAACCAAACTTCTATAGAATGCATGAAACTGGGGATCAACAAAATCCAACAAAAAAAGAAGATCTTGAGCCTTTTCTTTTGAAATAGGAGGGACATGTTGAATACTCTGAATGTCGGACCTATGAAGACTATTTCCGCCACGTTTAAATAAATTTATTTCCTTAAATGGCTCATCCTCGTCTAAAGTGTTTTTGTAGAATAATGAACCAAAATTGTCTTTGTGATATCTTAGCCACCTGAATTCACGCCATGAATATTTCTCGCCATCAGTATTCACCTTTCGCCACGTGAACTTGTCCTTTGAGGTTGCAGCAAAGTCGAAGAAATCTGGCTGACGCATTTCCTTCACTTTAAAAGGATTTCTGTCCCTTATGCCAGCAATTAAGTTCTGCCAGTCTCTTGGATGGTGAATCTTAGCTGTTGTCTTCTTTTTTTTTCGTTCAATAACAGAATGGTCGACATCAGATTCCATGTGAGTATGACCAGGTTCGAGGAATTTATGGTCAATTACCTCTAGTTGCTAGCTATTCGCTAAAGCGGCTATAAATATGCAACTAACATGCGTGTTCTTATTTTGGCCCGGACAAGAATCGCTATAAAAAATTAGATTTTCGACGGCAACAGGAACTTCTTCGTCTATGTGTTTAAAAATACAATACGCCATCTCATTTCCACCTTTTGCCATTCCTTTATGCCACATATAATAGTAAGGTTGATCGTTATCCAAATTGTGGACCGTTAAATTATAGGTCCATAACTGACGCTTGTAGAAGGCGATATTTGATTTCAAAAATGGGGTAGGCAAGCACTGATGGAGATCAAATGCATAAGCTGCAACATTTTTGTTACTTTTTTCTAGGCATGCGTAAGCAAAATCTGCTTTTTCTTGGTGGTTTGTAAGCTGACCCTCAAGCTTTAATTTTTCATCAGAACTTTCCATAACTGATATTTTCTGAAGCAATTTATCGCACGTTCCACATGTATCAAGCTGGGGAGATTTTATTTTTAAATTCAGCTCATGGAATAGTTTCGTATAGATTGATAAACTCTTTGGTTCATTATTTTCCAAACAATAAAGACTATACATCTTGGAAATTGTCAAACCTGGTTATTAATACTTTTTAGATGTGTCCCGTCTCGTATAATGGCTTTCATAAGCCGGAAATTTTTGGATATGTGCTTATATCTTCTCTATTTTTTCCATAGAACATGCGTTTGGGGGTGTCGAACTTCCTCTTTTGTCAAGTAGATTACTGGAAGGTGAACTCAATTTCTTACGTATTACCTCACAAAACCATTTGATTCACCAAAACAACACAAAAAGCAAGTTTTACATACTGTGATATTTTTACCTGTAAGTTCAATTATATATTCAGGAGTAAGTTGTCTATCCCGGTGCTTAACTCAACACTTCTTGGTTTTTGTCGAAGACTTTGGTTTTATATGAATCAGTGATGAAATGTAAATAACTCTTTTATTATAACAGCCTAAGGCCCAATAATTTTCAAATAATTGTTGTTGATTTTCAAGCGTTATTTTGGTACCGCAATCATTTCTGCAAGATGATAATGGTTTTAATTTTCTGGCCAGTATTTTTTTATTTTGTTTTAGAGTGTTGTAAGGTAAACCTTTGTTTCTAAGCTTCTGTCGGCGTTTTTTAGCCCCTTTTATCTTGTTACTGAATGCTGTAGCAATATTTTCTTCTTCTTGAGTTGAAGGTGTTTCATTAATGTCAAAACTATTTACATACTCTGGTGAAACATGCTTCATCATCACTGAATCCTGACAAACTTTATCAACAGACTCTTCAAGGACCTTACCCCATTGCTCTATACTTTCATCGTCACTTGAACTCAATACATAATCTGGATCTAAGCTTTTAAGATTGAAAGGATATTCAAAGTTGGTAATACCATCTACAAAAATTTAAATAATCTCTAAACTAAGTACATCTAATGATTGGAAGTTTGAACTTACATCCTCCATCGGATTGTAGATTTATGTTTTCTTATGGAGTATATTTTGGATCACCGAATGTTTCTGAAACATATTATTCGAAATTAAAAAAAAAATACAGGCATAGCTGTTATCTAAGTTTTATTTTTAATATTTTTATTCGTATTATTCATCTATCTATTTAAAAATAATAACAAAACAAAACCAAATCACTCGTATTATTTTACATACATAGTGAAAGCAATAAATAATTCATTTATGTATTGTATGGGTAGGTACTTAGCTATTCTTTAAATTTTTTCTAATGAAATTAAATTTAATGTTAATGATTTTCATAATAAGTACAATTAATATTCTTCTTATTATAAAGATAAAAAACTGACCTTCATTATTTTCACAAACGTTATTTCTCTGACTTTTTTGCATTTAAAGCGGCTGCTCTTTCCAAGGCTAAAGCTAACATTCTGGTACCGCGCGACATTTTAAGGACTTTCACGCTTTAATTTTTTAAAACAATTAACTTTATTTAATACAATACAAATATCACTTTGTAGAACAATTCACAAATTAACTTAACTTTTGACACATCTATGTGACACATGCAATAATCCAAACAAAACTGCAACCCAACCTACCAGAGGAGAAATTTTATAAGAATAAAACGTCATAAGTCACAACTGAGTATGTGTTTGCTTTCAAAATAACAGCAAATGTATACTTATTTTCAAGTATATTCCGTAACGTCTTTCGGAACAACAACACAAGTCAACTTGTGTTCGTTCTTTTTACAAAACGGAATAAGGAAAATGTACACAAGTCAACTTGTGCCTGGATTTTGTACGTAAAGGATTTTGGAAGAACTACACAAGTCAACTTACCTGCGTGTAAGTCCCCTATTACACGATGTCTCACGAGACGAGGCTCACGTAAGTGCGAAAAAGAAAGCAGATATGAGGAAATGAGATGCAAAAAAATATTCCCGGTGAGTACCGGGCTGATTTTTAGTAGTCTCATTTTGACGTTTCTTTTTCTCAAGTTCGTTTTATGTTGTGTTGTGCATTAAAAAATACGAACAACAGTCAAATTTGAGACATGAGTCTCATGAGACATGAGTCAACGTGTAATAGCTTTTGCCTCACGGGATACAAATTTAAAAGGAAAGTCAAAAATGAGACATGTCTCATGAGGCAACGTGTAATAGGGGACTAAGCTACAATTTTACTTTGGAAAAAGAACATAAGTAAACTTATGATAGCGAATAAAAAATATATTGGTTTTGGAAAAAGAGCATAAGTAAACTTATGTGTGCGTTGATTTGGTTTTTCGTTATGGAATAAAAGCGCAAGTAGAAAATAAAAATTAAAGAATATGTACTTGTGTTGTTTTTCCATGTGCAAGCTATGTAGATACTGACTTATGTCGTTTTTCTTTGGTCTGTAATTCCTTAACTGTTTGAGATATAAATACGAAAAAATATCACAGACGGAATGGCTTATTGCGCATCGGATGGCATCAAAAACTCATTTTCGACATAAGTCGACTTATGCTGTTTTTCCTTGTTGCCACAGACATGTATTTCCAAACCATAATCTAAATTTGAAAAATGCCATAGTTAAATAAAATCTAAAAGAAAAGTGTTTTTCATCAAATAAATGATAACACGTTAATTATGCGCCACCCTGTACGTACAGTCAAACATCATAGAAAACTCCTTCGGCGCCTGTGTCGAAGATATAATTCTTAATCTTAAAGTACTTTCGGTAAATTTAGGCAACTTATTTAAGAGGAATGCACAGCACAATAAATTGACCACTGTCATCTTGACGTAATTTCTTTCGAAATATAGATATTGCTCTTATACAGAAACGCAAAAATCCACGGACTTAGGACGAAATATTATATCCTTTGAAAAAGAACTTACAAATTGTGTCTATCGTACTTGAATTGCGGTGGAAAAAAAATAAATCTCTTCCTTCTCTCCCCCTTATGACAGCAGTGAATTGCGAAAGAGAATATTTGAATAAAAACAAAATTTAATTCAGTTACATTGCAGCTTTATATTCCTTATCTAAGAACTATCTAATCAAAAAAGCATTAAGGTTTACAAATGGTCACATTCCAAATAACATTATTTCGTAAAAGGCGCATCAAATTTAAATTTACATTCTTTTGCTTGCAGATAAGATGATTCGTATCAAAAATGTAATGCTCCCCTTCTCTTATTGTTAATTTCAAATCTTTGTTTTTCCATGGGAAAATATCTTTCCTTAAACAATTTCAAGGCTTATTGTTATTTAAAGTCCTTTAATAGTATGTCTCTGAGCTTAGTCTCTAAAGTGTTGAAATTTATAGACCCGAATGGCAATTCTCTCTTAAGGCTTTAAATAAAATTTACCTTTTACTTTTTTTTTTGAGCAGAAAGTAATAAAAGAAAGTCAATTGAAAAGATAAACAAAAATACTATCACATGGGTGTCACTGAAAAACAAAAAGAGAATGAAATAAACGAATAAATAAAACACGGATGTAATCTGTGTGATGGTTTTTCGCATCCTTAGAACGATTTTCCTCCCTGCTTCGTAGCCTATAAGTCAAGTATTGGTTTCTTGTGAATGAAAATTCTACATTTTACTTAATAAAAATAATAACATAAGTGCCATGATAGACAAGTAAAAAAAAGTATTTGTTATTATACATCATCTAGAAGGTGTGCGTGTCGAGCAAGAGAGCTTAGACAAATCACCAGATTTGATTAAAATTAAAACTAAAATTAAAATCTGAATAGAAACGAGTTTATTTGAATTTTAAAAATTTCAAAAAACACCACTACCCCTATGAAAAATCTATCAAACCGAAATTCATGGTTCGATTTTAGCCTTAAAGAGGTTGTTAGGGTCAGAGAAGTAAGTTTTCGCTGTTATTAAGGCAATCCTACTGAGGAAAATCGGAATAAGTTCAAACAAGCTAGAAAGTTCTGTAATAATCATCTTCAGCACTCAAATTGCGGTTGAACCTGAAAGTTAATAAAACTCCAACTTGCAACCTTTGGAAGAATTCTGCGATGGCAGATGGTGTTGCAGCAAGGCAGATTAATCGTTTGGGATGAGTGCACGATGGCACACAAAAAATCTTTGGAGGCATTAGACCCACACAATCAAATGTTTACGAAACAACCAAAACCGGTGATTTTGATGACATACAAATCGGTTGATCATTTACTAATCAAGATGATGTTGTCAACTATCCCACGAAATTTTTTTAAATTCCCTGGAATTGCCCGGATTACCAACTCATAATCTGCAACCAAAAATCGGATCGGTAATCATAATGTTACAAAACATAAACCAGTCACCCAGCTTGCGGTGAAGAAATTAATGAACACGTCATCGAAGCCACAATTTACACAATTTCTACGAATCCCTATGATTCCGAACGACATGCTATTCGACTTCAAACGGTTACAATTTCCAGTACGGCTTGCAATTTCAATGTCAATATATAAATCACAAGGGCAGTCGTTAACCTTTCGTCCTCACACTTATTTTTACTTGCGACTTATAGGTACTAACTATAAGGCAAGTTATGCATTCGTAAAAAAAATCGAACTCGAGATTTAATCAAAGTTGACATTACGATGATAGCGAAGACGAAAAAAGTGGGTCTGGCAATTCTGTCTGTCTGTCTACTGTCTGTATGTCTGTCTGTTCGATTACAGCTAAACGGCTCAGTCGATTTTCTTCAAACTTGGTAGATATGGGTTTTAATTTTTTACCTCCGGATGTTTTTTGATTTGATTTTTTAAGACCAAAAATAACGGTACCTGCCTTACGATTTTTTGTCGAAATTTTATAAATATTTTTTTTTCTCAAAAACTGTCCCAACGATTTAAAAAAAAAAATTCTAAAAATTTCTTGCAGTTAAACCTAGGTAATGGTTGAAAAAAATTTTCCAAAAAATGAGTGGTTTTGGTACCCCCCTTGGGACCATTTTTTTTGTTTTTTATTTTCTCAGAAACTGTACCACCGATTTTGATCATTTTTGTATGCTAAAGCTTCCCAGCACTTTGAATATTATTGTGTATTCAAATTTTCCAAATTTTTTTTTTTGGATTTTTAAAAAAGCTTTCAAATTTTTTTTTTGAAAACACAATATTTCGAAAACCCCATGCTAGATGTTTTCAAAACTTGATAAATAAAAGTTTGGAAAAATAATCTACAAGATTTGAGAAAAATAAATTAATTTTACCTAAAAATAACGGTACCCTCCATACAAATGTTAAAAAATGGTTTTCGAAAATCGTATTTTCTCGAAAACGGTTCCGAGAATTTTGCTTAAATTTTTTTTCTTTCTATTATTTTTTTAATATCTGTAATTTACTAAAAAAATTTTGAAAACAAGATATTACTGACTGTACCTACCATAGAACGATTTTTTAAAATTTTGAATTTCTCATTATCGGCATAAGGGATTTTAATGAAATTTCGTAGACAGAAGCTTCTAAAAAGTTTTAAAAACATTGCATTTCAAAACTTTAAGAAAAATATTTTTTTGAATTTTAAAAAAAAAAATCAATTTTTTGTTTTTTGAAAATTCAATATCTCGAAAACGACTTAAAACTTTTTTTTGTAAATTTAATTTTTATTCATACAATGATAAAAACTTCAAATTGGCGTACCAACATTTTTTCTTAAAAATGTTTTAAAGTTTCCTTATATAAAACCTTATTTTTTTAAGAAACCACTACAAAGACTTATTATTTTTGTTCTTGCATAAACCTATATTTGCTTGAATCACATGGCATCCTATTCTTACCTTTAACTACTAAAGAAGTTTTTTTTAGTCATTTAAAAAATGAATTTTATGCTTATGAACAGTTTCTCTAATAACATTCATTTTTGAAATTCTTAGTCTTTTACATAGGAGCAAGTTCGTGCGACCAAGTCGTGCATTTTATCTCTTACGCGGTCGTCACACTAGGGTGTGGCATACCCCAAACATAAATGGAGGGCTCACAGCTGTACCGAACGAAGTCATTTTAAAGAAATCCAAAACTAACGCCAGGATTTCCGCAAAATTGACCCTCTATTTAGAGCTGTAATGAAATAGTTCATTACAGCTCTAAATAGAACTATGTAGCTCTAAATGAACTATACATAGTTCATTACAGCTCTAAATAGAGGTCAATTTTGCGGAAATTTTGGCGTTGATTTTGGATTTTTTTAAAATGACTTGGTTCGGTACAGCTGTGAGCCCTCCAAATATGTAATTAACAAAAATTGTTTTTATTACTGTTTATTTTTCTTAGTATAATATTAATATAGTGTTTAATAGTTATACAAAAAAAAATACTTATTAGAAAAAAAAAGTTTTTAAAAATTAAATTAATAAAAAATTCATAAAAATGTAGCTGTTAAATTAAAGTCAAATTACTTAAAAATTAAAAAAAAAAAATAAAAAAAATGAAATGAAATTGAAACCCTTTAAAACAATTTTAAGGAAATTTCGTTGCAAACTGTTCTTAGCGGAGTGCTTGTATGAGCGAAATATTAACATTCATCGTTTATTTACTGTTACTGCATTCAAAACGCATATGGGCTTTCGACATCTCACACACACTCTTTTAGTTTTTCTGTCTTTTTTCCTGTCACAGAAAGTTCATCGAACATATTTTTCTAAATTTATTGGTTGTTGGTTGTATTGCTTCAAAACTGGTGGCGGTTTCAATTTGGAATTCATTTTTCACTATTACTTCAATAATTTGCTTCAAACCCCGTCTTAGTGTCGATACTTTGATCCTTCTTTGTAAATGTGGCTCAACAAGGGTGTACAAGAGTTTGTACAGAAACTCTTTTCTTGGAATTTTTGTATGTATTTGCCTGTGCGAGTGCGTGAAGTACCATTGCATTTATGCCACCGTGATCCAACATTCCACAGATTTGGGGGAGTCTCCTGTAAATAAGTTTGAGAGTTTGTGTTATAGCATACACAGTTATTGCATCCTTTTAAGATTATTTACTCTTTTTATTTGAGACTAATAGGTACTATAAGGCTAGGTGCATATTCAAGTTTTAGTTTCGCAACTGCTTGGTTCGAGCAACTAAAAAGTTTGTGTCTTGACACAAACTAAGCGATTGGCTAAAATGAGTTCGCTATTTTGTGTACTTAACATATAATTATATGCACCTGCGTTTACATTCAACCAAATAGTTAATATGTTTTCTATAAACAACCAAACAGTTGTGCAACTAAAAATTGAATGTGCGCACCTAGCCCAAGGCAAGTTATACATTCCTCGAGATTTTGGTCAAAGTTGACTTTACGATGATAGCGAAGACGAAAAAAGTGGGTCTCCGAACCCTATGGTGTCAATCTATATGGTGACATGGCGTTTAGCAGTTTAGACAATGACTGCAATCGAAGAGGTTATTTGGTGTGATAGGCGACAGTCACAAACAAAATATGAATAAAGATTTGTAGTAGATTGTGTGAGGATACTAAGTAAGGGTCAAATGTAAACAGGTTGCAATAGCTTAAGGAAAACTTTTGTAGTATGCTGTATAGGTAGAGTTAGATCGATCTCTTAATTTTCCGCCTCTAGACGTTGGCACCCTTGTGCGCCGCACACATTGCACATAACGGTTGCGGCGGCCCTGATGATACCCCACTCAAACATCAAAACTAAATGACATACATGCAAATAATTCAATTCACTGCCAAAAATATGGCAGGTGGGGCTGATGGTGAGCCTGAGTAGTTTAAAGCATGTCCGGGGCTCTGTTGAACTCTACTGGTGTTGCTGCGGATGCACAATCCATGCACTAACGTGTATGGGTGCTGAAGCGGTAATGCTGGTTTGATGTTCTGATGGGCTCGTCCATCGACTTATCGGTGGGCCGGAATTGCTACCTCGCACAGAGCTATCACTGTCGGTTCCTATCAACGTCCTCGCGGTGTCTGTGGATAGGTTACTGTAATAGTAACTGAACTAACTTGATAGGAACAGTCTGAACGGTGTCCTTAAAGTAGAAATCCGCTAAGGAGTGTGTAACAACTCACTAGAGGGGTGCACAGTCTTAGTTATGGTTTCTACCTCGACTATATCTGGGTGTGTGCATATCTGGGGCTGATAGATCCTGAAGTTTTGCAGGAACTTCATCTGTAAGTGACCTTTTTAGTGGCGAAGCTCGACCGGAAGCTATATTCTGGCACCATGGGAGATAGTACCCAGTAGTATGAGGGCTACAGCGTACGTCTTCCGGATCTCTTATTCTATCTTCGGATTGAGAAGTGCAGCTGTTGCGTGCGTGCTCTCTTTCTCAGACCATCTATGAGGCGTGCCTGATGGATTCAAGAGGTGTTAGATAGACCTCGCCTCCTAAGCAAGAGGTGTGTTCATGCCTGCAATATGTCACAACTTTGCGACCGAGATGGCTTCGGCTATGTCGGGGTTAATGGTCAGAACCCAATCTGACTCCGATGGAGGTAGGCCTCCCGTGGGGTAGAGCCAGTAATAGGTAGGTATCCACGTTAAACCAAAAGACGATTCTGCCAAAAATATGAAAATGGATTTGCATAGGCATGACATGTCTGATAAAAAAATGTAACGTAACGACACGGTTTCCAATTTTGTGTGGGGTATCTCGTGTGACGACGGAAGGTTGTGTTTGTGGTATTTATCTTGAAAATCCACGTTTTTCACATGGCAAACTGTATGTCGCATGTTCCCGCGTCGTAAAACTATCAGCACATATACATATATGTACACGCCAGGAGACAAAACTTACAATGTTGTGTATCAACAAGCAATACAAAATATGTTACAGAGACAATTCAAAATTACAAACATATAAAACATCAAAATATACAATAATAGAATTAATTACTATTAACAGTTTGAATTAAATGACAGCACAACATTTGTCGGGTCCGCTAGTCACAATATAAACTGCAAAATATACGAGTCCTTAAGTAGAAAAATATCATCATGGCCATACAATTAATTTCTGTTTTTTTTTTTTTTTTTGATTTCTATAGAATGGGAATTTAATCAAAAAATGTCCTATTCCATGAAATAGTCGACTTCTTTAGATTTTAAAACTCGATTATTAGTCCATGAGCGCCATTGAAGGACTAACATCCAAGCAAACTTAATTTCACATTTTACATACAAAAATAGGTAGGGACGGTAGCTTTCCACAAAATATTAAAGCAGTTTTGTGCCTTCAATATAATATTTTAAAGTTCAAAAATATTTTCAGAAAGTCCCATTGTTTCCACGTTTCCCAGAAATATATAAAGCAACAAGAAACTTTCGTTATTGGGTCTTTTGCAGAAACTTTGAATTTTATTAAAATACAATTTCAATCAATTCTCAATTGATAAGTTAGATAATATTGAAATTGTCTCTGTCGTGAATAAAGGATCAACAGATAAGAAAAAAAAGTTTCCGTCCTCCCTGGAAAACTAGGAAAATAAATTCTTGAATTTCGCAGTAAGGCTGCTATTAGAAACAATTTTATTATTATAGCACCAATGCGAGACAAGAAAATCTAAAGTACGCCACAAGGACTCCGCATCTGCATAGTACGAGTAGCTGCTCCTAAAGATCCTTAAGTACGTATTCTTTCTTAGGAGACTTACAATGATTTTCATCTGGCATTGTCTAATGCTAGATTAATTCCATTTTATTTAATTCACATAGAATTTTCCATTCTCCAATTGTCAAGAGACAAAATGGCGGATTGTAAGGAATTTTTGCGATCCCCAAAATAGTTAAGACCCAGCAAAGCCTATGTATTTGTCTGTTTTGCTATATAGGTATACGGAAACTTTGCCTTTTGTCGCCTTATGTGGTTTAATTTTCGGAAGGAGATTAGCTACAGTCTGAGGATTTTCATATTTAAAATGCCAAAGCACAGTGGAGTGTGTAAATGAATTATAATCTTTTTTACTGCGAAGTAGATATAACGGGTCCGCCCACACCAAACGCTGTCTATATGAATTCGCCTTCAAATAGATGGCTTTTTATGCTCACTTTGATGGTTGCGCCATATCGTTTCTTGTTGCGAAATGTTTCCTGTATGTACCTACCTCCTCTATCCACATAATGAAAGTTCAGAACAGACAGAGATATACGGGCACAGATATTATGAAGATATCCTTTTTTAGAGAATAAAAGGATAAAGTTTGTCAGTGAGAGAAGATCAAAATGTTGTATGAAGAGCCAAATGTGTATTTGAAATAAAATAAAGTTTTTTCCTTGTATAGATATAATTAATGTTTGTGTCAGTTGAAGAGAGAAGATGCGAGCTAAGATTTAATTTTTGATATTTCTATGTCATAATTGAATTTATGTTTTTTAATTTGAAAAATTTACTTCCACCACTGTTGAAGGTTGTTTAGTTTTGAAGCAACATTAGAACGTGGTAGGGGTTTGATTAAATTAACTGAATTTGTAAGTTAATTAAAATACTTTTTAAAGTACTTTCCAGAATTGAAATTTTGAAACAGATGTTACTCGTGTATTTTTAAAAAGAAAGAAAGCACCACAAATAGTACAAATGGGCATGGTATTTTATTTTTGTTGGAAATACAATTTTGTCTATTTATTTTTGTTCAATATTTTTGACCTCTCGAGGGCTTTATATACGACTTAAAACTTTTTAACACAGCTCTGGTGCTTTGAGAAATTAAATTTATTTAAAACGAGACATCGATGCATATTGGTTTTGGGATGTGACAAATTGAGATGGGTTTACCCTTCACATTCGTGTAGTATGGATTATGAAGGATTCTGTGTACTCCGCAGTAGGTTCAAAATATGACGCGAGGGTAGTGGGCAGTAATACCGGTTCGAGTAGAACGAGGAATAGTTTTTGGATATAAAAGTTCCACCCACAGAAATTGACATTGGTGGACAGTTACGCTTTAACGACAGGAAGCAGCATTGATTTTTCGAAACATTAAATTCTACACGGTTTTTGATTCCCCATTGGACAATGCAGTCAAGATCAAAATTTAATAAGCTTATCATAAGCTGCCATTGGAATTCCACATCCGAAGGACAAGGATGTGAATCTGAAAACGAATATAAAAAGCTGAGGGTACTGTTTTCAGCGTAACAATTTAGTGGATTAGAAGATTCGGACAAAACTTTATGAACCCAAAAAAGAGTGTTGGAGATAAAACGGAGCCCTGGGGCACACCGGCGTTTAATTTATGGATATCAGATTTTAAATCGTCCAATACTTCTTGTAGTGAATGGTCCGAGAGGTAATTTCATATCCAACGTAGAGGAGATTCATCGATACTGGATGCACGCATTTTCGATAAGAGAGCTTGATGCCAAACTCTATCAAATGCCATTGAAATATCAAGTGCAATAATTTTAATTTCTCCAAAACGATGTAAAGATTTGTTCCACTATTCGGTGAGATATACGAGTACCATCAGGTCACCAGTGGACCTATTGCTACGAAAGCCATTAAAAAGCTTTCGTTCCTCAAGATATTTCTTAGTGTGGAAATTGATCAGCGTTTCCATGATCTTGGAAAGAAGGGACGTAAGTGCCATTTGACGATGGGGACGAGGATTTGCGTTTTTTTTACAGGCAGGCCGGACAAATGCTGTTTTCCACCCACTCGGAGAGGGACCACTAGAGGGACCTAAAGAGTAAGACAGATGGAAAAGCTGACGCAGTTGAAGAACACCTCTTCAAAACAATAGAAAGGATGCTATCCAGGGCAGCGGATTTTATTTATTTATTTATTTAACTGAATCGGTCATTTCAAAAACCTCATAAGTCATTCAATTAGAATTTTTCAGGAATCAATAAAAACTGTTTCATGCTCAAAAAATGAGTTTTAAATCACTTTTTTATGCTTAACTAAGTATTTTAGCGGTAAGAAAATTAAAAAGCGAAAAAAATTCACAGTTTATTAATAAAAATAATGAAAAAAACCTAAAAAACTGTTCTTGACTTAAGTTGTTTTAGCAAGGACTGGGGTAAGTGGTATATATTTTAACCAAAAAAATGGTAGTAATTATATTTTGTATTGCTTATTATTGAAAATTACACTTAAGAATAACTTTTTGTCATGTTTTAATATCTTTAAGGTACATAGATTGATTATCTTCAACATTTTCTTATTGATGGGCACTTTTAAAACATAAGCCTTTGCTGATCAAAGTGAAATCGAAGTTGCAACTTTATTTATTACTAATAATAAATGTTTAATCAATCCATCAATATATACCTATGATAGTGCCTTTTCTATGTGAACCATACTTAAAGCTCATATATGTCGAAGGTGCTTTTTTCTGTTTTTGTGAGATTTTTTTCTATAAACAAACATGTTTTTTTGTACAAATTTGGCCACAATTTCATGAATTCCAAAACATCTTCAGTTTTTAGCTCTATGACTATATTTTATGAATATGAAAAGCTAAGATAGACAATGAAGTGCAAATCATCAGATCATTCAGTTTCAGAGATCATTCATAAGAATGAGAAAGAGAGTCTGAGACTAAACAGAGACCTTGGGGTCCCCAGCATTTATTTTGTGAAGATCTGATTTGAAACCTTCCAAAAAAAAAGTATTGAACAATCCAGTAGAAAATTTCTAATCCAACGAATAAGGGCTTCATTGATACCAAACTCAAAATTTTCGATATAATAGCTTGATGCCAAAATCCATCAAATGCCTTAGAAATATCAAGCTCAATGATCTTACTTCGACATATGATTCTACTCTTCTGCAACTTGATATCAACAGTTCCTCGGTTTTTCAAATCTCTTAGATAAATTAGTTTATGCCTTGTCTTTCAATTTTATAATTTGTTATAACATTTCATTAAGGTATTACACGTTCTCTTCTTTTTCGGTGCACCATCGCTCTCTGTTTCACTTGAAGACATTTTTAAAGCTAAAATTACTTTTCACAGAAAATAGTTGTATGAAAAACGCTAATTTGACATTGATGACGGTTGTTATCAAATTGAAGATTTGAATATTGTTGAACCAATCAGAGCAAAGCAAATTTAAAATATCAAACTACTCCCGCCATTTTGGTAGTGCATGCAAAAACCTCTTAAGTCACTGACTTATGTTGTTTATAACTACAATGAACTTCTTTCCTACGGTATTATTTGAAGAGGAAGGAATGTAAAGACTTACGTGGTTCTTACCAAGAATACGCATCTCCCTTTAAGGAACCATTTTCAGCAAAAAAAAGCATTTTGGAAAAAAATGTGACTTAAGAGGTTTTTGAAATGACCGATTCAACTCTAACAAGTACAATTGACTTTCATAAAATAACTTGCAGACTAAACTTAAAATCTAATACACAATCAAACATTATTTAATAGCAAATTTTAAGATTCATTTCGACTCATATGGAATTCTAATAAATCTTCAAATTGATTGAAACAAGAAGCCGCATTACATATAGGATTGTTCGAACCGTACTTAGTGTTATGTCTACGGATATAAAAGAAATCATTTTCACTAGGACGTAAGGAACGCACAGGAGCATAAATATTTAATAACGACAGCAACTTCGGACTGTCTATATGTCTACAAATAATGTCTCTAGCAAACATTGCGAAATAATACACTCTTCTGCAATGCAGAGGTGTTAACTGATATCATAAGCAGGCATATATGAAAACAAGTAAGTTTTACGCAAAGCAAACTTCGTGAACCTTTTCTGAATACGTTCAACCTGTAAGGATTGGCTTTTATAGTAGGGTGACCATATGATGTGGAGTAATATTCCAGACTAGAACGAACCAAAGAGACAAACAGACTTTTCAAAGTGTACGGGTCACTAAATTCCTTAGAGTTTCTTAAAAGAAAACCAAGCATGGTATTTGAATTCGAAATTAAAAAGTCTACATGTAGCACAAAGGTCAATTGAGAATCGAAAATAACTCCCAAATCCTTATGCATAAAAACTCGTGTAAGATCATTTAAATCGATTTTATAATTATAATCGAATAAAATTGGATTCTTAGATCGAGTAAATTTCATAATAAAACATTTATATACGTTTATTTAAATGCAAACAATTGACATCACACCAACTCGAAAGCCTATAAATATCTTGTTGAAGTTTTGTACAATCCGACACAGATTTAATTTGCCTATAAATAACTTGAAATCATCAGCAAAACGTAATCTACTAGAATCTAAAATGCAATCTGGTAAATCATTGATAAACAGAAGGAAAAAAAGAGGACCTAAATGGCTACCTTGTGGAACTCCTGAGTGATTTAAAATAGCTTTTGAAAGATGTGATCCCAATTTGACATACTGGGTCCTATTGCACCAACTACAAATTACAAGTACAAATTTGTGATTAAAAAAAATTACATATAAAAAAACTCGATTTTTAAAAATTTGTTAAAAAAATGCTTGTAATCACAATTTTGTAAGATGGTGCAATAGGCCCCTGCTTACGGTTTCTTAAATAACTCATTATCCAGCCAAGTAAAGCAGAGTGAAACCCAAAACTTACCAACTTACGCTTTAAAATATGAAACTGAACACGATCAACAGCTTTAGCAAAATCCGTGTAGATAGCATCAACTTGTAAGTGCTGTTCCATATTGTTAAGGCAAAAGTTAGTAAAAATTGCTAAATTTGTGGACGTTGATCTTCCACTAACAAATCCATGTTGATCTTCAGATATAAAAAACCGAGTGACAGCGTAAAGTTTTCGCTTGACAATCACTTCAAACAACTTAGGGACCAGTTGTTATTTCGCAATAGGCCTATAGTTTTCAATGTTTAGCTTAGCACCAGATTTGTGAATTGGTGTGATAAAGGAATACTTCCAGCAATCCAAAAATAAACCTTTAGATAAGGAGAAATTAAACATTATATGAAACAGGATTAGAAAATTATGTCTACAATTTTTAACAAATAAAGCTGGAATATTGTCAGGTGGAAGTGTATGAGAGCAATCAATAGATGATATAGTTCATTTAAAACGTCCTCCTCAGAGATATAAAGACTACCTACGTCAATAAAAGAAACATCAAGAGTTGACTCTGGTTCTGGTTCTGTTTATGGTTCATCGAAATAGTTAGATTGAAAGAAATTAGAAAACATGTTACAAATACACTTCAAATCACTGCTTAAAACATTTTTGTACTTCATAGAAAGTGGAATACCGATTGATTTCCTTTTCGTGTTTGGAAAGGTCCAAAAAGCCTTAGGGTTGCTTTTAATATTTGATTCCACGGATAAAATATGCTGACGATATAGAAACCGTTTTAAGAATTCATATTCCTTTGGGAATGTCAAGATCTTTTAGTACTCTAGCAACTGCATGAGTGTGAAAGAAGATTTGTTCCATAAAATCGTTTACGCTCTCAAGTACAGGAGGAGTCATGACACTCTCTGGCAGCGTTCGAATTAACAGCAAAATATGTTGCAAGCAAATTGGCTTTATCTATCGAGCTTACAACAAGAGTGTCATTGAAGACGAGCCTTGGAACTTAGGATTTCGTACTGTTTCGTACGTTTTTTAGAAAAGATAAAAAATTTTTACTACCTTTGGGACATTCTAGTATTTTTTGCCATAATTTTTGTTCATGTAAAAATTTTGTTCTTCGGATATGTAAGTAACGAATCCTTCTAGCTTGTTTGTACTTATTTCGGTTTTCCTCAGTAGGGTTGGCTTTAAAACTTACTTTTGTAAGCCAGGAGTTTTCTTTCAGTTTGATAGATTTTATCCTATTCGGAATAAATTTAGCTAATGTACTCTTTGCACTTTGTACGCGAACATGTGTAAGTCTTTCACTAAAATGTTATGAAGGATCCGTCTAGTATAATGTCTAATTGCATAGCCCGTCGTCTGGTTTATGTTTATTCGTTCTCAGTGACATCGGCAGCCATAGCCCCGATATTCTAGACCGAACGACCAGTCTTGTGGCGGCCACACCCTGCATGGTCTTCTATTTGATCGAGTCGAGTAGCTCAGTGCCGAAATGTTTTCCCAGTTGGCGCGATGTATCGTATACTATAAGGTAATTGACGTCGAAATTCACGTTGCGCAAACACAACCGATAATGGTCAAAAAATCGACACAATTATTCCACGCTCTTGTGAAGTATAGCGCTATTATTGCTTGTCTGTTTGTATACTGCAGTCTAGTTCTCAAATGTCAAATATGATCCACGAACGACTCCATTTACAAAAAGAGGCTGGGTGCGACCCACACTGATAACTTCCCATTTGTGGTCTTGAAAACTTTATATTTAGTTTTTTTTTCAAATAACCAAATTTTCAGCGAAACAAACTTTAGCTGTATCTGTACTGTATCTGTTGTGGAAATTGGAATGATATTTTGTATACATACTTCGATCATAGAGCAGTAGATGGAAGATAAGTAGATGGTTTCATAGTGTAATTGTTGTTGCGGTTTTTCCGGATTGAAAGGCTGTGATCTGCACTGGATATACAAAGACTCCTGTTTTAAAAATCGATGATGCTTGTGGCATACTATGATATTAGGAAATTTGCTTTGTTTTGTTGATGATGAGGATACTTAGTCGCTCATTTTATGTTTTTTTTTACAGAAAATGTGTTTAACTAATTTTAAACTTTTCTATTTAAAATGTTAAATTTCTTGTAATAATTACGAAGGTTGGTAGGTACATATTATATACTGAATTATAGATTTCCGTGTTTTTTAATATATCTGTGTTCCTACACCTAAGAAAACCTTGAGTAGAATTTTACATCTTTTTCATGGACAAAAAGATAAAAACATATTGTGACGTTTTCTTCAATTTTACCATAGCTATTAATGGAATTTGAATATGTGGGACTTGGGTACAACTGAACAACCTTATATATATATACATATTATGTATGTATGTACAGTACATACATTCTTCTAAAAACTAAGTTGATAATAAAATTATAAAATTATGTATTATATTATAAAAATTACTTTATTATTTCGGTTCCAAACATTTTAATTGAAAAAAATTTAAAAACGAAATATTTTTGTTAAAACTGTCAATTCGATACTTGTCAAAATTTAACCATACGTTAATAATTGTATTATGTCGATACCTCTTCCCGTAAGAATGTACTAAGCGACACTTTTTTCGAAAATGACTTTTTGATGAGGAAATATACTATATGTTAAAGGCCACGTTTTGGCCTGGGTTTCGCCAACCTATTATGCATGAAAAGAAAACTAGAGTACAAATAAAAAAATTTAACAATTGCCTTGTTTTCCCATTAAAATAATGTTGCCCCCTGAAATTTGTATTATCCGCCAAAAAAATTATGCTAAGCGACATTAATAAAGATCTCATTGTCGTGAGCAACAAAAAATTTTGTTACATGTCACTTATAGTTTAACCAAAATTGTCTCTTAGCACACTATGATTTAACTAGAACTTTCTTCGTTTTTTTCATTTCCTCAACAATTTTAGAAATGTCGCTTAGTATACATTCTTACGGGAAGGTATCGATGTATAAAACAACATACTTTAAAAGGCATTATCGGTGTGCATTCCCAAGAAATTCGACTTCAAATACAATATTAACTAGTTTTCACTAGAATTTTTAATAGTTTTCTTATTTAAAAAAAAAAACTATTAATTTAATATTTGTCAACATTTTACCAATTGTACAAAATTATACTATGTATAAAATAAACTAAATTAGAAGTCAATATCACTACTAGTTCTCAAGAAATTTGAGTTGAAAAACAATTTTTACCAATTTTCTTTATAAAGTTTTTTTTATTTTTTTGTAAAAAAACTGTAAACTGATTTTTTTTGAAATTTTCACCAGTTGTCAAACACATTATTTTTCGTAAAATAAAATTATTTTGAGTTTCAAATTGTTTTCCGTTCTTAGAATATCTGGGCTATGAATTTTTTTTTTCAGTTTTTTTTTATTTAAAAAAATAACGGTATGTTCATTTTTTTCCAAATTCATAGCAAATCTGTATGACCTTGTAATGAGTACATTTAATTTTATTTGAAATCAATAGCATTATTTTTTCGTGAGATATTTGAAACTAACCAAAATTTTTACTTTTTTTTTAAACCGTTATAGTGAAAAAACTACTCACTGACTTTTAATAAACGCCCTTTTAGCCTCTTTCGAAGTTATTATCTATTAAACAAAATTTATTTGAAGTCGATATCTTTACTCGTTCTTGAGATATCGACGACGAAAAATGGTACCAGAACGTACGGACGTACGAACGTACGCACAAATTGGTTCTCCCTTATCCAATATGTTCACCACGAATGTGAATTTTCATCATTTTTTCTGTAATTTTTAATTCGGGTTGGGGTCGAAATTCGGTATATATGGGTCATAATTCTGCTTTCAAAATTCTGCATGCCAAAATTCTGTTTTGCATAATTCTGTTTGTACAAAATTCTGGATGTCCAAGATTCTGTATTACAAAATTCTGCTTTCAAAATTCTGGTTTTCAAAATTCTGTTTTTAAAAATTCTGTAAATATGTTGTAAAAGAGAAATTGTTTTGATAATGTAAAAAAGTGCGCACTTTTTTACATTATCAAAACGATTTCTCTTTTACAACATATTTACAGAATTTTTAAAAACAGAATATTTGTTATGGAAAATACATAATTTAAACATAATAAGAATATACAATATATGCTACTGACAGGATTATAAAATAGTACTACACAGTTTTAATATTGCAAAAGAGGGACGCATATTCATCACGCTTAGATTGAAATCATAAATCATATGTTTTCATATTGTTATACATATTTTTCGACGTGAATGGTTATTTTTCTTAGACAGAATTTCACTGCTCAGGAAACTGAATTTTGGACAAACAGAATTTTGACCATACAGAATTTTTATAAAAAAAACAGAATTTTGCACATACAGAATTTTGAAAACCAGAATTATGACCCGCTCCCTTTTAATTCAGTAGAAAAAAAAATAAATATTGAAATATTTAAAATTGCCTGAGAACTTTTTTGGTAAACTTAAAATACTAAAATATTAACATACCAAAATATTATTTTTAATCTAGTTTAACAAATTAGATTCATTGGAACTCATGAATTTCAATGAAATGAATTTCTAATTTATTTCGTTTACCTCATTTTTAAAAATTCCAAAAATAAAATATCAGAAAAAAAATGTAAAAAGCAACCCAAAGAAAAGCCAAGGAGCAATTATTATAAGGAATCCATTTTGCGTTGTTGAATTTGCTGTCTTCATCTGCACGTACATACTATTAGATATGCTAAACAATTCAAATTCATACCTTAAGCTTTTGAGGAAGCAAACCTTGACACACTACTTAGTGAAATGGAAAATACTCGCGCTGTGTTCCCAAAAGTCTTATTATGGTGTACGAATAACTGGAAAAAAAAAAACTCATGAACGAAGATTTCGTTAAAACTTCCGTTTCATTCTTTTTTTATTATTTGGTCGGAACTTAGGGGAGGCTTCATTTAACCACGCGCTGAACCTCAAATGTATTCCTCAGTTTTTCCTTAAATTGCTTTAGGCTATACACAAACTCTAAACGTCCACCCTATTATGAAAATCATCATCCAGTAGTTTCATCACCATCATCATCATCGTCATCGTCACCTCCTCTAACGGGTTTTGCAATAAAAATAAAGAGGATTTTACTCGTACTAAGGCCTACCACACACTCACTAAAAACTGCATAAAATATTCATGACAGCTTCATAGAAATTCATTATTTACAGGAAGTAATTAACTCATTAGGATGAAAACCACCACCAGAGTGAGGATGTTGAGGATTCTGGAGCAAAACATTATTATAACCGTTTATTCGAGACTGCATTTTTTGAATTGTGATATCCGGGCTATCATTGGACGGGGAATGATTTGCAAGTTGCGTAAGCTGATGTCACAGCTATTTGAAAATGTTAATGCATAAATAACTTTATTATTTGACATAGTGATGTCGGAAAGTTGCGGTCAAATACTCAAATCGCAACTGATTCTATAAAAAAAAAATTGATTTCAATTATTTCGAGTCAGTGAAGCCATAGTGAAATGAATAATAATTAGGTTTTTCAGTGTTGGCTGAGGATTTTAATTTAATTTTGCAAAAGTTCAATGACTGAATAGCCTGTACTGAATAGTGTTATTTTTTTATAATTAAATGATTTTTTATCGTAAGTTCCGGGATGGGCTGCGAAACAATATCATAAATTATATCATAATTCAAAAGCATGCCATAAAGATATCATTGACAAAAATTAATAAATAAATTAAAGGCTCTTATCTCTTATGGATCTCAAAGAGTCTAGATCTAGTTGCTAACAACTTTCAACAATTTGTGTGTGCTTGTTTGCCAGAACGGAGGGTACCTACAATTTTCTACCGATTCCGAACGGCTAATAAGCGTGAGAGATACTTTTGAAAAATTTTGTCCTCTTTGCAAGAGGCAATACACCCCTTAAAAATATTATTATTGAGCGAGAATCTAGTCCAGGGTCTCTGCATGACAGTCTAACACACTTTTGTCTGCACATTCATTTTTATAAACATTAATCTTATATAACTATCCTAAAGTTAGACAAATTCATACTTATCAGATAACTTAGAACTAACTTATTGTCCCTATGCGGGCGCACAGCTAAGCTAAATCTTAAGACTCATGCATTTTTTAAGCCTAAGAACTATATTAATACAAAAAAACTTATAAACTATCGGTTTATCATTTTCTTTTATATTTAAAACTTAAAACTACTTAACATAACTTGAACTAATTGAAATAAGTCATAAGTCGGTCAAGACATAATATCCTAGGCAACTTTCTTTATCAATTAGATAACCACAAGAATTGGTTCTCTTGTTTTACCCTGTGCTCGTGGTAGACTAGAGGAATCGCTATTCTATCCTGAACCAGCTCTCGACTGTCAAAGTAAAAGAATGCAATGGGCAGAATGAAGCTATTTAAACGCACACCCTCATAACAATCATCATTTAGGTATAGTAAGCCCCAAAAAATAATTCGTTGGTCAAGGACATCACTCTTGCAATGTGACCCCAAATCAGCTTTGTCAAGGTATAATCAATTCTGTTTATGTTGGCTCTCTTATTTAGAACCTGGTTGGTATAATTATGTTTGTACTCCGACTAAGGCAACACCGTAGACATTGCCTTTCAAACACCCGAATCGTTTCCATTTGTTTGATATGAGGAAACGTTGAACTACACCGAGCAGCCATAGGCAATTATCGGCCGGATGAGGACTATGTAGAAAATCACCAACCAAAGCAATCGTTTCGTCAGGGCAAAGACTCCCCTAGCCCTGGCACAAGAGCAGCATTTATATGTTTGTCGAAATACAAATACTCATCCAACCAGATGCCAAGTTACTCGCCAGTGGCTATTCATGCGGTCCTAAGATCACTAACTTGCGCCAATTCGTTCTCATATTCTTTGAAGCTCCATGTAAAGGAGCCCTTAACAGACTAGTTTCAGATTTCTGAAGGTTGATTATCAATTCGTCCCAATATCGCTGAAGCTTGCCGAAGTATCGCTGCAAAAAAATTCTGATAACCTGGACTTTTGGAGTTGTTCTGTTCGCTATAAGATCGTCGGCAATAGTAATTGTCCGAGTTAGACTACCTATCAGATCGCTTATGTTAATACTGAAAAGAATCGGCGAGTTGACAGCTCCCTGCTGAATACCATTTTTAATATCAAAGATTGCGGCAGAAGTTACCTTGCCACTTTTGACAACAAATTGTCTACCATTGAGCATGTCATAAAGCATAATGTATAATAGTTGTTTACTTATGCATAGCTTTAGACATGGACCCTTTAATCATATAACGTGTCGAAAGCCTTCTAAAAATCAACCAAACAAGCACCAGTACACTGCCTTTTAGTTCTGTTCCATTGAATATCAGAAACTAGTTTAGACGTAACATAAATTGTATCATGTCTCGCCTTAAAACTGTACTGAGTATCGGGTATGATATTGTTGTCCTCCCTTTTTTCACAAGGTTTTAGTAACAATTTTTTCGAATACGTTTGCCTTCTTCGGGAAAGGATATACCACAGCTGTTTTCCAACGAACTGGATAATATGCCTTATTCATTGCGGTATAAATGCCCTCTGCCTCCGAAAGTAGATGTCGTAGTACAACGTTGGATACCATCGGCATCGCCTCTTGCTGCCTTTTTTTACTTTAATGAGTTGAAGATGAGATGAGATGAATGCACTAACCATTATGCCAAGGAGTACTGCTAAGGATGTCATTGTTTTTCTTTATTGATTTTTCAAAAAAAAAATCGTACAAAATGAGAAATTATTGTTATAGCCTAGTACGCAGATCGTGCTAAATTTTATCTCCCATACAAAATTCTCTCCAAAATTTAGCCAAGCTAAAATTATGTCAAGAATTTTAGCCGAAAGGTACGCTGACGCTGATCCAGCTAAAAAATCAAAATTTCTCTTCGAACTGTAGATACATAACTTATCTGTCAAAATTTAGCACACAAAATAATTGTCTGGCACATTTATTCTCGAGCTAAATTTCAATTTCAATTTGAAATGGTATAATATTTGAATAATATTTAGAAGAATATTTGGTACCGGGAGTCTTACAAGATTTTCGGCAACAACAATCACTCATAATTCATAATTCTCATTCGTTCTTATTCATAATTCTTAAAAAATTATACTTTAAAACAAATTCTTTTAAATCTTTGAAAAAAATTCATTTAGAGAACAGCACAAAGTTCTTATGTCAAAATTTAGATTAGATTTTTAGATTTTGGCTGATGTTTAAAAAAAATAGACCAAAAACCGAAAATTCGCCTGACAATTTCATTTTTTGCAAATTGATTATCAAGAATTCTTCTTCATCTATAATTAAGAAGAGTGGCTTTTTTTCAGCTGGATCAACGAATCATCGTTTTTCCAAAATCGTTCCATTTTCCAGTCTACCTGTCATTTTGACTGGTCGAACTTAATCAAAACTTAAGTCTGTCGCCATCTTGTGTGATCGCAATGGCAGCCAAAGAATTTTTGTTTTTTTTTTTTTAATGGTTTCACATACATCAAAAGTAGCCACATACAATATATTAAAGAAAAACAATATACATATGTAGGTATATGTACATATTTTATGTATATTTAACATGCCACAGACTATTCACGAAAAAAACTCAACCCAAGGAACTGTCACTTTTTCTTTTTTTATTCTGTGGCAATTCATAGTGCGTTCGTAAATCAAGCATGAACAACCCGAATTCCAGTAAATTCTTAATTAAATGTCAACGTGACTAATAAAGCAAAATTGTCTGATTATTGATTTCTCCAATCATAAATTCCTTGATTAATATTTTAGTGAAGAAACGCATTCTATAATTATCAACTGGATTAATCCTTGACTAAAGATGATCAAGTTAAACAAACTGGCCCATAGCGCAGTCCTGTTAAATCCACATGTCATCGGTGTCCATATATCATCCAGTTTTGGCGCTCGCCATTGACGGTGATGGCGTGACCAACGTCCCAACGTCAGAGAAGTATGGACCGATGATGCTGCCACACCAAACAGTGACTTTCTCTGGAGGATCTCGTGTGGATTATTATTGATGAACCTATTTTCTTAAGAAACGAACTTCGTCGCTAAATATGATTTTAAGACCGACTTTATGGTCAACTTCTAACTACTCGAAAGACCAGCTAGTGACCAAACGTCAATGTCTTTGTGTGTTTTATTGGTTAGTGAATACGCTACATTGCAAAATTTAACATGGCAAACAACAACAAACGATTAGTGAATAAAAATAAGCTAGTAATTGAAAAGAATATTTTAGTGAAGATAGGGTTTCGGATGTTGAAATGTAGGAGGCATGTATATTGGGATGCTTGAGGGAGTGTTCCTTGGTATTTATTTTGTTATACTTTGCCGTTACCAATCCAAAGTGTGATCGGTTCGCAATTTACAGAACAAATATGTTTTCAAATGCAAAATTTCAATTCTTACCATAATTCTGATTTTACACTACTGCCATTAATTTTGTCACAAAATATTGAATCAATTTACACGAGGGCGAATAGTTTCGATTGGTATGTTTTATCACTACACTGGCATTTGTTCAGAAATGTCGTGTAACTGCGGCATTACGCTGAATTTATATGACAACTGACAAAATTTGCACACAAATTTAGTTGAATTAATACGATGTTAAAACTGTTTCGGTATTAAACTAGGTTAAGACAACGATTTTGCAAAATTTTAATCGAATACGGCATCATACTTTCTCTACCCTTTTATTAAAGTTAAACTCATCGAATACCTTTTTTATTTTTTTAGTATCGTGCTAGCTTCATATTACTCTTTGACATTTACAAACATCAAAATAGGTCTATTCACTTAGTTTTTTTTTCACGAACTGTCATTGTGTTAGGTGTGCGGGTGTGCCCAGAAGCAATTAATTAAAACAAATTGTCTTAGTACGATATTAGTTAGAGAACGTTTGAAGTTAAGAAAAAGTTAGAAAACTACTTTAAAGTTAGGAAATATATAAAAAGTATTTTACTATTACCTTAATATAATACGCTGTTTAAAATCTCCAACACTCAAAAAAATTCAGTATAAATGAAACAATAATGATACGAAAACATTTTGAATAGATTGTAGAAAATATGTCAATGCAAAATTTAATATTAAGAAAAACCTAAATCAACTCGATCTGCATTTTCATGAATACTTCAACTCCAGCTTAAAAACGAGATACAAATCTTTCGAACACATCGTGTAATTTAATTTAACAAATAGGAAGGTTTTGGCACATAATACACTGATACCAACTTTGGGAGATTATTTAGAGTGAGTTAAAGAGTGAACAAATAGTTTTTTTTGGTGCTTGTATTACTGCGCTAGATATAGATTACCAATAAAACACGCCTCCTTTTTTTGAGTGTAGACTGTAGTCACTGAACCGCTGGAGTCGAATTTATCCACAACGACCGTAAAACGGGCGGAGCACGTGAAACGTTCCTCGAACAGAAGACTCAAATTCATAAAACAGTTTAAAGCGTAAGCTCTCCATGTTGATTTGAGATTTGACAAGAAAGAACTTAATAAATGACAACCGATTTGAATTTAATTTAAAATACGAGTAGTTTGTATGTGGTGTGCTATATGTACATTTATTACTGCAATAATAATAGCAATGGCAGCTTTAAGCTTTAAGATAATGGACCACTACTTGCTTGTCTTCTGTATTAAGGAGAAACATTTTACGATATGAATATCCTGTGACTCATTTATTTTATACCTTAAAAACCATATTATACGAGTAGTACTACGAGTATATTCAAATGTATGTATGTGACTTAGACCTATGAACCTATTATTTATGCAAAAAACGTATAATGCATTGTGGGTTCATTTATTAGAAAAAAAAAAACTTAATTTAAAATTAAATTTTAATTAAAACAAAAAAGTCCTTGATACTATTATTCTAGATGGCTTACCCATTTTTTGACGTTTTATGAGAGAGGCATGAAGTGAGAGAAACCAATACAAAAGAATAATTTTTCCTTTGTTTTTTAAAAGAGTCACGTTTCAGAATAATTTTCCGCTAAATAAATTATTTAAACTCTCATACCTTTTCTGTTTTTGTATATACCTATGTTTTTGTTGTGTGTCTGTGAGCATTATTTTTTATTTTTTTTTAATATTTTGCTGTTAGTGTTCCGTGATGTTATCCTTTAGTGTGCTGAATTAATTTGCATGCAGAACGCCGAACGTGATGTTGGTGTATTGCTTGCGTTTTATAGATATGCATAACAAACCGTTGATATGAATGTTGTGTTTCTTTTGGGATTGGTTATGTCAATATTTTTATTTCTAAAGCTCTTTGATGGAATGTTTTTAAATGATTTAAAATTAAAGAATATTTATTAAGACGACGGACTTGTTACGGTAATAGTGAACTAAATTCAGACCGACGCGACGCGGGCACAATTATCAATTTATTATAAATACCTCCAGAGGAAGCAAATGGAATGTTTCGAATGAGAAGAACAAGGGCGCCAGCATTTTTTTTTTTTAATTAAGGACATTGGAAATTTCAAGAAATAATTTTAACATAAAATAGGGATTTTTAATAACTTTAAATTGCTTGGGAAACCTTTCGAGCAATATTAAAACCCAAGATCTTTAAAAAAAATGAACAATATCAAATGAAAATGGACCGTTATTACCTGTCGCGTCTCACAATTCTGAGAAAAGTGAAAAGCCAACCGATTTTAAAAATAAATTAACTTTCCAATGTGGACCAAACAGAAAAACGAAATCTATTTTTAATCAATAATTCAAAAAGTCCATTAATAGTGCTATGTCTTCTACTTGGCTGATTTATTTCAGTAGTATATAGAGCTTGTATTATTAAAACATTCATAATATAGAATCAATGCCAGGCCACGGGCAAAATCTTCCAAAGCTAATGATTACAATTTTAATCTTGGTTGGGTATAGTTCACATTGGATTTTTGTCAAAAAATCTATGTAAGAAGAACTGAATTTACCCAAAAATTGCATATTGACAAGGTCCTCACATTCAACTTATGAGTCCATGTGAGATCGCCGCCGGGACGAAACGCCCAGTTTTGTGGACTAAAGGAGCATTTGGATTTTAATGTCGACATCTGACAAAATCGCTAATAACGATTTTTGACTCACTTTTTGAAGCTACATATTTCAAAATAAAATGAGTGCCAATGAGAAAAAACATATGATTTAACTAAATCTCGTAGCATAGGGAATTAAGGGACGATTTTTAAACTAAAAAAAGTTGACAGTGAACCATATCTCGCTCTCGTTTCTTTTGTCTGTCGTATTCAATTGGATTTTAATATCACCACCTGACAAAGACAAGACTCATTTTTTTCTAGAGACGATAAGTGAAGAATGAATTGTTTCACTTTTTAACGATTCGAAAATTAATCGGCTATATAACCAATAAATTCATTATAATCTTAATCACCAACTAGTTTGTACAAAATGTTTGTACGTTCAAAGGTTGGAAAAGGAAAATCAGAGGCTTTGCTTGAGAAAAGAAGTTTTACTTCTAGAGTTCCCACACTCTTTTTTTTTTTATTTCCACCCGTCAAATGGTTGTGTTAAGCATTCAACTCTGTCTGCTCATAGAGCGTAATCATATACACATATTAAACTAAAAAAGAAACACAATCTATTTTTTGACAACTCAGGTTCTGCTCTGAACTAAAAAAGAAAAACGTCTAATGAGGCCAAAAACAAGTATACATATTCCGTTCTGTCATTAAGGAAGGAAACTCAACACAGACGTCACTTCACCATAGACAGCTATAGTTTTGACGTACAAAGGTGGATGAGGACCTCAACCAACTTGGCCGAGCTGGCTAGAGAAGTTTGTCGGTTAAGGCCCTGTTCCATCCCGGACTGTAACGCCATCTTAAGTGAGTAACAAAAACAATACCGGTAGTAGGAATACTGACGATATGAGCTAAAGTAGAATCCTGCTGTGGATAGTATTACCACCTTTTTTTGAGTATTGCATGGAATTATTGTGGTTTAATACCTGTTTGGTATCTCGATGTGTGATGTGTTTTTCCATTGGCAAAATAAATTCTATTCTTCTTTGCATATGACCATCATTTTCTATTCGGCAGCAAAAAACAGTTCTTTTTTTCGTTTCACATAAAAATCAATGCTTTTTTTATCTATTTCAGCTAAAACTTCAGTTTTACTACGTATTTAGTTTTTTTTTATTAAACTAACATGCACACCAAAGTTCTTTGACATTTCTCTTAATTTATCTTATAGGGATTTCGATTCGTTAACAAAAAACTGTTTTTCTATGCTGTTCTGTCAAAAAATCGATTTTGAATGAAAGCAAACATCTTTACAAAAAAAAAACTCTATCAGCCTTATTTATTATTTTTCACTAATACTGGGTTCAACTTCGGAATAATTAAACCGAGCCGAAGCACTTACTTCGAGTTTACGCCACGTCAAACAAATCCTTATTTAAAATTATTTTCTTAGCCGTCTTAGTTACCCCTTTCCTATGTCAAATATACTGGGAATATACTGGGAAAAAAAGTGACAAATCTAAAACTCTGGTTATTATACACCTAAATCAAACCCCAGCTGATTTCCATTATTATTCATTTTATTATCATTGTATGCATATTGGAAATTGGATACATTTAAAATTGGATTGTATAAAGTTCAAATCCAATAAATAAATGTACCAACCAAACCACATTGCGTTCCCAATACCGTACAACTGTTAGAGCGTTTGGAAAATATAAATAATTTATGCAAAATATCTATCCTTTTTGTCTTAGTAAGAAACGAAAAAAAATTGCTTACACTCCTTTTTGTAAATCTCACAAGATGTCATCTCAAAATGACATTTAGATACTAAAACGGCCTTAAACCTCCTATGAACTAGTTTTAGCTTATTCCACCGCTATTCCGAGTGCATTTTCATTATAAATAAGGTTTTCAGGTTTAGAGCCGTTGTAAAGTGGAAGTAACTTTACTCCGTCGCTAAAACGAGTTAGTAAATAAGGCTGTATTGGTTTATTAACATACAAAAAGGGATTGCGTCCAAATTAGAGATTAGAGCGTACAAATCGAGGGTTAATCTATATGCATCCTTGGCGATAATGAAACGCGGCTATTATCGCCAATGATCAATATATTAAGGGTATTCATGTAACGAGATAATTTTTCGCTTTGTAGAAAGATATAACTTTCCGCAGCATGTTTTCATGAACACCCCCCAAGAAATACTTGCGTAAATGTGGGAAATATTTTGTTAAATGTCAAATTAAAAGTCAGAATCCATACTTCTTTAGCTTACGAGGTTTATTTCTGCACTTTCCGCAGCAAATTTGTGAGATAATTGTATGAGATTTGCAGAAACTTTTTTCCATACAAATTTTGACAGCTCGTTTCTGCGGAGATAAAATTATCTGGCTTACGAGGCTTTTCCGCGCTTACATGAATACCCTTATATATTAACTCTTGAAAATAAAACGATACAGATCATAATGACAGTTGTGTTGTATGCTCATCTCCCTTACGCTTATGTTTCTTGATTTTCAAATGTTTTTTTTTGTCTTTTTCCTTTACACTGTAGTTTACACTACTTTACCATAAAATGCCATCTACTCGCCAGAGAAAGAAATAATTTTTGGATCTGTTTTTGTAATACATGTTAAAAACGAATCCAGATCCAGATCTACATTAGGTGCGTTTTATTATTCACAAATCTATCTGGATCCGGATCGGGATCTTCCCTTGAAAATAAAACGATACGGATCTTAGTGACAGCAGTGTTATAACTCCGTCTGTTTTTATCCTTGGGTTTGCAAATTTTCAATTATTTCTTGTCTTTTTTCTTTACACTATAGCTTACACTTCCTTACCATAAAAAGCCATGTACTCGCCAGTGCAATAACTAATTTTTGGATCTTTGAAATACATAGATCCCGATAGAAAACAGGATCCCAAATTGTTTTTGTAATACATGTTAAAACTTAATCCAGATCCGGATCCAGATAGATTTGTGAATAATAAAACTTCGTTCTTCTTCATGTTTTATGTCAGATCGATTCTCGTATATTGCTGCGTGGTATTGGTGGACTTACATGTATCTACATTTGATTTCTGCAAAAAAAAAAGAGATGCCAAATACAGAATTCATATTTGTTAGATAGAGAGAAAAAGACCAACATTCAGAAGAACTTCATTTCTGCTTTATAGGAAATTTGAGAAATGCAGAAGTCAAGATTATAGTAAAGACGAACATGTTCATCTCTATTATAGCATCTTCGTCTGCATTTCGTAGATTTGCGATATTTTCACATTTTTTTAATTTTTTTTTTGACGAACGCATGATATGAAAAAAAACATTAAATCGAAATGGAAGAAAATGGAGGTAAGTTCAATTTTCATTGCATAGTTTCGTATTAACAGGCCAACAAGGTATAGCAGTTTATAGAAAGTAAAAAAGAGTTACCACCTGTGTATTCTCTCCCACTTTTGAGTTTCGACATACATCTGCCTCTCTCTACTTTTCTGCATTTGGCAGATGCAGAACCATATAAATCCACTTTATGGAATCAATTTTACAATAATCATTCAATTAGAATTGAAAAGGTGAAAATGTTGTTTCCGGCGCATATGCAAACAAAGATGACGGCTTGGCCATGCAATGCACAGATACAGCTGCTCTCTATGCACTAGTCACGGATAATTCAAGTTGGTACCGTTAACTTACTGTCAACGATTGGTCTTGTGATTCGTCGAAGTTCATCGTGACGCGAAGGCCGGAACTCGGCCTGCAAGCTGCAAGTCCATTAATTCGTCGTCGTCCATTAACTCGTCGCACAGTGGGCCTTTTATGCAAAATTGGTGGAAATTTAATTTTTCGTTTGGTTCTATAAAAGACAACACTAAATTTTACTAAATTAACAAATTTTTGAAGGATTAGTTACAAAAGATATTAAATGAAGTCACAAATTATTAAAGAGTATCTTTTGTCATGAAAAGTGCTTATAACCCAGGAAGATTAAGAAACAAATTTACCAACTACAAAAAAAAAATTCCCCGAAATAACAGAATTTTGGTGGGCAGTTTTATTTGTACATATTTCTTAAGCATTTTCAAAAAGTACTATAAATTTGGAGCGAGGCTAATGGTTTTAGAAGACTGAAAGAGGTGAAATGATTTTAAATTTTGAATCGCAAAAATAAATATTTTCTTGGAATTGAATTCTTTTAAGATGTTAAGTGTCGAAAATTACATTTAAAAGATTCTATGGTAGGTAAAGCGTTTTCAAAAAAGGATTTTCAAATTTTGGCAGGTGATTGCAGCTATATTGTTGAAGTTACATCTGTCAATTCAGCTGTCATTTATTAAGTCTGTCGTATACAATTGATTAAATTATTGAATGAAAGGGGTCTTCTTTTCAAGCTCTTCACCCATAATCGTTCTTCCGAGAGGACTATTCGATACTTGGTGGATAAATTCGAGGCGAACGGTTGAGTAAACAATCCGCCAACACCCGTGCATCAACGAAACCGAGGATAAAAATATTGCCGATGTCCGTGCAAGCGAATCCGAGGCAGTGAATTCTGCGAAGAGTATAAGAACTCGGTCTTTCGCCGACCACAACTTTCCGAAGACCTGTTAACTTATTAAGATTTCAAATGAGCCAGGAGTTCCGCATTTAAGACCATAGACAACGAAGTGTGTTTGCAAATTGGGCTCGAAAATGGGCAACGATACCTGGGGTGGTCTGTTTCAAGGGTGTTCAGGATTTTAAATCCCTTTTTGAGTCTTCTGTACCACTCACTCAATCACGTTGCTCCGCTTATGGTATCCTTACTGTTATCGAAGTTTTTATAAAATAAAACCAATATTTGCCCAATTACTACAAATGTTATAAAAAGTAAAATTTAAAAAAATCATTAATCCTAAAAAAATCTACCTGACCATTTAAAACACCCCCTTAAAATTCTCACAAACGCATTTTCCACCTAGAATTTTTGCTACAACCTACTACTGGTCTACGAAATTTGCTCCATCAACTTTTTTTCCAATTGAACAAATTTCGCAAAGTTATATTTCAATTTTCCATGATTTATTTATGGAAGTTTTGGTGTAAAATTATTATGCCTCTATACCCCCTGTACGGAATACATCGCCAAGGTGACTCCCGGACTCAAAGCAAATCATTAAAAAAAAAATCTATAAAAGCGTAGGATAGCAGTTTTGTCAAACAAAGAATCGAAAAAAATAAAGCAGAAATTGGGCGTTATTCTGTGTGCTATATGCATCCAGTTAAGCAGAAGTTTAGAAGAGCCAAAGAAAAGCTGGATATTCGTCGTGGTTGCATTCCGCAAAAGTCTGCTGGAAAAAGGAGGTAGATTTCTGCATGTGATTTCTTTTTTATTTGAAGTAGGTATTGATTTTTTTTAGCGAGAAAGTACGCAAAGCTACACATTTTCTCGGGGGTTACAAGAGGCACGAACTGTAAACAATTCAAAGAAAATATATCATTTTATGGTTAGAGCCTGATTTTAAAAATCCCTCAAATCATTGGGATGAAATTTTAAGAAACATATTGAGAGAATTGGATGATTTGTATAACCGAAATAACTATCAATAAAAATTAATATCTGAACAAAGAGCTCTTGTCCATAAAAAATACGTAACATTCAATATTTAAGCTTCCTTAATTCGGTCTTAAAATAACACATTTCAGTATTATTCGAAATCAGTAGAAATCCAGGGAGAATTAAAAGAGCAAATCTTCAAAGAAATCCACCAGTAAGCTCAATAACAGTCTAAATGGGCACGAAAAACAATAATTGCCATCGTTATTGCGTCCACCAGCACAACCATCACCATTACGATATTCCCCTTCATTGAAAACTAAGCGAGTGAAAAGCAAAAACAAAAACACTAATGTTCCTTATCATCATCTCTTCATCCAGGGAACAGGGACACACAGCTAGGTGGAGCTGCAAGTGCTTGGGTTTGATACACCCTCATAAGCCATGTTCTCAGTACCATTATATAATCGAGTCCTTAAGTCGCATACCTACCTACCAAACACCCACACCCAGTTCGGTTGAGGTTGAGGATGTTTTTCTGGCGCTAAGGGTGGGAGTTCTAGTTGGGGGTGTTGCAATTGTTGCGAGTGCACGATTTCTTGTTTATTTGTTTGCATCCAACTGTACATAAACTGTATGGATGTTGGTTTGTTTGTACCCGCGAGGATAATACTGCTTGCTTAGAGCCCTTACGGTGTTTGCGTTGTTGCTATAGCAGCAGCAGTAATGATGGTCGTGGTGTTGTCGTACTCGTTCTTGTTACCTCAACCAGTATGCCGAAGCCGATGCAGTTTACGGCAAGTCCCATTGTAATCGTTTAATTGTATTCCATGTGGGTCGTTGTTGCAGTCATTTAACCAACAACTCTACTCCACTGGTAGTGATATCGCGTGTTCCTTGCCAAAATCTCCCCTAACTGTACTTAAACCGCCCACAGCGATGTTAACTATCGTTGAGATACATTTCATTTGCAGCATACCGACATTAATACAAAACGGGAATGGAATATTATGTGAAACAAAAGAAATTGAAGTCGACGTTTTCAGGCTTTAATAATGGCAAGGGTCTTGCCAACACATCATTATTGCACTCTTGCACAGCGACTATAAAGGATTTTATTTGTTTTTATTTTGTGTCCTTATTCTATTCTTGGATGTATATGTTAGGACATTCAGCAAAGTTATGAGATTTTTACACAACTGATTGTGAGTGAACTGGACTGAACTGGGTAGAAAGAATGATGAATAAGATAGATTCGACATGGACACTTCTTCAAGAAGGATTTATCGTTTTTTTATTAGACTTGGATTTCCATTGCTTAAATTTTGAAGGTAAGTTAGTTAAACGATGAGTCGTAGTTATGTATATGAAAATCCCTTTAATTTTGGTAGATTTTGAGAAATACTCAATTTGTCAACATGAAATAAAATCTATGATATTTTCAATTGGAAGAAGTGTAATCTCAAAGAATATTCAATTTTTGAACTAGGTCCAAATATTCACCAATACATATTTTTTCGAAATTGTAATTGATAGCTTAATCTATCTTCTATTATATAAAAATACGAGTAGATGTTTGCATCTTCCCTATGGCTATAAAAACCGGCACAGATTTTGATCAAACTTTCAGGAATTCTTCAGATTAGATCATTGGGTTATCTTCTGAAGATTGGTAGTGATCACATCAGCAAAAATTATTATTTTAGTTGGCTTTTTAGAAATTTTGTGTCATATTTTTAATATCTAAATACAAATAGGCTAAGCTAAACTTGGTTGTACAATTATCTCAAAAAATTTTCAAATTATTCGTTAAATGTCGATATGAAACGTCCAGTCTTCTATAATTCTGGCGCATTTTCTATTAAAGAGATTGGTGCCAAACTTTATCAAGTGCCTTAGAAATAGCAAGCGCAATAACTTGTAAGGATCTGTTCCACTCTACGGTGAGATATGCTATCAGACAACCTGTTGAACGATTTCTGCGAGAACCGAATTGCCGCTGGCCCGGATAATATCCCTGCTATTGTTCTGAAGAGGTGTTCTTCAACGCTGACAAAACCTCTGCGTAAGATTTTCCATCTGTCCTACTCTTCGGGTCCAGCCTGTATCTAAAAAAGGCGAATCTTCTTCCCCCTCTAACTATCATCCAATTGTACTTACGTCCCTTCTTTCTGAAGTCATGGAAACCCTGATAAACTACCAGTTCAAAAAATATCTAAAAGAACGAAAGCTTCTAAATGACCGGCAGTATGGCTTTCGTAGCAATAGGTCCACTGGTGACCTGATGGTGTATCTCAACGAATAGTGGAAAAATTTATTCTTTACATCGTTTTGGAGAAAGTAAGATTATTGCACTTGATATTTCAAAGGCATTCGATAGAGTTTGGCATCAAGCTTTCTTATCGAAAACGCCTGCATTTGGTATTGATAAATCTATTCTTCGTTGGATTAGAAATTACCTTTCGGAACGTTCTCTACAAGTAGTATTGGACGGTTTCAAATCGGATATCCACAAAATAAACGCTGGTGTGCCACAGGGCTCCGTTTTGTCTCCCACACTCTTCCTAATTTTCATAAACGATCTTTTGCTGAAACTCAATGCTATTTACTGTCACTAAAGCGCAACCCTCCCGTAGTGTCACTTTTTATGAGTGGCACTTGCATCGAGGAGGCTGATCAGCTTTCAGTTCTAGGTATGTGCATCACAGACCATCTTTTGTGGAGTGATCACATATTTGACGTAGCCAAAAACGCTGGTAAGTGTTTAGGTTTTCTTCGCCGATGCAAGAAGTATTTTACCCCTTCTGATCTGGTTGTTATATATATTCCCATATATGAGCAGGTGATCCAAAAACCCACTTGAGTCTCTTGGACAGAATTTAAAAGAGAGCTCTAAAAATGATAAGCGATCGTAAGTGTACTTGGTCAATGGGAGGAGGGGGAAAAAGGGTCACCTTCTTTAGGAACAGGCTAGAAAGATGGAAAAGCTTATGGTTTTGCCAGTGAGGAAGAATACCTCTTCAGAAGAATGGGGATATACCATCAGGAGCAGTAGATTTGTTTATATTAAAACTCTAAATGATCTGGCAACTGTACGAGTGCAGAAATATACCTGAAAAATTGAATAATTTACGTTTTCAAGTACAGAAGGGGCAGGGGCGAACGCAGAAAATAATTTCGGAGGGGGTTTTAGAAAAAAATATGAGATTTTTATAAATATGTATATTATTTTATTACTATATTGTAGGAACTTTATAATTACATAATCTTTATTGTTATTAACATAAATATGTTATTACTAAACAATATTGGCTCATAGTGATAGGGACTTTTGCAACAAATTCATGCAGCTTATTTCAAAAACAAAACATCATATATAAGGATGTTGCAACGGATACCTATGGAAAATATTCTCTACGAAGGCGTGTTTGGTACTTCCCTTGTGTGCACTTTTATTCCGGAATTAATTTTTAGACAGACTTTTACTACGGGCCCTGTGATGAAGGCCATTATTTGGTTCATATAATATCATTAATGCAACAAGAAGAAAAAGAGTGTAAGTGATTTCATAAGTGTATACCTAAAAATAGAATTATAATTAGTTCCACAAAACTAAATTCGGAATATATTAATACGTGAAGTCATAACTTGTACTTTTACAATCATACGAAAAAAAGTTTTACAAACATATAAGGACGCAGCAACACTATAATCACAACGCTCCCAAGCGTGTGCTACTCATTGAGTAACCGGGTCGCACGAAATTGCTTTTATTTAAAAGACAAAGAATTTCAAAATTGAATGTTAGGTATTAGAGAAAAATTGTTCATAAACATTCAAATTCTTGTTTTTCCTACAAACAGGATGCCATGTGATTCAAGCAAATATTAGTTTATGCAAGAACAAAAATTATAAGTCATAGTGTTTTTTGTTTTAAAATATTGTTGTGAACAGAGCTTTATACTACTACAGCGCCATCTGTTGGAAAATTACATATCTAATTTATGGAAGAAACAAAAAGCTCTTTTCCAATGTCAAATGTATTTCCCCTTATTCCAACCATCTAGAACATTCCAAGACGAGAAGCTTCGCGAATTTTCGAGAACAACTAACATGAGTATAAAAGGGAGTGCTCGCCGTGAGCACGACACAGTTGATTTTGGATTGTGAAAGTGTGCAAAAGTATTGCTTATTGGATTGTGTTATTAAACAAGTGTGATTTAAATTGAATAAGAGTATTTGAGCTGATTATAAATTGAGATTTACTGTTTTGAATTGGAAAGTGTAAATAAAGAAGAAATACTAAAAAGAGTGATAAGTTTTATTTAACGAACCTAGCAAAAACATTACATTGGTGTCAGAAAAGTGGAATAAAACTTATTGTGCAGTGAAGTGTGCGAAAAAAAAAATAATAATGAGCAAGTTGCTGAAAGAGCTCAACTGTAATGAGCTGAAAAGTGAATTGGGCAAGCGAGAACTTTCTAGAGCAGGATCGAAAAATGAGCTTGTTCTGCGTTTGGCCGAATATTTGAAACAACAAAATGAAGACCCGGACATTTTCGTCTTTGAAGCTGACGCTGAGGAAGCAGACGTAAGTAAAAATGTAGATGTTTCAAATATGATTAGTCTTCTCCTTCAACGTTTCGAAGAGCAACGAAATGAACAGAAAAACGAACAAAAGAATGTTCTCGAACGTCTCGAAGAGCAACGAAATGAACAAAAGAATGTTCTCGAACGTCTTGAAGAGCAACGAAATGAACAAAAGAATGAACAAAAGAATGTTCTCGAACGTCTCGAAGAGCAACGAAATGAACAAACCGAACGTTTCAATGAGCAGAAAAATGAACAAAAGAATATTCTCGAACGCCTTGAGAAACAGCATAGCGAACAAAAAGACCTTCTCGAAGAGCAGAGAAACATGCTAGAAGGCAAGCTTGTTAACATCGAGAATAATGTATCTGCACTTGATGAACGTGTTTCATTGCTGGAGGATAAAGTCGACAACAAAATGGAGACGCTTTCAAAAGAGTTAGATGAACGTGTTTCATTGCTAGGGAATCAAGTCGACAGCAAAATGGAAACGTTTTCAAAAGAGTTAGACCGTGTTCGAAATATAAAAGTTCGGGAAAGTTCTGGAGAAACCTTGAGGAAAAAGGAGATGCAACCTCCAACCTTTGATGGACAAACTTCTTGGTCTATTTACAAGAGGCAATTCGAGGCAGCTTCTACAGCAAATGGCTGGGATGAGGCTGACAAGTGTTTAGCTCTAACCCTTGCTCTTAGAGGAGCAGCTGCTGAGTTATTGCTAACCATACCAGCAGATAAGAGCGGCGACTTTAATTACTTGGTTGAGGCTATAGACAAACGCTTTGGCAATAGCCATATGAAAGAAGTCTTCAAAGTACGACTCTATTCCAGAGTTCAGAAGAGGGGCGAAACTCTACAACAGCTACAAGCGGACATTGAAAGGCTTGTTCATCTTGCATATCCAGATGTTGGAGAAGAAATCCGTAACCAGTTTGCAATTGAGGCATTTGTTCGCGCCATTTCCGACATACATCTTCAAAGGGCCGTGCGAACTGCTGGAAAACGAACGCTTTCTGAAACATTAGCGTTTGCCTTGACAATAGAAGCAGCAGAGCAAGCTTCTTACGGAGTACATCGACTTAGAGAAGACATCGTCGAAGAATGCTCATGCCAAAGAACTGATGTCCAAAGGAATCAACGAAATGGACTTGCAAAGTGCTGGAATTGCAACAAGACCGGACATTTACAGCGTCAATGTCGATTACCACCAAGAAGAGCTTGTCAACATTGTGGACACGGAGTTTCAAATTCAGAACAAGGTAACAATAACATCAGTGTTACTTCCCGAACAAGTTTCCCAACAGAGAAACAAGTAAGAACTAACTTCAAGGGGCAGAAGCTGGCTAGAAACACCATCCAGGTTTCTCAAACCAAACGAAACAATAAAAGTCTGACTGTCGATGCAACGGCAAATGGCAACAAACGCATGGTCGCCATCAACACACTGCGAATAAGGGCTGACCCCATTTGTGGATGGAGCAATGAAGAAATAAGATCTGCTCAACAAGAAGACCCCGACATTGAACCTCTTCTCGCATGGAAGGAACATGAAGAAAAACCCGCATGGAATGACATTTCCGATAGGAGTCCAGTTTTAAAGGCCTATTGGGCACAATGGGACTCACTTCATGTGCAAGAAGGTGTTCTTCGGCGAAAATGGGAGTCCGCTGATGGTAAATCCTATGTGATGCAGCTTGTGTTACCTCAATCAAAAATTAAAGAGGTTCTTCGAGAGATGCATGATGGACCTTCAGGAGGCCATTTGGGAATCAACAAGATGTTAGAAAAAGTGAGACAACGATTCTACTGGTTGCATGCAAGAGACGACGTTAAAAAGTGGTGCCGAAATTGTGACGCTTGTGCTGCAACCAAAGGACCTGGTAGAAAACTGCAAGGAAAAATGATGCAATATAATGTTGGTTCACCGTTTGAAAGGATTGCTGTTGATGTAGCTGGCCCATTTCCGGAAACGAATGCTGGAAACAAATACATTCTGGTGGTAATGGATTACTTCAGCAAATGGCCTGAGGCATACGCTATCCCGAACCAAGAAGCCAAGACTGTGGCCGACCAGATTGTGTCTAACTGGGTAAGCAGGTTCGGTGTGCCTATGGAACTTCATTCCGACCAAGGAAGGAACTTCGAGTCGAACATATTCCAAGAGGTCTGCGCGTTCCTTGGCATTAAGAAAACGAGAACCACACCACTTCACCCTCAATCTGATGGAATGGTTGAAAGATTCAACAGGATCTTAAAAGAGCACCTCACTAAGGTCGTAGGCGACTACCAAAGAAACTGGGATAGGCACATACCACTATTTTTGATGGCCTACCGAAGTGCAATACATAGCTCAACAGGACAAACACCATCTGAAATCCTCTTCGGAAGAAGCATACGGCTGCCTAGTGAGATAAGGTTTGGACACCCATCAGAAGAGTCTCAGGAAACTGGGGATTACGTGAGTGACCTAAAAGAGAGGCTAATCGACATCCACGAAAGGACCAGGACTAGAATGAGCGCTTACAGCGATCGAATGAAGACAAGGTACGACACAAGAGCAAACACGACAGGATTCCAAGTAGGAGATCGTGTATGGCTGTATAATCCACATCGTCAAAAGGGATTGTCGCCGAAGCTTCAACAAAACTGGGAAGGCCCTTATACTGTCGTCACGAAAATCAATGATGTCGTTTACCGAATTCAAAGAGGGTCACGAGGGAAGTTAAAAGTTGTGCATAGTGATCGACTGCACCGATACAGTGGCGAAGTTGGAGATAGAATTGTTCGGGACGAACAATCTTAAGAAGGGGGCAATGTTGTGAACAGAGCTTTATACTACTACAGCGCCATCTGTTGGAAAATTACATATCTAATTTATGGAAGAAACAAAAAGCTCTTTTCCAATGTCAAATGTATTTCCCCTTATTCCAACCATCTAGAACATTCCAAGACGAGAAGCTTCGCGAATTTTCGAGAACAACTAACATGAGTATAAAAGGGAGTGCTCGCCGTGAGCACGACACAGTTGATTTTGGATTGTGAAAGTGTGCAAAAGTATTGCTTATTGGATTGTGTTATTAAACAAGTGTGATTTAAATTGAATAAGAGTATTTGAGCTGATTATAAATTGAGATTTACTGTTTTGAATTGGAAAGTGTAAATAAAGAAGAAATACTAAAAAGAGTGATAAGTTTTATTTAACGAACCTAGCAAAAACATTACAATATCTACAAAATTCTTAAAACATTTTTAAGAAAAAAATTTTGTACACCAACTTGTAGTATTCATTATTGTACGAATATAAAATAAATTTCCAAAAAAAATATTGAGCCGTTTTTAAGATAACGAATTTTTAAATGCGATGTTTTCTAAACTTTTTAAAAGCTTATCCATGAAAAATTTCATTCAAATCCGTTCTGCCTATAATTAGAAATTCAAAATTCAAAAAAACGATTCATGGTAGGTACGGTCAGTAATATTTTAATTTTAATATGTTTTTTATTAAATTATAAACCGTAAAAATTAATCGAAATAAAAAAACTTTATGAAAATTTTCGGAGCTGTTTTTGGAAAAAATACGATTTTCGAAAACAATTCTTTACATTTGTATGGTGGGTATCTTTATTTTTAGGTAGACAAATTTTGGGGCTTTCAAAAAATAACTATTTTTTAACCATTGCCTATTTTAAACTCAATGACATTTTCTGATTTTTTTTTTAAACTCTGTGGGACAGTTTTTGAGAAAAAAAAAAAACATTTATAAAATTTCGAAAAAAAAATCGTATAGGTACCGTTATTTTTGGTCTAAAAAAAAGAAAAAAACCTGTGGGGGAAAATTTCAAAACGATTTCCTTGTGACACGGGGGTATAAAAACATTCAATATGGCTATTTTTTATTAAATTACTTATATTTACTTATTGCATACTTTACTAGATATTTAAAGAAATTGTGGTATGAATATAATATAAATAAAGTTGTTTACTTTTGTTCCTACTTTATAATTTAATTAATATCTCTGTTTAAGTAAGTACAAGTATTTTTCAGGAACTCCTATTCTTGGGCCAAACATTTGAATTATGGAACTTTTTAATGAAAAGATATAGAAGAATTTATGGCACGAAAATAACACTTTGTTTTTTGTTCTCTAAAAAATGAATCCTAATTTTTTTATTCTACATGTTTCGGAGGAAGTTTGAACCCCCAAAACCCCCACCTGCGTTCGCCCCTGAGAAGGGGCAATGTTCATATCTGGCAACGTAGAAGTAGCAACAACATGACCTACCAGTACATTTGCCTTATCTGAAGAGCTAGTTATCGAGTTGTATTTTGTTGATGAGGGCTCAAACTGAAGATGAAGTTGAATTTCGTACTTTTTTGACAAACGACCAGAAACTTGTATAAGACCAGGGCTTTTCTTAAGATTTTATACTCTTAATTCTGTTATAAATAATAGTACACATTACAAGACAATCACTTCTGTGA
Source organism: Philhelius festivus (assembly GCA_963931855.1). Lineage (NCBI taxonomy): Eukaryota > Metazoa > Arthropoda > Insecta > Diptera > Syrphidae > Philhelius > Philhelius festivus. The sequence goes on from OZ007556.1 coordinate 90,686,755, forward strand.
TCATATCGACACTGGCATCAATGTCACTATCGAGGAAACATAGTTATCCGTTAAATATTCTAAAACAATTATTAAGACCGTCCCAGTTAGCAATTGCGTATTGCCAAACGGTCCTCTCGGATGTCTCTCCTTAACTTGTTAGAAGGGACTCGAAAAATTGACTGATATTACACAAAGTGCCGTCTGAAGATGTTACCTTAATAGTATATTTATCACGATGAGAAGTAAGAAGCCAGAAAGTCGAGAGTGTGGGTGGTTTGCCCGTCAACATCTGGGATATAATTGGGCTCATCTACAAGTTAAGTAAGTTGGTGCATCTCAGCAAAAATCTCAATATATCTTCCTTCGGTTATTCTCTGTCTTGAATAGTGGAGCCAACTTAAATTGTATACATTAAAGTTGTTCGCAAAATGGATTTCAGTGCGAGGAATAGAAAAACAAGTCGGGAAATAGAAACCGACAGTGTATCAATCTCATAAAGTATTGATTTGTTTTCAAAATTTGGATTCCTATTAACAAAATAATAATGGAAAAGGCGGGCAGAAAATTTAAGCCAAGAAGTTAAAGTTTGTATTAGAACAATATTCGTATTGAGGAAGATTGTGGCAAGCTCAATAATTTTTAACATAGACTAAAAACTGTGATGGCGAAAAAGTAATGGCATAAAGTTAACCAGAGAAGCAATGTTCTGAAAGATCAGTTTTCCCACCAACTTGTGTTTCACTTAGTGCCAAAACAGCTGGCCTGTATTTAACAGAATGGTTAGTACATATCATACAAATTTTTTCTTAGCCCACGAATATTGGAAAGCACAACACAAAAATCATTTACCATTTCAAATAACACAATTCTGACGATCTAAGGTAAACTGTGAAGACAACAAATTGTGTTAGGCCGCATTTTTAATCTTCTTCCAAGGTTCGAGAGTAAATTCATGCGATGTAAAAACTGCAGAGTTTTAAGTAAAATAGCTGATTCACGTTGCGGTAGATAGAAGTGCAGAGATTGTATATTGCTGGACCAAGAATTGAGCCTTAAGGCACACCAGAATCAAAATGAAGTATGCAACACAATTAACATGAACTTAATTATCAATGAATCACTTTTCAATTCACAGAGATATGTAAAGTCGTTCTTTTCAATTTTTTTAGTGGAAATTATATTAGATAGGCACCACCTATTTCCTTGCATTTTTTCAATTTCCATCATTTTAAGTATATGAATTTAAAAAAAAAAATGTCTTCAAAGGTTTTCCAGTAACTTATATATACCTTAATTTAACAAAAATTAAATGTGTTAAATTAGAAAGTTGGGCGAAGTGTTTTGAAACTTTAATAAAGAAAACAATATCGATTAAATAGAATTAACTTAAAATTTTATAAACTTTCCTATATCTCTTGAATTTAACTTATTAACACATTTGCTAATCCCAAACTAATTCAAACTTATTCCCAAACAACAAATTGCTAAGAAAATTAGTTCCATTACAACAAGACCGCCATTGAGTTTTATTTACTTCAAGAAAACTACTACACAAGGGTTCTAAATTAAGAACGCCTTAAGATACAAAATAATCTACAGCCAAAAATACGACCTTTCTTACAATACAATCCTAACTGACCATCAAGTCCTTTAAAACTAACTCTTAACCTCCGAAAGCTAATAACTTTTCTACCCTATTCGAGTAATCACTTTAAGAAGAAGGACAAACCACAAAAATTAGATAAAAGTTTCCAAATTTCTTCAACAATAGTTGCTAATTTCATCCCCATATTTTGTCTCAATTGTTATTACTGCGACAAATTCAAGTTTCCTTTTATCATAAAATGAAGAAACTTTTGACCAAAAACATAAACAAAAACAAAAACTTTTGAGCCCTTGATGGAAGAACATAAACCCAGTTTCTAATCAGCATTCAATACAACGTACAATAAGTTGTTAGCACCATTAACTTTCATGTCTTAAAGGAATTCATACAAACTCGAAGAATTCAAAGAGACAAAAACGAGGTGAAAAATTAAATTAATTTTCATCAACCATCAACTTGTCATTATTTTATCTCTCAAAGCTCCCCCATCAAATAGGGAATCTAAGGACGAACTAATGTATAAATAATTACACAAGCCCATTTACTAAAGGATATCCCATAAAGGATTCCATCTAAATCGACGCTCTAGACCATGCAGTGCTGTGTATCCTGCTGATCACATCATGTGTACTTGTGTGTGCTATGAATATTTTATCCTATTTTTCAGCAGGAAAGTTCTCACTCACGTATCCGATGTCATTATGTAATGATTCACGCTCATCAAGCTTTGGTTATGAGGACTGGTAGAGACTAAAGTGTCAATATCGTTTCGGTCGTAACATAGACAGGAATCAATGGAAATAACGCCCCTAACTTCAACTTCCGACAATAGTAAGCAGCAAAACAGGAAGAGAATTTCTCAAAGATCTTACCATAAAGATACATAAACTTGATGTTGAAACACAACACTAAAGAGCAGAACTCAACCAGACAGCATCAGTTTCATCAGCCAAACACAACAACTAAATGTCCCTTTTTTTCAAAGAGATGTAGATGTCCTGTGGAATTTGTGCAAGTCGGAATAATGTAATCAAGTCTTTTTCGTCCTTTTTTATCCCACAAATCGATTCAATGGTAGCTGGCGTTGACAATGATGAATTTTTCTGATACCTGGGAAAACTTTGATTTCCATTTTCATAATCAGTCACAGTTTCAGGACAGAACCAAGGAACATTGTGGGCTCGGAAAAAATGGAAAAGGGAGATAAAGTCACATAATACACAAAAAAAAAACCTTTTTCCTCCTTTCTGTGAGATAAATAAATAAATAATATAAATAAATGTAAATTAAAAAACCTTCTCAAAACCAGTGGTCCACGCTCCTAAATGTTCTTTGTTTCCTGTTATGTTATTGTTTTGTTCTTACGTAATATTATTTGTGTCAGTGTTAATTGTAATAGAGTTTGCCTACTAACAACTAACACTGCACTAAATGATGAGCCGGTGGTATAACACAGTTCTCTGTGTTGGCAAACCATTGGTCGAAAGACGGAGCTTGCTATAAGCTTTCTTCGACCAATTCTGATAGTGTAAAAAAAAAAAAAAGAAAAAAATAATGACAAGAATAATAATCATGATTATGACGAGATTTATGCAGAACATGTTTTAGTTGCTAACGACCGAGAAAATATGCGTCCGCTGTTAAATTTTTTTTTTAAATTAGTGAGGATATTTTTATTCTTTTGTAGTCGTTTGTCAAGTTATGGTGGTTATATTGGGATACCTGAAATTTTTTTATAATTTTTGAAGACAGCTACTTAGACGAGAAGTTTTACGTTACACAAGTAAACAATGAGGACGTCGAGATTATGCGAAGAAGACATCGCTTGTCATTTTGATAATGGCTGGTTATCAAATGAAAATCATCATAATTGATGAAAAAAAAACTATCAATATGACAAGTTGCTTTTCGGCTTTGAAAATCACAACTGTTCATGCGAAAATTTAGTTTTTTTTTTTTTATTAATATTCAAAATAAAAGACATTTTTGCTCGCAAATCGCAATTTTTCACATATGTTATGCATTCGTAAAAAAAAATGGACTAGAGATTTTGATCAAACTCTTCTCACAAATCACTACCTCTGCCTACTACTGTCGATTACAGCCTAAACTACTCACTGAATTTTCATTAAATTTGGTAAGTAATATTTTAAAATTTTTTCTCCCAAACATTTTTTCTTATTTTTAAGACCAACAACTACAGGATGGGCCAAATACAAGTTTCTTTTAAAAAATGAAATAAAATGAAAAATATTAAATTTTGTACATGTATTATGGCTTCATTAGTAAGATCAAACATTCCTATTAATTATGGAATACAAAGAGGTCAAATCGCAGCTCCCAGGCGGCCATAACACGGTTTGGGAATTTAGTGCGCAAATGATATTGTGACATGGGCTGTTTTGCATTGAGCGCCATACTGCAGAGGTCTTCCAAATCATGTCTTTAATTTCATTAAAAAAGCGGGTTAACATGGGTCTGTAACGCCCATAGTTGACAAAACGTTGTTCCCAGCCTATTTTCAAAGAAAAATGGTCCAATGATGCCACCACTCCACAATCCGCACCAAACTGTCACTCTCTGTGGATGTTTTTCGCTTCTGGACAATAACGTGCAGGTTTTCCGAGCCTCAGATGGGGAATACTGCCCAAAATCATTGTCCAATTCAATCTGCGCTAAGACCCAAACTGCGAAGCGATAACGAAGCAGATGATCGTGCACCTCCAATTGCTGAGTCAATTGGACTTTGCAAGCGAATAATCCGAGATCTTCGTGCAGAATTCTCGTCAGTTTAGGGCGTGAAATGTTGAGCTGTTGAGATCGATGGCGTGAATTAAGTCTCACATTCTCGGCTACAGCAGCCACATTTTCGTCTGTGCGCACCGTACGACGACGGGGACTATGAGTGTTGTCCACTTGCATACCAATCTCATGAACTTTATGCACAAACTTGTCTTTAGCTTCATTTCGGCCATTTCAAATAACGCACTCACTTGAAAATAAGTTTTCAATATTTCCCAACGTTGTTCAAAAGTAAAGCGGGTTATTTCGTTTCGCGGAGGTATGATACTGACATTCTGCCCAGCGGGAAATAGCTGTCAGTTTAAAAATAACCACCCTTTCAAACAATTTCAAAACTTACATTTAGTTTAAGCAAGGTAATAGTTGAAAAATAAAATTCAGAAAAATTTTAATTAATGATACCTCCAATAGAACCATTTTTTCGATTATCTCAAAAACTGTACAACTCATTTTTTATGCTACACCCCCCTAAAAATTTAAATCAGACCAAAAACATAAATGAATGGAAAACCTCAATTTTTATTTTTGGTCCCTTATATTCAATTTGAGCCCTACCGTTCCACTAAATTTCATTGTTTCACTGCAATCGGAATTGTGTCATATAATTTACATCAGTTCTGAGGAAGTGGGTGGATACCACGCCCCTGAATGGAACACCTCAAATTTTATATTTTTTTTCTTTGTATGTAAATTAAGCCTTACCGCCTTACCAAATTGCATCGTTTTACATTAGTCGGAAGTAGGTACTCCATTCAAGCAACACCAATTCAGAGAAAGTGGGCGGATACCACACCCATGAATCGAAAACCTCACATTTTCAATTTATTCCTCTGCTTGCATGACAAGACCTACCGTTGTGCAAAATTACAAGATTCTACAATGTCGCGAAGTGCTCCATAATATTGATGATCTGTCAGTCAGTCAGTTACGTTTTTTGTGATTTTTTAGGCCTTTTATCTCAAGAACCGCTTATGCTAGAAAATTGAAATTTGGTGAGGCGCCTGTGTTTAAAAAAAAAACGATTGCTTGGGTTTTTAAGAAAATTTTCAATTTTTTTTTTTCAAACTCAATGGGACAAAATTTTAAGCAACATATTTTTATGTGCTTATCATGTTACTAAGTAGCAATTTGCCAAACATTTAGTAATTTACTAGCTATTATTTATTCCTTTTTCTTAGTTTCACTTACTAGTAAAATATTAATTCCCTTTTAATAAAAAGGATGCATCTGAACACGTCTAAGCAATGACAATTCATGAAAAAAAAGTGAGTGTGCTTATGACCGCACGACTGAATTGAAACTTCTTTCGCTCTATCTATATGTATATATATGAATGTGTGTGTGCAATATATACATGTATGCACATATACATATATTAATTTCCTACAAATATTTAAATGTATTTTATGTTTTCATTAGTAAATTAATATTTTTGCATAAATCTTTTATTTTTCATTCTTTTATTCGTTATTTTCATTATTGGGTACATCAGTAATTACTGTGGTTGATTGTAAAACCGAGACAATAGGCTTATGATACGAGAAATACGATACATATATTTTAGAATTAAAATTAGACAGAAATCTAGAAAAAACTGCATCGATTGTTGTTCCATGTCTTGTAGTTGGCTCATTACGGTCATTATTCATTTGTAATTCTAATTTATCTCGTAGAAAGTTTATCAAGAGTTGTCCATCTTCGGATGCGAAATTGATATTGAAATCTCCTGCTAAGATTAGTGGCAACGTATGATAGTTTTTTCCTAATTCTTCAGAACCTACTCGACCATAAATCATAAGTCTTCTGTATATAAACTTTATGATAATATTAACTGTGTTATTGGGCGAAATGTAAACAACTACCATTATGATGTTTGTTCCATCGTCCAAAACACAGTGAGCAGCACATATATCACCGTTCGCCTCGCCTGATCACACTTTTCGTAACGCGTTCGTCAGCTTACTCCCCAAGCCAAGCGCGCGTAAAGAAGTTTCACTTCAAAAATCAAAGCAAACAAAACTAAATGTGGAGAACGGACCCTAATTATTTCAAACGTCAGAAACTCAGAAGTCAAAGTGACAACTTACAATTTATTTTGTCATTTGTGAGAACCTATTTCGAAATGTTTTTATCATTTTCCCCACTGTGAACTGGACCATTGCATGTAATGCTCCGATAAGATTAATTCTTGTACATAGGTTGTGATGTGCTTTTTGCTTTCCAGCCGAGGTTCTGCTCGCCGGTCTCGCCAGGGTCGTCCTGAAGAAGACACGAAACTTCAGAGTAAAAGGTCTTCGAACCTTATTACAAAATCTTTATTGAAAATAACTCTTAAATCTATAACACACAATGTTCTGCTACTAATATTTCACTTAATTCTGGTAATTGAATGATTCACGGCATGAACTCTTCCGGGTTCTGGTCTTGCTGCTGTCAGTTTTACTGGTTGCTGATGATTCGGATCTGGCACTTGGTAATGGGCATTCTGGTTTCTGATAATCCGGATTCAAGCTAGTCCCACTATTCGGTTGTCGGGCTTATGACTGGATCTAAAGGTACAATGCCCCTTGTTTCACTAATCGGCAGGTACTATACGCCCCTGGTGGCACTAGAACAGCAGGCTTAAACGCTCTGGTTGATCAGCAGATACCGAAGCCTATAGTGGCAACTAATGACCAAATCGTCTGCACTCGTCTACGTCTGGATTTCAAATGATTGATCAAATCAATTTACTAGGCCGCCTGACTGTGTGTATGACCGAAAGGGTGCTTTTCGTTCACCCAAGTAGGTTCTCATGATGACTTTTCAGTAAAAACTGAATGTGGACTATGTATGTGGCGAACGAAAAATATTAATGTTATTGATTTTTCTGTGACGTCATGTGTCTACGGTGTGTATGAATTGCATTTGGGCGAAGTATAATTCTAGGTATTAATACGAAAGTAATATAGAGTGGGGTAGCATGGACCTCTTCGTTACAAGGTGTGTTCCATTAGAAAGTTAATTCAGCCTGATGGATATTTTTCCCAAAGATGTGTAATGTAACTAGCTAGTTGTAATTCTGGTGAAATCGGAAGACCACGGCTTGTAATTTGGTATTGGCTGTTTTAGTTTTCAATCAAGAGCCGAACTATTGTCTTGTCAAACCTATACCTGGAGTAAAATTCACCATCGTCGAGCTCTTCAAAAGGATTTGTTCGGGGCTCAAAACATCGCATATTTCTGCAGAAACTGAGTCTTCAAACATATCGATAACTTAGTCTTCCGAAAACACTTTATATTATTACTTTTAGAATTAATTTTATCTCGCGACATTAAAAGAAAAAAACACTATTTAACTCTTTTATAAAAAATTGCTAAAATTATTTTTTAGAGGAAAATACCAGATTCGGATATTTACTAAAAGATAAAGTTGCCATTTTTTTAATTTTAACTTTAGTAAAATGTTAAAAGATAGTAAGATGCGAGGATCGTTTAAATATAGGAAATTATTTTTTAACTTAGTAACTTACTAAAATGGCTAAAGCATTTTACTAAATCATTTTAAATTTTGCGTAGTATTTAGAAAAACATTTGCTTGATTTTTTTAAAACTTGACAATTAACAATTTTTACTGGCGACTTATAGGTACTATAGGGCAAGTTATGCATTCGGAAAAAAAATCGAACTCGAGATTTTGATCAAAGTTGACATTACGATAAAAGCGAAGACTAATAAAATGCACGACTGGATCGCACGAACTTGCTCTTATGTAAAAGTACTTTGGAATTTAAGATACATTTTATAAATATAAAACATGGATTTAATGAGATAATAATGTTCAAATGCATAAAATTGCCGTCTGATTTCCGGAAAAGTATGAATTTATGCAAATAAACTTTAAAAAATCGTTTTATTATTAAATAAAATTTTTATATAAGAAATTTCTCTAAAATTTTTCAAGAAAAAAATGTCGAATGCGAATTTTAAGTATTTAATAATATTGGTTTTAGGAAATAATTTCAAAAAATAATCGTTCATAGGTTTTGAAGATATTGATTTAAATTTTTTTTTTTTCTTAAACCCAATAAATATTTTTTCGAATATTTTTTTATACAATATTATTTTAAACTTAAGGGGAGTCCTGCTAAAAATTTTGGGTTAAAATCCTTAGAGCCGTTAATGAAAAAGTCGAAAATCAAAAAAACGGGTCTATGGCAGGTACCCCTAATAACATTTTGCCCCAAAATTGTTTTTGACCAAAATGTAGTCCATGTCCATAATATCACATTTAATTTTTTTTATCAAAATCGTTAGAGCAGTTTTCGAGATAAATAAGATTTTGCATTACGGGTGTATGGGGGGTACCCTTAGTTTTGGAGCTAAAAAAAAATTTTCAATTTTTCCTCTAGGGAATCACCGAAGACTCTTAACTGCCGAGATTGAAAGAAATAGGTCCAGTGGTTTAGGCTGTAGTGAGAGGTACAGACATACAGACACACTGAAACATGTTTTTTGTGTACTAAATTTTCCTTAAAATTTTTATAAAAAAAATTGATATGCAAATTGTTAGTATTTAATAAAATACATTTTATAACGTAATTTAAAAATTTAATCGTGTATCGGTTTTCAAGATATTGAATTTTCAAAAAAAAAATTGTATTATTTTTTTAAAAATCCAAAAACTATTTTTTCGAAAAAATTTTTAGTTTATATTTTTTCAAATGCAAAGCAGCTCCTGCATAAAAATTTTGGTTAAAATCGTTAGAGCCGTTGGTGAGAAATTCGAAAATCAAAAAAACCGTTCTATGACAGGTACCCCTAATTACATTTCCCCCCAATTTTTTTTTTCACCAGAATATAGTCCATGTCCATAATATCACACCTAATTTTTTTTATCAAAATCGTTAGAGAAGTTTGCGAGATAAATAAGATTTTGCATTACGGGTGTATGGGGGGTACCCTTAGTTTTGGAGCTAAAAAAAAAATTTCAATTTTTCCTCTAGGGAATCACCGAAGACCCTTAACTACCGAGATTGAAAGAAATAGGTCCAGTGGTTTAGGCTGTAGTGAGAGGTACAGACATACAGACACACTGAAACATGTTTTTTGTGTACTAAATTTTCCTTAAAATTTTTATAAAAAAAATTGATATGCAAATTGTTAGTATTTAATAAAATACATTTTATAACGTAATTTAAAAATTTAATCGTGTATCGGTTTTCAAGATATTGAATTTTCAAAAAAAAAATTGTATTATTTTTTTAAAAATCCAAAAACTATTTTTTCGAAAAAATTTTTAGTTTATATTTTTTCAAATGCAAAGCAGCTCCTGCATAAAAATTTTGGTTAAAATCGTTAGAGCCGTTGGTGAGAAATTCAAAAATCAAAAAAACCGTTCTATGACAGGTACCCCTAATAACATTTCCCCCCAAATTTTTTTTTCACCAAAATATAGTCCATGTCCATAATATCACACTTAATTTTTTTTATCAAAATCGTTAGAGCCGTTTTCGAGATAAATAACATTTTGTATTACGGGTGTACGGGGGGTACCCTTAGTTTTGGAGCTAAAAAAAATTTCAATTTCTCCTCTAGGGAATCACCGAAGACCCTTAACTACCGAGTTTGAAGAAAATACCTCCGGTAGTTTAGGCTGTAGTTCGAGGTACAGACATACAGACATACAGACAGACAGACGGAATTGTCGGACCCACTTTTTTCGTCTTCGCTATCATCGTAATGTCAACTTTGATCAAAATCTCGAGTTCGATTTTTTTTCCAAATGCAGAACTTGCCCTATAGTACCTATGTATATCGCAAGTAAAAAAGTGGGTCTCGCAATTCTGTATGTCTGTCGACTACAGCTAAACGGCTCGGCCGATTTTCGTTCAACTTGGTAGATATGGGTTTTATTTTTTTCCCCCCGGATGTTTTTTGATTTGATTTTTTAAGACGATTTTTTTTTTCGAAATTTTATAAAAATTTTTTTTTTCAAAAACCGTCCCACATAATTTAAAAAAAAAAAATTAATAAAATTTCATTGAGTTTAGCCTAGGAAATGAATGAAAAAAAATTTCCAAAAAATAATTATTTTTGGTACCCCCCTTGGAACCATTTTTTTTTGTTTTTGATTTTCTCAAAAACGGTAAAGCCAATTTTGATCATTTTCTTTTATGTTAAGGCTCCCCAGCAATTTCAATATTGTTGTGTATTCAAGTCTTCAAAAATTTTTTTTTTGGATTTTTAAAAAAAATTTCAAAAATTTTTTTTTGAAAACTCAATATTTCGAAAACCCCATGCTCGATTTTTTTAAAACTTGATAAATAAAAGTTTCTTATGATAATCTACAAGTTATGAGAAAAAAAAATTATTTTATCTAAAAATAACGGTACCCTCCATACAAATGTTAAAAAATGGTTTTCGAAAATCGTATTTTTCTCGGAAAAGGTTCCGAGAATTTTGCTTAAATTCGTAGTCTTTCGATTAATTTTTAAGATCTATAATTTAATACAAAACATTTTGAAAACAAGACATTAGTGACTGTACCTACCATAGAACGATTTTTTTAAATTTTGAATTTCTCATTATCGACGTAACGGATTTTAATGAAATTTATTATAGAGATGCTTCTAAAAACTTTAAGAAACATTGCATTTCAAAACTTTAAAAAAAAACTATTTTTTAAATTTTTAATTTTTAAAATTCCTAGTCTTTTACATAGGAGCAAGTTCGTGCGACCCAGTCGTGCATTTTATTTTTTATTATTATCTAAGCTTTGACAGATAATAGCGGCCGTGTTGTTGAAGTTTCTTCTCTCAAATTAGCTGCCATTTATTAAGTCTGTCTTTCTAAATCAAAATCGAGATTTGTAGCGTTCAACAAGATGTGCAACTGATTAAACTTGCCCATTTTACGATCGCAATAATCGTTCTTCCAAGAGGACTACATGCTCGCAACGTCGTAAATAAATTCGAGTTAACTTGTTCAGTGACCATCAAACACCAAAACTTCACCGAAGCGCAAGATTTTACGAAGATATCACTGCTGTCCCAGCTGAGAGTAAACAGGAGAATCGGAGGCAGTCCATTCCGTGTCGCGCACAATAATTCGGCTTTTCGCAAACCACAACTTGACTAATGCGTCATGAATTGGGGTTACACTCAGAGTTAATGACCATAGACAACGTTGTGTGTTCCCTATCTAGCCTCTCGAAAGCTGACACCAATTTGGGTTGAAAAATCATATTCAGCGACGAAACACATTCCTGGATGAATGCGTTGGTCAACAAGCCGAACTTGGAAAGATCAGAATTCACACGAGATCCACAATTGAAATGCATCCAGAGAAAGTAACTTTTTGGTGTGGATTTTGGCTGCTGGCATCAGAGGTTCATACTTCTTTGAGAACGACACGTTGGCCATGTTATCATTGTCAACCAACGAGCGCTATCGGTGGATTATAACCGATTTCTTTTGATCTAAATTGGATGATATAGACACGGATGAGATGTACTTTTAACAGAACAGGACGCTTTGTTCTATTAAGACCTTTCTACAATGGACATTTTAAAAGAGTGACTTCCAAACTTGTTAATGGTGCGATTTGACCCCATTAGATTTCTTCTTATGGTGTTTTCTTAAGTCGCAGGATTATACCAACAAACCACAAACCAAGACTGCCTTGAAAGCTAACACAAATGGTACATTTTCCCTAGTGCTCATATTATGTTGTCAAACATTCGTATCCCTTTTAGTGGGCGTTAATTATAACCAAATAAAGGCAAAACAAAATAAAGCCCCTAGAGAGAGCTGGGTTCTTTTTAAATTCTTTAAAAAACGCTACAAGTAACTTTCTTGAACATGCTCTACAGAGAAGAACACGCTTCCTGATGATTTCTGAAAATGAAAAATATTTCCCAAGCAAACAATGCTGCTAACTATCGGAGCATCTCATTTATGAGGACTATACGAGTTACCATACATTTAACTGGCTTATTAATTCTGAGACTCATAAAATTGGTGATTAAAATTTTGGGCGCATTTCGGGAAGGATCCAGAGCAACTTTCTCTACGGTAGTGAACCGAATTTTCAATTAAACTAGTATTGCTGAAAGTTACTTAAAATAATGCCTCTTTCATCGATCTTTAGAGCAGTTTTGGATACAGTAAACAAATATTGTGATTTTTATAATCTTTCTTGAGTTTCATCCAAGTTTCTAAGACCTGTGATTTAGAATAGATTGGAATGGAACTATCGGAAGCGTTGAAAATATTAATCGTTTTTGTGTTGAGTCCTCTGAAAATTTTTCTATTTCTGTAGTAGAATAAGGACTTTGCGTTTTGTGATTCACAGGCTGAAAAAACAGAGAAGATGAATGCACTTGCAAATATGCAAATCAATAAGTCCCCTAGACTTGATGGGATTCCAGTCGAATTTCGGAAAAACAGTATTGCAGACTTTCATGAAAGGTTTTCTTTGATAATGTTTTTTATTTATGAATTTTGTTGACCAAGTTCAATATTATATTTGTTAAAGAGTTATCAAGATTGATTCTCATTGGCTGTGTTGGTCGAATTGTTTAATAAATTAAAGATTGAGTTTTATAGGGGTTCCTACAAAATTTCCATAAGAAATGTATCACAAACACTTCAGCATCAGTTTGGAATGGGAGTGAGATGTCAATCTTCTTTGTTACTGAGACGGAAGTTCCACAAGGTTGTGTGCTCGGTCCTGTTCTCTGTGATATTTTCATTTATGATCTACCGAAATACTTATCTGGCGCTGTTGTTGTAGAAGATGTAAATAAAAAAAAACACTTTTATACGCCGCTGAATTAGTTTTTCTGGCAGATAGCCCCATTACACCTCAGCTTCAAATAAATAAGCAAAAGCAGGAATTCGAAAATTTAGATCTAAAAATAAATGTTGAAATCAAAAGTTATGATAATTCAGCTCTCGACAAGCAGAAGACAATTAGAGATCGAACCTTAAGAGCTAAGTTCAGGTATCTAGGTTTTGTATTATCCTACAATCTTGATTTGCGACCACACACAGTGCGGCCGAAAGCCGCTTTGTACGGCCAAAAGTCGAAAAACGTAGAGAATGATCCACAAATTGGTATATAGGGGTTTTTGGGGTCGCTGATTACGAATCTGTTATCAGAATCAGCAAATTCAAAATGGCCGACCTTATATGGCGTTATGTCATACGAAAAAACTTATCACAAATGAAATAACTTTGATATAGTCGGTAAAAAAATTTTTTTTTTTATATTATTTGGGCATGTATTTAAAAATTTATTAAAAATGAACAAATTCAAAATGCTGGAATGCTATATGGCAATGTTATATAACAAAAAAATATTTATATATTTGTATTGAAATCGAACACAGTAATTTATAAATCATAAATTTAGAAATACAAAATGCAATATGAGAAAACAATAGGTATATGGGCTTATCCGTGCAAATTTTAACTTTTGCCATGCGTCAAAATATATAGGCATTATTATTAAATATTCAGGTCTTGGAACTTATAATATTATATATATCATTGAGTTTTAACTATTCAATTTATAAAATGAACCATCGAGATAGTGCGAAAGTGTTTGAAATCGAAAAAATCATCGAATATTGAGACTTTTAGCTGCGTGCGTGGATAATTAACGTTTTGTATTATTGCAAAAATAATGTTTAACATAAGATTACTTAGTACAATTTTTGTTTTTTCAGTTAAATGAAGGTCAATATTAATTGAAATCATTCATTTTGAGTGCGTGCCTTCCTTATAAATAATTCTATATGATATACATTTTAGAAAAAAACTGCCATGCGTGATTTTTCGTTAATCTTTAATTGTCACAAATGTTCGTGTCTATTTTTTTAACATTGATCAAGGGGCATTTTTTTATGGTCTGCATCATTATTTAAGCTATCTAGAGTAAAAAAAACTTTGGCTTCAATGCGTGCTTCATTATGTACAAATTTTATGAAGTTAACAAAACGAACTTAAAAAACGTAACTGTTTCAAAAAAGGCACATTTTTTACTAGCACACCAAAGCATTGTTTGATTATACTTTTACAATGAGCGTAATTTAAACTGTAGAAACTATAAAACAAAATGGTAAAAATGTTAAACAAATAAGTTTGAAAACAGAAGCTGTGAAGATTAAAAATAAAAACCAAATCAATTAACTCAGTGCTTAAAATAAATTATTTCAAATTCATTTTTCTATACTTTATACCCTTATATTCTTTAACAAACAATACATATGAGTTATTTTGAAGTTTTTTATTTATTCGTGGTCTATAATTGAAGAAAAACTCAAATTTACATGCGTGCCTTAATTTTTTTTTTGTTTTTTTTCAAACTCAAGAAGTTAAAATTTACAGGGATAAACCCATATAATTTAATCCGATATTTACATGAAAGATTTTTCACTGCCCATCTCGTAACAGTCACAATCATCTACATCTGAATCTAGCTAGAGCTAGAGCTGTCAAAAGATTGTTGTTCATCTTCTGTTCGATTATTTACAGGTGGAGTCGCCAATAAATTGATACAGTCTTTAGACAAAGATTTAAGTGGTTTTAGAGGCAATTCCCGACAACTAGATATGAATGGATCGGATGCGATTAGTAATCTTTTAAGAACATACTCCATTGTAATTCGACGATAATGGTTTCTTGCGAAATTAGCTTGATAGATTTAAAAAAAATTATTACATGCTTCTTGTGCATCTTCCGACATTTGACAGATAGGTAACACTGAATATTTTATTATTTCGGGGCCATGAATTAAAAGTTTGTGAACTAACGTAGGCATACAATACCAGGGATATTGTTCTAAATTAAGATACTAGTACGGTCTAGAACGCCAAACAACGCACGATTTTTGGGAATTTTTTTCTCGGAAACTTTATTAGATAATAACATAATTTTTTTTAAATAATGAATACATGCGTCGAGAGTACAAGAACATTTTTTTTTTGTCTTAATTTTGTAATTTTGGCCGAATTATAGAGGGCGCCAACGTTGGCTCTTCAAAAAACACATTGTCCCATTGCGGACAGTTAATCTCCGGATCTACTGAACCGATTTTCAAAAAACTTGTTGCAACTTGATTGTTTTTATGTTTCCTAAGATAATTTACCACAATTTGACCAAAAAGTTATAAACGAAAAAAATGGCGGCCCAAGAATGGCCAAACAAATTTCAAAAAAAAAAATTATTTTTTCAAAGCTTGACATATTTTGTTTTTTGTTTTTTACTTTAAAAACAAATTGTGGTAAATTGTCTCGTAGAAAACCTTCCCTAAAATAACCCACTTTGTTTTTTTTTTTTTTTCAGTCCAGCCAATCCTGAGATTAACTGTTGGCAATGGGACAATGTATTTTTTTGATGATTCGACGTTTATAATTCGGCCAAAATTCAAAAATTTCAAAAAATTTTTATTTTCGACGCATGATTGTATTCATTATTTAAAAAAAAATTTATGTTATTATCTAATAAAGTTTCCGAGAAAAAAATTCTCAAAAATCGTGCGTTGTTTGGCGTTCTACACCGTACACTAGCACCTTAATGCACAAAAAAACTCAACGGGCAGCTACAGGCAGCTAAATTTTATTTTATTTGGTACATAATACTTTTATTAACTATTTTAAATAGCTTTGAGAACAAGAAATAGCAAGATAAAAAGTTTTCACTCAAACAATTTTTTTTCAAGTAAATAAATAGTGTTGACATATCTCTGTATAACAATGTACTATTTAGGAATTTTTATTCAGAAATTCTTTAACTTATTTTACGCACCTTCAGCTGTTGAATCCATTTTATTGCAATAGATTGCTTGCAAATAAAAACTTTTACACGTGTTTTGGTGGAAGTTTCCATTAGCCTATCTTAACGACGCGTGACAACGTTAACTTAGCAGCCACATCCAGGCTAAGATTATGGGGGGTATTTGCCTCAAGAGATTCTACTACGAACATTTTTCGTCTCCTAGGGGTCTGCTTTAGACAGCCTGATGACAAAAAGCCCCTAACTCAAAACTTTTATTTTGGACTTTTGGCCGAAGGCATCGGCCGCAATCTGCCACATGCTAAAGAAAAAGTTATTAATACAAAAACAGCAATGTTCAATTGCTCCCCTTCAACAATTCAATCTTAACACTTGCGCTTTTAGAAATGCTAATCATTTAACCCTCGAGAGATATTTTTTAGCCGCACTACAGGAATGTGCAATGCTCTTCCCAGTTTTTTTTTCCAACTGATTATGTTATGCAGAAATTCAAAACCAATATGTGTATTGTGTATCCTTTTTAATTCCCTAAACTTACCCTAATGCTCGCACTATGTTGTATAACAGTAAAAAGCGTATTCAAAGCCCATTGAATAGGCGCTTATAAAAAAAATCTTATTCATCGTATTTATTCGATTGCGATAGTATCTAATTTATTATTCACCATCTGCGGTTTGAAGTAGTCCCAATTTCTGTAATACTCGTATGTACTATCAAGTCATTACCCATTGACATTCCGGGCCTTTTGACATTTGAGATGAAAGTTATTTAAGGTTCTTTGAGTGTTCATGTCATAAGATTGAAGAAAGAATTAGTATTCTACTGATTGTCTAAACAAAACCTGGCATCAGAATGAGTCAATCACAAATTTTTGGTTTAACGTTTTTTTTTACCAGTATATAAAATTACATCAAAAACACTCTATTAAATTTAATATTCATATCACAGAATCACAGAAAACTTTTTTGATTATGCAAACAAAATTATCAGAACCTTCCATTTCAAAAGAAAATCCAATTTTGTTACCTAAAAGTAAAAACAAAATTTTTTTTTAAATTAATTCGTCCAATAACGAAAATCCATTTATGCTCCCCATTAACTCAGTCCCAGCAAACATCACCAACTACAAAGTGAATGAAAAAAATAAATGTGTACATAGATAAACATTAAAACCATCACAACCTTTTGGGAATAATCTCGACAAAAAAAAATGATTCAATAAAATCTCCCCCTCTCTGTTGTTTTGAGTGAAATCAAAACACAATCTTCTCTGCGCTTTCAATGATTATCAAAAAAAATATGTTTTTTAAACAAAGTCAACGTGCAGCCTAAAAAATAAACACATTTCACACATACAGAACAAACAAAGTGGTGAAAATAACTTATTTGCTTACTAAAGCACACAACAAATACACGAACAAAGAAAAAAAAACGGGACGACAGGGACCCATTTCCATCAGCTTCAATATCGTGCCGGTACTAAAGAACCCTAGCCTACACATGGCTTAGAGGATGCGAAAAGGACAAAGTGAGAGAGGATACTAAATTCAAAAATGCAAATGTACAGAGTCCCCGGGTAAAATAACACAAATTTTGGCGACAGCAAGGACCCACCCCACGCGACCAAAAAATAATACCATTTTCACACAGGACTCTTTACACCACCGACATCCAACGACATAGCATAGGGATCCTTTCCCGCGAGCTTTGTCAACTTTCGTAAATGTTACCATAATGATTATGGTCAAATAAATTTATTCCATTTTGGAGGGTGTGACTGGGATGTCAGAATGGGCGGTAGTAAAGCACGGTTCCGTGTTTGTAAGCCTTTCAGGATCCTTCTAGAAAGACGACAGGTCTTTTCCATTTCAGGAAAAAATAACCCATTAAGAGGAAGGTGATGGTGGTGGTTTGTAATCTAAGTCGAAACGAGGCAGATAATTCGTGTTATTTTGGCAAGGATACTTTTGTGCCTTCTGTCGTAACAATAACCATCAGGGAAGGGTAACTGACGCGCCATGGACCAATAGTAATACGAAAAGTTACATTAGAACAAAACAGATTGTTCTTTATGATGCGAAGTTTTAATCTGCAAAATTGTTTTTGTTTGCCAAATTTTAGCTTTGATTCCTTTGGTTCGCCATAGGTACAAAAGGACCAATTAACCACCTGGAAGTTAGCGACACGTTTCATCCCTGCCAATTCCATAGATATGTACAAGCAAATGTACATCCATTATTAGTATAGGAATCATGTTTTCATTTGTCATATGGCATGATTGATGGAATTTTTATTTGTTTTTTGCTATAAATTCTTGAAAAGTTTATTTATTCTCCAATCACGAGGCAGATCATAGAGCTTTTCAGCATGTCTGATACGAAACACGAAAATTCAATTTTGATTTCTGATTGACAGTTTATGAATAATCAACTAAGTTCCCTGATTGCATCAAATTCGCAGTGTGTCTTTACGGATAACAAAAATGTGTTCACCCTCAAAAGCAGGTGTTGCTGATGTGAAATAAAAATATATCATTTTTTACTCATTTACCATCCCTTGTCATTGTTCTTCGACAATAGCGCGCTCTTTTCAAAGCAGACACAAGTGAAACATAATTTAGACGGAAGAGCGTTGTAAAAAAATTGTTTGCTCAAGCTATAAAATTGTCATTAACTTCCGCACTATAGTCGGGTTTTTTTTTGTCGCGTTCCTCACAGGACCTGTTTTTCATCCTTAGAGAAGGAGGATATGCCTGTGAAATGTGGTATGAATACAGTTACAAAACGGAGGTGTGTTCTTGAAGCAAACGTAGGCAGATATCAAAATGAGAAATACTGGTTGAAGAGGTTAGATGTGATATCTTCGTTACTTTTTTGTTCGTTTGTGTTTACCGGAGCGTATGGCGTATACGTACCATTTTTTTTTTTTTTGATTTTGAATACGAAATTGCCATCAATCTTTTTTGAATTAAGCAATTTTTGGGCGGGTTTTGGGGGATTTTAATTGGATTTTTCGTTTATGTCGATGTTGACATTACAGTGAAATGTATTGGAACGTCAGATTAATTGGTTCAGACTTTGTTTTAGGCAAGAGATATTTTTGTTATTTTTAAAATGATTATTATTTTTACTTTGCGATATATCAGATTTATCATAAGCACAATATTATATCGTCTCAGAATAAGAGTGTAAAAGAAATATTACAAAAATGGATTTACATTCCTTGACAGGTGATTGCCACCATATTGTTGAAGCAATACCTGTCAAATTGGCTTTATATTATTAAGCCCTTGCCAAATCAACATGGAACGTTCAACACCACATGCAAATGATTAAATTGTCTTATGAAAGTTGGTCTTCTATACGACTACAATGTCGATTTGACGGTAGTCATAATAGTCCTTCCGAGAGGACTGTTTGCGACGTCATAGATAAATTCAAGTCGATCGGCCAACATCCATACGTCAACTAAGCGCAATATCTGTCAAAAATATCGCTGCTGTCCATGAGAGTATGAAGGTGAATCCAAGGCATTCAATTCCGCAACGCACACCACACTTTGGCCTTTCGTAAATTGGCGAAAGGCAATGCATCTAGAGAAAGTCACAGTTTAATCTGGACTTAGGGCTGGCATAATTCCTTGGGAACGACGTTGACCAGGCCATCACAGTCAACGGCTATCCATCGATGATTACAAATTTCTTTTGGCCCGAATTGGATGGTGTTATGTGGTTTCAATAGGACGGCGCTACGTACAAGAGAGCCCGTGCAACAAAAGACATTTTAAACGAGTGATTTTCGAACATGGTTATCTCAAGTGGAGGAGGTACGAACTCGCCACCAAAATCGTGCGATTTGACTCCGTTTTGAAGAACTTGATAGATCGATTTTGTTTGAAAAACTTGAAAGATTTGAAGTTCGTGAAAAAAACACTTTCGAAAGCAAAAGAAAAAACTCAATATAATTGTTGCGGTAAATTTTTCGACAAAAAGTTTCACCAGCCTATTCATTTCTCATTGCGGCCCCAAAATGCTGCCAGAGATTAGTGTGAACCTGGACCATCAGGTCTTTGACCTATGCCTAAAGTATATTGGAAAAACAACAAAAACAGGTACTCAAGAATAATCGTGGGATAGGCGGTCCACGAAAATATTCACTCCGAATCATAAATGTGACACAACTTCCACTAGCAATATGACAAAACGTGTAACATATGGGCAATGTCCAATGAGAATGTGTGACAAGTGGTTCACATAACTTAAGTTTGACAGATAATATAAAGTGTCTGTGCAAGAAAATCGAAGATGATTTTGTTAGTTGATTCCTCAAATCCCCCAAATCTGTCCGAACGTATGAGGCCTAAAGGAATGAACTTTTCGTATGAAATAGAATTTAATTGGTTTTATTGCTCGTGTAAAAATGATTTTTCGTTTAACTTTAAACTGTGGAGCAATTGGACGGAGGTGAGCTGAATTCGTTCATTGAGCTATGTCCATTGTGAATGATCGCTTTCACTAACGATTAGATTTATAAATGAGAGAGTGGATTAGGTTTAACCAATAGGCGAAGCTTTGCGTTACACCCAGGACCGAACAGAATGCCACCACTACTGAGTGAGTTAGAAAGAGAGTGCAACAATAAAATGAGACCGCCATGATGGCACTTTTAGAAATATTTTTGTATATGAACAGATCTTACTTAAAGTCTTTTAAAAAAGCAAAAAATCATTTTGATAGTTAAAAAAATTTATGTTCATCTGTGAGAAAAATTTGTTGGAGAGTCAAATCAAGAGAAGGTCAGATAATTTTTGCTTGAGCAGAAAAATTCCTGTAAGCGGATCTATTTTAAGAGTTAGAGCCAAGTGGGCCAGAAAACTCAAGACGAAAATTCCATATCCTAAGAATAAAGAAAAGTATACTGGTGTTTGATGAATTATCAAAATCGTTGTCTTTTTGGTAAGGCACAGATATCTGGGTATACCTTTTTCTCTACTCTTTTGTTTCCCGAAAATATGGTATCTTTAAAACTCCAGTTTTTTTTTTGTGTTGCAAGAATCTTTTCTAAAGTTACGTTCGGTTTTCTTGCATTTTAGGGGTTTTAACATATACTTGTAAATTTTTCCGTAATAAAATTATATTTTTGTTCGTTTTGAAATTAAGAGTAGTAATTGAATTAAGAAGCGGAATTTTATTGATTTCAGGTTCTGGTAAGTTTTACCAGTGATAAAAATTTCCTGGTGCCCATTGAAGTACGCCCCTCTACTTCCCATTATTCGATTCAAAGTTTAGTAAAAAATCATTAAATTTTATAAACCAAGCGCGAATAAGGTGCCCGATCAATGAAAAATTTCCATATAACCCGAACCCATCCATCGCTGAACCGGTGATGATAGCACCTTTAATGGCTGCTCTATTGGAATTTTCCTCGAAAACGACCAATTTTGACAGATCGTTTACTGTTTCCTCTTTTTTTCTAACCTTACAAAATTATGCTACCGCGAAGCAAACCGGTCTCGTGCAATTAATCTTTTATTCGGTTAATTTGATAGATAATTGTTGGATACGAATACCTCAAGTCGCGGTTTTTATAGTTCCGATCGTCATAAATATATGTGGGATGGAAAAACAAACTCAACCAGACAAACAGCACTGACAATACACATGCTAACGAACGAAAGACAGGGGAATGGGAGACTGCGTCCCTTCGATCAAAACCAGTTTCGCTTAATCATTTTAACGTAGAGTCAGTCCTTTGTAAAACTTCGTATAAATCGGTCGTTACTGCTCCATACTTAAAGAAACCTAGATGAAAACTCTATTTATTCTTTCGGATAGTAGACTATATTGTGCGTTAAGAGCCATACCCCACAATGTCTACATCGAGCTAGATGGATCAAGAGCCTTGTACTGTTTGAAAATCTATTTATTTAAGCATCAGCTTAAGCTAAAGAAGAAAGACGAAAAGGCTATGAGAGAAATATGCATTTTCACTGTGATTCAAAACCTCTACCGGATGGTTAGCAAATTGCGTGGTGCCCCGCGAAATTAAAGAAAAAAATTTGTTTTTTTTAGGAATAAGGACCACCCTACCCCACATATATATGTAATTGAATTCTCCGGGTAGTAAATGTGTATCAGATAAAATACTTATTGACATTGGTGTACCACAGGGGTCTACCCTTAGTACTTTCCTTTTCAACGTTTGTATCAACGGCATCAGTAGTGTTCTTATAACCAATAGTGATTATGCATTATTTCCTCATGTTATTGTTAGAATTTTGATGAAGGTATCTCAGATATGAAACTTGATTTAAATAATCTTAGTTTTGGGCTTACAAAACAAAAATGATGATTATTGGCAAAAATTTTATAAGTGATAGTGTACACTGTACAGGATATAACCCAGGTGCCAGGTGGTATAGCTTAGCATGGCTATCAATGTGAATGCTTGACAAACTTAGACCCTAAGTTGATTCATTGTTATACCATATGAATCAAATAGACTTTCTCCCTACTCGTTGAGTCACTTAAAGCTATTTGCAATAATGGGTATATTTGTTAAGTCTCTGAGATCTATATAGTAGTACTCTCCTATGTAGATGAAGCCTACGTCTTTAAGATACAGCAATACTTTTACAGAGAAGATGAGGAACCGGTTATTCCTCTTCTTCATCAATACAGCTTCTGCAAAAATCGTTTGAAAATACTCCGAGTCTCGTTGCCATCTTGAAAGATAATAGGCAATGAAGGGCTGGTAACTGGTATTGAGCTCGTAAAGACAGAATCAAGAGATTTAATGGCTGCTTGGCTTTCCAAAAAGATGCGCATATCACTGATTGATATCACATTTTCTTAAAGCCAAGACAGGAGTTCCAGGAATATGAAGTCATCCCATATAGGTCTGAAAGGGATGGTAACCTTAAATTTTTGTTGAATTCTTTTTTTCAAATGGTTATTAATAGTACCCTATTAGAAACATTTTTTTTTTTGTTTAATTTTTTCCAAATTTAATTATTGTTTCCGTAATTGATTCGTACTTCAACAAACTCAAAGGACATAGCTACATTTAAAATAAGAAAATTAAATCCATAGATTTTGTAATATATATATACATATATCCATCGGTTTCTTGGTGGAAAGAATCTATTCAGAACGTTAATTGGATTCTATTATAACAGAGGCAATGCAATCTTAATTTGATCTTAATTAAAATCTCACCGACAAAGTGTCGTAGGGTAATGAATGTTTAACTTTGTGCAATCAGCTTACAACGAAATAATTTAAATAATACAGCAGATACATTACGGCTTACGTTTTGTAATCCAATTTATCCTTTCTTTAGTGTTATTAAGACAATGGAGGGAATCATTCTTTCCGTCAGGTCGGTAACTATGTTTTATGTACGTAATTGAAATGCATCTCTTTTCGTCTGTTGTACTCGGGACTCTTGATTTACAGTGAGACAAAGCCTATACTTATCGCACTGGTATTCACTGGCACACAAAAATGCATCTTCTTTGGGAAAGTTGGAAGTTTCCTTAAATTCTTTAAAAACGTTGTGGTGTTTAGCGAATTTCAGTTTTAAATTTCTCGTGAAATCAACAATGCATAATATACATACATAACATACATACATACTAGTTTTATATAAATGCCTGTAGTGGAATTGTTTTGGTAATGATTCAATAGTGCTTCTAGCTGCGCACAGCCACTGCTTGTTTCCCACATTTTTGCATTCATTCCAGAAACACACGATATCTCTCTGGCATTGTGTTCCTCTCCTGATAAACTTTTCAGCTGTAGCACATAGATATAGTACGAAAGTTAGCGTTGTATTTTTAGAGATTTTACTATAGAAGTAAATGATGAACAAAATAAAAGTCAGGTCCATTCACTTCTAAAAAACTTAATTTAAGTTTAAGCTAACATTTTTTCAAAATAGGAATATATATGTTTAATTTCATTTTATGATTTCTCACAATTCATTTACAAGCTTAAAAGCATTGTAATTCATTGAGTTGCATGGAGTTCTTATCACTCGCTATCTATAAATTTTTTAGTTATGAACTCATATTTAGAAAGTGGCTAAGTGGGAATAATCTTTGGTTGCAGGGTAAATAAATTAAAGGCAACATTTTATTCTACTTTGAGCAAACTTCCATGGGCTGACTTTTTGAAGAAACAAGATTTGAGATTGCATATCCCTACGTTTAGTTCATCAACAATTATTAAACTTGCCATCCACTTTATGAACAATTTTGAGTAACGATTTTTTTATAATTCACATACGCTCAAGGGTTTATTGTGAGACTCTTAATGCTCAACATAAACTTCGAACGAGCGATGGGAATTGGGAATATTAGGCGGAGAGAAAGGAGATGTCGATGAACATTGGTCTTGAATGCTTTCAAATTGAAATGGCAGAGAAAACCATGCCGGATAAATTATTCCATAATCGTGTTGTGCGACTAAAGAACGAATCTCTGTATTTGACGATTGATCTAAAATGTGGCTTGAGGGTGAACTGATTAGCATTCCCTGTGAAACGGATATCACAAGTGAATAGTCTTAGGGGAGGAATGCAACTGCCTTCTTCGATTGAACATTGCTTATGGAAGAAGCGATAAAACAAAGAAAGGCTTCACTCCGACGGTATTCAAGAGATGTGAATGATTATATGATAGTCCTTTTTTCCTATCAATTTTAACGCTCTGTTATGGATTCTATCTATAAATTGTAGACAGATGAGAAGGGGTGACAAATTTCTTACATCGATACACGAATCCTTAGCATTTAGCAGCGTTTTTGTTGGTCTCGAGAATGTAGTCATTCCAACGAAGATCGTTGTTGACACACATACTGAGTACTGAGAGCTTTTCTGCTTATGCAAGTGCTATTCAAGAACAATTACAGGGGTACATTTTGCTTCTACGGCGTTGAGTTGAACGTTGAGTTTTTTAAGTATTAAAATCCACACGATTTTGTATACCCCATTTAACAATGTTGTAAATATCGGGGTTTATAGTGCTTATCATACGATTCCGTTGCAATTCCCATCCGAAAGAGATGTACTTGAATTTGAGAAAAATCGAGCATGCAGTTCTCAAAAATTGAGTTTAAAAATAAAACTTTTTATTAAAATCCAATGAAAATTGTTTGTTATTTTCAATCCACAATTCTTCTTAGGCGATTTAAAAAGAGGCCATTACGGATCGTAAAAAGCCGAAATCCAGTTACTTACATCTCTTCTGAGGGGACCTAACATTTTCAGCCGATTCCAAATTTCATGACAAAAGATAGTCTTGCAGGATTGGTCAAATTTTCGCAGGAGCCAGTAGACCTTAGAAAAAAATTTTAGGAGCTTTAGTATATAAAAATTGATCAAAATCAGTTACCAGTTACAAACTTAAATGGTTCTATAACAGTACCATTAATAATAATTTTTTTTGATTTTTTTAATGATTAGCCAGCTTTAACTAAATGAAATATTTTAAAATTTTTTAAAACAAATTTGTGGACCAGGTGTCGAGAACACATATTTTTTTTATAAATTTCGAATACAAATTCATATGGCAAGTACCGTTATTTTTGAAATAAAAAAAAAACGCTGTAGTCAAACAGAGAGATAAAATTGCTAGATATGCCCAGTCTGAACCAAATTTCGAGTTTGATTTTTTTTACGAATGCATAACCTATCGCAATTTAAAAAAATATTTTCAATAGTGCAATAATATAAACGAATTAATCATTACATTTTTCTATAATGGAAAAAAGGATTTTCCTTGGTTAAGGTGCACAACCGTTTTAATCAAAATTTTATTATTTGCAATGCAACTATAACTTTCATACTATAATTTAACCAGGCTATCGCTAAGTTTCACTCAACCGCTTCGATTTAATTTTACGCTTTAAGACCGAACAAATGAATTCGCTTGTTCTTGTAGCTTTTTCGGCGAAACAACTATGGCGGATGGGAGCACGAACCATGGAGAATGAATGCATTGCGCACAGGATGAAAATGCAGCCTCGTTTTGGCCAAAAAACATTTATTTTTAATTAGCCTTAAGAACTACGCTCGGATGAATTTTAAATAAGAAAAAACTTTTTTCAATTATTCTTTTCGTTATTCGTTTTATTTTTTTTTTTTCCGAGTTCATGTCCAGATTGTGGAACACTTTAAATACTCAAGACTTTATATTCCTAAAATAAATACACAATTCAAAGATGAGTAGTAAATATTTTTAAGATACATTTGGTTGTTAAAGTTTTTAATGAGCCTGTCAACCCGAGGACAAGATGTGTTAGGTTTGTCTGTGTGTGTGTGTGTACGAGTATTGTTTGAGATGCACCTTAATTCAATTAGGGCTAAATATATTTGTTAACAAGCATGCTGCAGCGTCCTTACGACAAAGTTCTCGTGCCTCAATTCAAATGCTTGTGACGCCCCAGGTGGGCTTGTAAGAAGTTTGTTTAACATGTCTGTGGAGGATATGAGTTTGATAAGGCGATAAATCCGGCGAGATATGGATGTGAAAGGATGTGATATGTGATTAAGGATGTTAATATTAAATACATGTCACAGTGAATTTGGTTGTTTGTCATTATAATTTTAGAAACATACCTTGCATGTATGTACCTTAAGTGAAAGAAGACTTAGGGACTTCGTTTGATAAAGATGAAGACAATAGATTTTGGAGTTGACATTCAATAGATAGAAGATAATATGGTAAAGAACCTTAATAGAATTGACTATTGGAATTGTTGGTTTTGTGTACAGGATTAAATATAGGTACCTCGATTCAATTTCAGTTATTGCTAAGTTGGATCACTTAGAGAGGCTACAAGGATGTACGAGTATCTATAATAATAAGAAGGAGGACAATAGGCTTTGTTATATGATAGCTAGCAGGAAATTACGGTTAATCTAGATAGCTACTAACTGTAATCCAAAATGCAAATGCGTTCTAAATTATTTCCAAGACGAAAGCCAGTTAATACCTTGGTATTAGTCCAACATAGAATTTCTTGTTGTTTAATTGCTATAATAATTTTTCACAATAACCCAAAGTTTAATGCTATTTCATGTACATTGGTGTGTTTTCTGACAAAGGATTTTAGGTTTTGTATTAATTTATTCATTTTAAGCCTTTTCTTCAAGCTCAAAAGTCAAAAATCTCACTATAGCTCTGAATAAATCCTTGTCAATTTCCTGTCAGGTTACACATTTTAGGGCAAGAAGGAAGCCACACTGGTGGAACTTAAGAGTTGAACCGATTAGATATAGCTGAAGAAAGCTTGTTAAATCGAATCCTTATAAATATATAAAAAAATTGAGGAAATCCTAAAAATCCACCTGAAGAATAGTCTGTTATAATATAGAAGAAACCTCCGAGGCAAACAAAGTTTGATTAAAAGGAAAAAACTGCATTAGGCAATCAATACCTACCGACTACTCTTTAGTAGCTGTCTAAGTATCATCAATATTCATGTGCTATGGAGAGAAGTAAGCGTTGTATTTAAGTCCATGTAGAACCAAAAGATCCCAGAACTATTAGTCTATCATCATTCATTCTCATATCTTTTGAGTGTATCATTGATATCCATTTAACTACAAGCATTGACACTAGCTTTTTGCCTACTGGTCAGCAACCGTATACTGTAAAGGGAAATTGGTGGTAATAGCTGATACTTCATACGCTGGTTAGAACCACCGAATACTCCCTCCATCATAAAGAGTATACTATGGTCGCCTTCCTTGATTAACAGAGCGGCTTACACAATGTTGATGAATCTGCAATCGCGTCTGAACTGTCATCTCTGAATGTAGAAGGTTTTCTTGGAGAGTTCATCAATCAAACGCTAACTGGCAGGATTTTTAATTCAAAGCAGATCTTCTTGCAGAATGGGCAGGTTTTCTGCAAGAAGATTTTTTTGCCTGTTCTACAAGAAGATCTGACAGCACAGAGACGCTGCAATGCGGTATACTATCACCCCTTCTTTGGAACTTGGTAGCGAATGAGTTGTTGAGGCTTTAATTGGTACCAAAATGAAGGTAATGAGTAGTAGAATTTTTTTACTTTATAAAATACAAAATTCTGATTTAAACATTCTTTTAAATCCACTTTTATTATTTCACTGACAGAAATCAATTTCAATGAACAGCTGATTTTCTTTTTTTTTAAATATGGAACACAATCGTTCCACTGAATGTGTTCGATTCTCTTTCTATTCTCAAAAAATGTCAGTTTTCCTTCCAATGATCAACTCTAACCTCAAATCTATAGAATTGGTTGTAATCAGCCACTGAAAGGATCTTTTACCGAAACTTTTCAAAAAAATGCAGTCAGCATTCCACTGATTTGTTCCAATGATGCATTTCAATGAATGCTATAACTGGGACCTAATAATATATCATTTTAAAACTTAACATGTAAAATAACATGCATTCGTAAATTTACAAGTTCTCTTTGTTACATTCTCCCTGCTGTTCTATAACAAAAGTTGTGAAACACAATGGCGCATTCACTATAAAGTAGTGCGCACGTAGTCAACTCATTGTGATTGCCTCAATACAACCTTTGTTTATATAACCTATGCTATAATACGAGTATTATAAGTAATATAAGTTTTATGTACAAAGATACAACTAAAACATAAGTCGAAATTTCCCCTCCGACGTAGTATAAAAGTTAGTGGATAATGATTTTGACATTTCACAATCAGCTGTTTGATGAAATTATAAGTTTAATTTTTGGTGGAAGATATTTTCAAAATGAAATTATTAAAAAAATAATATTAGGTGCGTTTTATTATCCACAAATCTATCTGGATCCGGATCTGGATCTTCCCTTGAAAATAAAACGATACGAATCTTAGTGACAGCAGTGTTATAAGTCCGTCTCTTTTTATCCTTGGGTTTGTAAATTTTCAATTATTTCTTGTCTTTTTTCTTTACACTGTAGCTTGCACTACCTTATCATAAAAGCCATCTACTCGCCAGTGTAATAACTAATTTTTGGATCTTTGAAATAGATCCCGATAGAAAATAGGATCCCAAATTGTTTTTGTAATACATGTTAAAACTTAATCCAGATCCGGATCCAGATAGATTTGTGAATAATAAAACGCACTTAATGTAATGAAAAAAGAAAAGAAACACTTGAAAATCAACAAACATAACCAAAAGAGAGATGAGAAACAACACAACTCTCACTATGATCCGTATCGTTTTATTTTCGAGGGTTAATCTATATGGATAATTGGCGATACTTAAGGCTAGTCGCTAGTAGACAACTGTGATCGAAATCAAATAGTTTAATCACTAGTTTAATCACAACTCTTTACTCATGCTCACACTCTTTTCTCTCTTGCGCTTATAGAAAACAGCTCAACTGTTGCGATGCGAGGGCAATCGTTTAGTTTGTGTCAAACACAAACTTTTTAGTTGCTCGAATCGAGTTGCTCAAAGTGCGCGGTGTCCCATATAAGCCCATATGTTTCATTTTAGCAACCAAACAGTTGTGAAACTAAATATTGAATGTGCGCGCCTGGCTTAAATGCGGCTGATGTGACATTAGGCGTTTTCCGTTTTAAGCTCAGAGCAGAGAACTGAGATGTCAAAAAAATATCTGTGTTTCCTTTTTAACTCATGTTGTGTTTCTTTTTTTCAATCAGAGCTAACTCGAAGTTCGCTCTATAAGTTCAGATCGAGCAGATGCAGTAAGAAACTGAGCGCAATTAACTTCACTTTTTTTGCGTGATTTGACAGAGACGGCGGCGAAAAAAATAACCAACAAACAAATAAAAAAGGAGATTCGCGCCTTTGACAGTTCCGTACTCCGGTATGTTTTATGAGGCGTTTTTCTTTTTTTATTTCAGAGCAGAGCCTGAGTTGTCAAAAAATAAATTCTGCCTCTTTTTTAGTTCAGAACTTCGAATACGTGTGTCTTTTTTCGCTCTAAGCATGTTCAGAGTGGCACTCTATGAGCTAAGAATAAAATAAATGAGCAGACAGAGTTAAATGCTTAACACAACCATTTGACAGGTGGATATAAAAAAAAAAGGTGATAGCTAAGTGTTTAGGCCAGGTGTGTTTCAAAAACAACTCAGAGCGTTCAGAGCACGCTTAGTTCAGAGGATGTTCAGAACATGCTTAACATGCTCGGAGTTTGTTCAGAAATTTTGAACTAAGAAAGAAAAATGTCATACTCTCACACGCTTAAGAGTCAAGACCTGCTCAGTGCTCTACTCAGAGAGTTCAAAAAGCAAAACACCTATTACTATTACGGAAGTGTAAGCAAATTATCAGTCAATCGCAAGTCGTTCCAAATATGCTTAAAAATCAAAGTTAGATAGCAAAGGTATAAGTAAGTGTTTGGGAATCTTTAAGTTTGATTGGAAATGATTTTGTTTGAAGTTTGAACGTCTTAATTTTCCTCATTTCCTTTTTTGTATGCCGATGTCTTCTAACAGTTTATAGGTACACATACCGCAAGGAAAAATAAAGAAGTGTAACCTTTCGCTCTTATAGCCTCAAAAGTTATTGCCTACAAAGATTGATTTGAAAAATTTGAATCGTAACCTTTTAAGAAAGCTGGAATTAAAAAACAAGTTAAATTTGGAGAGTAGTTAGAAATGGGCATTGGTCAAGATTTTCTTTATTTAAACTTAAAGGCAGATCACCCTAGAATAATAAATAAATAATTTTACATACAAAAACTTGGTATCAAATCATTTTTGCGAGACTTTTTTCGTTTTATTAAAAAAATGTCATACCCTATATAGCGAAAGTAAAACTAACAAACTGGTAAGGTTTTATTATGTCTCCAGAGTGGCGCCTTTATTTTCAAAAAATCATATCAAAGTGTACTCAAGATTAAATTTTGTCTTAAAGAAAACAAAATTATCAAATCTCTATCACTGTCCTAGACCAAAAATAAAACTAAAACATCTTAAACTCAACACACATTTCAATACCCCTGTATAAACACTTGAAAGTAGTTACATACATATACGTTTGTAAACAATTTCTCTGCTCACAATTAAAACTAAGCCAACATAAGGGAAAATCGATTGGAAACCACAGAAGTTGTTGTTTTGTTTTCAATTTTGGAAAACTTCCAAAATTTTAGTTTGAGCAAAATATTTTCAAACAAAAGATACAACACACACAAATTTGTATAAAGAGGCCAACTGCAAACTTATTTCGCATAAAATTTATATCCACGAGTACGTAGAAAGGATGAAACATATTTCCATTATCCTTTTGTTGGAAGGAGAAGATCTACAAAATGCCAGATAAAATGTGTATCACACACACAAAAAAAAAGTGACGGTAGCTATATTAAAGCCAAGACAAATCCTTGTTTGTGTTGGTTGCATTTTCAACATTCTTTATCAGAAAAAAAAACATTCGAAATCCTAAAGTGTATGAAATAAAAAATTAGAATCCCACATCCTTGACCCAGCCTCGGGTTAAAAGTCTCTGGCCATAGAAAAGAAACTTCTTAAATACGTTAGAATTTCTATAGATACGAGTATCTGTCATACTGAATTTAGATATTCTTTTGCCTAAGAAATATTATTTTACGGTCGCATTGCGTATAGAAAATAATAAAACCTTTTTTTCTTTTCATTTTAGAAAACTAGAGGATATCTCAAAAAACACACCACAAAAGCCAGCGACGACGACGCCATCAGTGTTCATTTGAAGCCCCAAACGAAAATATCCTGCAAATCAAGGCCACCAAATGAGCGCCAATTGGCTTCAACTCTGTCGCATGAATAACTCTTCAAGGACCCTGCGTTTGGATATCATTAGCGACAGATAGCAATTCGTTGGCGCTTTTCCTGCGGCAAAAAGGATAACCAATAACCATACCAATAATGATGCGAATGATTAGAATAATAATGATGAATTAAACAGGGATCCGCAGGATCGCATAAATGAATTCTCCTTCCAACTCTTCGCTGCCGCGCTCCGCACACGCGAGCTACTTCAAGGACTTGCTATTTAATTGAAGAAGAATAGATAAGGAGGCGTGCAAATTGAACTTCTTGCCGTTGAGCTAGTCGTGCAAGTCAAGCAATTCACATTAATATCCCGCATCCACACACTGTCTTTATATCGATCTATCTTGCTATCTTCAGCGCATCCTTGCGGTCGAGGACATCACAGAGCGCTATAGATAGATAGAAGATACACCTCTGCCTTTAACACATCCTCATCAACAATATAGAAAGATACATTCCGTCAGCATTAAAATAGGCAAATCAATCAAATTGGATTCAAATCGAGTTAACGCGGTGGAGCCGTACTACTTTGGTGGTTTGCGTGGTTTTCGTATTCGTGTTGGTTTTCCTCATCCTCATCCTTGTCGTTGTTGCTGTTGTTGGAGCAAAAATAGTCTCAGCATCATTGAGATACATCAATCCTACGAAGCTTGCCAGAGGACTTTTAATAGTTCACAGGGAAATGAGATGAAGTGGTTTCAAGTGGCGATAGATATGATTCTTGTGCTATCATTCATATCAAGTAAGTTAATATAGACGTATAAATGTGTGTTGAGTTAAGGGATATAAATAGTGATGTTTGATGATTGATTCTCTTCAAGTCCTACCGGTCTTCTATCAAACCTTCTTGAGTGAG
Source organism: Philhelius festivus (assembly GCA_963931855.1). Classification (NCBI taxonomy): domain Eukaryota; kingdom Metazoa; phylum Arthropoda; class Insecta; order Diptera; family Syrphidae; genus Philhelius; species Philhelius festivus. Next base: position 90,719,571 of record OZ007556.1, read on the forward strand.
GTTAAGTTCATCAGAGAAGATTTATTGGGGTTTTTTGTTATACATAATGATACAAACATTTTTGGGTATAGATAAAGTTGAAGTTCAATTTGTCTGAGTGTGGTTCCATCATTCATGTAAGATGCGCAATTATTGATATTTATTGAGGGGACTTTGGAATAAGGAATTGATAAATTGAAATCAAAAGTTATAACTCATGCTAATAGCCCCAGCCCACATAGTCTATAAGCAATTAATTAGAGCCAATAAGTTTATTATTATTATTCGAGGTAGAATTATTTCGATTTTATTAAGTCATCTTTAGGCCAGGAAGTACTGATTTGAAGTTATAAAATTGAGTACTATAGACATTTTTTAAGTTCAGATCAGAGCCAAAAAATAAATTGTGTTTCTTTTATAGTTCAGAGTGTTCAGAGCTATGAATATGTGTTCCTTTTCCGTTCTGAACATGTTCTGAGCTTGTATAGATTGTACTCTATGGGTTTAGAATAAAATAACTGAACAGACAAAATTAAATGCTCAACACAAGCATTTGAAAGATGGAAATAAAAAAAAATTGGTGACAGCTAGTGTTCAGGTATGTTTCAAAAAACAACTCAGAGTGCGTAGAGCACGTTTGGTTCAGAGGATATTTAGAACATGGTGCCCAAATATTGTATCGCGATTTTTACATGCGACTTATAGGTACTATAAGGCAAGTTATGCATTCGTAAAAAAATCGAACTCGAGATTTTGATCAAAGTTGACATTACGATGATACGTGTAGCGAAGACCAAAAAAGTGGGTCTCGCAATTCATTCTGTCTGTCTGTCTGTCTGTCGGTTCGACTACAGCCTAAACGGTTCGGCCGATTTTCTTCAAACTTGGTAGATATGGGTTTTATTTTTTTCCCCCGGACGTTTTTTTCTGTTTTTTTTAAGACCAAAAATAACGGTACCTGCCATACGATTTTTTTTTCGAAATTTTATAAATATTTTTTTTCTCAAAAACTGTCCCACAGAATTTTTAAAAAAAAATTTGAAAAATTTCATTTGGTTAAAACTAGCTAATGGTTGAAAAAAAATTTACAAAAAATTGTTATTTTTGATAGCCCCCCTGGGTCCATTTTTTTTTTTTTTGATTTTATCGAAAACGGTACAGCCGATTTAAATAATTTTTTTTATGAAAAAGCTCCTCCAAAGTTTGAATATTATTATTTATTACATAATCAAATTTTCAATTTTTAATTTTTTGGATTTTTAAAAAAAAAATCAAATTTTTTTTTTGGAAACTCAATATTTCAAAAACCCCATGCTCGATTTTTTTCAAACTTGACAAATAAAAGTTTCTTAACATAATCTACAAGATTTGAGAAAAAAAATTTTGTTTTATCTAAAACTAACGGTACCTTTCATACAAATTTAAAAAAATGGTTTTCGAAAATCGTATTTTTCTCGAAAACGGTTCCGAGAATTTTGCTAAAATTTGTTTTCTTTTGATTAATCTTCACGATCTATAATTTAATAAAAAAATGTTAAATCTAGATATTACTGACTGTACCTACCATAGAACGATTTTTTCGAATTTTAAATTTCTCATTATCGACATAACGGATTTTAATGAAATTTTTTATAAAGAAGCTCCTAAAAAGTTTAAAAAACATTGCATTTAAAAACTTAAGAAAAACTATTTTTTCAATTTTTAGAAAAAAAAGTCATTTTTTTTGAAAAATTCGATATCTCAAGAACGGCTTAGTATTTTTTTTTGGAAATTAGACTTTTATTCGTACAATAATAAAAACTTAAGGTTGGCGTACCAAAATTTTTTCTTAAGAATGTTTTAAAAATTTTGTACATAAAAGCTTATTTTTTTAAGGAACCACTACAACGACTTATAATTTTTGTTTTATTCATTCATTAATTCATATTTGCATAGCATTCTGTTTTTATCTACTAAGAGAATTTAAAAAATTTATTTTATCCTTATGACCAGTTTTCTTTAATAACGTTCATTTTTAAAATTCCTAGTCTATTACATAGGAGCAAGTATGTGCGACCCAGTCGTGCATTTTATTTTTTAGTACTCTGCCAATTTTTTTGTTGTCATATTGGCCAAATTTAATTCTAAAGTACATTCCACACTCCTTCGCATTGTTGAATTTTAATATTTATAAATATATCTATTTATAATTTATATCAAATGTAAGCAATTAGTTGGTAATACTTTATTCAATACTAGCGTACCCGTGCGGGAACTCCCGCAAGCAAATTTGTTTTTTTTTTTTCAACTGAAGTTTTTCAAAATAAATCATGTGTCTATAAGTTTCTGTAGATTCGCTCAGTTTTTCTTGCATTGGAAATCTTGTGTAAATGGAAATCTTGTGTGAAGTACGGAATGTTGTTTTTGGGTGTTTATTTTACTTCTGTGTGTTGAACAGCTCTATTTGAAAAAGACGACTTACCACTGAAATAATAAACACGTTTAGCTGGATTAAAACAAAACAGCAAACCAATAAATCCAATCAAGTCCTTTTCTTAAAGGTAACGGAGCCAAGCGAAGGATATTTTGAAAAAAACTAACAAACAATGAACAAATCACATATACGTATGTAACTATCCTATAACAATGTATGTATAGTTAAACCTGTAGACACATCAAGTTTAACTTACCTTAAAATAGTTTAAATTCAAAGACACACAAATATTTGTCAATTTTTTTTTGTTTTTAATTCGGAGAATTTTATTTTTTTTTTTAACTTTTTTGAGTGTTTTTATCGTTACTGCTTAGGTAAATTAATCAAACAATGCCCCTCCTCTGCGCCCGCACCACCAAAGTATGGCATTTCAATGCAACTACTTATGTATACTTATGTACTAAATTTCAGTGTAATACGAAGATAGAAGTAGAGATAAATAATTTTGGGGTGTTTCGACCACCCAATGCCCCTCCCCTGATAATAAAAACAGTAGCCTATACGGTAATCCAGACTATAAATTTTTTGTGTGTTAAATTTTATCAAGATCCATTCAGTTGTCCAAGCGTTATTGAGTAACAAACATCCATACATCGTAACATTCACATTTATAATATTAGTAGGATTTTATTAAACTCCTATTTTATAATTTTTCCACAAGAGAAATCGACAACGTCGACGTCCATGTTTCTTGTATTAAAATATTGTAATTTTTATAAATAATTTTACGACAAGTTGATTTGCAAATGTAGAAGTTACAGGAGGTACAATCTATTGCGACATTTTCTTACTTGCTTAATGTTAAAAATTATCTATCGAAATTCGGAAATTTTGAGAAAAATATTTGGCATTACTGGTATCTGATTCTACTTTCATACATAGTACCAATTTAAATTAGAATTTTAAACAACTTTTGAATAGAATTAAAAGTCGAATGGAGTAACATAGTTGGACCCAGTGCCGCCGCTGGGTGTTCGTGCGCCCTTGTGCAAGAACCTTAAATTGCCGCCCCATGTCTCGGAGCCGTTTTCGAGAAAAATACGATTTTTGAAAACCATTTTTTTAACATTTGTAAGGTGGGTACCGTTATTTTTAGGTAAAATAATTTGATTTTTCTCACATCTTGTAGATTATATTAAGAAACTTTTATTTATCAATTTAAAAAAAATCGAGCGTGGAGTTTTCGAAATATTGAATTTTCAAAAAAAAAATTTGAAACTTTTTTTTAAAATTCCAAAAAAAAATTGTTTGAAAATTTGAATACACAATTCTATTTAAATTTGTTGGTAGCCTTAGCGTTAAAGAAAATGAGCCCATCGGTTGTACCGTTTTTGAGAAAATTAAAAACAAAAAAAATGGTTCCAAGGCGGTATCATTAATAAATCGAACAGTTTTTGAGAAAAAAAAATATGTTTAAAATTTCAAAAAAAAAAAAAAAATCGTATGACAGGTATCGTTATTTTTGGTCTTAAAAAAAAGAAAAAAAAATGCTATCTACCAAGTTTTAAGAAAATCGGCCGAGAGTTTAGCTGTAGTGTGTATGTGTAGTCGAAAAGACAGACAGACAGAATTGCGAGATCCACTTTTTTCGTCTTCGCTTTCATCGTAATGCAACTTTGATCAAAATCTCGAGTTCGATTTTTTTTTAAGAATGCATAACTTGCCCTATGAGTCGCAAGTAAAAACTTTAAAAATATGGATATTGATGCAAATCTGACGAAAAAGTTTTCCCTTAAAAATATTTTCATTTTTTAAACCACGAATTGTTGATGAATCGCGTATAAGCACCGTTAATGCAGAGGAAGTTCTGGAAAAACCTAATCGCGTATAAGCGAAACCGCGTATGCTGAGACCGCCTATATGGAGGGTTCAGTGTACATTTTCACGCAGTTACTGTCCCAACATTTAATATCTCTTTATCTTAAAGAAAGGCAGAAGGGCCTTTTGATCAAAATTCACCAATAAAACCGACCTTGATTCAAACAAATAAATAAAATTTTGAAAATGGTCGACATGGTTATGAAAGAAGGCTTAGGTATAACTTCAGTTTAATTATGGGGTCTTTTGAGTTTTTCGGAACAAGTATTAGATGTCATTTTACTTCTAAAGGAATTTACTATCCTAAGATCCTGATGACTTCGATTTTCTTCTAAAAATCAATCATCAATTACTTTCGAAAACAAAAACACCCAAACTCGATAAAATGTTGATATCACGCCATAGCTAACAGTTCAATGTTTTTCATAAATCCTTAAACGTATTTTTGCTCCTTCGCAGTTGTTCATGACTCATTAATAAAATGCCCCATCACATCTCAAGTGTCGACTGAAAAGACCCTTAAAATTCAATCAAGGCTTCTTTCTCCAGTCCTTGATATAAAATATATATATGTATTATATTGGTGGATACGAGTACATTATATTATTTTTTTTAACTTCCTTACCACTTGACCCAGAATATAGATCAAACTTATTTAACCTACCCTCATTAATGTGCTAACATCAACACAATTCCTCACTTTCACAAGTGTCAATAACGTTTCATACCATGTGACTGACTATACATATAGGTATAGTCTCAAGGAAAGGAGGTAGGTTAGGTACATAGTATATTCGATCCGTCCATGTATCCTTTATTTTTCAAAGAGTCGATACAGCAAGTAAACCCAAAAATATATGTATATCTTTATAGCCTCACTTGAGAATAATGTGAAGCACTAAAAAGAAAGTATGTGTAGGTAGAAAAAAATTGTCTGAAAGAAAAAATCCCCATAAAACTGTCCTCAAGGAAATCAGACAGAAGCTTGTCGACTTGTGCTCTTATTAAATTGAATTAGAAACAGAGTTACCATCATAAACACTTGTACATTATCCTCACATATAATTGTATAGCCTTTTCTTTGGTGCGATGGTGTGGTCCGGCTAGGCTTGGAATTTTCACCACCGATACTCACCCAACAATACGATGTCGGGCGTCCCCAACTTAATCCCTGAGCAGCAACTCAAGTGGATGCATTCAGCCAAGTTGTCCGTCGTCATACATATTAAACTCCTTTCTTTTAAAGGACGAAACCAGATAAAAAAAGCTCAGATTTTGTTTTCCCTTTTTTTCAATCTATTTTTCTGCTTACCATTGCAAGTAGGTGGGTGGGTTATGTTAGCTTTGTGTATGCATGTTACATAAGCCTTCTGCTTGTTAAAAGGATATACGATGGATGAAGGATATGTCGAGTGGTAAGGGAAAGGAAATTGTAACGAGTCTGGGAAGTTTTGCTGTTTTACCTATACTGGTAATGTACCTCAGGGATTCCGATTCTATGTCATCATGATGAGTATGAGTATCCGGTGGCCGCACTCCTTGGAGACCCTTCAAAATGAATGAAATGCAGAAGACCGAAGGGACTGGCCGGAAATCATCAAACACCTTAATAGATTTTGAAACTTACAAAAAGACTTATTCAAGGCTCAACACGCAAAAGAATTCTCCCAATAAAAAGTAATTTTCCCTAAAAGGATGAAAAGTTCAGCGTGCTATTTGAGAATACATAAATTTGTCCATCCAGGGAAAAAATTGTTTTCGTTCTTGACGACGACGACGGAGGGCGACGCGACGCGACGAAGCCTTCGAACTCATTCCAACTTTCGCAATTTGTGTGTTTTTTTCTTGTTTCATACAAATCTGACGATTGATTGCTCTTTTGTTTGTTTATATTTTTCTTAAAGGTGAAACCATTTTTTTTTATGATTTAGGTATTTGACAGAGAACCATCAACGCAATTCTTTGTTTTTTTATTGTAGTTTTGTTCTTTTTGAGATTTATTTCTTGAAGCGCAAAACAATCGAGCCACAGAGAAAAGACAAGCACTTTTGACGAAAGGTGCTTTTCATAAAGGATGGGTTTTCTTTTGTGTTTGACGGGGCTGAGAGTATGAAGCAATTTGAGAGCAGTTCTTTATTTGTGTTCTGCTGAATGTGTGAAGTGCAAAAGCCTTTCACCGTTAAATTCGAATTTTGTTTTTGTTATTTATGTATGTATGAGTGTATGTTGATAAATAAAATATTTCTATTGTTGGCTTTTATTGCGAAGAAATGTCTTATTTTTTTTTTTTATTTAAATTTGTGTCTTAATAACTTTGAAAGAAAAAAAAAAGTTAAAGTGGCACTTTATAAATGAAGGCTTTAAGGTAGAACAATAATTGTTGTCGTATGTCATATATGTATTTTAAGGAGCACTCGCAATTGCTTGATCAATAAAAAGTAAATTAGGTGAACAGGCTATCCTACTTTGCTTACGTTTTTCAAGCTGAATTACTGGCTATCAGGGAAGCATGCAAGGTACTCAAACAAGATCCAAACCACAACCAGAATACCTAAGGCTATTATCACAGTCAGGCGGCTGTTACAGCCATTACTTCTAGTACATCATCCTACAAATTGGTTCAGCAATGCGGGATGAACTTGCGAGCCTCAATGTTAACCATAATGTTACTCTGGGTTCCGAGTCATTGTAATATTGATGGCAATGAATGGGCTTGGCCTTAATATCTGACTTGCAGAAAGCGTCTACATTCCACTCGGAGTTAATGAAGGGCAATATTCTCTCAATTTTTCTCAATGAATCAAAACTTATTTGGAGCAGTTTAACTAACTGCATTATATCTGGAAAGATTTGGCTCACCTATAATAAATCTGATATGCAGACATGGGCAAGGCATATCCAGGATCGTAGCTACCTGTAGCGGACACTGGCTAATAGGAGAGCATGCAGTGAAGCTAGGCATTCCTCACAACACTCACTGTCATAGCTGTTGGGACCAGCTGACAGAGAAAACAGCCTCTATTTCCCCTGCAAATGCCCTGCTCTGTTCAAATTTAGAGGACAAAAATTAGGAAGAGCATTTTTTGAGGACATTGACGAACTTTCGAAAATGAAGATCAAAGACTTGATCACTTCTCAACGTGACGAAGTGGCTCTAGAATGAACTTCAGTTACTTCGTTACTGCGCCCCCCCCCCTACTCCCCTTTGATTCCTTAGATTCCGAGCGAACGGACTGAGGGCTTTGACGGAAGCTTACGGTTTTGGAGGCCGGATCATCACTCAATCGGATTGGCTACTGTTTTAGCACCAGATTGGCACAGATTCGGCCGATTTTCTTCAAACTTGGTAGATAGTATTTTTAATTTCCCCCCAGATGTTTTTTTCTCTTTTTTTAAGACCGAAAATAATGGTACCTGCCACGATTTTTTTTCGAAATTTCATAATAATTTTTTTTTCTCAAAAACTGTCCCACAAATTAAAAAAAAAATTCAAAAAATTTTATTTAGTTAAAGCTAGGAAATGGTTGAAAGAAAATTTTCAAAAAATGGTTATTTTTGGTACCCCCCTTGGAGCCATTTTTTGGGTTTTTGATTTTCTCAAAAACGGTACAATCGATTTTGATAATTTGTTTTTATGCTTAAGCAGTTTAAATATTATTGGGTACCTATTAAAATTTTTTTTTTTCAAAACTCAATATTTCAAAAGCCCCATCAGGCTCGGTTTTCACAAAAATTGAAAAATAAAAGTTTCTTAATATAAATTACAAGATGTAAGAAAAAAATGTATTTTACCTAAAAATAACGGTGCCCACCATACAAATGTTAAGAAATGGTTTTCGAAAATCTTATTTTTATCGAACACGGTTCCGAGAATTTGGCTTTATTTTTTTTATTTTGATTAATTTTTACGATCTATAAGTTAATAGAAAAAATAAATTTGAAATCAAGATATTACTGACTGTACCTACCATAGATTCATTTTTTTCAAATTTAGAATTTCTCATTATCGACATAACGGATTTTAATGAAAATTTTTATAGAGAAGCTTCTAGGAAGTTTGAAAAACATTGCATTTTAAAACTTTAAAGAAAAATAATTTTTGAATTTTTGAAAAAAAAAAAAATTGTTTTTTTTTTTTTTTGGAAAATTCGATATCTCAGAAACGGTTCAATATTTTTTTTTGTAAATTTAATTTTTATTCGAACAATAATAAAAACTTTAAATTGGCGTACTAAATTTTTTTCTTTAAAATTTTTTTATATAAAAGATTACAGACTTATGTATAATTTTTGTTCTTGCATAAGCTAATATTTGCTTGAATCACATGGCATCCTGTTTTTAGCTCCAAATACTAAAGGAGTTTTTTTAGTTTATTAAAAAATTAATTTTATGCTTATGAACAGTTTTTCTCTAATAATATTCATTTTTGAAATTCTTAGTCGTTAACATAAGAGCAAGTTCGTGCGAACCAGTCGTGCATTTTATTTCTTTTTGATCTCAATCAGAACTGGATGACTCTGTGAGAATGTCCACAATTTCCCATATCAATTCGACCTTAATGTTCACACGAGTTGTGGTATCAAAATGGTGCACTTCAGCGCTAACTAGGCCACAATGGTAGACTGCCAGTGTTAACCATATTTACCTGCGGACCTATCTTAATGCTTCGAAAACTCAATGCTGTCTATTGTCGTTGAAGCAAAATTTACCCCCTATTCAATTGTCGTTGAATGGCACTTGCATCGAAGAATCCGAAAAGCTCTCACTACTACTCGGTGTGTGTGTCAACGACGATCTTCGTTGGAATGACCACATTCTCGAGACCACCAAAAACTCTGCTAAATGCTAAGGATTTCTTTATCAGAAATTCTTCAGCCATTCTGATCTGGCTACAATTTATAAGGCCCAAAACTGGAGTAAAACTCACATCTTTGTGCATGTGTAGCCCACACTTCTCTTCATTTATTGGATAGAATCCAGAACAGAGTGTTAAAACTGATAGGAAACAGAACTATCATGGAATCCTTCCCATCTCTTGAACACAATCGGAATGTTTTATGTTGTGTTATCGCTTCTTTCACAAGTAGGCAGTAGACAGTTAGTACGAGTATTGGTCATCTGGTAGCCCTCGAGCCTAATTTGGGAGGTACCGTCAAATATAGAGATTCGTTTTTTAGACTTATAACACGATTATGGAATAATTTACCCGGCACGGTTTTCCCTTGCCATTTCAATTTGCAAATATTTAAGACCAATGTTCATCGACATCTCCTTTCACTCGTGCTAAGTTTATGTTGAACATTATAGGGGTCTCACAATAAACCCTTGAGCGCGTGTGAATTATAAAAAAAATTTAGTTTTTTGTTATTTCGTAAGCGACTGGAGGATCTAGAACGGCTGCTTCCGTCTATTTTTAATCGAAGATCCTTAATCTCGTTTGAAAGTGCGTTGACCTAGGCTTTTAGTCCTGATGGATCTGGCTTTGAAGAAAACGATTTTGTTGTTTCTACTGCCATGTTGAAGGGACGTGAAAGATCGATAATTTAATCGGCTTGAATGGTCAGTCCGTCACCTCGTTTATTGACAAGATGCCTCTTATTTAAATTAAAATCCCTTCAAGTCTCTCAATTGCTGCAGGAGTTTCGATGGTTTCGCTTCTGAAATTTAAGTGCCACGAAGGGTACGTCGGAATTTTGACTCATTGGTTTCGTCAAATGAAGAAATTAAGCGGTCTTTGATAGCATCTTAACTGTTTCTAGTTGGCGGATCGCGAGTAGCGATTGTTCATGGTGTCTGCGGTGATACGTGGAATGGCAAATGCGGCTTTCACTTGCACAATCCAGAGTGCAGGGTTTTCTCGCCAGATGGGTACAATTTTTGCTTCTCTTACTGCGTTAATCTCAGAGATCTTTTCAATTTGATCATTGTTGTCGCTCATTTTCCACGGAATTCTTAACGTTTCCGGGAATTGGACGGAGTAGAATGCGGACTTCGTCGGGGTCATTAGTTTGTGAATGTCACTAACTAATATTTACATTTAATTATGGTGATGCAACAGCTCGAAGAGAACGAAGATCTAGTGACTTACAACTCTCAATCAATCATTCCTGGTTGCGTGTTACCAGGAATGGAGGGGACCTAAAATTTTTAGCCGATTCTGGAACGTCTCATGAGCAGCACTTTTCATGGCAAGTGATACTCTTAAGAGATTTGCCAATTCCTCGCAAAATGAAATATGCCCCTGAAAACTTTTTTGCAACGGGAGAGAATCAAACCCAAAACCTTCTGCATTACGGTCCAACGAACTTACCATCATGCCAAGGGGTACACAAAATAAAATCAAAGGGCATGGTATTGCCCAGCCAACCCTGGCACTACACCCTTTCCACAGGAACAAACTCAGGCGATTTTTGACCCCTTCATCACCCTTCAGTACCAATGAAGTCAGAAACTTAAAATTCCGAATATTTGCTAAGCTAGTCAGGCACAGGCGTCTCACCAAATTTCAATTTTCTAGTATAAGCGGTTCCTGAGATATAAGGCCTCAAAAATCACAAGAACAGTAACTGGCTGACTGACTGACTGACAGATCATCAAAATTATGGAGCACTTCCCGACATCGTAGAATCTTGTAATTTTGCACAACGGTTGGTCTTGTCATGCAAGCAGAGTAAAATTTGATGATTTCCTTTCAGAGGGCATAGTATCCGCGCACTTTCTCCGAATTGGTGTTGGTTGAATGGAGCACTTCCGACTGCTGTAAAACGATGAAATTTGGTAAAGTGGCAGGGCTTAAAATGCATACAAAGAAAAAAATATAAAATTTGAGGTTTTCCATTCAGGGGCGTGGTATCCGCCCACTTCCTCAGAACTGATGTAAGTTATATGGCACACTTCCGATTGCAGTAGAACAATGAAATTTGGTAGAACGGTAGAGTTCAAATTGCATATAAAGGACCAAAAATAAAAATTGAGATTTTCCATTCAGGAAATATAGATTTTATGAATATAGATTTTATTTCTAAAAATTGTAATGATTCTGACAATATTTGTATAATTGTATAATTAATATAAGTGATATTCTATAGCCTACTATAGTCTGTCAAAGCTCTTCAAATCCAGAAATCTCACCATAACTTCAAAACTGCTGCTGTACAGGACCATGGTCCTACCAGTACTCACATATGGACCCGAGACTTGGGTGCTTAGCAAAAGGCACTCCGACCTCTTAGCTGCGTTCGAGAGAAAAGTCTTAAGGAGAATTGTTGGCCCCATACCTATGTGAGGAAGGACGATTCCGGAGACGGTACAAGCATCAACTGTACGCAATCTACCTAGAAGCAGATATCGTGACAAAAATTAAGCTCGGTAGACTCCGGTGGGCAGGGCACCTAGCTCGCATGAGCGAAGAGGAACCTGCTCGGAAAGTTCTTTGTGGTACATTCTATGGTAGACGACAGGTAGACCATGCTTGCGCTGGAGAGATGGCGTAGACCAGGACGCCCGAAGCCTTGGGGTGCGCAACTGGATGGCGTCGGCACCGGGATAGGTGGAGAGACTTGTTGAAAGAGGCCAGGACCGGAACCCGGTTGTCGAGCCGATGATGATGATGATATTCTTTGGACTTGGTCTGATAATGACAAAATGTTAATCCCTTGTAACATGAACAAAAATTTCGAATTTGAATTCATTGATCATTTGTGTTCTTTAAATTTTGTACAGAAGAATTCAGTCTTAAACTCTCTTAATAAAATTCTAGATTTAGTTTTTATTAGTAATGATGATCATTAAACCGACGTTTTTGAAGCTCCCTGAGAAAGTTCCCAATTTTTCAAATTTTTCAGGTCTTAATAGTTATCTAAGTATTTTTGATTGGGAGTATGAATTAAAGAATCTTAATGCTCAGGAAATGTTTTCTTTTTTCACAAGGATTTTTTAAATATTCTTTCCCCAGGTTTATTCCATGCATATCTAAAAGAAAATTGTCAATGCCCCCATATGGTACAATAATCAGATCCTTCACTTAAAAAATGTGAAAAGTAAAGCCCACGATAATACGAGTATAAAAAAACCCTTAGTGAAAGCGACTACAATCTCTTCTGTGTTCATAGGAAAGATTTTGAGGTTCTAAGCAAGTTTCTATATAGAAACTACGTTTAAGAGCAAGCTCAATATTGATTCGAAGTCATTTTGGTCATTTATAAGCAATAAGAAAAAAAACTATGTTTTTTAGTGATATTTCTAATAATGTTGATCAAACCCTGGATCTACATATTTGCTTTATTTTTCCAATCTGTGTATTCTAATTCAACATCCGATACTAATACAAATTTTGATAAAGTATCAAAGATTGATATTGAAATAATGCATCTTGATATCCTTCATGTTGAAAATGCGCTTTTTAATTTGAAACCAAATTCAAAGTCTGGTGTTGATGGAATGCCTGCCATAATTCTATCTCTTTACTTCTTATGTGGCAAATGTTTTAGAAAATGGATTGCAAGTAGATTCAATATAATATACTGATTTCAGCAAGGCGTTTGATTCAGTTAGTCACAGCATTCTCATTAAAAAAAAACTTGAAAATTTTGTTTTCCAGTCAGCAATGCTTAATTGGATCGCTTCTTTCTTAATTGGTAGAACCCAACGAGTATCCATAGAAAACAAATATTCGAGATCTATAAATTACACATCTGGTGTTCCTCAGGGTAGTCATCTAGGACCGTTATTATTCATATTTTTTATTGTCGACATAGTGTCAAGAATTGAGTTTTGTCAATGCTTAATATATGCGGATGATCTTATAAACTCTTTCTTAAAATAAATAACCTTAAGGATTGCTTAAAGGTACAGCATGATTTAAACCTCATTTCCAGTTGGGGTATTGAAGTTGCCTTAAACTAAATTTCATTAATATAAATAGGTACAACTTATTCTTCCTTTTTTTATAGTAATAGTATTTATTTATCTATTATAATTGTAAATAGTCTGTTAAGCTAAGCTTTTAGATGATTAAATAAATAATAAATAAATCGTGATATGTCATTTTTTTAGCAAATGGTTTTCACATCGAATTTTCGATCAACAGTGTGGATTTTTTTTTATGATTGCCACGAACTCAAGGGTTTATTGGGTGATCTTTATATTGTTAAACCAAGCACGAGCGTGAATGAAATTAGGGAAAGTATGTGTCGATGGACATTGTACTTGAATGTTTTGGAAATTGAAATATCTAGGGAAAACCGTGCTGGGTTAATTATCCCATAATCGTACGGCCAAAATTAGTCTCGAAGGGGAACTGATGGGCATTCACGGGTGCATTGGTTGAGGAAAGGAATGCAACTGGCTGCTTCGAGTGAGCATTGCTTGTGAAGGCTATACAACAAGGAAATACTTTTGAATTTTGATATGAGCTCATAGGAGTCTTTAGAATCCCTCAAAGTAAAACAAATTGCAAAGATTTCTTCCCATAAATCCGGTACCTAAAATAAATTATCGATTTTGTGTACTCGGACTTACAAGTAGTCCTTGTGAAGGTTGTTTATCTCTAAGTAGTTAAATATTGGCTTACCTGCCACTTAAATTTAATGTACTCTGAAGAAAATAAATATTAAGTGAGGATTACCACTTTAAATACTATCATCTAAAACAAGTCCCATATACGTATGTATAAATAAAATAAATGGCTTAAATATTATGTCACAAGCCACTTAACTACCAATGGCGTAAAATGTCCATGTTAAATTTACCATTCCAACCAATATACGACAAACACGATGATATATGTATGTACATCTACATATACATAAAAACCAACTAAATTTATTTCTTTTAAGGCATTCTCCTCCCCAACCCCGCTCCCTAATCCTTATGTCCACCTTCACAATATCTATGTATATCTATAAGACTTAATCCAATACAAAAGCCCATATCAAAAGTCATAACCTTTCAAACCCAAATAAAGATGTTATACTGCGATAAAATAATCCCCAAGAATATTCTTTATGCTCATCCAATAAACAACCGTATTAATATCATTCGAATGTGTTTGTCCCATTCTCACTCCAATACATCCATAATTCTTATCCCATATTCACATTTCGATTTCAGATACTCATGGTACCTATATTTTTGCCATCTCTCCATTTATATGCGAAAGAAGATGACGACCCTTGGTCCATTCCGATAAATGGAATATTTTATTTCTTGATTTCGATAAAACTTTCAGAACAAATTGTGCTACCCCTAGTGTCTTCAATATGAGAAAGGATACCCTGATAAAAAAGAGAAAATCCGTTTTGGATTTTTGTTGGTTAGAACATTTGTCTTCTTTGTTAGATCGCTTAGTGCCCAACCAACAAAAGTTTTGATTTATCTAAGTTTTTTGTATTTATTCTACTTCCAACATGTCTACATCTTAAGATCCACCGTTTGTAGTTGTGTTCTTAAAGAAGTTTCTAGAGAATTGTGAAAAATTGTCCGCCTTGGATACTTACGGAGGCACGGATCCGAGTGTTCCAATTTTAAATGACTCTTCTGCATAGATCTGGTTGAATTTGAGCGATGTCCTGTGATATGTTCAACTTAAGGGCATCGGTCGATTGTGGTTTATTCACAAAGACCTGCGACTTCTGGAAACCCCACAAAAAAAACACAAGCGGAATCAAATTGCATGACGTTGGTGGCCGATTTGCGTCACCTATGCATCAGATAACCTTATCCTCAAATCGCTCGTCCAGAATATCAATCGTGTGTCCTGCTGTGTGGCACCTAGCGCCTTTCTGCTGGAACCACATGTCCAGTTATTCATTCAAGAATTGCTAAAAAACAACCCAAATATTTCCGAAGCCCAGTCAGCGAAACAAAAGGCGTTGTCTATGGTCATGTAATTTGAGCTCCTGGGTAAGAGCTGAAAATTCTTTTAACGTGGACACCTACCAATTAAGGCTTAATTCCACGGCGGGCATATTCATAGTAACGGAGTCAAGTAAAGTTCTGAACACTCTGAATTATGATGATAATGAAGACAAAAAAAGGGGTCTCGCAATTCTGTATATTTGTCTGTTCGACTACTTACATCCTAAACGGCTCGGCCGATTTTCTTTAAACTTGGTAGATATCATTTTTAATAACCCCATTTTTTCGAAAATTCGATATCTCAAAAACGGCTCAATATTTTGTTTGGAAATTTAATTTTCATTCGTACAATAATAAAAACTTAAAGCTGGCGTATCAATTTTTTTTTAAATGTTTTAAAAATTTTGTTCTTGCATAAATTCATATTTGCATAGCATTCTGTTTTTATCTCTTACTACTAAAATTTAATTTTGTCCTTATGAACAGTTTTCTCTAATAAAATTCGTTTTTAAAATTCCTAGTCTATTGCATAGGAGCAAGTTCGTGCGACCCAGTCGTGCATTTTATTTTATTTTTTTACGATTTTTTTCGAGATTTTATTAAATATTTCTTTTTTTTTTAAATCAAATACATAATTTCATTTACTTAAAGCCAGGTAATGCTTGAAAAATTTTCCCGAAGAATGGTTATTATTAATGGTAACCCTCCGAGAACCATTTTTTTTGGTTTTTTAAAAAACTGTACAACTGATTTTAATTATTTTTTTGGAGCTCCCCAAAAATTTGAATAGTATTGTGTATTCAAATTTTCCAACAATTTTTTTTCGATTTTTAAAAAAATATTTCAATTTTTTTTCAAAACTCAATATTTCTAAGAGCCCAATCTCGATTTTTTTTAAACTTGACAGTTAAAAGTCATTTATTACAATTTACAAGATGTGAGAAAAAAAAATTATTTTACCTTAAATAACGGTACCCACCAAACAAATGTTAAAAAATGGTGTACGAAAATCGTATTTTTCTCGAAAACGGCAGCTGCAATTTTGATAATTTTTTTTTTGATTAATTTTTACCATCTATGATTAAAGAAAATTTAAAACCATAGAACCACTTTTTCGAATTTTGAATTTCTCATTATCGGCATACTGGATTTTAATGAAATTTTTCATAGAGATGCTTCTAAAAAGTTTGAATTACATTCCATTTCAAAACTTAAATAAAAAAATATTTTTTGAATTTTCGAAAAAGAAATCACTTGTTTTTTAAATTTTATTTCACAAAAAAAGTGTTAAAATTTTTTTTGAAATTTTATTTTTATTCGTACAATATTAAAAATTTAAAGTTGATGTTCCAAATTTTTTTCTTAAAAATGTTCAAAATGTTCAGAATGAAGCTGACACCCTCTGCATAAGTCAGATGTGCTGGTGCCCATTCTGCTTATTTGGGTAGTCATTTACTTTTCATATACTTTTCCTGCTCCCGTGGCATGAGTACCCAGGGTACAATTTGGCTCGGTTCAAGTGATAAACCGTTTTTGAGCAGTGTATCATCCTTTGCATTTCCATAAATGTCACGGTATCGCCGGACCCATCAAAGTGTGACTGAATTTGTTTCACCGATCAGTCTTAAATCGCTACGAAACAAGCAACCAATTTTGTTACAATTGACAGAATGTCTCTGATTGCCGCCTGGGTATCTATGAAGATATCAATGTTCTGGTTTGACAATTCACGTGTGGAGACATTTTTTGGCCTCGCAAACTGCAAGCACTTCTGCTTGGAAAACATTGGAAAAGTTTGGGAGTTAATCATTTAATAATAGGTGGGTTGTCTGAGAAGATGGCTGACCCAACCCCGGCATCCGTTTTGGAACCGTAAAGATCGATACATGATTTGCTTTTAGGACTTGGTTTTCCAACGGGTTGGGTACGCTATCCCGCTTTTTATAATCCCGTTTTTTAAAATCCCTTTTTTTAAAATACTGTTTCTTATAATCCCGCTTTTTTAAAATCCCGCTTTTTATAATCCCGCTTTTTAAAATGCCGCCTCTTATAATCTCGTTTTTTATAATCCCCTTTCTTATTACGACGTGTAAGCAGTAAGGTATGCAATCCCCCTGCTTGGGCACACTATAGGATTTGGGTGTAGGCAAAGTTTCGTTAGCATTTAAAGACAACATAAAATCAATAAGTTTTAGCTACGTATTCTAAAAAACGGCATTAGTGGGATTTGGCGGGATTTCAAAATGCGGGATTATAATAGATAGGGATTTTGAACAAGCGGGATTTTAGAAGACGGGATTTTAAAACTTTTTTTTCGGGATTTTTGAAAAGCGGGATATTTCAAAAAGCGGGATTTCAATACGCTCCCTTTTCCAACCATATCTCTTGTTGGAATATTTGAAATATAGTCCGTTTGAATAACTATGATCACTTTTCCAATTTTAACACTCTTTATGTGGTAGAGTACTTTTGGCCGCCAACTCCTTAGCCAATAGATCGAGTGGGGCAAGTGAGATTAAAGTTTCTAGGGCTCCGGTTGGCGTGGTTCTCAAGACTGGCCACCAAACCAAACAGGCGTACATCAGGATAGGTCTTATGATGGCTTTGTACTCATACGTACATCCAATGATTACTTCTGGGGCTGGGCTCCGATCTCTTGCCAAAAATTCTACTGCAGGTGTAGAAGGCTTTTGCAGTTCTTTTTCCAGTTTAGTTTACGATCGATAACTAAACCAAGATATTTGGTCGTGCCAGTAATATGGAGCGGTGTACCTCCCATTTATGATGGGGAGATTTAATTTTGAAATATTTCGTTTTCTCATAAAAATAACCAGTTCTGTTTTAAAAGTTGATGTAAACCCTCTTAAAACAGAACTTAAGCAGAACAGAAACGTTACTACCGGCCCGATTATTGAGCTTGTTAGGCCGCATTGAGTGGGGACAAATTTTCCAGATGTCACTATTAATACATATATCATCAGCTTACGCCATCGCCACGACTTTAATGCCGCCTTGCCCTAATTTAACTAAAATCTGGGGCCAAATTACCGCACCAGTGAACGAGTGAGTGATTCTTATCAGTGATCGAATTAAAACGTCAAATTAGAGTAATCGATGACGTAAGCGGTAATGCCAAAGTCACATAATTCGGTCACGTATTACTCGATAACTGATGCGGTAATTTGGCCCCTGGTTTATGACCAGAAGGCAAAGCAGTGGAGATAAAACACCTCCCTGTGGCGTACCACTACACGTCCTAACTTTAAGCCTCCAGTCATCCATTTGTGCATCAAAACTTCTTGTTTGAAGGATAGGGCCAGCCCAGTTTGACAGCATCGGGTCAATGCTGACAGAGTTTAAGGCTTGTCGTATCGCGCCATTTTCAACATTGTTGAAGGCCCCTTCTATGGCCGTTGATTACTCAATTATGCTGACCACTTCATGAAGTACGGTCTCAACAGATTTGCCCTTCATGTATGCATGTTGAGACTGCGCAAGACTATCATTGAATTTGAGATGAATGTGCGTTTCTAGCAACCTTTTTAAGATCTTAAGAAGAAAGGAAGATAGGCTAATTGGTCTTAAATCTTTCGGTTCTCAGTGAGTTTGCTTGCCAGTTTTCGGAATGAAAATGAAATTAACTTCTCTCTACTAGATCGAATATATAAGTGATATTTAAACATCCCTTGAATATTTCCACCAGAAACGGTACAATAACGTCTTTAGAGTTTTGGAGCATAATTGAGATTATTCCATCAGGCCCTGCAGACTTGTACGCTGAGAAGGAGTCTATGGCCCAAGTGGCTGGCAACGTTAGACTCTCTAGGGAATCACCAAAGACTTTTAAGTACCAAGTTTGGAGAAAACAGCTTCAGCGACTTAGGCTGCATTTCGCGGTGCAGAGCAGACAGACTCACTTTTTTCGTGTTTGGTCAAAACCTTGAGTTTGATTTTCTTTCAAATGCAAAACTTACCCTATAGTAAACGGCAAGTAAAAATAAGATCCGATGATTTACTGATTTTCTTATACATATTGCCTTCCACCAAGCTTGATTATTTTGTAGATTTACTACATATGTGTATGTTTACTAACACACTACAAAGTTAATTATTCTTCAGATGGTTGTGAACTTAATTAAAGGGTGTTACCACTGAGGGACTATGACAAAGCTGATTAACTGTAACTACCCTTGGTTCCATCTTAATATTGCTAACCACCAGACCATCAGGAAAGCGGTTTTGTATCTACTTTTTTTCTGGTCAATGAATCCCATGTCGAAGCAAAATTCTATTAATGTTTATAGAGAGAAATTTATGGTTTTGAGGTTAACTGCTCGTATGTGGCTAAATTATTTGGCTTGAACACGGTCGTGTGGAAAAACCAAAGAAACAATAGAAAAAAGTTATCAGCAATATGTAGATACTGATAACATAGGCAAAATGGAGAGTCCTTATTGCCAGCCTTGTTTGATTTTGCTGGCCAAATTATCTACATGGACGCAGAGTGTGAATGACCAAACATTATACAGCGGGATGGTCTGGTTTGTTAGTCGGGTCAGGCACATTGCCCGATGTAGGCGGACAAGCAAATCCGATATAATCCTTGGGGTGAAATTAAATGGCAGCCTTAACCAGTTCTGCTTTACTCCCTCTCTCTTTCTGTGTCTCTGCACCTCTCACTCCATGAAGTAATCGATTTAGTGTTTATCTGTAATTAGTTGATATAAATTAGATGCAACCAAGTCAAAGTTATATGCAATAATAATTGATTGGCATTGGGGACATGATTTCAATAGCACTGCCAGCAAAAGCACCCCTAGGTATAATCCATCAGAGCTGAATGTGTAATTAATAACCACCAAGTGATGATTTGTGTTTGGTTTTGCAAAGCTTAGAGCTGAAAATGGTATTTTATAAAAATAGTTACTCTGGAAATAAGATATAAATTGATGTCAGATTGAGATTCTAAACTAATAAGTGCTTGTTTTTTGAAGGTCGCAGATTTATTAATGAAACAAAATGTCGAGTACTATTTTCCTACTGTCACTTTTGTAGGTATAATTTAAAGTGGAAAAGTTTCATTCCATTAAAATTATAGAAGAACAACAATTTTTAATAAGTGATGTTGACATGTACATTCAAGATGACATGAGCGCAGCGTTGCCACTTCCGCAAAAAAAGTCGAAGTAGATTTGAAGAAAAAAGTGAAGTAAATTCAGAAAAATCAAAGTAGACTTCAAAATCTAACTCGAATTTTCATTAGTTAACATAACAACACGAAACAGTAGTGATTCAGTCCGTCTGTAGGTCTGCAGCCTAGACGAGAAATTGAAATGTTTTCCTCGGTTCCTTCCATGCAGGCATTATGATTTATCTTATTTATTTCGGCTCTAATAATTTTGTTAACAAATTGATGTGTAGACCATTATAAACAATGATCTGCATTTTGGTAAAAACTTTTATTTTTGATTTTCAAGTTTCTCATTCCATTTCGATCAAAATTTTTTGATTCACTTTTGTATGGAAGTTCTTGGCTTACATACTGCCTAGAGTCAAAAAATTAAGTAGATTTGGGCTTTTTTTTGTAAAATTGAAGTAGGTTGCCACAGAGATTTTTAAAAGGAAGTAGATTTTAGTATAAAGCTGATGGTGCGAAGTAGGAAGTAGATTTTAAAATGTTTAAAAAAAAAGTAAATCTACTTCAATTGAAGTAAAGTGGTACCACTGCATGAGCGTCCACAAGTTTTAATTGTGACTTATAGGTTCCTACTATAATGTAAGTTATTCATTCGAACTCGTGATTTTGATCAAAGTTGACATTTCGATGATAGCGATGACGAAAAAAGTGGGTCTCACAACTCTGTCTGTCTTTTGACTACATCCTAAACAGCTTGGCCGATTTTCTTTAAACTTGGTAGATATCATTTTTAATTTTTCACCCACAAGTTGTTTTTTTTTTAAGACCAAAAATAACGGTACCTGCCATACGATATTTTTTCGAAATTTTATAAACATTTTTTTTTTTTCAAAAACCGTCCCACAGATTTTTTTTTTAAATTCAAAAAAATTAATTTAGTTAAAGCTGGGTAATGGTTGACAAAACTTTTCTCAAAAAATGGTTGGAACCATTTGTTTTTGTTTTTTTTGATTTTCTCAAAAACGGTACGACCGATTTTGATCATTTTTTTTTTTAAGTTAAAGCTCCCCAGCAGTTTCAATATTATTGCAGTGGCCTGCGCAAAGTTCAGACGTAAGTCCCATAGAAAAATCTATGGGCTCTTTTAAAACAAAAGACTTGGACGGTACGATAATGCACCAAAAACTTGAGACAAGCTTTGATCTCGGATTCAGACAGAATGGGCCAGCATTCCGCACCGAGTAATCGAAAAATTAGTAGAAAGCATGCCGAAACGACTCAATGACGTCATTAAATCCAAGGGCCTTTGGACAACATACTACACTCATTTTCTTTTGATAAAGATTTAGTACCTTAAGTGGAGGTTCTCCTTTTTCAGTGTCAAAAATGACACTTTTTCATGATTTTTTTTTCATAAAAGGAATGATATAATCAATTCAAATTTTTCTTTACTTGTTTATTATCATATTAAGTACAAAAAATAATTTTTTATTTTAATTTTTTTTTTTCGCTATCGGAATTGGTCAAAGAAAGCTTATAGCAAGCTCCGTCTTTCGACCAATGGTTTGCCAACACAGAGACCTGTGTTATACCACCGGCTCATCATTTAGTGCAGTGTTAGTTGTTAGTAGGCAAACTCTATTACAATTAACACTGACACAAGAAAACATGAAAAATAAACAAATAATATTACGTAAGAACAAAACAATAACATAACATGAAACAAAAAACATTTAGGAGCGTGGACCACTGGTTTTGAGTATGTTTTTTAATTTACTTTTATTTATATTAAAATCAAAAATATTTGAATTCCAATTTACAAGTCTACCCATACGTGTCAAGGGCTCATCGCTCATGCATGCCATAGTTGGTCCTATCTGTTGGGATCTTAGTCATATCGAGGCCTCGAAGATTATAACCTCCTCCCCGATAATTAAAATAAACCGAACATAAAAGATCTGGTGCATCTGTGACGCCTGTTATTAATTGGTGGAAAAATACCAAATCATTGTTTGTTCTTCTTTGTTCCAAAGTTTGCATCTGAAGAATAGATAATCGTTGGTCATAAGAGAGGACATACGAAGGATCACTCCATTGAAGTCCTTTCAAGGCAAAACGAGTAAAGTTTCTTTGCACAGATTCTAATCTCTCAATATGAATATCATAAAGAGGAGTCCAAACCTGCTATGCATACTCAAGATGGGGACGCACCATGAGAGGAAGGAGAACGTTTTTTAGAAAATGTCATAGTTTGACATTTTGTCGGGTTGAGGTTCAGACTGTTCTTTTCACACCACAAGGCAAAATGGTTAATATCATCTTGCAGTAGAGCCCGATAGTTTGAAGATACTATATTTTTTATAAATCTTCATATCATCTGCAAAGATTAGAATTTCGCTATTGCACAGAGGAGCATCATTAATAGCCAATGTAAAGAGTAGTGGTCCTAGATGGCTTCCCTGCGGAACACCTGATTTGGCAATAAATTCTCTTGAGTAAGAATTTCTGAATTTGACTTGATATAACCTATCTTCAAGATATGAAGATATCCACTTGATGAAAGGTGGTGGAAATCCGTATGAGTGAAGTTTAAACCAACAACAACAAGCCTCGGAAACGGACTGATCACACGACGACAACCAACGCAACGAAAACTGAAAAACGATTTACGAATTTTCTTATGGAACGTACGATCGCTCTATAGAGCTCGAGCTGCTCAGCAGCTAGCCGATGCCCTGTCAAAATATAAAGCTGACATAACAGCTCTTCAAGAAATCAGATGGACAGGGAATGGTGTTTTAGAGAAGAAAGAATATGACATATACTATAGCTGTCATACAAAACACCATGTGCTCGGGGTAGGCTTCCTAGTCAGCGAAAAAATGAAGTCTACCATCATCGGCTTTAACGCTATAAGCGAAAGGCTATGCACCCTTCGCGTGCGAGGCAAATTTACGAACATCAGCCTCATTAACGTTCACGGACCTACGGAGGAGTCCTCAGACGAAGAAAAAGAGACTTACTACGAACAAGTCGAGAGGGCCCTCAATGCCTGTCCAAGGTATGATGTTAAAATCATCCTTGGGGATTTGAACGCAAAAATAGGTCGGGAGCCGGTATTCAGGCATTACGCAGGCACCCATAGTTTGCATGAGAACACTAATGACAATGGACTTCGAGTCTTAGAATTGGCAGCATCGAAAAACATGGTCGTTGCGAGTACCAGGTTCCCGCGTAAAGATATCTACAAAGCCACCTGGGTATCACCTGATGGAGTCACTCGTAACCAAATAGACCACGTGTTGATAGACCGTCGCCACTACTCGAACTTGATGACGGTACGAACGTACCGAGGTGCCAATATCGACTCGGATCACTATCTTGTTGGTATGGTTTTCCGAGGGCGGATTGCCTTGCGAAGACGCATTGCATCCGCCGATCAGGTTCGAATCAACACGGCTGCCTTGCGCAATGAAAACACCAGTAACACCTGCCAACTCCATCTTAGGCAGCAGTCGTAAAAATCGGAACGACTGGTTTGATGATGAATGCAAGCTAGCGACTGAACGTAAGAATGTTGCGTACCGAGCAATGCAACAATCTCATAGAACGCGGGCACGCGAAGAGGAATATAAAGAGCTCAGAAGAACAGAAAAACGGCTTCACAGACAAAAGAAATCAGCCTGGGAGAAGAACCTAATCTGTGAAATAGAAAACAGCCGAGAGCGAGGTCCGCACCAGGCGCGGAAGTTCTACCAATCCGTCCGAAACATGACGCAGTACACACCACGCTGCACATACTGCAAGGACGGGGAGGGAAACCTGATCACCGATCCTGAAAGCATACTGGAGCGATGGGAAGTGTACTTCAATGAATTGCTAAATGGTCAGCTCACTGCAGAAGTGGAGGCTCCACTACTTCAAGAAGAATACCCTATGTTGCCGCCACCAAGCATAGAAGAGGTTGAGAAGGCTATAGGCCGGCTTAATCAGAACAAATCCCCGGGAGCCGATGGCATACCAGCCGAATTATTTTATAACGGCGGGCCAGCCTTACGTCAAGCAATTCATGATATTATAGTGCACGTATGGGAGCAGGAAGAAATGCCAGAAGACTGGCGAAAAGGCATACTATGCCCCATACATAAGAAGGGAGATGTCACAACGTGCAGCAATTATAGAGGTATCACGTTGTTGAGTACCGCTTATAAGATATTCTCCTCTATCCTACAAGACCGGATAACCCCATACGCTAAAACCGTCATCGGACAATATCAGTGTGGTTTCATTCCAGGCAAATCAACAACTGATCAGATCTTTACCCTTAGGCAGGCGATGGAAAAATGTCTAGAATTTAACATCCCAACATACCATCTGTTTATAGACTTTAAGGCCGCCTATGATAGCATAGCCAGGGTAGAACTTTACAAAGCCATGAGAGAATTCGGCATCCCAAATAAATTGACACGACTATGTAGGTTGACCATGACCAACGTAACAAGCCAAGTAAAAATAGCCGGATTGCTATCCAGACCAATCAACATCTTTAATGGACTCCGACAAGGGGACGGTTTGGCCTGCCTCCTCTTCAACCTGGCGTTGGAGAAAGCAATCCGTGACTCTGGCACGGCAACAAGAGGGACCATCGTCAACAGGTCCAGCCAGTTACTAGCTTACGCAGACGACATTGACATCATCGGAAGAACCGAACAAGCTGTACACGATTCCTTCATCCAGATTGAGCAGGCGGCACTAAATCTGGGGCTGCACATTAGTGAAGGTAAAACAAAGTACATGGTGGCGTCGAATGCGAGAGGAACAGTTGGTCAAACAATCAAGGTTGCGGAGCACGAATTTGAAGTGGTGCAATCCTTTAAATACCTTGGGTCAATAGTAGCAGCCGATAACAATATAGAAGAAGAAATACGCGGGCGGCTTCTCAAATCCAACAGAGCCTACTATAGTCTGTCAAAGCTCTTCAAATCCAGAAATCTCACCATAACTTCAAAACTGCTGCTGTATAGGACCATGGTCCTGCCAGTACTCACATATGGATCCGAGACTTGGGTGCTTAGCAAAAGGCACTCCGACCTCTTAGCTGCGTTCGAGAGAAAAGTCTTAAGGAGAATTGTTGGCCCCGTATGTGAGGAAGGACGATTCCGGAGACGGTACAATCATGAACTGTACGCAATCTACCTTGAAGCAGATATCGTGACAAAAATTAAGCTCGGTAGACTCCGGTGGGCAGGGCACCTAGCTCGCATGAGCGAAGAGGAACCTGCTCGGAAAGTTCTTTGTGGTACATTCTATGGTAGACGACAGCGTGGTAGACCATGCTTGCGCTGGAGAGATGGCGTAGACCAGGACGCCCGAAGCCTTGGGGTGCGCAACTGGATGGCGTCGGCTAGAGACCGGGATAGGTGGAGAGACTTGTTGAAGGAGGCCAGGACCGGAACCCGGTTGTCGAGCCGATGATGATGATGAAGTTTAAACCTGATAATCTCATGAGACAGTTGATCAAAAGCTTTCGTGAAGTCAGTGTATACACAATCAACTTCTTGATCACTTTCTAGAGAGTTTAAACATTTATTCAAAAAGACAACAATATTAGTAACAGTTGAACGTTTTTGCATAAAACCATGTTGTTGGTTGTTGTCTATTATAAAATAGAAGAGTCTTGTTAGAGTCTGGACCAAAATAATTTCCCAAAGTCAAAAATTAAAAAAATGGCGGACGCTTGAATTTAGTGTTCGTTTTTTCCACTTTTCTTCGCTCTTCTGAGCGCTGTACAAATACTGATTTTGGTCCAGACTCCAAAAAATTTAATAAACTCTAAAACAAAAAAAAATTATGACGATCCGTCAAGTAGTTTTAAAATAATCGTGGCCAACAGTTGGAAAAGCGTTGTTTCGAGAAAAACGCGTATAAAGTTTTTTTTCGAGTCATGGCTCATGTGTCGACACCTGGTGGTTCATGTCTCATGTGTCTAAGTGTCGACATGTGTCGACACCTGGTGGCCCATATATGGTACCTCTGCTTACCATGGTATAGATATATAGGCGCCAAATTCCAAAATATTTATGTAAAACATGATACGCTCAAAATACCGCTAAATGTTAATTTTCGAGACAAAAAGGTAGATCTCTGAATTCTGTTGATGCAGATTTAGAGCTGTCGTTAAAATTCCTCCATAACCACATGGGATGCGTTTCTACCTTCAACGAAAACTTAGACCATATCAAGGTTTCTAATCTAAAGAAAAGCCTGATAAAAGGATGGATAGTATGAAACGTCATGTACACACCCCCACTCTTTCAAAAGACCTTAGCAAAAAGATTATAAAATAAAATGCGCGACTGGATCGTACGAACTTGCTCTTATATAAGAGCACTTTGGAATTTATAAATATAAAACATGGATTTAATTAGATAAAAATGTTCAAATGCACGTAATTGCCATCTGATCTCCGGAAAAGTATGAATTTACGCAAATAAAGTTTAAAAATCGTTTTATTAAAGTAATTTTTTATTTTATTTTATTTTTCTACAACAAAATTTGGGATGCCAATTTTAAGTGATTAGTAATATAAATTTTAGGAAATAATTTTAAAAAATAATTGTTAACACGTTTTCAAGATATTAATTTTTCAAAAAATAAATTGGATTTTTTTTTTCAAGAAACAAAAAAAAATGTTTTAGAATATTTTTATACACAATATTATTTTAAACTTAAGGGGGCTCCTGGTAAAAGTTTTGTGTTAAAATCGTTAGAGCCGTTAATGAGAAAGTCGAAAATAAAAAAAAAAACGGTTCTATGACAGGTACCATTATTAACATTTTGCCCCAAATTTTTTTTTTACAAAAATGTAGCCCACGTCCATAATATGACACATAATGGATGGGGGACCGTTCAAATACCAACCGTGTGCTGTCGACATGTGTTTCTTTCTGTTATTCTTTCTTTCTGTCTGTCTCTCTATGTTGTAATGTCTAAGCCGATGGCCTCAGTTGCCAGTGCTTTAAGTGTCTCTAGTGTCTCTCTTCGTAGATTTATCTACGGAGTAGTGAAAAATGTAATGTTATGTAATGTAATGACAAATAATTTTTTTTATCAAAATCGTTAGAACCGTTTTCGAGATAAATAAGATTATGCAATACGGATCTATGGGGGGTACTGTTAGTCTTGGAGCTAAAAAAAAATCAATTTCCCCTCTAGGGAATCAACGAAGACCTTTTACCACCGAGATTGAAGAACATAGGTCTAGTGGTTTAGGCTGTAGGGAGAGGTACAGACATACAGACACGCTGAAACATGTTTTTTGTGTACTAAATGTTCCTTAACATTTTAATAAAAAAAATTGATATTCAAATTGGTAGTATTCAATAAAATACATTTTATAACGTAATTTAAAAATTTATTCCTGTATCCGTTTTCAAGATATTTAATTAAAAAAAAAAAATTTAGGAGCGCTCGGTGAATACGAGCCTAAGGGGGCAGTTATAGCTCATCAGAAAAGTCCATCAGAAAAAATCTTGTCTTCCAAATTTGACCATATTACGACTCGATTTTGAGTAAAATTTTAATGCAATTAGACGAATACTTGCTTGGACTAATTTTTACAAAAAGAATTACAACATTTTGTTGCTAAATTTACTCAGAAAATGGATTTAAATATTTTTCTGATGGAATTTAATTTTTCTGAACAACTGATTGCCAAAACTCAAAATATATTCCATTTCGTTTTTCTTTTGTGTTCCGATTTTTTTCTGTTCCGAATGCATCAGAAAAATTTTTTCTGATGAGAAAATTTTTTTCTGATGATATGACAGGAAAAAATTGTTTGTTTCATTTGAGAAAGCGCGAAGCAAGGCGGTAGATTTTTTGGTGCCAAAACAAAACACAATTTAAATAATTCAAAACTACTACTACTAAATAAATAAAAAAAATGGAAAACAAGGACTTCGAAGTGAAGCTTATCCTGGAGGTGAAGAGCCATGTTTGCATTTATGCAAAAGAATCCAAAGAGTACTGCAACAAAACAAAAAGAGCTGACGCCTGGAATGAGATTTCCGCAATATTGGGTAGACCTGGTAAGTTTTTATTTGACTATTGACTTTTTGAATATTGTATATAATTAAAATGTATCATTCACAGTCGACGAGTGCCAAAAAAAGTGGACGAATCTGAGAAACTCATTCCGGCAGTACCTTCGGCAGACGGAAAATATCCCGAGTGGTTCGGCTGCAACACCTCCAGTGAAATGGGTTCACTTCGAAGCCCTTCGATTTTTGATGCCTTATGTCAAGGTAACAGAAGAGTAAGTAGCAACACATTAAAAAAGGAAAACAAAAAATATATATTTATTTTTTTTTATAGTGATTGCGGCAACTTCAGTCAATCCACTGTGACCAGTGATATAGACGTTGGGGGCGAAGATTGTTTTCCTGAAAAGAGAAGGGGAATCAAGAGGAAATCCACAAAAAAGAACGAAAATGATGAATCTCTTGAGCGTGTCCTAAGTGCGATCGAGAATACAAGATCTCCAATGGAGCTGTTCATGGAGAACATTGCGCTCCAAACTTGTCACTTTAGCCCTAGGAAAACAGTGCGATTCCAGTCAAGGATATTGCAAATCCTGGCTGAAGAAATCAATAATAATTAATTATTTTTAAATTCTTTTTTACTTGCGAGACTGTCATTGAAGTGATATTTTTATTTTGTTTAGAGTTATTTTTTTACGTTTTTTTTTAAGTCATAAGATTTTGATTTGTTTTTAAAGTATGTATATATTTCATGTTTTTTTTTTAGTTTCTAGTTTTTTTTAGTTTTAAGTTAGTTAACAACAGCAAGAACTGATATTTTTATTTTGTTTTTTAAAGTTTATTTAATTAATAAGAATAAAAATAAAATTTAAATAAATGTAATTCTATTAATTTTTCAATTAAATTCTTTCCCACTGGAAGTCCAAGTTTCCCTCGGACACAAGCCAGTCAGAGAAACTGTTTCTTATATTTACAGCCATGGATACTGGTTCGGCCATTCTGGCCTCATGGTTTACTACCTCTGTTGAACAGTCCTGAAGATGGGATGACTCTAAGTTTTCCTTTGAACTTTGCAAGAAATTGTGTAGCACACAGCAGCAGAGAATTAAAGGCTTTGCAAGCTCCATTTGAACTTCTAGGGGCTTTATTAAAATCCTCCATGTGTGGACCAAAATCCCAAATGTACTCTCCACGATTCTTCTCGCTCTCGAAAGCCTTAAAAAAATAAACATTTATATATTTGAATATTTATATATGTATATATATTTAGTTCATACCTGTAATTAAAAACCCTCTGCTTGGGGGTTAATTGAGAACCTGGAAAAGGGGTCATCAAATTGTACCTCAAGCCAAATGCTTCGTCCCCGACAAGAACGAAGGGAAGACTATTATTTGAGTTTGGTAACTTTTTATCGGCAGGAACAAACAATGTCTGTGGGTTATTCAACCAGGCTTTGCCAAAGTTTGATGACGAAAAAACAGTCGAGTCTGCGTTGGACCCATGTGCTCCGATGCTCACCATCACGAATTTGTAGTTTGCGTCAGCAACTGCCATCAGGACTGTTGAGAAGCATTTTTTATAATTGAAGTTAAAACTTCTTGACTTTCTTGGGGCAAACATTTTGACATGCTTCCCATCAACAGCCCCAAGACAGTTGGGAAAATTCCAATTCGTAAGGAAGTCATACGAAATTTTTTCCCAGAATCTCGTATTTTCTGGAACTGGCATAGTCAAATCTTGTAGGTGTCTATTTATGGCTCGAATTGTTTGAATGATGCATGATCTAATCGTTGCTCTCCCCATCAAAAACCTAAACGACAAATCTGCAAAACTTGCTCCCGTAGCGAGGAATCTGGAATGATTTGTATTATTAAAGTATCAAAATTACATAGAATTTTCTCACCTCAATGTCAAAACCAGTTTCTCTTTTGCACTTATACAATCTTTTCGAAATAAAGTAGTTTTGGGCTTTATATCACTTTTTATTTTAAAAAAGATGTATTGGAGCTGCTCCCGACTCATTCGGAAGTACTCAAAAAATTTCATTAGGTACATTTCGAGCTTGTACATTAGCGTGGAATATTCTCCTTGTATCTTCCGACGATGATAAAGTGGGTGTACTTGATATCGTCGTATCCTTTCAGAAGCATTTTTTCTTTTAATCAAACACAAAGCTGTTGCAATGAGAAGTAATTTCTTATTTTTGGCACGAGTCATAATATAATAGTTTTTTCTCAACTTAACAGACCAAACAAAACAATTTCTTTAAACACAAGATGTCAAAGTGACATTAAATTTTCTGACGTAAAATTATTGGTAGCTATAACCGGCCATCAGAAAATTTTTTCAGATTTCGATTGTTCCAATTTTTCTGATGGACTTTTCTGATGAGCATCATTGAAACACAAATCAGTGGAACGGTGGAATATTTGTTGACAAGTCGGTTATAGCAATCAATAATTTCGCTGTCATTGAAAAGATCTGTCATTGAAAATAAATTACTAGTGATGGGTACCTCATTCATGAGGCAATACAAAATGTCGCATGTTATGTTATTGTTTAAAGTTTTTTTTTTTACTAACTGCAATCATCTTCTTGTTCTGTTTTCGTTAGAGATATGAGCTATAAGAAAAAAAATAATTTCTTTGGGGTTCGGCTGCGTGATTAGTGTTTAGTCCAGTTTAGTTTATAGTTTCCTACTCGCTGCTTTGCTTTCCATAAACCGACTCACAGAATTACTCTATAAGGCAATAAGCGCACATTCAACTTTAAGTTTCGCAACTGCTTTGTTCGAGCAACTAAAAAGCTAGTGTTTTGACACAAACTAAACGATTGCCCAAAATGAGTTCGCTATTTTGTGTAACACATAATTATATGCACCTCCGCGGATATTCAACCAAATAATTCATCTGTTTTCTATAAGCAACCAAACAGTTGTGCAACTAAAAATTGAATGTGCGCGCCTAGCCTAAGTGTCTTTTGTGCTAGTGTTTGTCTATTTCGTAATGGGCGGTTCTCAAATTTCAGTCGCCTCTCGTTTGTCGTGTCTCGCATCTCGCCTGAGAAGAAGAATATGAAAAGAGAACAATAAAAATGTTTTTGTATACCTACGTATCTAGGTACATACATACATACATATATAAATTTGTATGTTTTATTCAAATTTCATGATCATTAGAATTGCAGAGACGTCATTGAAAAATTGTTTTTTTTTTGTTGAAAATGTCCATTAAAATAGGTATATCCTATGGGACATTTGAGGTGAGACAAAGTACCACCTCATTTCGAAAAATGGTACCACATACAAACTCATTTTAAATTCGTATCCTACCCATCACTATAAATTACAACGATAACCTGAATAATTTTTTGAGGTTAGAGTTGATCATTGAAAAAAAAAACTGACACATGAGAATAGAAAGAGAATCGAACACAAATCATTGGAACGATTTTGTTCCACTTTGTTGGAACGAAAATCAGCTGTTCATTGAAAACGATTTTCATCATTGAAAAATTAAAACTAGTTTTTTGAGAAATATTTAACATATTTGTTAATTTTTATTTGCAAAAGTAAAATATATAATTGATTAGCTTCATTTGTATACCAAACATTCTCAATATTCATACGAGTAGTTTAACTACCCCAAAAAGTGAAAACAAAATTTTCAATGATGGTTTTCAATGATAGCTTTAACTGGCGCCTTATTTTCTTAAAAATCTAAAAACTATTTTTTCGAAAAAAATTTTGGATTATATGTTTTCAAATGTAAAGGAGCTCCTGCATTCAAATTTGGGTTAAGATCGTTAGTGCCGTTGATTAGAAAAATGAATGGACTAAGTAAGAAAACCAAGCTACTTGTGTACAAACAACTTATTCGACCCGTTCTGACCTACGCCTTTCCCATTTGGTTTACTATTTCACCTACAGCAATGAAAAAGATGAAGCTTTTTGAAAGAAAGATGCTCCGCATTTGCACTGGACTGTACCGTAACCCACTGACGAAGAAATATAATACCAACAAGGAATCTGTATAAAGAAGCAAAGTTAATACCACTGGACGAGTATTTACTGCAGCTCTCCGGAAAAATCATCAGGAACCTGGAAGATCATCCCAACACAGAAGTGCAACAACTTCTCCAGCATGAACTAGAGCCTCGTGACAAGTATCTATACACCCGAGCCATCACTGACGATCAATTTGAAGACATCATCCATAACGACAACGCACCTTTTTACGAGAAGAACAACAATCAATACTATAGGGGATAAAACACCCACTCGTCAAAAATTATTATTTAGTTAATATTAAAAAATCATGAATTAGATTAAGAAAACATTAATATGATATTGTAAGCAAATAGCATTATGTAAAGCCAAATGAAGAACGTTGGGCCCCTATTGTTGAGCCAACATGATTTAATTTAGTAATAAGTTAGTTTTAAGTCAAATTGTATATAAAACAAATTGAAAAATAAAATTCTTAATCTAATCTAATCTAATCGTTGATTAGAAATTCGAAAATAAAAAAAAAACTGTTTTATAACAGGTACCGTTAATAACATTTCCCCTCAATTTTTTTTGACCAAAATGTAGTCCATATCCAAAATATCACGCCTAATTTTTTATCAAAATTTGTAGCCGTTTTCGAGATAAATAAGATTATGCATTACGGGTGTATGGGGGGTACTGTTTGCTTAAGAGCTAAAAAAAAAAATTTATTTCAATTTCCCCTCAAGGGAATCACCGAAGACCGAAGACTCTTAAGTACCGAGTTTGAAGAAAGTACCTCCAGTAGCTTAGGCTGTAGTTCGAGGTACAGGCATACAGACATACATACAGACAGACGGACGTCTTCGCTATCATCGAAATGTCAACTTTCATCAAAATCGCGAGTTCAATTTTTTTTCCAATTGCAGAACTTGCCCTATAGAACCTATATCGCAAGTAAAAATACGATTGATTTGCTCATATTGATTTACTCGAAAATATAAAATCACAGATCCTCAAACCAAATTATTAAAGACTATTTGGAGAATCTTAAGACAACGCTTGCCCAAGTTTCTCTTGCGTTGAATTCTTTATTGAATGCTTTGGGTAGCTTTGAACATCGATATATCCTGCGATACAAAATGATATGGAATACATCAAAGAAAACTCACAAGTCCTTAATTCGTCGATTGATATGATTGTAGCAGACGAATTCCTTTATCTTTCCAGTGGTATATTTGTGTGCCAAAAATTAAATCCATACTCGAGGAAATCCTGGCCATCGACGACGACTCATCCAAATCTGACGGCCCTTATTTGCCTATTTTATCCTCATCATAATCTTCATCTTCCACCCATGTCACTGTTGGCCCTGCTTCACCTATACAAATTTAAAAGTTGATAAAGCCTAACCTTTCAGTTGAGTTGTGCAAGTAAGCTGCTTCTCAAAGTATACACGCACTTTTCGATCCGATGACAATCTTGAAATTCAGGCAGCTTAATAGAATCATTTTAAAGTTGAGCATCTCAATTCTGAATTTGTACATACAAAGCACATTATTTCGTACCTAAATATGTAGAAACCAACAAAGCCTTATATGAACATTGGAGATTTCTATTATTTTCATGAACGTCTGCCAAGTTACCTTTCCAATTAGTTCCTTATCGCATATTCCAAGAACAATATAATGGAAAAAATATTTTATGCTCTTCTTTGTTCATTCCTCCTCCATAAGGATTTCATATGGTTCTGGCAGTTTTTTTTTTCCACCATGAAGACATCTCCTTGTCATATTATAATGTTTGCCTAAAATGACTATCAGTCGACGTTTGTAATAAAGCTCAACTATTAAATATTTGCACTTCCGCTTATTCCTATATATCCCCATGATCCTGCCTACCTTTCCTTGTCAGAGTCTTGTATTTTACATTTTCCTGGCGGAAAAACAAAAGGAAAATCTAGATGTACACGCCAAAAAAGGAGAATTGTCTTCCTTTTTTTGGCAACGTTGCACACGTTGCATGGGAAATACACCTTGTTGTGAGAATAGACAATAATGCATCTTGAAAGCTTGAAAGTGGCTTGCGCTTTTCTCTATCCAATTTACTGTTGCTGTTGTTGTTGATGATGTCTAAAGTACCTAGGTGAATTTTTAGTCCTTTCCATTTTGGAGTGGTACAAGGTTAAGTGCAAATTTACAACCTTAACAATGTTGCATCGGGAAGCGACAGTCTATCCTTGAGGATATAAGAACATATTTTTCAAGTGGTATATTATTAGCTTCGGTAGTGCGGTTGTGATTTTTTGTATCTGACTTATTTATATAGATCACGTGGATCCGTTAATCTTTTGTGATAGAAAACGTCCTTGGGCGTATAAGTTGATGGAACTTGGAGAGACATTATGATTGATGTCTAATTTGGTATCTGACAAGTGAAGTCGACAAGACGCAAATTTTTAAAGAAGATTTTGTGACAAGAATGGAAATTAGATATTTGGTTTTTGTCATTTTTTTTGAAATTTAATTTTGGTTGTAGAATACGTTTGAATTTTACAATTTAAGAGAGACTTTAAAGTGTTATACGTAAATAAATTTTCTCCCTGTTCGCTCTGTGCCCTATCAGTTTTAACGCTCCGTTCTGGATTCAATAAAAGAAGAAAAGTTTGGGCTGCAGCTACCCAAAGATGTAAGTTATACTTGAGTTTTAGATGTATAAACTCCTTATAAATTGTAGCCAGATCAGGGATGTCTTACAAAAATATAGAAAACCTAAGCATTTAGTAGCATTTTTGGTGGTCTCAAGAATGTGGTCATTCCAACGAAGATCGTCGATGCCAAAGATACCGAGTACTGAGAGCTATTCGGCTTCTTCGATGCAAGTGCCATTCAAGGACAATGTATTAAGGGGTACAATTTGCTTCAACGACAATAGACAGCATTGAGTTTTCGAAGCATGAAACCACACGATTTTTACTTCCGACTTATATGTAGGTTATGCTCGTAAAAAAAACGAACTCGAGATTTTGATCAAAGTTGACATTACGATAATAGCGAAGACGGACAAATTGGGTTTAGAAATTCTGTCTGTCTGTTCGACTACATCCTAACCGGCTCGGCCGATTTTCTTTAAACTTGGTAGTTATCATTTTTATTTTTCCCCCCCACACGTTTTTTTCTTTTTTTTTTTAAGACCAAAAATAACGGTACCTGCCATACGATTTTTTTCGAAATTTTATCAATATTTTTTTTCTCAAAAACTGTCCCAACGATTTAAAAAAAAAAAATCAAAAAATTTAATTTAGTTAAACCTAGGTAATGGTTGAAAAAAATTTTCCAAAAAATGAGTAGTTTTGGCACCCCATTTTGGCCATTTTTTTGTTCTTGATTTTCTCAAAAACGGTACCACCGATTTTGATCATTTTTTTTATGCTATAGCTTCCCAGTAGTTTAAATATTATTGTGTATTCAAATTTTCCAAAACATTTTTTTTGGATTTTTAAAAAAACTTTCAAAATTTTTTTTTGCAAACACAATATTTCGAAAACCCCATGCTCGATTTTTTTCAAAACTTTAAAAATAAAAGACTGAAAAAATAATCTACAAGATATGAGGAAAATAAATAAATTCATTTTACCTAAAAATAACGTTACCCTCCATTCAAATGTTGAAAAATGGTTTTCGAAAATCGTATTTTTCTCGAAAACGGTTCCGAGAATTTTGCTTTTTCTGTCGATTAATTTTTAAGATCTACAATTTATTAAAAAAAATTGAAAACAAGATATTACTGACTGTACATACCATCGAACGATTTTTTAAAATTTTGAATTTCTCATTATCAGAATAACGGATTTTAATGAAAACATTGCATTTCAAAACTTTAAGAAACATATTTGTTTGAATTTTGAAAAAAAAAAATCAATTTTTTGTTTTTTTTTGAAAATTCAATATCTTGAAAACGGCTCAATACTTATATAAAACCTTATTTTTTAAGAAACCACTACAAAGACTTATAATTTTTGTTCTTGCATAAATCTATATTTGCTTGAATCACATGGCATCCTATTCTTACTCTTAACTACTAAAGAAGTTTTTTTAAGTCATTTAAAAAATGAATTTTATG
Source organism: Philhelius festivus (assembly GCA_963931855.1). NCBI lineage: Eukaryota > Metazoa > Arthropoda > Insecta > Diptera > Syrphidae > Philhelius > Philhelius festivus. The sequence continues at coordinate 90,755,988 of OZ007556.1, forward strand.
CTTATGAACAGTTTCTCTCTAATAACTTTCATTTTTGAAATTCTTAGTCTTTTACATAGGAGCAAGTTCGTGCGACCCAGTCGTACATTTTATTTCTGATAGCAAGAAGAGATTACATCACTTTTTTATTTATTGTCACTTACCCTCAGTTGAATTCGTTTTAAATCTTCCTTAGTTCGAACCACAGCGTCTTCCATCAATCCAAGTGGACGATGGATGTAGATTAGAACGTCAACTGCGTACATATGAACTGAATTGTCTTCAACAACATCAGAAAGATCATTGATAAATTGAGAGAGAATAGAAGTGGTCCCAAGACAGAACCCTGTGTTACTCCTGTGTTAACAGAAAAGGGGTAAGATATACCGCTTTCAACTTCTTCCGATTGTTCCTTATTTTCAAATAGTTACATAGTAGACGAAGAGATGCATTCGAGAATTTGAAAATTTGTTAAACTCTAGAAACAAGAATAGAAAGCTTTTAAGAAGTCCAACCGCACGAAAAACCAATTTTGTCAGCATCCAAGTCAAATCGAAGATCGGAGGATACATTCTTAAGTGCCGGCTCACAACTATGTAAACTCCTAAAACCCGAATGCCATTTAGAGCGCTTTTGATGGGCTTTAAGAAAGCCAATCATTTGGCTGTATATGAGTTTCTCAAAAGCATTCGAAAAATATCATAGAACAGTAATGGGTCTGAAATCAGCTGGATTACATAAGTTTGTTTTTTACTTGCGACTTATAGAGGTACTATAAGGCAAGTACTTAATGCATTCGTTAAATAAATCGAACTCAAGATTTTGATCAAAGTTGTCATTACGATGATAGCGAAGACTTAAAAAGTGGGTCTCGCAATTCTGTCTGTCTATGTCTGTCTTTTGACAACAGCCTAAACGGCTCGGCCGATTTTCTTTAAACTTGGTAGATAGTATTTTTAATTTTTTCCCCTGTATGTTTTCTGTTCAGTTTCCATACGATTTTTTTTTCGAAATTTTATAAATATTTTTTTTCTCAAAAACTGTCCCACAGATTAAAAAAAAATTCCAAAAAAATTTTATTTTTGGTAACCCTTTAGAACCATTTTTTTGTTTTTGATTTTCTCGAAAACGGTATGACCGATTTTGATCATTTTTTTGACAAACAATTTTTTTTTTGGATTTAAAAAAAAAATTCAAAATTTTTTTTTGAGAACTCAATATTTCGAAAACCCCATGCTCGATTTTTTAAGACTTGATAAATAAAAGTTTCTTAATACAATCTACTAGACCGTTCCGAGAATTTTGCTAAAATTTTTTCTTTCGATTTCTTACGATCTATAATTTAATGAAAAAAAAATTTGAAAACAAGATACGAGTATTACTGACTGTACCTACGATAGAATGAATTTTTTCGAATTTTGATATTCTCATTATCGGCATAACGGATTTTAATTAAATTTTTTATGGAGAAGCTTCTGTTAAAAAACATTGAATTTCGAAACTATATTCTTTTTTGAGTTTTGAAGAAAAAACTATTTTTTTGGAAAATTCAATATCTAAAAAGCGCCTCAGTATTTTTTTTTTGTAAATTTAATTTTTATTCGAATAATATCTAATAAAAATTCTAAATTGGCGTACCAAAATTTTTTCTTAAAAATGTTTTAAAAATTTTGTATATAAAAGCTTATTTTTTTAAGAAACCACTACAACGATTTATAATTTTTGTTCTTGCATTCTGCTTCTACTACTAATAGACGTTAAAAAATATAATGTATCCTTATGAATTCCTAGTCTATTACATAAGAACAAGTTCGTGCGACCCAGTCGTGCATTTTATTTTTTAGGTATTGGAACAATTTTTGATGGTTTCCGATTGATAGGAAATTGGGAGAAATATACTGGGTGTCCCACAGTCACTGCCCCAAATGAAATCCATGGATTCCTGAGGTCATTTTAAGTCGAAAAACTTAAGAGGTCATTTTCTCGTTTTCGTCCCGTTTTCGAGTTATAACGATTTTTATGATGTTTGCTCTCTTTTCTCTTAACTGGCTTTATCTTTGCCAAACTACGTCCGACTCGTAAGATTTTTTTTATAACCAACCGTTTCTCCGCAATTATGAATCAAACCCATTTTTTTTTCGGTTTTTAAGTTGTTTTTTTTTTCACTTTGATATAATTTTATTCAAAAAAACACGTTAATGAGTATTAATTTTTTTCGCTTATTATTAAAGCCAGTTTATTTTCTTAAAAAAATATTTTTTTTTTCCTCAAAAAGAATACTAAATGTAACTTAACAAAAAATAAACAAACTAATTAACTAAATAGCTCAGAAAAAATTTTAATTCATTTGAATTAATTTTGTATTTAAAAATTAGTTTTTTTTTGTAAATTCACTCAATTTGTATATTTTTTGATCCGTCTCTAGGATTGTCAAATGCCAATTGGCAAATTTCATTTACATACAAATCGCAACCAAACTAATTTGACTTGGGTGAGGCTTATACAACCATAAGCCTCACCCCAACTTGTTTGAGGACTTTATTATACTTTACTCAATCGTTGTAAATTAACGTTTTTTTTTTCAAAAAGAAAGTCAGAACTTGTGAAATTCACTCAACAAATGAGCCAAACTATCGTGTCTTGGCCGAAATTGAATTGGTCTGTAGGCCACAAAAAACTTTTCAGTTGAATAATTTAATACAGTCCACAAAACAAAAACAATTGTTTATTGAATATAATTTTCGTGCTACTTTAAGGACTTTTAGACTTTCATATAGAAAGGCATTTTAATTCCCATCGTCTCAAACTCAACCCATATTAACATGACTTTCGTATTCGATACCCGAATTCCTGCGGTTGGCCTGATATTCCACCTGCTAAATAATTGGAAAAACTTTTCACAACTTTTTCCAGAATCTTACACACATAATGAAATTGTTTCGCTTTAATCGGTCCCATGTACACTCATATATACTTCATCTCTTTTTTAACCTATCTTTGTGTGTCAGCATCATTGAACTTTTCCGAACTTCTGTGACATAATCTCCGTATTAAGTAACTAACTTTCTTTGCTCACACTTTGTTGACATATTGACACAAATGTTATAGCTAACACATAACCTTTCTGTCCATTGTTTCGCCAATCTTTTCCCTTTCCCCAGTTTGATTTTGACAGATTTTACAAATTTAAAATAAAAATCTGTCCGTCCTGTCAATATTGTGTCTTGTGTGTCATTTCATTTATTTTAGACACCTAAGATGTCTCTGGGTGCTATATTGCCATTATCCTTTTTATCATATTTGTAACCAAAGGATCATAAGGGTCGAAACCTTAGATATGACACTAATATACTCATAGAAAATTCAAATTAATTCAGAGAAAGTTTTCGAAAGTGAATGAAGGAGGAAAGAAGAAAAAGAAAGGAATATCCTTTTGTGTGGACTCTGAGCAAACAAAAATCCGTCTTCGAACTAGGGTACCATATACCAATAGCATTTTCTACCCAAAGAAGATGGCTTTATAGAGATGGTTTTGCTTTTATATATTATTGTATAGACTGACTACAATATGTTCCATTAGCATTTTCGAGGAAGTTTGGCGAAAGTAAGTATAGACAAAACTCAATTTTATCCACTTCTTGCGGTTGAAAGTAAGAAGTTCATAGGGTGATGCCTCTCTGGTGATGGTATACCCGTTTAAGTCAAAGGCCAGAACATTTCCAAAATTAATTTTGAGCAACTTTCTTTTGATTCTACTAAAAGTGTTTGATATTGCAGGGTGTTTTGGGGATTTAAAAATTTTCATTCTGAAAATCAATGTCGAAGAAGACTCTAGAACGACCGAACAAAACCTCACATACACTAAAAAATAATGAAAAGTTGAAAAGCACGTGAAACTAGTGTAAAATTTAACAAGTTAGACTGCTTATTAACAACCTGTAAGCTTACTCGTTTGAAAATAACACGAGTCAACTTGGTTAATATAATAAATAAATCTGATTGATTGTTCTAACAAAATTAGTGTTCAATTTTAAACACATTCAATCAGTCAAAATAACGATTTGGATGTGTTATTTAGACTATCACCACTCGGTTGAATCAAACGAGAAATTATTAAATTTTTGATGTCTTAACTTATTTACAATTACCTACTTAGTGAAATCTTTGTATAATATAAAACTTATAGTACTCTCATGAAGACGAACGATTGGGGCGACATATTAAACATAGCGACAACATAACGATTAGTTAAATTTAACCAAGTAGATTGTTTAATATTTAAATAAGAAGTGTATTTATTTCGTTTAACCTCGTTACTTGCTTAAAGCTATCTTAGAAATTGCCCAGATTCTCCATTTATATGCCTAAAATTTTTTCAAGTAAACTAAGATTCTTATTAGTTTATTTTAAACAATTTAATTTAATTGAGTTATGGTTACTTTTTGAAACATTTACTATGCAGTTTTTAACTGTGACTATGTTGTTTTTAACCCACCGAAAAACGCTCTCAGTTAGATTTGCTTGTTCTCCGTGTAGTTTTCACACTACTTTTGACAGTTTTGACAGATAAACGAACTCTCAGTTTTTTTAATGTATTTAATTTTTTTTTACAAATAAAAAATAACAATACAAAGTTAGCTTGTTCTTAATGGTTTTATGATAGGTACGGGCAGTAATATATTAATTTTCAAAAATTTTGTTTATTAAATTATAGATCGTAAAAATGGATGGAAAAAAAATGTTAGATGATATCAAAATTCTAGGCGCCGTTTTCGAGAAAAATACGATTTACAAAAACCATTTTTTGACATTTGTATGGTGAGTACCGTTATTTTTAGGTAAAATAATTTGTTTTCTCAAATCTTGTAGACCATATTAAAAAAACTTTTATTTATCTAGTTTGAAAAAAATCGAGCCTCTAGTTTTCGTTTTGAAAAAAAAAATAGAATTGTATTTTTAGATCTAAACTAAACAAATTTGAAAATTTGAATACACAATAATCTTTAAACTTTTGGGGAGTTTCATCATAAAAAATATGATCCAAATCGGTTGTACCGTTTTTGAGAAAAACAAAAAAAAATTTTTCAACCATTACTTAGCTTTAACTCAATGAAGTTTTTTTTTATGTTTTTTTTTTTTTTTTTTTTAAATAAAAATCTGTGGAAAAGTAATTTTTGGTCCTTAAAAGGAAAAAAAAAACGTGTGGGAGGGAAAAATTTGAAAATGCTCCCTACCAAGTTTAAAGAAAACTGGCCGACCCGTTTAAGCTGTAGTTGAAAAGACAGACAGACAGAATTGTGAGAGATTTTTGAAAGGGGAAGAGAGTGTTAAAGAGCATTTTTTGAGAAATATGGTTTGCAAAAGGCCGAGTAATTGAGAGCCTCGGGTTCTGCTGTACACTTTCACGGTCTTCGACGACGACGTACGTCTTGTCACTTACATATTGTTCAATCCTAGTGATTTTGCATTTTTTACTTGCGACTTATAGGAACTATAAGGCAAGTTATGCATTCGTAAAAAATCGAACTCGAAATTTTGATCAAAGTTGACATTACGATGATAGCGAAGACTAAAAAAAGTGGGTCTCGCAATTCTGTCTGTCTGTCTTTTCTACTACAGCCTAAACGAGTCGGCCGATTTTCTTTAAACTTGGTAGATATCATTTTTAAATTTTTCCCCCCACATGTTTTTTCTTATTTTTTTGAGACCAAAAATAACGGTATCTACCATACGATTTTTTTCGAAATTTAATAAATATTTTTTTTCTCTAAAACTGTTTGACAGATTTAAAAAATCAAAATAAAATCAAATTTTATTTAGTTAAAACTAGGTAATGGTTGAACATTTTTTTCCGAAAAATGGTTATTGAGGGTGCCTCCCAAAGAACCTTTTTTTTGATTTTCTCAAAAACGGTACAACCGATTTTGAAAATTTTTTTTGCTAAAGCTCCCCAAAAACTTGAACAGAATTGTGTATTCAAATTTTCAAACAACTTTTTTTTTGATTTAAAAAAAAAATTTGACTTTCTTTTTCAAAACTCAATATTTCGAAAACCCCATACTAGATATTTTTAAAACTTGATACAAAATAGTTTCTCAATATAATCTACAAGATTTAAGGAAAAAAAATTATTTTACCTAAAAATTAAGATACCCACCATACAAATGTTAAAAAATGGTTTTCAAAATTCGTATTTTTCTTGAAAACGGCGCTTAGCATTTTGATAAAAAAATTTTTTCTGAATTTAGTATTGCGATCTTTAATTTAATACAAAAATTTGAAATTAAGATATAACAGCTTGTACCTACCATAGAACCATTTTTTCAAATTTTGAATTACTCATTATCAACATAACGGATTTTAATCAATTTTTTTATAGAGATGCTTCTAAAAAGTTTAAAAAACATTGCATTTCAAAACTTAAAAAAAAGTATATTATGAATTTTTGAATTTTTTTTTTTGGAAAAATCGATATCTCAAAAACGGCTCAATATTTTTTTTTGGAAATATAATTTTTATTCGAACCATAATAAAAACTTAAGGTTGGCGTAACAATTTTTTTTCTTAAAAATCTTTTAAAAATTTTGTTTTTAAAAGCTTTTTTTTTAAGAAACCACTACAACGACTTATAATTTTTGTTCTTGAATTTTGTTTCTGTCCAGCCAATCCTGAGATTAACTGACCGCAATGGGACAGTGTATTTTTTGATGAGTCAAAAATCGAAAATTAAAAAAAAAAAATTTGTACTCTTGACGCATGTACGTACCTATTCATTATTTAAAAAAAAATTTATGTTAATACCTAAAAAGGTTTCCGAGCAAAAAATTCCCAAAAATCGTGCGTTTTTTTGGCGTTTTAGACCGTACTAGTACCTTAATGTGTTTCATTCAAAATCGGCTAATCTAAGCTCATGTGCTCCAAGCTCATTTACGGAAATCTTTATCCCTATTAACAAATCGTATCATAGCTATCGTTTTACATGAGAAACCGTACATTTTCGTGTGCAGGGGGGCATTGTAACACCCTGTGCGGATCTTCTGTGCTGCAGCTAGAAATGTTCTTCTGCGGAAAATCCGTTTTAAACTTTCTGTAATGGACATTGGTCCCAATGGAGATAAAGTTGCGAAAATAACGCAGAGGTAGCTTACTCAATTTGGCCGTTCTGCCTTAATAGATTCTGTTGTAGCGGAAAGTTACTTTAATTCACACCTCTTGTTGCTCTGAATTTTTGGGATAAAAAGCTTACGGATCATAACACTCTGGGATAATTCAATAAAGTTGTTGGCTATTCTGTGAGAAATCGCAAGAACACAGCAATAGTATTTTTTTATTGTTAATGTGTTGAGCTAAGGATGTGTTGAATATTGAATACACTTAAAACAACCGCAACATCCCCTGAAATTTAGATTTACTTGAATTTCAAAACTACTGCAATAAATTGCATTTTCCCGGTGGAAAAATGGTTTGTCGTACAGGAGATAGCTCGAAGGATGTAAGAATATTTATTTTATTGGAATTGTGTGTTGATGGTTTTTGCTATGCAATTTTAAGAGGATGGATTTTGTAAATAATTTACTGCATATTGGAAAGTTTGAAAAGCATTTAGATGGTTTGTGCGGTGTACCTAGCTATTTTTGCAAATTTTATTCCACAAACTACATAAAAGTGTAATAAATTATAAGAAGGATTTAATGTTTTTTTTTTTTGAGAACGATGGCAATCGTTTGATTGATGTTATTGTTTTCAAGGTTCTATTTATTTGCCTTGTAATGGGAATTTAATATCATTTAAAATTTCCTTTGTTTGAAACAATTTAAGAAGTGCCCCTGTTTAGAGACTTTTTCTTCAGGATTTTTTTTTTTTACATTTTTTTTTCGGCCAGGCAACATTTACATATAGTTTTTTTTGCACAGCGGGGGGTATATATCTATGTATGTACCTACTTATCCTTTGGTTCAAGGTTGTGTTGGGGATTAAGAATTGTGAAGGATACAGTATGAATATTGAACCATGTTGAGGACGCAGGATATTGGAGCAAAAAAGAATTCGGCTCGTTAATGACGATTTAAGAGTATTTAAACAAAAGCTGTCAAGGGCACAAAAATACCCATAAAAGCATACATTTATTTGCCAAGTTAATTTCTATTAATCAAATTAATATTGTTGGAATATATTATTTTCTGGGCTCTGCTTATTAAGACTTTTATTTTTCAATTTGTTTTCGGTAATTCGTATGCCATACTTTGGATCATATTCAAAGACAAAAAATTGTTCTACAGTAAAGTCTGATTTTCAACTTTGACATCACTTTTTGACGATTCAAAAAAAGGCTAACTTTGGTGTACTCTGACCCATGTTAAGGTCAATTTCTCTGCCAGTACTAGTAGTAGGGACCTCATTTTTGACTTTTTTTTAGAAGAAATACTAACCTTTAAAACCTTTCAAACTACGTTTAAATTGAGCTGATGTATTTTTAGGGTTGCCAGATATTCAATTTTAAATGGCATTCAATTTTTCTTAGCCGAGCAAAAAATGCATTATAAACACAAAGTTATCTTATTTTTACCTGATGAACAAAACAATAATAAAAAAAAACTCATTAATAAGTGCCCTCGAAAACCCATACATTTAGTGATACGAGTACTTAAGAAAATCTAAAACGGATAAAATTAAAAAAAAAATGATTTTTTGCCCTGAGGTGTAAAAAATTGAATAAAACAATAATTTGTATAGTTCTAAGTAATTTTTTATTTTATGTACACACAAATACAGTTAAAAAGTTAAAAATAAGTGCTCAAAGTGCCCTTTTTTTTATTTCCGTTTTATTTTTCATTTATCTTAAAACTACTTAAAGCTTAATGGCCCTATGCGGGCGCTCTAAGCTAAACTATATCTTAAATCTAGTGCCTTTCGGCCTAAGAAACTATTTTTAATTCAAAAACTATATCTAATTTTTTTTTGTTTTCTCGAGAAAATTTAAAAAACTCGGATTCTTTAACTTTTTATGTTTTTTATATAAAACTTACAAACTAAAGTAAGACTAATTAAAACTACCGAAACCAACTTAAACTACTTAAAATAAACTAAAACTAAACTAAAACTACTTAAAAACTAGAACAGACACAGCAGCAGAGATTTTTTTTTTCTTTTTTGTATATACATTAGAAGAATGTACGCAAATTTTTTTTTTTTGCCACCCTAACTGTCCCTACCTAAGAATACCTTGAAACTAAGTAAGTCGGCCAAGACAACTTGTCAACTATCTCTATCAACAATAGACAACCACCAAAACTGGTTCTCCTGTCTAACCCTGTCTTTCAGGTTCCGATCGGACACAGTCCTACTGAACCGAAGTCGCTCAGCTTCGTCTTGTGCGAGGACGTCTCGACTATAAAGGAGCCGCCTATCCGCAGTACTACGGCCGACGTGGTAGATTAGCGGAACCGCCTCTCTATCCTGGATCAACCCTATACTACTCGTATGTAAATAGAAGAATGCATTTGTCTGTCCCTTATATATTAAAAATGTCTTGCGCCAATACGAATTGTCTGGATCGCTCTGGCGTAGCCCCTCTTTTCAAGTGTTACGGACCTTGTGGAAATCTATTCCATGCCAAATGTGTCGGTACAAATAACTCGTTAATGGATAAAATTAATTCTTCGAGTATTGCTTTTTGGTATTGTCTTAACTGTAGAAAGATTTCGCTAGCTCATTTCTGTTTTAAGCTATCCTCCTTAAAAGATGAGCTAACGAAAATCTCCAAGGGATTTGATGAGTTAAGTTCGAACTTTGCTAATATTGTGACAACGGTTGATAGCATCCCTTCTCCGGTGCTAGTAGCTGACAACTCCTCTTCAACGGATGATATTCTCTCATCAAATCCTTCTACTTCTAGGAAAAGCAAAAAGAGAAGAAGGGACATGACCACCATGTCAGCCAACGTAGGTCCGGCACCTAAAAAAACGTCCCTTATTGGTAGTGAAGTCGTTGAAAATTCAATAACTCTATCCGACCCGGCTATCGAATCACTCCATATTATTGAACCAATTACTAATGTTACCGAAACCTCCTCTGAACCCACTGAACCCATTCCACCTCAACCTGTAACCGAAAATCTTGACTTGACTCCAACACAGGAATCCGTCGTTACTGGTCCAAAAACTTTAATTTCAGTTCCGAAGCCCAGGGTCATATTTATATCTCGTCTCCAACCCGAAACGATGCCTGAAGATGTTGTGGATCATTTGATTGCTACTAAGGCTATTGTCAATTCATCATGCGCCAAATGCTCCAAAATAAGCAAACCAAACAGCTTCGTAGCATCCTTCAAAATAATAGCTCCCAATTCTCTCTTCGAACCCATATGTAATACTTCTTGGCCTCCTAACACATTGGTAAAAGAATTTACAGCGCCCTTGAGAAGGAAATCAAATTTTAATTCGTCTCCTAGTATAAATTCAAAAAACTGCCCAGGTTCTGCATCTACTACCAGAATGTGAGAGGTCTCCGAAGTAAAACTTCTAAGACTTTCAAAAATTCCCTAGTTTTGCCATACGATCTTTTTGCCCTTACAGAAACTTGGCTTAACGCAACAATATTAGACACGGAACTTTTTGATAATGAGTTCTTAGTTTTCCGAAAGGACCGTCACGTTGACGTTACAAATTCAGTTGGCGGGGGAGTACTTATTGCTGTTAGAAGTATTTTCTGCTCAACACAAATAGTCTTCCCATTCAATCTGACAATTGATCTGTTATGCGTCAAAATAACTAAGGAATCTTTAGTCTTATTTGTTTTAAATGTTTACATTCCACCTAAAAGTCCTGCTTCCGTATACACTGAACTTTCTTTAGCACTCGATTTTATTTTCAGTTTAGCTAGCCTTGACAGTAAAATTCTTTTATTAGGGGATTTTAATCTTCCCCATATCGAATGGGTTCCCTCTGATGACGAATCCTATTTTGAAGCTTCCACAAGTTCACCCCAACAAGAGCTCCAAATGTTGGATAATATTATCTCTACAGATTTACAGCAAATTAGCTGTATACGAAATAATATGAATAGACAACTGGACCTTGTATTCTCATCTGACGCCGTTAGTACAGTAGTGGTAGAATCTATCTCTGCTTTGTCTAACATAGATCAATATCACCCGCCTCTTGACATTTTTCTTGACTTGAGTGGTCATTTACTAGAAAATAGTAATCCCCACGACTGTTCTTATACTTTTGACTTTCGGAGAGGTGATTTTCAACAGCTTTTAGATAGTTTAATTATTTCCGGTATAGAACGTTTACCGATTTCTAATGATCTTGACAAAACTGTCTCAAGCTTCTATTCTATTTTGATGAGATGCATAAATGAAACTGTCCCTAAAAAAAGATCTATTCCCTGTAATTCTTCTTGTCATCCTTGGTTCACAAAAGAACTCAAATGCCTTCGAAATAAAAGAAATAAGGCTTGGAAAAAATATATAAGGTTCATGACAGTAGAGAATCAAGTAGTTTACATTTCCCTTTTAGAAGAATTCAAAAAACTCTCTTATGAATGTTATAATGATTATCTTCAAACCATGGGGCTTTCCCTGAAATTAGACCCGAAAAACTTCTGGAAATTTATAAATTCCAAAAAGAAAAGCGACGGTTATCCTGTTAATCTCGTTTATAATGACGTAATCTTGAGTACTACTACAGAAATCTGTGAGGGATTTGCAAATAATTTTAGCCAATCCTTCATTGATTCCCCTGTTGTTGTTGACGATAACTATTTTCAATTCTTACGAAATTGTCCTCAGGTATCATTTAATAATATTACAATAGATCACGACAAAATTTTGGACTTTCTGTCACATTTAAAAGACGACTATTCTATTGGACCCGATGGAATACCACCCGCTTTATTGAAGAAATGTAAGTCTGTTTTAGCTCTTCCTCTGCGTAATATTTTTGTTCTATCCTTGAAATTAGGTAAATTCCCTGCAGTTTGGAAGAAAGCATTTTTAACGCCAGTATTTAAAAAGGGAGATAAAGCCAATATTACCAACTATAGACCAATTTCCAAACTTTCTTGCATTCCGAAGTTGTTCGAACAAGTTGTATGTGACAGTTTGACATTTATATGTAAAACTATTATCTGCAACCAGCAACATGGTTTTATGCAAAAACGTTCTACTGTTACTAATCTTGTTGTCTTTTTAAATAAATGTTTAAACTCTCTAGAAAGTTGTCAAGAAGTTGATTGTGTATACACTGACTTCTCGAAAGCTTTTGATCAACTGTCTCATGAGATTATCAAGTTTAAACTTGTCTCATACGGATTTCCAACACCTTTCATCAAGTGGATTTCGTCATATCTTGAAGATAGGTTATATCAAGTCAAATTCAGAAATTCATACTCAAGAGAGTTTATTGCCAAATCAGGTGTTCCGCAGGGAAGCCATCTGGGACCACTACTCTTTACATTGGCTATTAATGATGCTCCTCTGTGTGTTCGCAACAGCGAAATTCTAATCCTGCAGTTTGGAAGAAAGCATTTTTAACGCCAGTATTTAAAAAGGGAGATAAAGCCAATATTACCAACTATAGACCAATTTCCAAACTTTCTTGCATTCCGAAGTTGTTCGAACAAGTTGTATGTGACAGTTTGACATTTATATGTAAAACTATTATCTGCAACCAGCAACATGGTTTTATGCAAAAACGTTCTACTGTTACTAATCTTGTTGTCTTTTTAAATAAATGTTTAAACTCTCTAGAAAGTTGTCAAGAAGTTGATTGTGTATACACTGACTTCTCGAAAGCTTTTGATCAACTGTCTCATGAGATTATCAAGTTTAAACTTGTCTCATACGGATTTCCAACACCTTTCATCAAGTGGATTTCGTCATATCTTGAAGATAGGTTATATCAAGTCAAATTCAGAAATTCATACTCAAGAGGGTTTATTGCCAAATCAGGTGTTCCGCAGGGAAGCCATCTGGGACCACTACTCTTTACATTGGCTATTAATGATGCTCCTCTGTGTGTTCGCAACAGCGAAATTCTAATCTTTGCAGACGATATGAAGATTTATAAAAATATAGTATCTTCAAATGATCGGGCTTTACTGCAAGATGATATTAACCATTTTGCCTTGTGGTGTGAAAAGAACAGTCTGAACCTCAACCCGACAAAATGTCAAACTATGACTTTTTCTAAAAAACGTTCTCCTTACTCTCATGAATATGTTATCTCACGGCACATTTTAACTCGTGTTATGACTGTAAGGGACCTTGGAGTTCTTTTTACACCCAATTTAGATTTTTCTGCTCATATTAATAAAATCGTGAATAAGGCTAATTCAATGTTAGGGTTTATTAAGCGCTGGTCTAAGGAATTTGTTGATCCCAATGTCACCCGGGCTTTATACAACTCCTTGGTGCGTCCCCATCTTGAGTATGCATCGCAGGTTTGGACTCCTCTTTATGATATTCATATTGAGAGATTAGAATCTGTGCAAAGAAACTTTACTCGTTTTGCCTTGAAAGGACTTCAATGGAATGATCCTTCGTATGTCCTCTCTTATGACCAACGATTATCTATTCTTCAGATGCAAACTTTGGAACAAAGAAGAACAAACAATGATTTGGTATTTTTCCACCAATTAATAACAGGCGTCACAGATGCACCAGATCTTTTATGTTCGGTTTATTTTAATTATCGGGGAGGAGGTTATAATCTTAGAGGCCTCGATATGGTTAAGGTCCCAACACACAGGACCAACTATGGCATTCATGAGCCCTTGACACGTATGGGTAGACTTGTAAATTGGAATTCAAATATTTTTGATTTTAATATAAATAAATGTAAATTAAAAAACCTTCTCAAAACCAGTGGTCCACGCTCCTAAATGTTCTTTGTTTCCTGTTATGTTATTGTTTTGTGCTTACGTAATATTATTTGTGTCAGTGTTAATTGTAATAGAGTTTGCCTACTAACAACTAACACTGCACTAAATGATGAGCCGGTGGTATAACACAGTTCTCTGTGTTGGCAAACCATTGGTCGAAAGACGGAGCTTGCTATAAGCTTTCTTCGACCAATTCTGATAGTGTAAAAAAAAAAAAAAAAAAAAAAGGTGCAATATGGCCACTTAAACGCACACTCTCGAAGTATTCTGTGCTGGGGTAGTAAGCCCCAAAGATTAAGCTATTTGCTGAGGTCATCGCTCTCGTAATGTGACTCCCAATCAGCTTTATCAAAAAATTATCTATTCTGTTAATGTTGGCTCCGTTGTATAATGACCTGTTGGAATAGTAATGTTTGTACTCCGATTCTGGTGTTCTGTGTAATCCAAGACAACGTCTAAGACACTGCCTCTCAAACATCTGAATCTTTTCCATTTGAGATGGGGCAACGTTGAACCACACCGGGCACCCATACCTTCACCCTGGTGTCAAGCCGGCTGCTGTAAAACAACCGTCTCGTCAGGGCAAAGGCTCCCCTAGCCCTGTTCAGAGTAGCATTTATATGTCTGTCGAAATACAAATACTGATCCAACTAGATGCCAAGGTACTTTACCACACTTCTGCTTGCAAGTGGTTGCCGGTGAGGCCCTACGATCATCAGCTTACGCCAGTTCTTTCTAGTATCCCTAGGGGCTCTAGCCAACGGAGTCCTAAACAGAATCGTTTCACATTTCTGAAAGTTGATTTTCAACTTCCAGTCATCACAATATCGCTGAATCTTGTCGAAGTCACGCTGTAAGAGAATTCTGATAACCTCAACTTTTGTAGCTGTTCTGTACGCTATTAGGTCATCGGCATACGCAATTGCCTGAGTTAGACTACTTATCAGATCGCTGGTGTTAATGCTGAATAGAACCGGCGAGTTCACCGCTCCCTGCTGAAGACCATTCTTGATATCGAAGATTGCGATAGAAGTTACATTGCCACTTTTGACAACAAACTTTCTACCATTGAGCATGTCATAAAGTATATATAATAGTGGTTTACTTATGCCGAGCCTAGTCAATTTTAGATAGAGACCCTCTAACCATACGGTGTCGAAAGCCTTCTCCAAATCAACCAGACAAGCACCTGTACACTGATTTTTAGTTTTGTTCCATTGGATATCAGAAACGAGCTTAGACGCGGCATGAATGTGTCACGTCCCGCCTTGAACCCGAACTGATTATCCGGTATGATATTATTGTCCTCCGCCCACTTGGACAGAGCTCTATTTATGACTTTCTCGAATACCTTGCTGATACTCGGTAGAAGACTTATCGACCGGAGATTCCCCGGATTGGAGTTGTCCTTTCCCTTTTTCGGGAGAGGATGAACCACAGCTGTCTTCCACCGCCCTGGATAATATGCATTATTCAGTGCGTTGTTAAACAGTGTGGCATAAATGTCAATTGCTTCCTTAGGTAGATGTCGAAGTACAATATTGGATATACCATCGACTCCTGTTGACTTTTTCTTCCTTAATGAATCGAAGATGAGCTGGAGCTCCATCCTCGTAACTAACAGGGAACTACTCCCATCTTGCGCGGCGGTGATGGAATTCGCCAAGTTTTCTTCATTGAACCCGATGAAACCTAGGTTCTCTGATCGCCATTGCGTCATTTCATTACGAAGATGGAAGTGATGGAGTAGAGCTCTGTTTTCCAGGTCGTGGTTGGGGTGGATGCTTGCATTCACCTTATATACTTGCTGAAAAGCAGCCCCCACAGCCTCCACTTTCTCCAGCAGATCCTCGACAATTAAGAGGTCATCGTCCAAGACCGCGTCATCTGGATCTATCCCTGCTGTCAGAAGTACGTTTCTGTTTTCTTTCGTTCTCTGGAGCTTAAGACATGGAAGTTCGTTTTGATCATTCCGTCTAAATATCTTGTTAATTTGCGGAAACATACTCGGGTCACTAGAGTTAACGGCCCGAATTTTATTGTTCCAATACAAATTAAAAGACAACCTATAATTTTCAATGATCAATTGGTTGATGTTTTTGATTGACGACTTCAGTGTCCTAATCTCCAGATCGCGTGAGTCAGTAAACCGTCGGTACAAGCGTTTAAGCCTTGTCAGTAGTCCACTTTTTTGTCTGTGTAGTGCAACAATTGTCGCGTTACGTTACGTTCTCTGTATTTTGGTATAGTTCTGTTCATAGTTCGTAGGATTGTTTCGTCCATTTGTTCTAAGTATTGGTCAATTTCGTTGTTAGTTAAATTCCTGTTATTTGGTGGGGATATATTATTGGCTCAAAGTGCTCTCCTGCGTTTTGAATGCATGCTAGATCCCGTTTTTGGATTTCATTTTGAATGTTTATTCTTGATAACTCTTGTCTTACTTTTAGTGATCCTTTGGAAATACGTTGTTCTAATTCAGTTAAAGTTGTTATTTCAGATGAGTAAACGATTTCTTTCATTCGTTCCCATACAAACAAAATTGAGTACAGTGAGTTTGGGAGATCTCACAGGCCAGTGAATTGATCCATTTCTGCCTATCCATCGATCACCGTATTATTCATTCAGCCACTCATTAACTTCACGACCATAGTAGCCCAGTGCACCATCTTGTTGGAAATATGATTAAGCAAGTTTAAGCAGTGGAACATCCTCCAATATTGTCTGGTAGATTATTTTGTAAAAACTCCAGATAGTTAGTAGAATTAAGTTGGGGTGGTAATTTTAAATTCCCGAATAATTTGTTTTCAATTACCTGCTCACATATTGACACTGAATCTGTGCTGCAATGATCTTTGCCATCTTGAATGTGGATTGCTAGAAGCCCATGTATGGAGATTATGGAAATTCGTAATATCATCTCTTGTGCATGGAGATTCGTCTGTCCAAAGAATTCTGTTTATAAACTGGTTGTCATCCAAGCTTCTCTCTAGCAACCAGTAATAATATTCGAGTCTCTTTTCAAAATCATCGGGAAGTAGTTTTTGCACAAGTGTATGGTTATATGGGTACATATTTTCTCCATGCAGTATACTGGAAATTCTGTGTTTGGAAATGAATCGATTTCAACAGCTGTCAGTATATTCTTTCATCGACCGAAACTCTTCTTGTGCTTGCAGCTCCCGCGTTAGGTCTTGCAGTTGAAAGTGATACAATTTCTCGAAGCCTTCGAAAGGTATTTCCAAAAACATTTCAAGAAGAAAGTCGTCTGTTAGGATAAGGTTCCTGGTATATTCGTTGTGATCTTCTTGAATTTCCATTGCACAACCCATAAACGAATAAAATGTCTGCGTATTCTTCTCTTGTGAATGAAGGCATTTCAGAAAGTGCTCTTATCCAACTGTAATCGTGACTTCACTTGATAATCTGATGAATGAATTTGTTCTTCTATTCTTTTATACCACTTATTTAGTTAATTTTCTCATTAATCATCCATACCCCAAATTTAACTGAGAAGAGGTAAGTAGGCATAAGTACACTTTTAACACTTTTCATGAGTGCACACAGTCTTAAAAATTACCTAAAAACTATCAATTCTTGGAAAACCACTCCAATTGTCAAGTGCTGCAATAAAAGTGGGTAAAATACCCAAAAATCGATTTTTTATCTGTTTTAGATTTTCCCATGTATCATGTATGAGTTTTTGAGAGCATTGGACTTTGAAAACAAAAATTATACTAATTACATAAAATTTTGAAAAAAATAGTTTGAAATTCTAAATTTAATTTTTTTTTTCAAAATTTCGAGTTTGAAAATTAATTTTTTAAAAACTATTCACAAACGCAACTTAATTTAAAGTGAAAATTAAAGAAGAGATTTATGGCTTTCCAAAAAGGTATAGAAGGGTATTGTAAGTTTTACCGTCATTTTTAAATAATTTGTTTTCTGTTTTATGTCGATTTTTTTAGAAAACTGCCCCTCCCGCCTGAACGGAGGGAAATAGACCCCCCTCCAATACGATTTTTTTCTTGTCTTAACCCAACCTACTCCTTCTACCTTTTTGGTGCACCTTATACCAATCACCTTGTACGAGTATATGTATAATAATACATAATTTTTTTGTTCATAATAGATTTTTAGTCTAAAGAAAAAAGTTTTTAAAAACTTGCATCTGTAATTTGATTCTTCTTACTTATACAGAGTATTTGGTGTACTCAGTGTAGACTGCCCGGTGAGACTGGTACACTTGTTTCGTAGAGTCATGCACTCATTTGTGACAGAGAAACCAAATACTGTACCGGGTTTTGATAATGAGGCAATGAATTATGTACAGTGTTTGAAGCTAAAATAAAATGCACGACTGGGTCGCACGAACTTGCTCCTATGTAATAGACTAGGAACTTTAAAAACGAATGTTATTAGAGAAATCTATTCAAAATGATACAATTTATTTTTTAAATTCTATTAGTAATAAGAGACAAAAACAGAATGCTGTGCAAATATGAATTTATGCAAGAACAAAAATTATAAGTCTTTAGTGGTTTCTTAAAAAAGCTTTTATATACAAACTTCTTAAGAGATTTTTAAGAAAAAATTTTGGTACGCCAATTTAAAGTTTTTATTATTGTTCGAATAAAAATTAAATTTATAAAAAAAATATTGAGCCGTTTCTGAGATATCGAATTTTCAAAAAAAGAAAAAAAATTGATTTTTTTTTTCAAAAATTCAAAAAATATTTATTTTAAAGTTTTGAAATGCAATATGTTTTAGACTTTTTAGAAGCTTCTCTATAAAAAATTTCATTAAGATCCGTTATGTGGATAATGAGAAATTCAAAATTCGAAAAAATGGTTGTATGGTAGGTACAAGCTGTAATATCTTAATTTCAATTTTTTTTAATTAAATTAAAGATCATAAAAATTAATTGAAAGGAAAAAAATTTTATCAAAATTCTAGGCGCCGCCGAGAAAAATACGATTTTTGAAAACCGTTTTTTTTCACTTTTTTAGCATTTGTATGGTAGGTACCTTAACATCTTATAGATTATATTGAAAAACTTTTATTTACCAAGTTTAAAAAAAATCTAGCATGGGGTTTTTGAAAGTTTTTTTTAAAAATCCAAAAAATTTGTTTTTGAAAATTTGAATACACAATTCTATTTATGTTTTTGGGGAGATTTAGCCAAAAAAAAAATGATCAAAATCGGTTGTACCGTTTTTGAGAAAATCAAAAACAAATAAAAATGGTTCCGTGAGGGGTACCCTCAATAACCATTTTTTCGGAAATTTTTTTTCAACCATTACCTAGCTTTAACTAAATGAAATTTTTTTGTATTTTTATTTTTAAAATTTGTCGAACAGTTTTTGAGAAAAAATAATATTCATAAAATTTCGAAAAAATTCGTATTCGTTATTTTTGGTCTTAAAAAAAAAAGAAAAAAAAACGTATGGGTGGTAAAAATCAAGAATGATATATACCAAGTTTAAAGAAAATCGGCCGAGCCGTTTAGGCTGTAGTCGAACAGACAGACAGAATTGCGAGACCCACTTTTTTAGTTTTCGCTATCATCGTAATGTCAACTTTGATCAAAATCTCGAGTTAGATTTTTTGTCCGTATGCATAACTTGCCTTATAGTACCTATAAGTCGCAAGTAAAAAGGGTACCTTGTTCAGTGTACTGGATTATATAAACAGCCTACGCTGAACTACTGTACCCATTTAGAGAAAGCAAATGAATGTATTCATGCAGACCTCTAGTAGCCACATCCTAGTAACGCACTTGTTTGTACCCTTTTTAAGTAGTTCATTATTTTGTCTTGGGAAATTCCAACGGTCGTTTCCAATTTACCCTTAAATTTAATGAATTTTTTATGGGAAAATACGTACCTATTCATTGGTGGTAAATGTTTCCGGCTACGAAATGTCCAACAAATAAAGAGAGGGAAAATCGATTGCAAATTTTATGGCCTCATCCTAGTGAGGCAGTGTACAATGTACATACATTAAATCTGTAAAACTCAAAGCCACTTTAATTATTACAGCAAGTTTCTTCGACCAAGTCGTTGTTTTTATTTTTCATAAATTCACATTTGTTCTGGAAATCAATTCAATAAATATATTTTAGGTTTTCGAAAAATTTTCTCCAAAACAACATTTTTGGCCTATTAAAAAGATCAAGTACAAAAAAAAAAAAACAACACCCCTTCTAAAAGGTTCAACAAGTTTCTAGCTTTCAGAAACATAGATTATAATAACCATGTGCAGTATTCTCACGCGTTTGCCTGTAAACGTAATTCCTCTCAACTTTACACCTAAGCTTAAACCCCCACCCAACGGCATATTTTCTAAGAGCATTTTCAAGATTTTATGCCTCACACAAATTTCATTTTTTTTTTAACACTTCTTGCTCTCAGTTCAAGGACGATGTTCTCCCCGGTACTTGTTTCTCATTGCTTGTGGCTTGTATGGACTGAAAGTTTTATGTGTGAAATAATTTAAGACCACCCGGTGCGGTAGTGTCGACCTCTCGCTCAACTAGCCAGGCAAAATGTCTTCAGGACAATGTCACACAGATGTATATAGTTCTTGTTTCGTTAATTTTAAGGCATTTTTTCGTTTTGTATTTATTTATTTGTCTATTCTTAGCTGCCTTCAAAGTCGGTTAACGGGTAGGTGTCTTGGGAAATCCCTAGGATTTGTAACGCTATTAAAATTTATTGACTAAACCACAGAGGCACTAGAGCACAAAATTATTGAGTATAGACCTTAACATAATAATAACATAAAGGGGAATACAGGTCCCTTGTGGCAATGGCAGATGTGGGTTGTAGCAACCCACTTCGAGGCATATCATATGCTTTAAAATTTGAGCAATTTTCAAGTTTATACGTATATTTGTGTCAGACGTCACCATACCTTTTGAGTAAGAGACAGTGCGGTTCCCTTGTTTATATACATGCTTACGTACAATTAACAACGTTTCGTTAAGTTTAGCAAATATTTCGGTAGGAGTCATATAATAAATAATAAAGAGTCGAACCCAAAAGAAATCTACCAATAAATGGTAACTTTGCATCTTTTTTCTCAAGTGCATTGGAAAGGGATGTTCTCAATGAAAAAACACGTAAGGTATAAAAAGGGAGCGTAACGGAATCCCACTTTTTACATTCCCGTTTTTTCAAAAATCCCGCAAAAAAAGTTTTAAAATACCGTCCTCTAAAATACCTTTTTTTTTAAATACCGCTTTCTAAAATCTCGTTTATTCAAAATCCCGTTCTATTATAATCCCGCTTTTTAAAATCCCGTCTTATACCGCTTATCCCGTTTTTTTAGAATCCGTGATTTGATGTTGGTTATATTCCAGATTTTTTAAATGCTAAAAAAACTTTGCACACACCCAACCTCGCACCTATCCCAAATCCTATAGTGTGGCCAAGGAGGGGGGTTGCAGGGGACAGCATACCTATCCCCCTTACATACTTCACTGTTTATACGTCGTAATAAGAAACACGATTATAAAATACGAGATTATAAGAGACGGGATTTTAAAAAGTGGGATTTTAAAAAGCGAGATTTTAAAAAGCGGGATTATAAAAAGCGGGATTTTAAAAAAGCGGGATTATAAGAAACAGGATTAAAAAAACCGGGGTTATAAAAACTGGATTTTAAAAAACGGGATTATAAAAAGCGGGATATTGTACCCAAACCGTATAAAAAGCTTAAGTATACATATAACGGGTGATTTTTTTGAGGTTAGGATTTTCATGCATTAGTATTTGACAGATCACGCGGGATTTCAGACATGGTGTCAAAGAGAAAGATGCTCAGTATGCTTTGACATTTCATCATGAATAGACTTACTAACGAGCAACGCTTGCAAATCATTGAATTTTATTACCAAAATCAGTGTTCGGTTCGAAATGTGTTTCGCGCTTTACGTCCGATTTATGGTCTACATAATCGACCAAGTGAGCAAACAATTAATGCGATTGTGACCAAGTTTCGCCCTCAGTTTACTTTCATCATCATCATCATCGGCTCGACAACCGGGTTCCGGTCCTGGCCTCTTTCAACAAGTCTCTCCACCTATCCCGGTCTCTAGCAGACGCCATCCAGTTGCGCACCCCAAGGCTTCGGGCGTCCTGGTCTACGCCATCTCTCCAGCGCAAGCATGGTCTACCACGCTGTCGTCTACCATAGAATGTACCACAAAGAACTTTCCGAGCAGGTTCCTCTTCGCTCATGCGAGCTAGGTGCCCTGCCCACCGGAGTCTACCGAGCTTAATTTTTGTCACGATATCTGCTTCTAGGTAGATTGCGTACAATTCATGATTGTACCGTCTCCGGAATCGTCCTTCCTCACATACGGGGCCAACAATTCTCCTTAAGACTTTTCTCTCGAACGCAGCTAAGAGGTCGGAGTGCCTTTTGCTAAGCACCCAAGTCTCGGATCCATATGTGAGTACTGGCAGGACCATGGTCCTGTACAGCAGCAGTTTTGAAGTTATGGTGAGATTTCTGGATTTGAAGAGCTTTGACAGACTATAGTAGGCTCTGTTGGATTTGAGAAGCCGCCCGCGTATTTCTTCTTCTATATTGTTATCGGCTGCTACTATTGACCCAAGGTATTTAAAGGATTGCACCACTTCAAATTCGTGCTCCGCTACCTTGATTGTTTGACCAACTGTTCCTCTCGCATTCGACGCCACCATGTACTTTGTTTTACCTTCACTAATGTGCAGCCCCAGATTTTGTGCCGCCTGCTCGATCTGGATGAAGGAATCGTGTACAGCTTGTTCGGTTCTTCCGATGATGTCGATATCGTCTGCGTAAGCCAGTAACTGGCTGGACCTGTTGACGATGGTCCCTCTTGTTGCCGTGCCAGAGTCACGGATTGCTTTCTCCAACGCCAGGTTGAAGAGGAGGCAGGCCAAACCGTCCCCTTGTCGGAGTCCATTAAAGATGTTGATTGGTCTGGATAGCAATCCGGCTATTTTTACTTGGCTTGTTACGTTGGTCATGGTCAACCTACATAGTCGTGTCAATTTATTTGGGATGCCGAATTCTCTCATGGCTTTGTAAAGTTCTACCCTGGCTATGCTATCATAGGCGGCCTTAAAGTCTATAAACAGATGGTATGTTGGGATGTTAAATTCTAGACATTTTTCCATCGCCTGCCTAAGGGTAAAGATCTGATCAGTTGTTGATTTGCCTGGAATGAAACCACACTGATATTGTCCGATAACGGTTTTAGCGTATGGGGTTATCCGGTCTTGTAGGATAGAGGAGAGTATCTTATAGGCGGTACTCAACAACGTGATACCTCTATAATTGCTGCACGTTGTGACATCTCCCTTCTTATGTATGGGGCATATTAAACCTTTTCGCCAGTCTTCTGGCATTTCTTCCTGCTCCCATACGTGTACTATAATATCATGCATTGCTTGACGTAAGGCTGGCCCGCCGTGATGGAATAATTCGGCTGGTATGCCATCGGCTCCCGGGGCTTTGTTCTGTTTAAGCCGGCCTATAGCCTTCTCAACCTCTTCTATGCTTGGTGGCGGCAACATAGGGTTTTCTTCTTGAAGTAGTGGAGCCTCCACTTCTGCAGTGAGCTGACCATTTAGCAATTCATTAAAGTACACTTCCCATCGCTCCAGTATGCTTTCAGGATCGGTGATCAGATTTCCCTCCCCGTCCTTGCAGTATGTGCAGCGTGGTGTGTACTGCGTCATGTTTCGGACGGATTGGTAGAACTTCCGCGCCTGGTGCGGACCTCGCTCTCGGCTATTTTCTATTTCACAGATTAGGTTCTTCTCCCAGGCTGATTTTTTTTGTCTGTGTAGCCGTTTTTCTATTCTTCTGAGCTCTTTATATTCCTCTTCGCGTGCCCGCGTTCTATGAGATTGTTGCATTGCTCGGTACGCAACATTCTTACGTTCAGTCGCTAGCTTGCATTCATCATCAAACCAGTCGTTCCGATTTTTACGACTGCTGCCTAAGATGGAGTTGGCAGTACCAATGACAATATTCTTAAGGCGTGTCCACTTCTCATTTACGCCCAGCATACTGGCTCCAGGACTTACTCTCCCTAAATCAAGTGATTCTAGGGCGAGTCCTAACGCATTACCAAAGGTGTTACTGGTGTTTTCATTGCGCAGGGCAGCCGTGTTGATTCGAACCTGATCGGCGGATGCAATGCGTCTTCGCAAGGCAATCCGCCCTCGGAAAACCATACCAACAAGATAGTGATCCGAGTCGATATTGGCACCTCGGTACGTTCGTACCGTCATCAAGTTCGAGTAGTGGCGACGGTCTATCAACACGTGGTCTATTTGGTTACGAGTGACTCCATCAGGTGATACCCAGGTGGCTTTGTAGATATCTTTACGCGGGAACCTGGTACTCGCAACGACCATGTTTTTCGATGCTGCCAATTCTAAGACTCGAAGTCCATTGTCATTAGTGTTCTCATGCAAACTATGGGTGCCTGCGTAATGCCTGAATACCGGCTCCCGACCTATTTTTGCGTTCAAATCCCCAAGGATGATTTTAACATCATACCTTGGGCAGGCATTGAGGGCCCTCTCGACTTGTTCGTAGTAAGTCTCTTTTTCTTCGTCTGAGGACTCCTCCGTAGGTCCGTGAACGTTAATGAGGCTGATGTTCGTAAATTTGCCTCGCACGCGAAGGGTGCATAGCCTTTCGCTTATAGCGTTAAAGCCGATGATAGTAGACTTCATTTTTTCGCTGACTAGGAAGCCTACCCCGAGCACATGGTGTTTTGTATGACAGCTGTAATATACGTCATATTCTTTCTTCTGTAAAACACCATTCCCTGTCCATCTGATTTCTTGGAGAGCTGTTATGTCAGCTTTATATTTTGACAGGGCATCGGCTAGCTGCTGAGCAGCTCGAGCTCTATAGAGCGATCGTACGTTCCATAAGAAAATTCGTAAATCGTTTTTCCTTTTTCTTTGCGTTGGTTGTCGTCGTGTGATCAGTCCGTTTCCGAGGCTTGTTGTCGTTCTCGAAATTCTCTTAGTTTTACGGGACAGGGAATTAACCTGTCGCCAACCTGTGGAACCAGCCTGATCATATTAGCCAAACCTTTTTAAAAGGCTTGTTTCTAGCGGCCGCCGCGAAGAGGCTATGATCACACTTCCACCAGTCCCGAATAGTTACGGCACGTGCATGTTTTCGTATGCTACATGTTGTTCCCCCTATTCGTCTGATGGCTGACCGCCAGTTTACTTTATTGGACATTAAACCAACCACACAAATGCGTACAGTGCGTACAGAAGAGAATATTGCGTCTGTTTCTGAGAGTGTTGCTGAAGACCGTGAAATGTCGATACGTCGCCGTTCGCAGCAATTGGGTTTGTGTTATTCGACCACATGGAAGATTTTACGCAAAGATCTTGGTGTAAAACCGTATAAAATACAGCTCGTGCAAGAACTGAAGCCGAACGATCTGCCACAACGTCGAATTTTCAGTGAATGGGCCCTAGAAAAGTTGGCAGAAAATCCGCTTTTTTATCGACAAATTTTGTTCAGCGATGAGGCTCATTTCTGGTTGAATGGCTACGTAAATAAGCAAAATTGCCGCATTTGGAGTGAAGAGCAACCAGAAGCCGTTCAAGAACTGCCCATGCATCCCGAAAAATGCACTGTTTGGTGTGGTTTGTACGCTGGTGGAATCATTGGACCGTATTTTTTCAAAGATGCTGTTGGACGCAACGTTACGGTGAATGGCGATCGCTATCGTTCAATGCTAACAAACTTTTTGTTGCCAAAAATGGAAGAACTGAACTTGGTTGACATGTGGTTTCAACAAGATGGCGCTACATGCCACACAGCTCGCGATTCTATGGCCATTTTGAGGGAAAACTTCGGAGAACAATTCATCTCAAGGAATGGACCGGTAAGTTGGCCACCAAGATCATGCGATTTGACGCCTTTAGACTATTTTTTGTGGGGCTACGTCAAGTCTAAAGTCTACACAAATAAGCCAGCTTTGGAAGACAACATTTCCGAAGAAATTCGGGCTATTCCGGCCGAAATGCTCGAAAAAGTTACCCAAAATTGGACTTTCCGAATGGACCACCTAAGACGCAGCCGCGGTCAACATTTAAATGAAATTATCTTCAAAAAGTAAATGTCATGGACCAATCTAACGTTTCAAATAAAGAATCGATGAGATTTTGCAAATTTTATGCGTTTTTTTTTTAAAAAAGTTTTCAAGCTCTTAAAAAATCACCCGTTAGTATATAGTATATAGTATAGTTTGTAGGTATACATTCTGTATAATCCATTAGTTGGTTATACTGACTGTAAGTAGTTGCTTATTTGTTACACAGATGGCAATGATAATTAGGGTATTATGGGGTAATTTTGATATTAAATATCAGTTCTTAACTTAGTGAAAACCTAGCACTAATGAGAATGCCTATTCATTTGAACCGGACTGTCTATGGAATGTGCTTTAAGAGTTATAGAAAAAAAAAACCACAATACTTTAAAAAGTCCAAATTTTACTTAATTTCTGTGCGAATTTTTTGTAAAATTATATTTCATCGTTTTTCTTTTTGCTTAAAGAGTATATCTCATGTTTTCCTTATGAAGAAATATAGGTACTGCAAATAAAAATTAGAGTGTGAAAATTTGAGCTTAGGGAGGCTTAAAGTTTACTTACCTATGTGTAAAAGAAATTCCATATAATATGGCTAAGTATGAAATTTATGGGTTTTATTTAAGTGCATGGCGTTGAAGAAACATTTGGGCTCTTTTGGAGAATATTTTATACCTGAAATTCTTTCAGGTAGCTTTTAGTTGAAGGCACACAAATAAAATCTACTTTAAAGTCGTGAATTTTACGACTGTCTTATCGTAAAATTTTAACAGAATTATTGGCCATGTATACGTACATTAGGGAAGAAAAGTAATTTAGAATTTATCTTCATGTAGATGGTTTTGTGGCATATTTTTATAGTGGGTATACCTATGATGCGTTCTTTAAGAACTTATTGTTTTTATACCATTTGTAGGGTAAAGTTTCATAACGAATTATTTTGTTCGTATTAAAAACAGAGTAGCAGCAAAGTCTAATAAATTCTATAAAACTTGTGATATTTACCTAAAAGCCTAAGTAATTTGCTCGTAAAAAGATACTTATAATTAAATTTTGTTATAAAAGTTGAAGATATGCGATATCGGCTATAGAAATTTGTTTTCGTTTTGCACAGGCAAAGCATTAAAGGCTCATCATTAAGATGTTGAATATAATTAAAAAAAAAAAACTTAAAAATATTCAATACTGTCTCCAATAACACAAAAAGAATACCGTGTTAGATTTATTTTAGTAGGTATGTCTTTTAAGAATTGTGCTAACTTCATATGAACCTAGCGTTTAAAATTTGTTTATAGTTTTTTACTTGCGACTTATACATGGGTACTACATATAAGCCAAGTTCTGCATTTGGAAAAAATCGAACTCGAGATTTTGATCAAAGTTGACATTACGATGATAGCGAAGACGAAAAAAGTGGGTCCGGCAATTCCGTTTGTCTGTCTGTATGTCTGTATGTCTGTATGTCTGTATGTCTGTATGTCTGTATGTCTGTATGTCTGTATGTCTGTATGTCTGTATGTCTGTATGTCTGTATGTCTGTATGTCTGTATGTTTGTATGTCTGTATGTCTGTATGTCTATATGTCTGTATGTCTGTACCTCGAACTACAGCCTAAACTACTGGAGGTATTTTCTTCAAACTCGGTACTTAAGGGTCTTCAGTGATTCCCTAGAGGAGGAATTGAAAAATTTTTTTTTAGCTCCAAAACTAAGGATACCCCCCATACACCCGTAATGCAAAATCTTATTTATCTCGAAAACGGTTCTAACGATTTTGATAAAAAAAAATTAAGTGTGATATTATGGACATGGACTACATTTTGGTCAAAAAAACATTTGGGGGAAATATTATTAGGGGTACCTGTCATAGAACCATTTTTTTGAATTTCGATTTTCTCACCAACGGCTCTAACGATTTTTACCGAAATTTTTATGCAGGAGCTCCTTTGCATTTTAAAAAATATGAACTAAAAATTTTTTCGAAAAAATAGTTTTTGGATTTTAAAAAAAATAATACAGTTTTTTTTTGAAAATTCGATATCTTGAAAACCGATACACGATTAAATACATTTTAAAACGTAATTTATTAAATACTAACAATTTGCGTAACAATTTTTTTATAAAAATTTTAAGGAAAATTTAGTACACAAAAAACATGTTTCAGTGTGTCTGTATATCTGTACCTCTCACTACAGCCTCAGCCACTGGACCTACATATGTATTTCTTTCAATCTCGGTAGTCAAGGGTATTTGGTGATTCCCTAGAGGAGAAATTGAAATTTTTTTTTAGCTCCAAAACTAAGGGTACCCCCCATACACCCGTAATGCAAAATCTTATTTATCTCGAAAACGGCTCTAACGATTTTGATAAAAAAAAAATTAGGTGTGATATTATGGACATGGACTACATTTTGGTGAAAAAAATTTTTGGGGCAAAATGTTATTAACGGTACCTGTCATAGAACCTTTTTTTTTGATTTTTGACTTTCTCATTAACGGCTCTAAGGATTTTCTTTAAGTTTAAAATAATATTGTTTATAAAAATATTAGAAAAAATATTTGTTGGGTTTTTTGAAAAAAAAAAAATATTTTTTTTTTGAAAAATCAATGTCTTCAAAACCTATGAACAATTATTTTTTGAAATTAATCAATATTATTAAATACTTAAAATTCGCATCCCATATTTTTTTCTAAAAAATTTGAAAGAAATTTTTTATATAAAAAATATATTTAATAATAAAACGAAAAGTTTGTTTTCATGAATTCATACTTTTCTAGAAATCAGACGTCAATTTTATGCATTTGAACATTATTATCTCATTAAATCAATTTTTTATATTTATAAAATGTATCTTAAATTCCAAAGTACTTTTACATAAGAGCAAGTTCGTGCGATCCAGTCGTGCATTTTATTTTGTTTTTGATTTTCTCAAAAACGGTACAACCGATTTTGATAATTTTGTTTTTATATTAAGGCTCCCCAGCAGCTTCAATATTATTGTGTATTCAAATTTTCAAAAAAAAAATTTTTGGATTTTAAAAAAAAATCAAATTTTTTTTTGAAAACTCAATATTTCGAAAACCCCATGCTCGATTTTTTTAAAACTTGATAAATAAAAGTTTCTCAAAATAATCAACAAGATATGAGAAAAAAAAATTTATTTTGCCTAAAAATAACGGTACCCTCCATACAAATGTTAAAAAACGGTTTTCGAAAATCGTATTTTTCTCGTAAACGGTTCCGCGAATTTTGCTTAAATTTTTAGTCTTTCGATTAATTTTTAAGATCTATTATTAAATACAAAAAATTTTGAAAACAAGACATTACTGACTGTACCTACCATAGAACGATTTTTTAAAATTTTGAATTTCGCAATATCGACATAACGGATTTTAATGAAATTTTTCATAGAGATGCTTCTAAAAACTTTAAGAAACATTGCATTTCAAAACTTAAAAAAAAAATATTTTTTGTATTTTTGAAAAAAAAAATATTTTTTTTTGGAAAATTCGATATCTCAAAAATGGGTCAATATTTTTTTTGGAAATATAATTTTCATTCGTACAATAATAAAAACCTAAAGTTGACGTACCAAGTTTTTTTTTTAATATTTAAAAAAATTTTATATATAAAACCTTATTTTATAAAGAAACCACTACAACGACTTATAATTTTTGTTCTTGCATAAATTCATATTTGCATTTCATTCTGTTTTTGTCTCTTACTACTAAAAGAATTTAAAAAATGATGATAATTTTATCCTTATGAACAGTTTTTTCTAATAACATTCGTAGTCTATTACATAGGAGCAAGTTTGTGCGCCCCAGTCGTGCATTTTATTTTTTGGTGCCACCCTGACTGTCCCAACCTAAAATCACTTAAATCTATGTAAGTCGGCCAAGACATTAAATATAAGTCCTCGTCAACTTTCTCTATCATCCGATAACCACCAGAACTGGTTCCCCTGTCTCACCCTGTGTCCCCGGTCCCGATCGGACACAGTGCTACTGAACCGAAGGCGCTCTGCTCCATCTTGTGCGAGGACGTCTCGACCATAAAAAAAGCCGCCTATCAACAGTCTTATGGCCGACGTGGTAGATTAGCGGAATCACCATTCTATCTTGGACCAGCCCTCGGCTGTCTAAGTACCTAGACCTAGCGTATTGAGAAGCCAATGCCCTACGCATCACGCTACCGAAACCACATGGTCAGGTGTCAGGTCCATCCTAATTTAGGTTTTACTGTTTATCAATTGTCACCTTAGAACTAGCATTTTTATTAGTCACCCAAGTTTGTTGTTGTAAATTCGGTTTCTTTCTTTTTTTCTCCGTACTCTGTTTATAAGTCAACAAATCGTTGTACATATAAAGAGGGAGATTTTTGATGAAAGAATTGACACAGGTCAAGTATTAATGCATTCAAGGGGTTTTTGTAAGGTTACATACGTGCAGTTGCCTGGACGCTAGGTCTGGGTTCAAATCTCAGTCAAAGCCAAAACGTTTTTCGATTTTGATATTTGTTTTTATCGAACATTCAGCCCTATCAGGAGTTTCGCCCGAATAATTTTTCACCCGAAATATTTTGTTCCCCCGGATTTTAAAAAGCAATCAGGAATTTCGCCCGAACAAGATTTCACTTCGAATTTAGAACTGACGGTTCGAAAAATAGGTATGTTCAGAAAACTGAGGTATCAATAAACTTCCCCAACTCTGTGATGGAAACAGAGAATGAAATCTGGGCCTTCATCGCGTAAGACGACGATAGTTTGACGACGTCGTTTGAACGATTGAACTGCTTCGTGTAACACATACAAACTTGAATCGTCTGGACGATGTCGTTAAGACGATTCAACTTTAGCTTCATGTAACTTGTTGAACTGTCAAATATGGTCGACTGAACGATTGCGATTGAACGATTGCTATTTTACAATCGTCTCATACATTTTGTGGATTTTTTGAAAGTTTTTTTTTAATTTAAATTAATTAAAAAAAATGTTACTACATTACAATTTGTTATTTTTCGATGATAATGAAAGCGAATTAAATGAAAGCGAAACTATCGAATAAATGCGAATGCGAAGGACACTAATTTCGATTTCCTTTATTTAATACTAGGGCTTTCGATCCCGGTTAATTTGTTTTCTTTTGGTGTGCGTATTTCGTATACATAAATAGATCTTCAAATAAGGATTCGAAGATTTTGATCTCTGTAAAAAAAATCGATTTTTTTGGTGTGAAGGGACGTAAAATCTGTCGATTAATCGAAATCTTCATACAGAAATTGATTTCTCATGTGTAAAAGAAATCAACATAAGGAATGCATCGCATCCTCTCTCACTTCCAACGAAAACTTTAGTTTGATTACAACCAGACAGCCCAAATGACATTTATTGCTTCTCAAACTGTGGACGATGGACGACACGACCGAACGATGCGATTGAAACTTTACACGAAGCAAACTTTTGACGACGTCGTGTTCGACAATCGTTTGGACGACGATCGTCTTAAAAATTACGCGATGAGGGCCCTGAGCTTACATTTTTCTTGTTCAAAGAAAAGCTCCAAATAAATTCGGTTATGCATTTTCCTGTTAAAATAGTGTCCATTGAGTGCAATGATACGATTTTTAATCCTTCGCGAATCGATTTATTGAAGAAAAAAAAATTTCTGAATTTGCGGATACATAAAATTTCCCTCTCCGTTTTTAATCATGAAAACTATTCGTCTTCGATACATGAACAAACCTAACAATCTGACTTTTTGTTTTGACAGTTGTTGACAACCAGTAAGAATTAAATCAAGCGACGAATAAAAAAAAACTGGTTTGGTTGATATTTTTATTTAAAAGAAAAAAGTGTAATCTAAAAATGTAAATGATAAACTAAAAAAATCATTCTAAGGAAATTAAAACGCAAAGCATACCTATGCATTTCCTGTAGCTTGAGGAAGATGTAATACTGTGTTGAAATATTCGGAGGCAGTTAAGAGACCACTCAAATCCGTTGCAGTTACCTGAACCATTGTAAGAATGAAACTATACATTCAACTTCTTTAATATCTAACTATAAATAATTTTCAGATTTCAACAGCGCTATACCTATTTCTACCTGATGATAAAGAAATATTTAATTTATACTTCTTTACTTTCTTTTGTATTAAAATAAAGATATGTCTTACATGATTCCTCTTGTTATTTTTTTATTCGTCTCCAAAAAAGAAGTGAACAATTTAAATGTAAATCGTGTTGCATTTCAACCGAACTGAATGCTTCTAATAAGGGGAATTTTTCGAACATGAAATTTTTTTCGCCCGAAACTCAAAATAAGGGAAAAGAAAAAATGGACATTTTTCGGATGGAATGACATTCGGGCGAAACTCCTGATAGGGCTGATTATCTTAAATGAGTTTATAGCTTAAGTGATGTTTTTAAGAATTTTATTTTTCACCTACTACTAAATGTAGGTACATATAACCATCAATTTCAACTTTATTTCATAGTCCAGTCAAAGCGTCATTTGACCTTGCGCGCAAGGCATGGTCTATTTTTTTTTCATGGATCGATAGATGCTTATGAGAAAAGCTTAAAACCAAATTTGCACCACATGACAACTTTTTTTACCAAAGTTTTTGGTCATTTGCGAATATCTCGGCTATACTATCTCCTACGAACAAAAATTAAACATGTATTTATTCCTAATAATATTATCTATTATGTTATAAAAAAAACATTTGTTTAAACAAATGAAAAAAAAGTTATAGTAAGTTAAAATAAATTTTTGTTGTTTAAAAATCACTTTTTCGTGATTATTAAGAAAAAAGCTCATTTAACGATAAAATTTGTATTTTTTATTATTTAAGTTTTTGTAATTCCCTACAATTTAAAAAAAAATCAGCACTCTAGGATGAACGAAAGCCGAGTAATAAATTATTGAACATAGGTAAGTCAGCGCACCCACGCATTTTATGATTTTATGTTTTAATTAATATCTCAGCCCCAGTATGTCCCAATCCCAAAGTGAAAATAAAAAACTGTATTGCTAATAACAATATTTTCTATCAACTTGCATTTAATTTAATATGTTTAAGCAAAAACATAAAAAGTTACCGTTGGTTTCAACGTTTTTTTTCTTGTTTTTAATACCTTTTTTTCATAGTTATTGAGAAAAAAACTGTATTTCTCGGTAAATATTTTTCAGTTTTGGATTTTTGTTTTATAGTCCTGCTAATTTTCTTCAAATTAATCTTAACCTTGTAGCTTGTAATTTTGGTGTCGCCAGCAACAAGATATGATGCTATCCTTCAAACACCCCACACATACTTACACATATTTGTAGCTTCTTGTTGCTGGCGACACCAAAATGACAAAAATTTTATCGTTAAATGAGCTTTTTTCTTAATAATCACGAAAAAGTGATTTTTAAACAACAACAATTTATTTTAACTTACTATAACTTTTTTTTCATTTGTTTAAACAAATGTTTTTTTTTTATAACATAGTAGATAATATTATTAGGAATAAATACATGTTTAATTTTTGTTCGAAGGAGATAGTGGAGCCGAGATATTCGCAAATGACCAAAAAATGACCCAAAACACATTTTTACCAATAACTTTGGTAAAAAAAAGTTGTCATGTGGTGCAAATTTGGTTTTAAGCTTTTCTCATAAGCATCTATCGATCCATGAAAAAAAAATAGACCATGCCTCTGCGCGCAAGGTTAGGCCCTTTTTCACGACGCTTTGACTGGACTATCAACTGGACATACAAAAACGTATCCTTTTCCAACGCATCCTTTAGCTCTTTCAAAAGTGGATTGTTTATTTGTAGGTGTATGTAGTATGTATATTTAATTTTTCTTTTTTCCTTTTCTTTTACTTTGTTCACTTAATGCGTCTGAAACATCTACTAAATTACTATGATTTGCTAAAAGAAATTTGGAAATTATTTATTTTTTTTTGGTACTTTATTCATTTAGATTTGCATAATTTTTATTAGAAATTACATATTTATTTTACTTTTTTTCCAAATCAGATGATTTTGCCAAGCATATAAGTGCATCATTATCTAAAAATCGAATTTTCTGGGTTACGAAGTATTCGATCTACAGCGACGATATACCAAAGGCTAAATGGCACTCACCAGGGAAGATGATACAAGGCATACAATAGCTTTCGGATGAAGGAGATGGGTACTTAGGTAGTTATTAAGTAGGTTCAGAGATCACTCAATCAAAATGATGAAAATATGTTGCAGGGACATTTTTTTTTTTCTATTTTCTTAAAAATAGTTATGTTACTTTAAAGACAAATTCAATCAAGCTGAAGAAAATATAAGAAATGAATGGCAACTTGTGAATAGTATATTCAATAAATCTCAGTGCAAAAAACAACCATCTGTTATCAATGCTAATGGACGTATGGTCTCAAATAAAATAAATTGCAATTGCTAATGCATTCAATGAGTATTTTTCAACGATTGTACTTAATTTACAAGCGACTTCTAGTCATCCACCTTGTTCACTTTGTATTCCAATCATTAATGAATCTTCTCAAAATCAAAGCTTTGCGTTTGAGCCTATAACAAGTTTAGAGATGCTAAAGTTGATTGGCAATTTGAAAACTTCAAACTCATCTGGTTATGATGGTATTTCAAATATTTGTTTGAAAAATATAGCATGTTTTATAATTGTTGGTTTGGCACAAATCTTTAACAAAAGTATTTTTTTCTGGAGTATTTCCGGTTGCTCTTAAATGTGCCAATATCTTGCTACTTTTCAAGAAAGGCGCTACAAGTGATCTGGGTAACTATAGGCCTATATCTCTCCTGCCTTCGATTAGTAAGATTTTTAAAAAAAGCTGTAAAAAATAAAATGGTGAGCTTTTAAACGAGAACGAATTTTTTCAGTGATGTTCAGTTTAGTTTTCAAAATAATAAATGAACCGAAGATGCCTTGTTACATTTCTGTTTTCAAATATTTGTAAGCCTTGATAAAAAAAAAGAATACAGCCGCGTTATTTGTTGACATATCAAAAGTCTTTGACATGGTTAATCACGCATTTTTGATAAACAAACTTGAAATTGCTGGGTTTCGAGGTTTCATAAGTGATTGGTTAAGATCATATTTAAATGTAAGAACCCAGAGAGTGAAATTTGATGGTATTAGGAGTGATACAATGACATTCGATTTGGGAGTGCCACAAGGTTCGGTTTTGGGACCAATACTTTTTTTGGTATATATTTATTCTTTATTCAGATTGCCAATTAGGTTTTCTTTGACATCTTTGGGCTTTTCTTATGGTACAGATAGTCGTCTTAATCTTATATCTGATATAAATTGGGATCTCAGCTGGTTGAGAATCTGGTTTGCAGAGCACAAACTGATAATTAGTTCTACAACTAAGATAATGTTTTTGAGTTTGTATGGCCAAAAGATTATTGATGCTGATTTCTTTTTCCATGCTACTGAGTGTACCTATAGTCCTGTGGATAGTTCTACAAACCTTACTGATTCCACGAGCTGTAGTGATAAATGTATTAAATTGGAAATAGTAAATGAATTCAAGTATTTGGGATTGATCATTGATTCTAGAATGAGTTTTTATAACCACACAGAAAATCTTAGACAGTATTTGCGGTATACTCTCAGAAATTTCTTCTTTTTTTTTGCGTAAAGTTTGCTCTTCTAAACTGCTTCTTTAGATTTATTATGGCATTTTTCATTCCAAACTAGAATATGAAAGTTCTTGTTTACTTACAACAAAATACAGCCTCTTATAGTTTTACAAAAAAGTGTTCTGAAGAGAATATGTGGTAAGCCTCGTTTGTACCCTAGTTTTCCACTATCTAGGGATTTGAAAATTCTTCTAGTGTGACATATGTATTGCTATAAAGTTCTAAAAAATTTCTTTTAAAGGTCAGGTAATCTTAATTTAGATTGATTGATAGTTTTAGTTTACGTGGTAATTTTTTGAACCAAGTGTCTATACCGGTGTTTCGAACAACAGAATTTCGAAATTTTTTAGAATGTTTCCTCATGTCAAATATTTAATAGACTCCCTAATCTATCAGGATGCAAACTTCTCATTTTGTTTTTATGAAACCAGTCAAAAACTGGGCTCTTTAGTCTTTATAATGAGAGCATCGAATTTTTTGTAAATGGTTTTACCTGATGTTTTCATGAAATGTTTAACTTTAATTCGATTTAATTTTTATATGCATTATGTAATGTAATGAGATTTCAACTTTCTTTTTTAATATTTCTTTTTTAAGGGTCACCCCACCCATTTAAAATAATACACATTAAATTATTCTACTAAGAGTGAAAATATCTCTATATTTTTTATAAAAATACTTTTGCCTCTTATTTCTTTCTTTCTTTAAATAATGTACTAATTTGGATTTTAAGAAAAAATAAAATGCACGACTGGGTTGCACGAACTTGCTCCTATGTAAAAGACTGAGAATATCAAAAATGAATGTTATTAGAGAAACTGTTCATAAGAATAAACTTCATTTTTTAAATGACTAAAAAAAACTTCTTTAGTTTCAACCAAATATAGATATATGCAATATAGATTTATGCAAGAACAAAAATTATAAGTCTTTTTAGTAGTTTCTTAAAAAATAAGGTTTTATATAAGAAAATTTTAAGACATTTTTAAGAAAAAATGTTGGTACGCCAATTTGAAGTTTTTATTATTGTATGAATAAAAATTAAATTTACAAAAAAAGTATTGAGCCGTTCTCGAGACATTGAATTTTCAAAAAACAAAAAATTGATTTTTTTTTTTCAAAATTCAAAAAAATATTTTTCTTAAAGTTTTGAAATTGCAATGTTTTTTAAACTTTTTAGAAGCTTCCCTCTACGAAATTTCATTAAAATCCGTTGTGCTAATAATGAGAAATTCAAAATTTTAAAAAATCGTTCTATGGTAGGTACAGTCAGTAAAATCTTGTTTTCAAAATTGTGTTCATTAAATTACAGATATTAAAAAATAATAGAAAGAAAAAAAAAGTAAGCAAAATTCTCGGAACCGTTTTTGAGCAAAATACGATTTTCGAAAACCATTTTTTAATATTTGTATAACAACGGTACCCTTTATTTTTAGGTAAAATGAATTGTAGATTATTTTTCCAAACTTTTATTTATCAAGTTTTGAAAAAATCGAGCATGGGGTTTTCGAAATATTGAGTTTTCAAAAAAAAATTTTGAAAGTTTTTTTAAAAATCCAAAAAATTTGTTTTGGAAAATTTGAACACACAATAATATTCAAACTGCTGGGAAGCTTTAGCATAGAAAAAAATGATCAAAATCGGTTGTACCGTTTTTGAGAAAATCAAAAACAAAAAAATTGTCCCAAGGGGGTACCAAAACTACTCATTTTTTTGAAAAATTTTTTTAACTAAATTAAATTTTTTGAATTTTTTTTAAGAAAATCGTAGCGACAGTTTTTGAGGAAAATAAATATTTATAAAATTTCGGAAACAAATCGTATGGCAGGTACCGTTATTTTTGGTCATAAAAAATCAAATCAAAAAACATCCGGGGGTAAAAAATCAAAACTCATATCTACCAAGTTTAAAGAAAAGCGGCCGACTCGTTTAGGCTGTAGTCGAAAAGACAGACAGACAGAATTGCGGGACCCACTTTTTTAGTCTTCGCTATCATCGTAATGTCAACTTTAATCAAAATCTCGAGTTCGATTTTTTTTACGAATGCATTTAACTTGCCTTATAGTACCTATAAGTCGCAAGTAAGAAATGTTTAATCAATCAATCAAATTTTAATCAATCTTAATCTTAATATGAAAATAACTATGAATATCACTTTCGAAAATTTAAAATTGTAGATTTTGTTTTTATTATTTAGATATTACTATAGCTACCTAGTTTTTTTTTTGTAAAAAGGGTTTTATTAATAAAATAAATTAAAAGTAGGAGAGATAAACAATAGAACAGGCAAGAAGGCAAGTCCTGTTCACTAAATATTAAAAATTACTAAAGATTATAAACTCATTTATTTTCTTCTAGTTCCATAAATTTAAAGCGAAGAACGGGGTGCGTCCAGCAATATTCTCTCAAAACTCCTAGCAAGTTTTTCGTTTTGAATACATGAAAGATTTATTTAATTCTTTTTAGTGCGTTTTCAAAACGTTCTTACCTTAAAATTTTCTTTTTAATTAATAATTATTTCTGATAGTTCCTCTGAATTCAATCATCTCTAAGGACTTAATTTCCTTAAAGAGCGACTAAATTTGAATATTCCCACACTACCCAATAGCTTACTGACAAAACCCAACCCCTTTGTATTTGAATCTTCTTAGTTAATTGCCAATAAAAATTCCAAGTTCTTTCATGATATATTTTCATTATATAATCCACCATAAATATTCAATTATATTTACAAATAAATACGAAAATGCTAACTCATCGACCACTTTGCATAATATACACAACATAAAGCATTCAAAATCATATATGTATGTACCTACATATATTTATAGCGTATTTGGAATAATCCTTTTCGAAAAGCCTTTTTCTCTCAGGAGTAATTTATTCCCTTTTATTCGATATGGAAATTTTCAGAACGGAAGCACACTTGAGTAATACCCTGACATGACAGAACATCAATTCTATATTTTAACATCCAGAGTATAATAACGCATTGTATGTCTTGTGCTGACAAATAGAAACTACAGTAAAAAAAATTAAATCCATGACTGCATCGCACGAACTTGCTCTTGTAAAGTTCAGGTCCAATCAGGTTGAATTACACAGTGAACACCTTATATGGGCTACTATGACATCTTCGTAGCTCAGGCCTATTAGGAGTGGTTTGTCCGGCTTCCCACCCTTGGAGGCTCTGACCTAGGGTTCTGCGTGTCGGGATAACTTTTCTACCACAGAAAACAACAACGGTGGTTCTTGAAGCAATTGTACACAACTCATAAGTCAAAAACTGAGGTGGGCTTGGCTGTCAATGAGAACAAGACGAAGCATATGCTATATCATTGAGAAAGGAATCTCAACACATTCGTCTCGAGCAAAACGTCACAATGAATAGGTACAACTTCGAAGTCAAGGACTTTGTCTACCTGGGTCCCAAAATGACATAATTGCTGGGACCAGACGAAACATCACTCTGGCACATAACTGTTTCTTCGGGCTAAAAAGGCTTTTGAGTAGTAAAGGCCTTCCATTCCTTCATTTCCTTTCTCCTCTAAGGAATCAAAAACACTAAGTGAACGTACAGACCTACCCAAAAAAAATCAGTATTTTCGACTTCTCGGGAATTGAAATGCAAAGTTTTTTTTTCTACGAAACCAATACTTTCCCTATAAAAGAGCAAGTAAAGATGGAAATAAAAAAAAAAAAAAAACAAAAAATTGATGTATGGGATAATTCTGATGTCAATACAATCACTTTGCGAATTAAAGGCTTGCAGACGAATGCAAATAAAAGGTTATCACGCACCTTCTGCCCTTTTTCTTTGATGAAGCGCAATCAATTTGTCAGTAAGCTGGGCGTGTCCAAATATTTCAGACGTCAAGTGCTTCTTTAAAATGTTTGTGTGAATATAGAATACATTTCATATTACTTGACTGGGGTTTTATAATTTATAACAGTTATTTAAAGTTGGATTATATGAGTTGGCATATCATGTTTTTATGGATGGTAACAAGGCAAGACGAAGGTGGTGAGCCTATGCCACCAAAATTGAAGTTTTTATGGCAGGTTAAGAATGTCGTCGGGAAACCGTGAGTTTTTTCGGATTCATGTTCGGATGGATCGCTTGGATTCATGTCGAGGTATACAAAATTTAACATTTATTAAGTCTTTTGCTAAGAAGGGATTGTTTTGAAATTTAAATTTTGAAAAGTGTAAATAGGGGAAAAAATTTATAAGTTTTAGATAGACAACTGATTTTATGTTGAATAGATGTTGAAGTCATAAGGGCCTAAGAATCTTATAAATCTTAAATTTCTAAAACAAAAATTCATACTGGTACTGAAGCAGCACCTAATTCCATAAAATGATCACCCGGTAAATGAGCACCATACACCTCCATCAAAGCTCTCAGTCCTCCAGCTGGCAGTAAGTGGAATCTAACTGAGATCATGGTACAGAAGTAACCGAAGTTCATCCTAGAACAATTTTGTCGCGATCAAGATTTTGATTTTCAAATGATTGTGCTCTAAATTTAGCCAGAGCAGGGCATTTGCAGAGAAATGGAAGACCTTTTCCTGCTGGTCGTCTCATCTGCGACATGACTACTATGAGGAATGCTTAGTTTCGCTGCATGTTCTCCTATTGGCCAATGTCCGTTACAGGCAGCAACGATCCTGGCTGTGTCTTGCCTGTGTCTTCATATCAGATCAAGTGATCGAGACTTACGAATATTACAAGGTGGACTGAATCTTCGGTTTGATTCATTAAGAAAAATTTATAGAATATTGCTCTTCATACCTCCGAGCTGAAGTTGACACTTTCTGCAATGAAAGGCTGACCCTTGCCTGACCAGCTCATATGACCGTCCATTCCCATCCCAATATGACCCGGAATCCAGATAAGAGTGACACTGAGGTTAATGTCCCTGTTATAAAGTTCATTCCCGCATTGCAGTTGGATGATATACTAGAATTAATGGCTTCTACTTTGGATCTTATTTGAGTAACTTGCTTAGTTCCTCGATTGCTATTGTATTTAACTTGAAAATCACTAGCAAAGTCGGATAGCCGCAAGGACCTAGATATATTTAGAGTCTCAGAAAAAAATCTTAAACCAACACCATACCAACTCCATACTTAAATATCAGTAAAGATTGTTCTGTCCTTTCGTCACGACACGTCATGATCTTACTCCGGTCTGAATGGGAACATAACCTTAAAATCTTAACTCATGCTAATTATTAGAGGTGAAAAAGTCAGTGTGCGACAATCTACCTCAGAAGAACAATATTTCTAAAATAAGAGGTAAAGGTAAAATAATATAGATCCCGCGGCCATTGCTAATAAATACTTTTAACTAATTTTTTGTTTCAATCCCGGATCAATCAAAGCCTCTTCACACGATCTAGGCGACCAATTGACCGGCTCCAAACGTGAAATAAACTATTCACCGAACTTGCCTCTCAATTGGTCCATTGTTATGCGTGCCGTGTGGCATGTGGCACCGTCTTGTGGAAATAAAAATGTCATGCAAGTCAAGCTCTTCCATTTTGCGCAAAAAAAGTTTTTTATCATCGCAGTAGCGCGCACCGTTCACATTAACGTTGCGATTCGCATCATCTTTGAAGAAATACGGCCCAATGATTCCGCCAGCCCATAACCCGCACGAAACATTGACTTTTTCTGAATGCATTGGTAGCTCTTGCAATGCTTCTGGCTGCTCTTCACAAATACGGCAGTTTTGCTTTTGTTCACGTATCCATTCAACCAGAAATGAGCTTCGTCGCTGAACACAATTTTTCGATAAAAAAGTGGATCTTCAGCCAACTTTTCAAGAGCCCATTCACCAAAAATTCGGCGTTGTGGTCGATCGGCTTCAATTCTTGCACCAGATGTATTTTGAAAGGCTCCACACCTAAATCCTTCCGCAAAATTTTCCACGTAGTGGAGTAACATAGGCCCAATTGCTGCGAACGGCACCGAATCGATAATTCACGCTCATCACTAACACTGGTCGATACAGCTGCAATATTTTCCTCAGTAAGCGTATTGGTGGTTTAGTGCCCAACAATGTAAATTTGGTGCGAAATTTAGTCACATTAGCTCGAATAGCCGCCTCAGTAGGTCGATTAAGCTGACCATAAAATGGAAGAAGCGCGCGCTGAACTTTCTTAACAGAGCACACATTTTGATAATTAAGTTCAATAATTTGCAAGCGTTGTTCGTTTGTAAGACGATTCATGGTTAAATATAGACCAAACCAGTCAAAACCATTGTTGCCAAAAAGAAAATAGCAAAATAAATCACCCATTATTCGTGGGCTAAAAAGGAATTTCTTTGAGGAATTTATGGCCATTCTGTTAAGTACAGACCAGCTGTCTTAGTATTAGGTGAAACACAGGTTAGTGCGAATACTGTGGTCATATTACGGCATCAGTTATCGAGTAATACGTGACTGAATTATGTGAGTTTGGCATTACCGCTTACGTCATCGAGCAATCGATTACCCTAATTTGACGTTTTCATTCGATCACTGATGGGACTCACTCACTCGGTCACTGAAGCGGAAATTTGGCCCCTGATCTTTCAGAATTTCGCCTGCCTGCCTATAACCTAATGCCATTACTTTTTCGCCTTCACGGCCTTTTAGTTTATGTGAGATATGATGTTGCTTGCCAGAGCCTTCCTCAATACAGACACTGTTCTAATACGAACTTGAATTTCATGTGGCTCAAATTTACTGTCCGCAAGCATATCATACATTATTGATTTATTTATAGAAGTCCAAATCTCGGCAGAAAATCAACTCTTAATGAGTTTGATGCGCTGTCTGATTCTATTTCCCAAATTGTTTCCTTATACCCTCACACTGAAGACGTTATTGCGGGCGACTTTAATGTACACAATTCAAGTTGGCCCCGCTATTCAGGACAGACAACACCCGAAGGAAGATATATTGAGATCTTTGCTGAGATGCACTACCTCACTCAGCTTGTAGATAAGCCCACTCGAATACCAGATGTTGCTGGTCAAAACGCTCACATTCTCAATTCTTACTTCTAGCCCTGATAAGTGTACCATAAGGGTAAACTCTCCATTCGGCACTTCAGACCATTGTTTAATATTAGTCAATTTTTCGTATCCCATTCATCCAGTTAAAGAGAAGCATCCCACTAGGGCCGTTTGAGAAAGCCAACTTAGACGGTCATTAATAACTTTTTTTAGAATTTTCAACTGGTCACTATGTTTCCTCGATAGTGGTGTTGATGCCAGTGCTGATATGATCACAGAAGTGATTCTTCTTGGGATGCGTACTTTTATTTTTTTAAGAATTAAAAGTATAAAACCAAAAGAAAAGTCTTTGTTCGATACAAGCTGTAAAGAAGTTATCAGGTTGAGAGAAGTTTTCCGCTCTTAGAAAGCCAACCCAATAGAGGAAAGTCGGGAAAAGTATAAACAAGTCAAAAACCAATGCAACGCTGTTATAAAGAGAACCAAATTCTTACATGAACAGAAGTTAAGGTAAATAAAATGCACGACTGGATCGCACGAACTTGCTCTTATGTAAAAGTACTTTGGAATTTAAGATACATTTTATAAATATAAGACATGGATTTAATGAGATAATAAT
Organism: Philhelius festivus; assembly: GCA_963931855.1. Taxonomy (NCBI): domain Eukaryota; kingdom Metazoa; phylum Arthropoda; class Insecta; order Diptera; family Syrphidae; genus Philhelius; species Philhelius festivus. Next base: position 90,799,278 of record OZ007556.1, read on the forward strand.
GTTCAAATGCATAAAATTGCCGTCTGGTTTCCGGAAAAGTATGAATTTATGCAAATAAACCTTAAAAAATCATTTTATTATTAAATACATTTTTTATATAAGAAATTTCTCTAAAATTTTTCAAGAAAAAAATGTGGGATGCGAATTTTAAGTATTTAATAATATTTTTTTTAGGAAATAATTTCAAAAAATAATCGTTCAAAGGTTTCGAAGATATTGATTTAAATTTTTTTTTTAAAACCCAATAAATATTTTTAGAATATTTTTATATACAATATTATTTTAAACTTAAGGGGACTCCTGCTAAAAATTTTGGGTTAAAATCCTTAGAGCCGTTAATGAGAAAGTCGAAAATCAAAAAAACGGGTCTATGGCAGGTACCCCTAATAACACTTTGCCCCAAAATTTTTGTTGACCAAAATGTAGTCCATGTCCGTAATATCATACCTAATTTTTTTTATCAAAATCGTTAGAGCCGTTTTCGAGATAAATAAGATTTTTCATTACGGGTGTATGGGGGGTACCCTTAGTTTTGGAGCTAAAAAAAAAATTCAATTTCTCCTCTAAGGAATCACCGAAGACTCTTAACTACCGAGATTGAAAGAAATAGGTCCAGTGGTTTAGGCTGTAGTGAGAGGTACAGACATACAGATACACTGAAACATGTTTTTTGTGTACTAAATTTTCCTTAAAATTTTTATAAAAAAAATTGATATGCAAATTGTTAGTATTTAATAAAATACATTTTAAAACGTAATTTAAAAATTTAATCGTGTATCGGTTTTCAAGATATTGAATTTTCAAAAAAAAATTTGTATTATTTTTTTAAAAATCCAAAAACTATTTTTTTCGAAAAAATTTTTAGTTTATATTTTTTCAAATGCAAAGCAGCTCCTGCATACAAATTTTGGTTAAAATCGTTAGAGCCGTTGGCGAGAAATTCGAAAATCAAAAAAACGGTTCTATGACAGGTACCCCTAATAACATTTCCCCCCAAATTTTTTTTCCACCAAAATATAGTCCATGTCCATAATATCACACTTAATTTTTTTTATCAAAATCGTTAGAGCCGTTTTCGTGATAAATAGGATTTTGCATTACGGGTGTATGGGGGGTACCCTTAGTTTTGGAGCTAAAAAAAAAATTTCAATTTCTCCTCTAGGGAATCACCGAAGACTCTTAACTATCGAGATTGAAAGAAATAGGTCAAGTGGTTTAGGCTGTAGTGAGAGGTACAGACATACAGACACACTGAAACATGTTTTTTGTGTACTAAATTTTCCTTAAAATTTTTATAAAATAAATTGATATGCAAATTGTTAGTATTTGATAAAATACATTTTAAAATGTAATTTAAAAATTCAATCGGGTATCGGTTTTCAAGATATTGAATTTTCAAAAAAAAAATTTTATTATTTTTTTAAAAATCCAAAAACTATTTTTTCGAAAAAATTTTTAGTTTATATTTTTTCAAATGCAAAGCAGCTCCTGCATACAAATTTTGGTTAAAATCGTTAGAGCCGTTGGCGAGAAATTCGAAAATCAAAAAAACGGTTCTATGACAGGTACCCCTAATAACATTTCCCCCCAAATTTTGTTTCCACCAAAATATAGTCCATGTCCATAATATCACACTTAATTTTTTTTATCAAAATCGTTAGAGCCGTTTTCGAGATAAATAAGATTTTGTATTACGGGTGTACGGGGGGTACCTTTAGTTTTGGAGCTAAAAAAAAAATTTCAATTTCTCCTCTAGGGAATCACCGAAGACCCTTAACTACCGAGTTTGAAGAAAATACCTCCGGTAGTTTAGGCTGTAGTTCGAGGTACAGACATACAGACATACAGACATACAGACATACAGACATACAGACATACAGACATACAGACATACAGACATACAGACATACAGACAGACAGACGGAATTGTCGGACCCACTTTTTTCGTCTTCGCTATCATCGTAATGTCAACTTTGATCAAAATCTCGAGTTCGATTTTTTTTCCAAATGCAGAACTTGCCCTATAGTACCTATATCGCAAGTAAAAATCATGCAATGTCCCAAAGGCAGTAGAAATTTCTGGTTATTTGTCAAGAACGTACATTATTCAACTTCATCTTCGGTTCCAACGCTCATATACAATGACAAACCGATAACTAGCTCTTTAGAGAAGGCAAATGTACTTGCAGCTCATTTTGCTGCTAGCTCCACGTTGCCTGTTAGCAACATTGCCCCTCCTGTACTTGAGAACATATTCGTAAATCATTCAACAGGACATCGCTGACAAAATAATTGCGTAACCTTTTCCATCGCTCCTACTGTTCTGGAATCTTCCCTAGAAAATGAAAAACAGAATTTGTCTAGTCTGTTCCTAAAAAGACGACCCACCTTCCTCCTCCTCCTATCCACCAATCGCGCTTATGTCCGTTCCCTTCTTTCATAGGTCATGAAATAGCTGATACACCATCAGCTGAAGAAAAATCTCGAATATCGAAAGCTTCTCAATGGCAATACGGCTTTTGCAGCAATCGTTCCACTAGTGATCTGATGGCATATCTCACCGAAGAGTGGAACAGATCTTTACATTTTTCTGGAGACCGTAAGATACTCGTAATTGCGCATGATATTTCTAGGGCATTTGATAGAGTTTGGGACCAGACTCTCTCATCGAAAATGCGTGTGTTTGGCATCAACGAAACCCTTATTCGTTGGATTAGAAATTACCTTGTAGATCGTTCAATACATGTTGTATTGGACGGTTTTAAGCTGGTGTTCCGCAGGGCTCCGTTTTGTCACCGACTTTCGTCCTCATTTTTATTAATGATCTTTTGTCTGAAGCTTCTAATCCACTTCATTGTTTTGCCGACGACTCTATTCTCAGCTTCTCATAATCTTTCTCAAATTCACGTCCATCTTCTCCGGAAGTGGAATTGCAACGGTATCGTATGATAAGCTCATTAAACTCCGATCTTTGCAGCATTGTTAAATGAGGTATAAAAAATCGTGTGGAGTTTAATGCTTCGAAAACCCAATGCTGTCTATGTCGTTGAAGCAAAATGTCCATCTTATGTTAATGTCATTGAATGACACTTCCATAGAAGAAACCGAAAAGCTCTCAGTACTCGGTATGTGTGTCAACGACGATCTTCGTTGGAATAATCACATGCTTGAGACCGCTAAAAGTGCTGCTAAATGCTTAGGATTTCTATATCGATGTAAGAAATTTTTCACCCTCAGTTTACCCTCGAGGCCAACTTTGGTCGTGCCGTCAAATATAGAGATACGTTTTTTAGTCGTACAACACGATTATGGAATAACTTACTCGGCACGGTTTTCCTTGCCATTTCAATTTGAAAACATTCAAAACCAGTGTTCATTGACACCTCCTTTCTCCCTCCCCCCCCTAATTTCCCCATCGCCCGTGCTGTGTTTAACATTATAAGAGTCTATTAACATACCCTTGAGCGCGTGCGAATTATAAAAAAAATTAATTTTGGAAACTAGTTTGTTAAAATTACCAATGAATTATTATTATTACTATTCTATATATTATAGACTTCATATTAATATTTTTAAGAACTTAACTTTAACTTTGAAGCCAGTTTAGCTATCATATTGAGGTCCCCCAAAGTGTAACAAATAGCATTTTTCCTAAAACAGGAATATGAATTGCTTTTTATTATTTGGCCAATTTGAACCTAAATTACTGTTAATATTTTATATGAAGTGCTTTTAGCCATAAAATACAACCCTGCCCTTTAAAACAAGTAAGGTTATACATTTTGTGCCAAAACAACCCAGAGTGGTATCCCTATTTGGAAACCTCTTATAATTCAGTGTTGTTGCTCAAGCAAAATAAATTAATCCCGTTTAGTTCTTCAGCCCAGCCACAATGCATCTTCCATTTTCATCTCGGCATAGACCAACATTGGATTTTAAAAATATTTAAAGAACTAAATTGTGCCATGCACACAACACACAGCACATCACGTGGACTTCCAACGTTATATCTTGGGATGAATTAGACAAGTCAGTAATAACAGTGTGCAACCAGCAACAGCTTTCGAGTGGGCCTTTAAGCTTAAGGCAAACAGGACAAGGAGGCAAGATGAGCAGCAGCAATGAACCTTGGCTTTAAACATGAGTAAATTGGCCATGTCCTTATTCCACATACATACATACACATATATGTATGGAAAAAGGACGAAGGAGTCTCTCTTGCAATATTTCTCAGCTGGCAGAATGACAACAAACTTTTTTTTTCCTTTTTTGAAATTGTGCAGACTATGAAGCTTTATGAAAGTGGATTTCAAATACATCCTCTAAAGTTGAACCCAACGACGATGACGACGACCATCACGGCCAGTTGTGGTAGTAGTTGGAGCTTGGGGCAGGTCCTTCTCTTGATTACGTTGCAATAATTGCTTCGCACTTGAAATTACAAGATCAATGTGCGGAAAGGACTTGTGTCTCAAATGGGGGGAATAAAATTGTGTGATCCACTTTGAGAGTAAGTCAAAGTGGAAAAATAGTGGAGGCGATGGGTCTGTCTCTGTGGCTGTGCTCTTGCTTATCTCTATGGAAACGTGACGATTATGCGGCTGGAAATGAAAGTGTGCAAGTGCAATTCAAAATGTTGTTCCACATTATTTGCCAGGAGTTACCCTCTCGGTCGATGCCAAACTAAGGGAGAGTCATTAGCTTAATGAATTTATACCTTCATTATAGTGCTTTGGATATGTTTTGTCTATGTGTTGGTATGCATGCTAGCTTATATTAAAAAATGGCTTTATGTACAAAGCTGTTGTAGTTGAATGCAAAAGAAGTTTTTGAAATCAAAATCAATAAAATTAAATAGTTTTTCGATTGGCGCGGGTAAATTTTGGCGGCCAGTGGCGCCCTTGGTGTTTTGGTGACATCTGTCAAAGCTGTTGTTTATTATTCAATTACTGATGCCCAATCACCATGGCAAGTAACACGATTGAACAAATGATAAAATTTTGTTATCCAAATGAGTGTTCGTTAGTGCAAACGTTGCGCACGTCACGCCCATTTTACGGTAGACGTGGTGGCCCTTCACTGTCGACTTTTGAACATCTGTGCTTTGGAGAGTTTCGAAGAAATAGGCTGATGAATGGCTGTGTATTCGCAAATTGTTGTAGATGGGACGACACCCACCCACACGAGGTTCACCAGGTGACAATGCATCCTCAAAAAGTTACCCTTTGGTGTGGATTTTGGACCGGCTGCTTCATTAGTGCGTACTTTTTCGAAAACGACGTTGGTGAGGCGGTCACCGTCAATGGCGAGCACTACAGAACGATAATAATGATAACTTATTTCTTAAGGGTCAAATCGAACCATATGGATCTAGACGACATGTGGTTCCAGCCAACAGGTCGGCGCTACGTTGAGTCATTGAAAATTGGATCAATCCTATCCGTGCCACCGTAAAAACCCGAGGGGGAAGGCATTTGAAAGATGTTAAATTCCATACATTCCATTCTATTCCGTCTATGCAGACGGGACCAAAGATTACACGAAGAATTTTCCTCTCAAAACAGCCTAAAGCGCTCTCATCCACTTTCGACAAAGTCCATGTCTCTGATGCACCATAGACAAGGACCTGGATGATGAGGGTCTTATAGAGGGATACTTTAGTTGCTCGAGAGAGCACTTTGCTACTCAATTGCCTTCTTAGTCCAAAGAAGCAGCGATTGGCAAGAGTTATTCTCCGTTTGATTTCAGCACTGGTGTTGTCTTCAGAGTTTATAGCGGCACCTAGGTATATGAAGTCCTTCACTACCTCAAAGTTATAGCTGTCTATAATGACGTTTTGTCCAAGACGTCGGTGTTGTGTGTCCTTTCTTGATGACAGCATATACTTGGTCTTGCCCTCATTTACCGCTAAACCCATCTTCTTCGCTTCCGTCTCAATGTTCACAAAAGCGCCACTGACATTACGCGTTGTTCTTACAATAATGTCAATGTCGTCGGCGTATCCGAGTAATTGGACGGACTTTTGAAAGATTGTGCCTCTTGTGTTGACGCGTGAGTTTTGCACTATTCTTCCAAGAACTATGTTGAAGAAGTCGCACGATAGAGCATGGCCTTGCCTAAAACCTTTTTTGACATCAAATGCATCGGTAAGATCTTTTCCGACCTTGATGGAGCAGCGTGCATTCTCCATCGTCATCCTGCACAAGCGGACAAGTTTGTCAGGGATGCCAAAACTAGACATTGCTCTATATAGTTCGTTCCTATAGATGCTATCGTACGCTGTCTTGAAATCGATGAAAAGGTGGTATGTGTCCATTTGTAGCTACTGGGTTTTTTCCAAGATCTGCCGTAATGTGAATATTTGATCTATGGTGGACTTTCCTGGTCCAAAGCCGCACTGATATGGACCTATCAGTTTGTTGACGAAAGGCTTCAGACGTTCACATAATATGGCAGAAAGGATCTCGTACGCAATGTTCAGGAGACTTATGCCTCTGTAGTTGGCGCAGTTCAGGGGGTCTCCTTTCTTGAGGATCGGACAGACAATGCTGAAGTTCCATTCGTCGGGCCTGCTTTCTTCCGATCATATTTTGCAGATGAGCTGGTGCATACTCCCAACCAAGTCATGGCCTGCCGCTTTGAACAGTTCGGCAGCGAGGCCGTCAGCTCCAGCAGCTTTGTTGGACTTGAGATGCGATATAGCTTTCTTCACTTCGTCCAGGTCGGGTGTGCGGTATTGTCTGCGTCGCCTTAGTCGAATGGTGCCATCTCTATAGAAGCGGCATTTTCTTCTTCATCGCCGCGTTATAAAGATTGGAGAAATGTTCTTTTCATATTCTCAGCATGGGCTCCGGTTCCACTACGATGCTCCCTTGATTATCCATGCAGGCTTCGGCTCGGGGATTGTATCCTTGTGATTTTTTTTTAACTGTTGGTAAAACTTCCGAACCTCATTCCTGCCATGGCATCCTTATATTTCCTCGATCAAGCGCTTCTCATGCTCCTTCTTTTTCTTTCTTAGAAGCCGGTGTTCTTCTCTCCTCTTCTGCTCGTAGAGCTCGCGAGCAGCTCTAGTCCTTCTTTGCAGCGCCACTTTATATGCGTTTTGTTTTGCTGCATGTGCTTTCCGGCACTCATCGTCAAACCAGGGGTTTTAGTGTGGTGGTCGTGTAAAACCCATCACACCAGAGACGGCATCTCTGATAGCTGCTTGGCAATGTTGTTACTGGTGCTCAATAGTTGATGCTGGCGACATAGGACTTCTTAAGAGGTTGTTAGAAACTCGATCGGAAAAGGACCTTGCGATCTCTTGCGATTGTAAACGTCTTGTTTTGGCTTGGGTCGGGATATCTGCAGTCGAACCTTGGCTACAACGAGGTAGTGGTCCGAGTCGATGTTAATCGCTTTGGAACGTGCGGGCATCCTCTATATGGAGAAGTGCCTTGAATCGATCGCAATGTGATCAATGTGGTTTAGGGTTGATTGATCAGGAGATCTCCATGTCCCTTTGTGAATATCAAGATGTTTGAACTGCATAATATATTCAACAATTTTTGATAAGAATTTATCTTTTAACGTTTCTCGGGCAACATCTTCTCTTTTAATGGGAAGTTCTTCGGCGATGTTGAAGAAATTTACTGCTCTTGTAATTGCAGCCTTGAAAGAGCATCGGCGTTACACACTTTGAAACCTTTCCTGTATGATATTGTATAATCGTATTGCGATAGGGTCAACGTCCAGCGTCGCAGTCTTGCTGCTGTAATCGCATTAGTACTTTTTGTACCGAAAATCACCTCTAGAGGCTTATGGTCACTAAAAAATTTGGAATTTCCTTCCGTATAAATAACTATGAAAGCGTTTAGCTGCATATATAACCGCGAGAGCTTCCCGCTAAGCTGAGCTAGATTTAAACATAATTGGAGGCACATCTTCTATATGGAGCAAAACTGCCACAACTCTATATGAACTCGCATCACTAACTAAACCTTATTTTTTATCCGGATTGTAATGCGAGAGTAAACAGCTTTCTAGAACCCACTGTTTACTTTCTTGAAAAGTTTTTTTTCGCATTTATCGTCCCATTCAAAACTCGCGCAGATAATTTTAGAATAAACTTATTATAGAAATTTAAGAGACCGATGTAAGCCCTTAGAGACGTTAAGTCTATTTGGTGCAGGTGCATTTAAAATAGAATCCATCTTTTCCTGCTTTGGACTTATGCATTGCGAATTTATTTTATGACCAAGATACTCCACCGACACGACCGAAAAAATTTGCATTTTCCAAGCCTAACCTTCACATTATATGTCTGGAATCTCCCTAAAACCATGAAAAGTTTGACTCTATAATTTTCTTTACTGTTTTCATCTATAATAATGTCATCAATGTAACATTTCACATTCTTCAAACCGTGGAGTATGCTATCTGCTGTAGCTTGAAAAGCGGCTGATGGTGATTTGACACCATAAGCCAATCGCGTGTAACGAAGAAGTCCCCTATCTGTTATTGTTATTACAATCACAAAATTTTGTGGGTGTTTAGCACATGCTAAATTCAAAATACAAAAACATTCAAAATCAACTCGACAGAATTTCATCCATCCTTGAGAATGCATAATGATCTTTTTTGACATACTTATTGACTGTGGCCTTACAGTCAGTACATATCCTTTTCGATCCATCTTTTTTTCAACCGGTACAATTCAATTGGGGAAGCCCATTCACTGAACTTCACCGCGACGAAGATCCTTTTTTTAATGAGTTTATCTGATTTGTCCTTTTCCTTATCACCAAGTCAATAAGGGACAGTATAAGCCTTATGAAAGATTGGAGTTGCATTCTCCTCAACGATAATCTCTGCCACATGATTCTTTATAACTGAATCAAAATTATTATCGAAAACAGTTAAAAACTGTTCAATTAGCTCTTTTCCAACACTAGTCATGCCAACACTCGTTAAACAAAAATAACACAGGTCTGCAACAAAAATGCTGTCTGGATGTTTTCAACTGATTTCTATGTATGTATTTAGGTGTTCTGAAAACTAAAAAAATACTCAAAAAATTCCAGAACGTCAGGTTATTTCGTAAAACGCAAAATTTTGTTATAAAAAAGGTGTTTATGTTAACAAACATAAACATGTCACATGAACGTGCGCGCTCTGATAGTGTAGAAAGTGGCGCAGTACAATTACGTATTAACTCGTCATTGTTTTTTAGATCTTGTTTCAATATAGTGCAATGTCGACTTTGCGGTAATGTGTAAATTCGTCTGACAGTTTCTGTTATATTTGTGGTATGGCCGAATCAAATGAACCATAGTAATGATTGTTACTTTTGTTCGTGTGATGTGAAAGGATATTTAAAAACGGAAGCAGTCAATTTCATTCCCCAATCTGCAATAAGCTATTCGTCCCATCCCTCATGGGACCGAAATACCAGTGCTCAAGGCCCCTGCTACCTTGGAAGAGATTCCAAATACTGACGAAGATGGTGCTGTACTTGAACCCGATGACAAGCCAAGTTTTGAATTTGAAGATAGCAGCAGTCCGAAATTGTTTTCCCAGGGCAAGCTAAATGATTTGGTAAGAGACTTAAATCTTCCCAAAATTAAAATATAAAAACCTCGGTTGGAAAGTGTGCGGTGATTTCAAAATCTTGGACATGTTGCTTGGACAACAATCTGGGTTAACCAAATTCCCTTGCTTTTTCTGTCTATGGGATAGTAGAGACCGAGCAAATCATTGGACCAAAAAGTGTTGGCCTCCGAGGGAGCTTAAAGTTGTCGAAAAGAACGTCTTGCATGAAACTTTTAGGTGCCTTCTCATAAAGTTCTTCTACCACCGCTTCACATAAAGCTGGGATTGATGAAGCAGTTTGTAAAGTCTCTTCCAAGAGATGGAAATTGTTTCAAATACTCAAAATCAAAGTTTCCAGGCCTCTCGGAGGCAAAGTTGAAGGAAGGTGTTTTCGTTGGATCAGATATTAGACGACTTATGGCTGATACACAATTCCTCACAACGATGAAGGATCCTCAAAAAGAAGGGTGGATTGCCTTTGAAGAGGTCATAGAGGGCAATAACAGAGACCCTAACTACAAACAAATCGTTAAAAAAAATGTTAAAAACATTTTAAGCTTTAGGTTGCATAATGAGTTTAAAAGTACATTTTCTTCATTCCCACCTCGACTTCTTTCCAGTAATTTAGGAGATGTGAGTGAAGAGCAAGGTGAACGATTTCACCAAGATAATAAGGAGATGGAAAAAAGATACCAGGGAAGATGGACCGTCTCAATGATGGCAGACTACTGTTGGACCCCTCAGAGAGACATTCCAGATGCTTCCCGAAAATGTACCAAAAGGAGTCTCACTGGGAAAAAGATATATGTTTAGTGTTTACTAATAAAAAATGTATTTTAGATAAAAAAATAAGTTTTGTTGAGCAATTATAAATTTAAAAAAATTTGGAGTCTTTTATCTTTTATTTTAAGATGATAAATTGTTTAACATAGATACCCACATTGTCAGAAAACGAGACGTTCTATGACAAAATGAAAGTCATTTTCGGATTCAGCACACCCAAAATCATAAGAATCACCCAATAAAAACAAAACAGCTCTCAATTTTTTTTTTTTTTTGCAGACTTGTGTAATCTCTCCGGTTAGAAAAAATTAATTGCAGGTCCATACGAAAATCGTAAAGCAATCAAAATATATTTTCTACTGTCAGATCTGACACAATTCATTCTCATCCGTTTGTACTTACCTTAAGAAAATGACTGTGTAATGTCATTGAAAAATTCTCCAAAAAATAAAATAGCATAGAAACATCGCACAGTTGCATTACCTTCAATTGTAATTCTCATTTATCAATTTTTGATTTTTAATTTTCCTTCCACAAATGGCTTGAACTCGACTTGATAAAAAGGACATCATAATTCTGCATTGTCTTTTTGACTTTACTGTTTCGTTGACTATTAAATAAGTTGTAAGATTTTCTCAATTTGCAATACAGATTTTCGAATACAAATTCCATGACAAATGGGGATTTATTCATTGGAATGTGAATCCTTCATCAAACTGTGCGAATATAAATGTGAAGAAGAAAAAGAAGAAATCTTTCTATTTATTTATACCTACATTTTCTTTCTTTCTTTTTTGCAGGCAGCACAGCAAATCCAGATGCTAAGCGGCTCTACGACGATCTCCTTAGCAATTATAATAAATTGGTTCGTCCTGTTGTCAATGTGACAGATGCACTGACAGTTCGCATCAAACTGAAGCTCTCCCAATTGATTGATGTCAATTTGAAAAATCAAATAATGACAACCAACTTGTGGGTGGAACAATCTTGGTACGATTATAAGCTTAAGTGGGAGCCCAAAGAGTATGGTGGTGTTGAGATGCTACATGTGCCTTCGGATCACATATGGAGACCGGATATTGTCCTGTATAACAAGTAAGCATAACGTTCTTCTTTGGTCGTTTACCAGCTTGTATTAACTGTTTTCTCTTGGATCTTCGCTTTTCACAGTGCCGATGGAAACTTTGAGGTGACATTGGCTACCAAGGCAACACTAAATTACACAGGACGAGTAGAGTGGCGTCCGCCAGCGATTTACAAGAGTTCGTGTGAGATCGATGTAGAGTACTTCCCGTTCGATGAACAAACGTGTGTAATGAAGTTTGGCAGTTGGACGTACGATGGATTTCAGGTGAGTTTATTATGCACCCTTAACTTTGCCAATAGTTTAGCTCACACATCACACTCAAGGTATAATATGTATCACAAGGTGTTTGTGTATGTAGAATAGTTAAGTTTGATTGCTGTGAAAAAGGACCAACACTTTAGTGTACCTAGCTTAACAAGACCTATCTTTGGTCGGACGTTTGTGTCATTGCTAATGTCGTCATCGTGTGCAATCATACATCGTCCTTGTGCTCTGCTTAGTAAGTGGGATTTTTGTTTGGTCTTTGTGGGGGATTTATTTCGTTTACGTGGGTTTCATTCTTGAGTTAGAATTCTGGATCAAAAACTGACATGGCGGAAATAGCTTCAAAGGAATGTGTGTGTTCAATAAAATAAAACACCCACACTTGTGTTTAGTGGGATGGAAAAAAAAAAGAATGAACTGTACAAAATAACAATTTAATATATTTTCTGTTCAAAATGTAGGTACCGAGGTAGGTATAGTATTTACTGGGTTGTATATAGATATATTGAAGCACGTACAATTGAGTGTGGTATACACACAACATTTTTTAAGAGGAAATTGGTTTTCTTTCTCACGGATAAAGTGCTCAAATGTTATATTATTATTATTAAATTTTTACTTAATGTTAATATTCATGTCGATTACAGAATTCGCAGAATTTTACTCCCGGTGAGTTAACTCGATCCGTTGACCTTTCGCATCCGCTGTAAAACTGAATTATGAAATTCGCCGGATGAACTAAATACATTGTCGATTCCTAAAATTACCTTATCATTTATGAACTTTCCTGGCGACGCTGTCAGTTACAGGAATTTAGTCAACGAGCTAGGCTTTGATAATAGCATCGCTATCGATCTGTGAAATCAAGCATCGTTGTGCGTGGTTAGTACTGGATGGAGGACGGTTCAATACCAACTGTGTGCTTTTTTTTTTTTTTTTTTGTTAGATTTCTGGCTATGTCCGGTTGCGTCTTCATCATTTCCACCATTTCTCTAAATTGTTTCCGATTATAGATGTCCGTTTTCTATTAAAATTTGTTTAATTTGAATTACATTTTTTGTTAATTTTTGTTTTTTTTTTCGTTTAATTAAAAATTCACTTCAGTTTCGTCTCAAAAGTGCCAAATGTAAAATGATAGAAATTGTATGGAGTGCGAATTGAATGTCGGTGGTGCAGGGAATGTTACCGACATTAGTTCAACTTTCTTTCCTCGGATTCAGTAGAGGCAAACGTTTGGAAATTGATTGAAACTGTCACTTTACCTCATTCGCCGAATTCTGTTATAGGCGTAAGTAAAAAAAAATGGAGAGTTTTTGACATTTGTCTTCAACTGAATGCATGCAACTCATGTTTTATGTCTACTCATCTCCTGAACTCATTTTATGTAATAATTTTAAAACTTGCGAGGCAGTGACAAATTCTATTTAAGAGTAACTTTTGTAACAAAAAAACGTCTCTAATAAAGCGTTTCTCCATTGGCACCGGTAGATTTCCAGGGCCTGTAGCGGCCATGTTTTGATGACATCTGACAAATCTGTTCATTATTCAGTTACTTATGTCAAATCACCATACAAATTTACATATTTGACCAGCTCGTCCAACTGACAAAACTTTATTATCAAAATAAAAAACGATATTTGTTCGCTGACTGCTCACTGCACATCAAAGCGTTTGGAAGAGGCAGAAAAATCATCTTAAGCGACGTGGCGTTTTTTTGAGCTTCATCAGGTGACATTCTAAAAAACTTACCGCTTGGTTTGGATTTCGGGTCAGCGGCGTCATTAGCACGTACTTTTTCTAATACCACGTTGGGTCCTATAAAGACGCGTGTAAGCGCACATTAAGTAGATGGCAAATATGAACATTGGCGCTGTTATCGTTAAGATGACCGTAATTAAGAAGAATATTAGAGAAACGTCAAAACACTCAAAAACGCAATTCCTCAAATTGTTTTCAAACACATCTTATGGTGTGTTTTCAATTATAAAGTATAGTTTATTAAGCATATGTTTCACTTTCAGATGGGTCTTATAACAAAATAGATAAGTAAACTTTTTAATTTACATATGTTGCTGTCATAAACAGCCAAACTGACAAAGAAACAAGAGGACACTTTTATAAAATAATGGGTCATTTTTTGCTATTTTCTTTTTGGCAACACTTGTTTTGACAGCTCACGCACGTTTCGGGGTGTGTGTCACTATCAAACATCTTCAGTTTGGTCTATAATTTAACCATGAATTCTCTTACAAACGAACAACGCTTGCAAATTATTGAATTTTATTATTAAAATGCGTGCTTCGTTAAGAAAGTTCATCGCGCGCTTCTTTCATTTTATGGTCAGTTTAATCGACCGGCGGTTATCCGGGCTATTGTGACTAAATTTACATTACATTACATTTTGCACTACTCCGTGGATAAATCTACGAAGTAGAGAAACTTAACACGCCGTCTCCACTAGCGATAAATCCATCGCAATCGCAATAGCCAAAGCAGAAAGCAGAGCAGAAGAACTGTCAGATTTTTGTGGCTGGGCATTTCATCGCATACTTTTTTAGTACAGTGAATAATTTTAATGGATATAAATGAGTTCTATGGACAATTTCAAATCAGATTTTTTTTTAATTTTGTTAGAAAAACGTAAACCCCAAGCAAAAGCTTTCTTCGCACGCAAAACTCAAACTCAGTTAAATTAAATTTGGTTACGCCAGAACAATATGACAGTTCTCCTTGCGATAAAGCAAGCGATGGATGGTATGCGATGAGAGCATACTTTCTATCGCAAGCGATGAAAATATAGCTGCGATGGCGGTCTCCACTTGCGATAATGAACGCATGCTTTAAAGCATGCTCTGGATTCATCGCTAGTGGAGACCGCATGTAAAGCACTGGCAACTGAGGCCATCGGCTTGACAATACAACAGAGAGAGACAGACAGAAAGAAAGAACAACAGAAAGAAACATGTCAACAGCACACGGTTGGTATTTGAACGGTCCCCCATCTAAGTACTAACCATGCGCAATGATGCTTGATTTCGCTGTTCGCTGGGAGGCGATGCTTTCATCAAACGTGACTAAATTTCGCACCAAATTTACATTGGTGGACATTAAATCACCAACACACTTACGTAAAGTGCGAACTGAGGAAAATATTGCAGCTGTATCGTATCGGCCAGTGTTAGTGATGACAGTGAATTATCGATTCGGCGTCCTTCGCGGAAATTGGGCCTACGAGGAAAATTGCGGAAGGATTTAGGTGTGAAGCCTTTCAAAATACAGCTGGTGCAAGAATTGAAGCCGAACCACCTTCCACAACTCCGAGTTTTTGGTGAATGGGCTCTTGAAAAGTTGGCCGAAGATCCACTTTTTTATCGAAAAATTGTGTTCAGCGACGAAGCTTATTTCAGGTTGAATGGATACGTGACCAAGCAAAACTGCCGTATTTGGAGTGGAGAGCAGCCAAAAGCATTGCAAGAGCTACCAATGCATCCAAAAAAAGTCACTGTTTGGTGCGGATTATGGGCGGGCGGAATCATTAGGCGGTATTTCTTCAAAGATGATGCAACTCGCAATGTTAATGTGAACGGTGAGCGCTACCGTGCGATGATAACAAACTTTTTTTGCGCAAAATGGAAGAGCTTGACTTGCATGACATGTGGTTTCAACAAGACGGTGCCACATGCCACACAGCGCGCGTAACAATGGGCCGATTGAGAGGCGAGTTCGGTGAACAGTTTATTTTTTATTTCGCGTTTGGGGCCGGTCAATTTGCCGCCTAGATCGTGCGATTTAACGCCTCTAGACTATTTTTTGTGGAGCTATGTTAAATCTCATGTCTATAGAGAAAAGCCCGCTTCGCTGCAAGTCAACATTGAAGCATTTATTCGTGAGATACTGGCCGAAATGTTAGAAAGGGTATGCCAAAATTGGACTAAGCGGATGGACCATTTGAGGCGCAGCCATGGCCAACATTTGCATGAAATAATCTTCAAACATTAAATTATATCGACCGTACTACCGATTAAATAAAGATTTCATACATTTTTCTGAATGTATTGTGTTTTAAAAAATCACTCGTTAGTTCAGATATAGATGTCTCTCAATTGTCTGAGATACATGATGCAAGTTAAACCTAATTTTTATATCGTTATCGAAAAATAACGATATAATAACGATATATAACGATTGCGTTTGTTCATTCTAAAATAAAGAAAAATTAATAAAAAATTCTAAAAGAAGCTATATTTGCACAGTCTATCAAGGCCAAATTGAGTTCCAATCAAAACCAGTTCAATCTTTCGAAAAAAATCAATCAAAACATGTCATCTTTTCAACATCGATTTTCTTCATTTTCGATAAACATATTTACTAGTATTAGCATTAATTTAAATTCAACATTTGATTGAATTTATCAGAGAGAAAATAAATTACTCGCTGTCCCTATCGTTCCACCCAGACAAATTGAAAGGAATATTAACTTCAGGTTTTGTGATTGCTTATTATCTCTCCGTTCAAATTCATCTAATATTTCGTCATATTTGCTTTTACATATTAATTTGTTAAAATTCCTGAAAATTGCTTTGGCATCTTAACATAGCTGAAAGCACATTTTACTCACACTCCTATAGGCAAGACCAATTTTATTGCGCTATTGATGCGATGTAGGAGGCGGTTGTTTTTGGAGGGGGTATGCTTGTACAATGCTGCTAATAACCTCGCATATACACATGTACAAAAGTTAGCAGTCTTTTGCTCTATTTCATCCATTCTGTCGTAAAGGAAGTTAAATTTACACATCACTTGAGAACAGTTCTACTACCAAAGAAAAAACTTCTAGCAGGGAAACATTTTCGGCTCACAAATCTTATTGGAATCATTTTGGCTCCAGTCGAGTTGAAAAAAAATAAGTCCTACCTTCGTCTGAAAAGACCTTTAGAGACGGGTAAACTTGTAATAAATCCGAGATCGGAATGAATGTTACAACCGAGCGACGTAAATCGATTCTGTTTCTGGATGTATGTATGTAAGTATATAAACATGGCCAAGCCCACTATTCGAAATGAAATTTTCGTTCTCCAAAGTTCACGTGTTTTATCACTAACGCTACTGTTCATGAAGAGCTTTCTGGAGTTCTGTGGACAATTTTTGCGTGGGATGTCATCCTATTTCGAAGGCAATTTACGATACTTTCTTGTTTTGACGGTGTTCCATTGCGCTGAGTGAGGGTAGGGGACTTGGTTTATTTCAATCTAAGATACGATTTACCTTCCAGAATTATTGTATTTGTACTTGTACACAAGACATAAATAGGAATATAAATACGGTTTGTTTAGGGCGTGTGTTAGAATAGGGAGGGGAATATGACTTTAAGAAATAAAAAAAAAATACAACAATTTATTAGAGAAGGGTAATACATTTCCCGACTATAAGTCAAGTGGAACCTAATTCGGCAAGTTTTGTAGAAAATGAACTGCTTGACAAGTCTTACTTCTCAGGGTATTCGCTGAATCGGTTTTGCTGATGTTGATGACAGCTTGAGATGAAACAGCCTAGGAAATTGTGTCTACCACTAAGATTAATTATGAACCCTATAAAGAGAACATACCGTTTACTAAGAAACGACTTTGTCATCATGCATGGAGACTATGTACAAGGCTAGCTGGTGAAGTAATCGATATCCAGAAGGAGGTAACTAACGCTTTTGGAACAAACTTGCCAAAATACTTACTTACTCGTACTTATTTAATAGGCTCCCGATCCATGAAGGGTCTCTGCCTAAGACACGGCCGCTTTCCATCATCTGCTATCCCGAGCATGTCGCTTTCATTCATCTAGGCCAAGTGCTCTGGCATCCGCGATGGCTTGATCTTTAAACCGACGGTTCGGTCTTTCTTGTCGCCGCGAACCTTGAGGCTGCGAATCAAATTCTCTCTTAACTGGGACATTGTTATGATGAATGTTTCCGAGCCAATGTAGTCGACGTGTTTTGGCATTCTGGAATACATCCACTTCTTGGTACAGCTGATTGGATTCGCGCATATAATATTTCTCTCGAAATAGCCTAGTATCATCTCTTCCTTTCTGCTTAGTGAGTCCAACACTCAGCGCCGTAAAGCAGGACTCGTTGTATAAAGGCTTTGTCGAGCATGTTCTTCGTCTTACGAGTGAGGAGTTTTGAACCCATTCGTTTTGCTAAATTGAAGCAGCAGCAGTTTCCCAGGGTAATTCTTCGTCGGATCTCCACTAAAGTATCGTTTGTGAAGTCAATATTAACTCCACTCCGAGGCAGATGAACTCCTTATTCCTTAACTAACTCTAAGGTTTTGCAATCAATAGTGAAGTTTTGCCCTTATCTGTCTCGAGCTCTGAATTAAGAAATGGTCATAGTCGATGTTTGCCCCTTGAAATCTTGAAATGTATGCATGTCTAAGATGTCAGATACGTGCCATGCATCAATCAAGCACATGGTCGATTTGGTTGGCGGTTCGATCGTCTGTAGAGCGCCAGATTGGTTTGTGGATCCTAAACCTTGGAAACCTAGTGCTACTTATCATAGTATGGCGAGCTGCTGCAAATTCTGTTAGTCGGAAGCCGTTGTCTGTTGTCGTTCCGTGTAACTGTGCTTACCAACTAATCTTCCGAACATTTTTTCGTTTCCGATCTTAGCACCTCGGCAAGGCTCCGTCAACTATGTTATAAAACTCTTAAGGTTCTTCAGCTTCATCGGTAGGGGCTTGTTCCCATATTTAGCTAATATTTTGGAAGCAAGCTTTGATGCGTATCACAGCCAGATGATTACTTATCGGCTTAAAGTAAAAAACTTCTTAATTAGGCCAAGTCAGAGGCTTTGTTAAGTCAGTGTATAAAGCATCTACGTGGTTGGCCTTTTCAGTAATATTGTCACTGAAAATATAGTCAAAAATAAACTTACTGAACTCAATCTTAAAAAAAAAAAAACAGTTATTTGAAGGATTTGATCAAAAAATTTAAAATCAAAAAATCATCTGGGCTAGATGGAAAGAACAACAGACTACTTTAAGCCTTACCTTCAACGGTCACCAAATTTCTCACAATTGTTGTTTAGTCTTTTCGTATTTCGCTTATGATTCGAAAATAGCTAAAGTTGTAGCTATCTGCAAACTTGGTAAGGGAAACGATAATTTCAATAGTTGCAGGCCTAGGCCTATTAGTTTATTAAGTATCAAAAGTAAACTGTTTGAAAAGCTTATTAAACTATGACTGTTGGTCCATATAAGGCTGCGAATATATACCCTACTGAGTAGTTTGGTCTTACAGCTGGTCACTGTACAAACCATCGAATTTTAAGAATCAAAAATTAGATCAAAAGTAATCTAAATTCACAGTTATCTATTGGTCTTGTAGTTTTATACATTGAAAAAGTATTTAACACTGTGGGGCACCAAGGGTTGATTTACAAACTTGTAATGTTTAATTGTCCTACTCTTCTTATTAAGTTTTTATGGAGTTTTTTTTTAACTAACAAGAAATTTGCTGTATATGCAGGCAAAGCTAAATCTTCTCTATATGATAAGTAAGTGGTGTTCCACAAGGTTCTCTCTTGGCACCCATTCTTTTCAACGTAGACATGTCCGACTTCCCATCGTTGGATGCAAAAACTAAATTAGCTAGCTATGTTTGCATCTAGCTTATTGCCTCAAGTTGCTCTCGCCATCAAATGGTATACTGATGTATGAAGAACGTTTCGCAGATACGGGTAAGAACCAGAACCAAACACTGTTCGATAGGTCATTTTAATAGCATTTTGCAGGTGGAAGCGAATGCCATATGAAAATGTGCCAAAAGAAATCTAGAAAACAACAACAACATTGTCAACATTTCGCACACAGCCCATCGTCATACTTCTATACTAAATTTGTTTAGGAATGTGGCGTAAAGACGTTGACAAGAATAATAATGGTTCACTTTATTGGGGACTAGATCATATAAGGGTTAAGGGAAATGAAGAGGCAGACCCTGGCAAAAATAGGAGAAAAGGCCCTAAACAGTGCCAAATGCAGATTCTGTACTACTCTTGAGGAAACACCGGATCCGGACCATACATAATGTAGATGTGATACACTCGCGTATCAAAGATTTATCTATCTAGGACATCACCAAATAGAAGATATTGAATCACAATCTTTAAAAGTACTCCGAAAATTAAGTTTGAAGAATGAGCAATATTATCTAGTTCTAGGCGGGACCACAATAGAGCTGTGTCAATCAGGATCGATTCGATTTTTTTGATCCGATCATCGAAAAGTATTCATGATCGGAATCAATAATTTTAATCGATCTCAATCTCAATCATTTAGATGATTCTCGATTTTGGATTCTCGATTTTCTATTTCAATCTCAATCATTGCAATGATTTACTCGATTCCATTTGTTCTGATTCAATCAATGTAGATTATGAATGCCAAACGGACGGTGGACTGGAATTTCTGGGTTGAACTCGGCATTGAAGAACATGATTGATCGAGTTGGTTGTTGATGTTGTAGGCCGAAAAAACAATTGTTGGGTTAAAGTGATGTTATTTAATGATCCGGTATGTTTAATTTGGATTTTTGGACGTTTCTCAATCCATCGACATCGTAGCCATCCTTTGATGGAATTTGACAGTTTATGACTGGACGAATAGACGACGAATTCAATTATGACGTACAAAGAGTATTTCGTACCAAATGTTATCCGAAAGCCCTAAAATTGCTCTTTTCCAGAGCAACAAATAAAAGTTCTTTTTCTTGAATTTTTTGACACTTTTTAATCCATGTACAAAGTAGCCATCGTTCGATGTTATTTGGAGAACTATCAAAGCCACAAGTCAATCTTATCATCGAAATCGAATAGGAACAGTATTGAATCATATCAGTGAAATAAAAATGATCGGTTGTTGAACGATTCGTTCATTTGAAATGAAAGATTTACACAGCTCTAGATCACAATAGTTCCAAGGGTCGCAGTGCAATAAAACCCCAAAATTATTCATTCATTTAAAGTTGTACCGTGCCTCGAAATGACTCCCCGACCTCAATAAGATGTAAGATGTAAAGCATGAACATAATATTTGAAATGGACGAATTTTTTAATAGCGAACAATGCAAATGAAATAAAGACAACAAACTTTAGCCTCAACTGCTAGAAACAGACATTATCAAATACGAAATTTTATGAAATTCGCTTGACAAGAGAATGCTAAAAAACTACAATTGATACACATACAATTTACCAGGAACGAAACCGAAACTTTGGATTATGATAATTCAAATCGGATTAAATCCTTTTATATGAACATGCCCAATGCCCATAAAGGAGAAATATGATTAGATCCAGAGACATGACCTCCTTCCCCTATGTAATTGTATCTCTAAGCTAGAATTAGCAGACACAGTTTGAAAAGACAGCATGATGGACAGCATTTCTAATATCAGAATCGACTTATTGAGTTTGCTGTTTGGCAAAACATTGTGGTAGTGTTATTATCTGGTACGCGGTTTCTTCATCTCTAACGTTCAACATTTACTAGGGGACATAAATATTTCCTTTTCAAGTGCATGAGAGGCCCACATATCCTTCTTCGTTAGAGTCTCTAATAATCTTTTGAGAATTTTTATACTGGCACCGTTGAGAACCAGTGAAAATATAACCATGAAGCCATCAAAAGTACTACTGGACCTTATTCGACTGACACAACAAATTTCCTCATTTGATGTTGAATCATGCAGGTCCATGTAGATAAACAATGTGGAGATACATAGAAGGACCCGATTCGCTATCGAGTTGTAGAGAAGGGAAAATAAAAAAAAATAAAAGGACGTTCGTTTAAACGATTCTACAATTTCTTTCTACGTTTTTCGACAATTCTATCGAGATCAGAATTTAATAAGCTTATCATATACTGCCGTTCTAAATCCACATTCGAAGAACAAGGACATGCCTATTCAAGCACAGAGAACTGTCGTCAGAAAAACAATTTAATGGATCAGAAGTTTCAGACAGAAGATCGTTGATGAATATAAGAAAGAAAGTCAGAGACAAAACGGAACCCTGTGGAACACCAGAATTCATTTTCTGAACTTCCTGAAGTACCAGGGTGCAAGCTGAACTGTTCATCTTTGCAGAAGTGAAGGCAAGTGCAAACTTACCACGGTCGCAGAAGGCCCCCCAAACCTTACAACTGCAACCGCCAAAGTTCCTCTTGGAAAAAAACTTTTTTCCTTTCTCAGATCGTGCCAATATGCGTTAAGACCACCTGACCCATGAAGATTAAGTGTAAATAAATGGAATGTTACTTATGGTTTTCCAATTCCGTTTCATGTTTTGCTGGGCAAATTCTTACTTTTTACTTGCGACTTATAGGTACTATAAGGCAAGTTATGCATTCGTAAAAAAAATCGAACTCGAGATTTTGATCAAAGTTGACATTACGATGATAGCGCAGACCAAAAAAGTGGGTCTCGCAATTCTGTCTGTCTGTCTGTCGGTTCGACTACAGCCTAAACGGCTAGGCCGATTTTCTTCAAACTTGGGAGATATGGGTTTTAATTTTTTCCCCCCGGACGTTTCTTTTCTGTTTTTTTTTAAGACCAAAAATAACGGTACCTGCCATAGGATTTTATTTCGAAATTTTATAAATATTTTTTTTTCTCAAAAACTGTCCAACAGAATTTTTTAAAAAAAATTTGAAAAATTTCATTTGGTTAGAACTAGCTAATGGTTGAAAAAAAATTTACAAAAAATTGTTATTTTTGGTAGCCCCCCTGGGTCCATTTTTTTTGTTTTGATTTTCTCGAAAGCGGTACAGCCGATTTAAATCATTTTTTTTTATGCCAAAGCTCCTCCAAAGTTTGAATATTATTACATAATCAAATTTTCAGTTTTTTATTTTTTGGATTTAAAAAACAAAATTCAAAATTTTTTTTTTGAAAACTCAATATTTCGAAAACCCCATGCTCGATTTTTTTCAAACTTGACAAATAAAAGTTTCTTAACATAGTCTACAAGATTTGAGAAAAAAAATTTAGTTTTATCTAAAACTAATGGTACCTTCAATACAAATGTTAAAAAATGGTTTTCGAAAATCGTATTTTTCTCGAAAACGGTTTCGAGAATTTTGCTAAAATTTTTTTTCTTTTGATCAATCTTTACGATCTATAATTTAATAATAAAAAAAAATTGAAATTTAGATATTACTGACTGTACCTACCATAGAACGATTTTTTCGAATTTTGAATTACTCATTATCGGCACAACGGATTTTAACGAAATTTTTTATAAAGAAGCTCCTAAAAAGTTTAAAAAACATTGCATTTAAAAACTTAAGAAAAACATTTTTTTTTTGAATATTTGATATCTCAAAAACGGCCTAGTTTTTTTTTTGGAAATTAGACTTTTATTCGTACAGTAATAAAAACTTAAGGTTGGCGTACCAAAATTTTTTCTTAAAAATGCTTTAAAAATTTTGTACATAAAAGCTTATTTTTTAAGGAACCACTACAACGACTTATAATTTTTGTTCCTGCATAAATTCATATTTGCATAGCATTCTGTTTTTATCTCTTACTACTAGACGAATTTAAAAAAATTCATTTTATCCTTTCAGTTTTCATCCGTTTTCAAAATTCCTAGTCTATTACATAGGAGCAAGTTCGTGCGACCCAGTCGTGCATTTTATTTTTGTAGACTGTTGTCAAATTTGGAGCTGGCATCATTTTGCACCGAACAATCACTTTACTGCTTTTTAAGGCACAAAAAACCGTTGAAACCGAAATTCCTAAGCCCAATTCGTCACGAACGTCTGGCAAAGAATGCGCCGAATTGGATGCAGCATTTATTAAACGCCTCTTATCTCGACTTATCTCGGGTCTTATTTTCGTCTTATAAGATTCTGGATCTTGTAAGAAATTTCGGACGACACGATCGGATCTTTAAATTTTCCTACCAATAGCCCTTAAGCTTAGGCCAGTTAACCGAAAAGCTTGAATTTTGACTTTTTCCGTATCGCTTAAATGTTTACCACGCGGCATTGTTTCTTGTCATTTCGAAGCACATAACTGAATGAAGCTTCAGAGAGGTTTGCATTATGCGGTTATACTTTTGCAATATATAAAAATCTGTTTTTAATTTTTAAACACCCGAAGAGAAAATAACGGAAGTTTTTTTCTTTTGAATTTACTTGATTAGTCATTCCCATTTTAATTTTCTACAAAACGCATTTTTACAGGTGCGGTTATACTTATGCAAGGCACTGTATATCAATATTTATTCTAGTTCATATTCAAATTAATGCGTTTCAACAGAATGGATGAAAAACCAACGTTTGTCGCAAAATATGTTGACGACATATTTGCAGTTATGAATAAACGGAATATTGACAAAGTGCTGCTGATCCTCAACGGATTCCATCCGAAAATACAGTTCACTGTTGAAACGGAACAAAACAGCTCTATAGCGTTTCTCGACGTTAAAATCCATCGCGAAAATGGACATCTGGTATTCGACTGGTACCAAAAAAATACAGCTTCGGGCAGATTAGTCAATTTTCGTTCTAACCAAGCCAGACACATTATTATGAATACTGCTTTTAACCTCATAAGTAAAGTTTTTGCACTAAGTGATAAACGATTCCACCATGCAAACGAGAAAAAAGTTAAGAAAATTCTAAGTGACAATGGATATCCATCAGCAATAATCCGCGGTTTGGTTTTAAAGCATCAGCACAAAATTCCCCGTGAGACGAATGATGAGCCGAACATTGGTTACTTTAAAAGTATGGTTTACGTTCCAAGGTTGACTGAGAATTTCAAAGAAGTCATCGGTAAAAAATTAACGGACGTTCGCTTAGCTTCCAAATCTAACAAAACCCTCGGTCACCTTTTCACAAAACTTAAAACAAAACCGGACAAAGACAAACAAACCGATGTTATCTACAAAATTAATTGCAATGGCAAGCCAAATGAGTCATGCAACCTGTGTTACATTGGCACCACAAAGCAATTTCTTCGCCAACGGATCTCCAATCATAGATCGGATATCAAATCAAATAATCCTGCAAAGACAGCCCTGGCTAGCCACAGCATCGAAAGCGGTCATTCTCCAGATTTTGAAGGTGTCAAAATTTTACAGACAGAGAAACATGTATCAAAACGTTACACTCTTGAAACATTACAAATAATTAACAATAACAATAACATGAACAGAAAACAAGACACACAAAACATCTCTGCTATCCATTGTTCTCTCGTCTCATCTTCATAAATGTCATTCCAAAAGTTTCTTTGTTGTTTTTTTTCGTTTTTTCTTTTTTTAGACTTAACTTCATTTGAAGTGCCATATTTTCTTTTAATGATTTAATAATCATATTAATTTTAAAACTTAACAATTTACAAATAGTGAGTGTATTTTTTATTGTTTTAATTGTTATTACACATTAAATTGTAACATTTGTATTTTTTGTCTCAATAAAGTTCCCCTGAAGAAGACAGCAACCCCTGTCGAAACGTCGGGAAAGCAAATGTAACTTCGTTGTTTCATTGCCAAAAATACAGTGACCAAAAAAAGCCTAAGGAAAGATTTTATTAATCACTTCCACTCATCTGTGATTAATGCGTTATATTATCTTTAAAAAATATAATTTTTTTATGGCATACATAATGAATTCATTTAAGTCTTGTTATTTGTTTTTTTTTTTTTACTTATTAAAACTTAAAAAAAAAATGAGCGAATTATATCTATCCCCCCCCCCCCCCAAGCGAAAAGCTATCTACGCCACTGTTCTATACATCCTCCACTATTAACTCAAGCAATTATGCCATCACTGTGCAGCTTTCAGGTTCGCATTAGACTTAAACGCCTCCTTAATAATCAAGTGGGTTAGGTTTTTCACACACTATCCACATCCACACTCTTACAAGAATCGATTGTTGTCTTGTGGTAAATTGCTAAATCAACCCTGACACCTTCAACTGACCCCCAAAGAGTGTTGATACAAACATCAGTGTGATTTTATGTCTATACAGATTTTTACACTTCCAAATGGCATCAAGGTCTTTGTTCATTAATTTCTCCCTAAACGCCATTATAAAAAGAATCATGAGCAGCTTCTCTTTTTGCTTCAACCTGCCCTAATAGCCCCATCTATTCACCAATAATTAAACATCGTTTTTTCTGAAATCATTGACTAAGCTGCTGCTATTAACTCAACCTAACTTCGTGCTAAATTAAGAGGCTTTCCTTTTGGGAAAAATAAATAAAACATTACTTCTTAATGGACGTATTCTCACTATACCATTCATTAAATAATACAAGCACACACCTAACTATCACTCAGAATACAAATATCGAACAATAATTAATCTCAGTTCATCGAAGCACATTATTTAAATATAAGGATCACTTCATTCGCTTTTCAAAATATTCCAACATTTGCAATTTGACTACGTGTTTTGGCATGAAGGTTTTTTTTTTCTTTTTTGTTGCTTTGCTTTCAACACCGTGTAGCGCACGTATTTTTCGCAGAAAGTAAACAATTTTTTTCAGTCAAATTCGCCCAAGATTTTCGTGTACACAATTTATCGCAAATTGCCAGGAAGACACGTTTCAAATTACAAGCAGAGACCCTGCCGGGCCAATGCTACTGATTCGTATAAAAAAAAATGAAGCTAAAATTCTGATGGTTTTTTTGTTGTTCTTCCATCCCGCCCCAATCACCCTGGCTCTCCCTGTGTATGTATCATACAGCCAGAAGTGCCTACCTAACCTAAAGCAATTGCCATGCCAAGTAATAAATAACCGGAAATCGGTGCCGAATGCTCGAACTTCCTGAGCTTTACTAGGACAACACAGTGTATTTCACCGAATATGCAATTTCGTGCCAAAGGAGGTTAGGAACTTCTTTTTTTTTGGCAACAATTTCAATCGGAACAGGACGAGATACTTCTTTTGGGCTGAAAAATAAAAACAAAAAATAAACATGTTCACTCGTCCATGTGCTGTACTTTCAGTGTGATGCAGAAAATGGCAGTTCTTTTTGGTCCTTTATGCAAATCTTTAATTTCAGCAAAGACGCAATTTACCTCGTATATCGATAGACATCAGGATTCGCACTCACAGACCTGCATATCTGTCAGGGTGTACACCTGGATTTTGTGATCCCCGAAAGATTCTTTAGATATCCTATCAGCAATTTGCCTCTGCAAATCCAATACAAGACCAATATTATCCTTTCTACAGATACAGATTCTTTTTTTTTTTTGGAAATTTAAATAAACATTTCTTTCGTTTTGTTGGCCTTTTGTTGCTGCTAAACTTTTCGTCCTTTGTGCTGCCAAGATTTTTCATGTTCATTTGACTTTTCACAAATGACGTGAACTGAACAATGAACGATGGGCGAAGGAGTCTTTCAGTCAGTGAGATAGAGAGAGAGAAAAATGGCCTTAGGGGCAGTGATGTAGGAACAAATTGTGTATCCTATGTTAAAAGGACCAAAAATCAGGGCAAAAACGAGCCACAATCAGTGAGTCTGTGTTAGAAGTTGAAATCACTTTTTTCTCCTCGTCGATATTTTTTTTTGCGGGTTTCGTGTTCTCAATTTTCGAATTCCCTTGTCATGGAATTTGTGTAAGCTGTTGTCGTCCTTTTTTTCTTGTATTAGTTTCTATTTTTTATTTGTCGAAAGGACCGATTGATTTAAGCAGTTTATTCTTAGTTTTTTTTTTCGGATGCTGAAGGACATCTAATTTGTCATTTTTAATGGGAGGCTATTGCTCTTTGGAACCCATTTATAAGTGTGTTTTTGTATTTGTAGAAGGATACCTTGTTTATGTGTTTTGTGTGTGACTTTTATTTGGTTTTCATTGTTGGTTGTTTTTTGTATTTGTAGGTGGACCTGAGGCATATCGATGAACTTAATGGTACAAATATAGTTGAAGTTGGTGTTGATTTATCAGAATTTTACACATCAGTCGAATGGGATATACTGGAAGTTCCTGCTGTAAGGTGAGTTTAGAATTTAAAATTTAAAAAATTGTAACGTCTCAAATCAAAGACAGTCTTTTCAATACTGCTGCCATCTGACAATACTATCAAGATAAGACTTTAATGAGCGTGTATGCTGCCGTTCTAAATCCACATTCGAAAAACAAGGGCTATGCATCTGGAAACAAATATGAGAAGCTCAGAATACTGCCTTCACCAAGACAATTTAATAGATTAGAAAATTTATACAGTAGATCATTGATGAATATGATAAAGATAGACGGAGACAAAATGGAGCCCTGTGGCACACCAGTATTTGTTTTATGAATTTCAGACTAAAAACCTTCCAATACAACTTGTATTGAGTAGATCGAAGGGTAGTTTCTAATCCAAGGAATAAGAGTTAGAGGACTTGATGCCATCCTCTGTGAAAAGGTTTTGAGATATCAATTGCAATAGTCTTACTTTCTCAAAAAAAAAACTATGTAAAGACTTCTGTGACTGTTCGGAGAGATAAACAATCATAAAACAAGTGGACCTATTGCTACAAAAGCCATACTTCCGATCATTGAGAAGCTTTCGTTCTTCAAGGTATTTCTTGATCTGATATTTTATCATCGTTTCCATAATCTTGAGAACAAGTGCAATTAGACGATAGTTAAAAGAGGCCGTTTTTAAAGACAGGCTGGACAAGTGCTGACTCGGAAAGAGACTAGTAGAACTTAAATTAACTTTTCGGTGAGCACCTGCCTTTACGACTCTATCTCACCAACCAGCCAACCAGTTCCTTGGGTTTGAAGGAAACTGTTAAGTAACGGTTCCAGGACTTAAGTCTCACTTAGCTACTTGAGATTCCTCAGGAGACGGCACCTATTAAAGTATAGTTCATTCATTTCAATTTTGAGGGTGACTAAAGTGACTCTTATGAACTGGTTGAACATGCTGGAAGACTTTGAAGTGGATTTAGCTAACTTTTCAGGACACTTAGCCAATGGTCGTAAAAATTAAATTTCCCCGGTTATTTCAACAATTAAACCCTTCAAGTTTTAGTAAGCTCAAATGATTCGAGAAAAATGCACCACTCTACAAAAACCTTTTAAGTAGGGAATGGCACTCAGATTGCTTCAGCAATCATCACACTCAGTTGAGGAGACATGTGAAAGCATAGTGAAAGTCATAAAAGCCGCTGCCCCTTTTGCTCACAAGAGTACAAATACTTTTGTACCTGCAAATGAGCGGTTTGACAAAGATTGCGAAAACCTCCGTAAGCTCTCATTTGTATATCTAAAGCTTTTTAGATCAACAAACTAACAATTTAAAAATTAATAAAAAGTATAAAAAATTATGTTTAGCTAACAGGACAAATTATCTTAAAAACTTAGCCATAAAATAAGAAAATTTTAGGCATTCCAAATCTTTCTGGAATATTGTGCGCGAACTTGGTGGTCAAAATCGGTGTATGAAGTACTCTTTGGAAGCTGAGACGTTAGAAGCTCACTTTAAAACTCTACTCACAGCTGACGAAGGTCTTCATACCTTCGATTA
Organism: Philhelius festivus; assembly: GCA_963931855.1. Taxonomy (NCBI): domain Eukaryota; kingdom Metazoa; phylum Arthropoda; class Insecta; order Diptera; family Syrphidae; genus Philhelius; species Philhelius festivus. The sequence goes on from OZ007556.1 coordinate 90,828,530, forward strand.
CGCTTTACATAATTTTGTAGTAAGTGAACTGGATGAAGATGTCTCGCTACCGGAGTTAGAAGCAAAGCTTCAAAAAATGAAAAACAACAAAGCACCAGGCCCAGACGGCAGCATACCAGTAGAGTTCTACAAAATCAGTTCTATACCGAATTCAAATATTATATCGTATTTTTAATTGACTTTACAACGATGTACCCAGCAGTTTTAATGAATCTGTAATTTTCGCAATCTTCAAGAAAGGCGATGCAAATGTGACAGAAAATTATAGGTGTATTTCGATCTTAAATACAGTAAGGAAAATTTTCGCTGCTATCTTAAATTGAAGAATCACAAAATGGTTTGAAAATAATGTGCGTCTGAGAATTTTTCAAGCTGGTTTTCGCTCAGCATTTTCGTCCATGGACCATATCTTTGCTGTTTCCAGCATCGCTAGAAAATTCATTGATAACAAGAAAAAACTATACACTTGCTTTGTTGATCTTAAACCCGCTTTTGACAAAGTCAACAGGCAGGCTTTAATTTAAAAACTATCCAGTTTAGGTATATCGCGAAAGTATCTAATAATGTATGCCAAGCTCATCTCGTCGACAAAGGCAAATATTTGCGATGAGCACGAGTTCTCGTAAGAGTTCGAAACAACAGCAGGTGTTCCTCAAGGATGTATTCTCAGCCCAACACTGTTTGACTTATTCATAGATGGAATCTGTGACCCTCTTTCAGGAGGAGTTCGTTTTGCTAATATTGTCGTTAAAGTCTTGCTTTATGCTGACGATTTAACAATGTTTGCTGACAATCCTTTCTCGCCCCAAATGCAAATAAACCGACTTAGTTCATTTTTTGAGGCTTGGGGTCTGCAAATAAATGTACAAAAAACTAAAATTCTAATTTTTGAAGCGGATAAACCAGCAGAAGGCCTGAAGAAAAGTGCTCCCTTAATGACGCACGGATCGTGGTTGTACAAGAGTTCAAGTATTTAGGAGTATTATTAACAAATAATTTAAGCTACATACGTAAAAAATTCTAAAGCAAAAAGTAATGAAGCTAAATTGGCACTTAATATTGTTTTTTGCTTTTATACTTACTACTTACTTAGGTCCTCGGACCTGTTACGTCCGCGTGGTTTCCCTTGCGGGGCATAGGGCCTCCACTACTCCTAGGCGCCATCGTGAACTGTTTCTGGAGATGTACCTCAGCTCTCTCCAACTCTTCTCCAGTATGTGCTGATTCCTCTTCGACCGTTCTTCGCCAAGTACTGCTGGGTCGGCGCACTCCTCCGCCTCGATGCGTGAGAGGGTTCCATTGCATCGCTTGACTCGCAATGCACTCGTGGCCTATCCGAAGCGTATGTCCAATCCACTACCACTTACGTTTTCGTATTATAGAGTCGATGGGTTCCTGACCTGTCCTCGCATGAAGTTCATCATTGGAGATACGGTTAGGCCAGAAAATCCGTAAGATGTTTCGCAGACATCTATTCGCGAACGTTTGCAGCTTTCTTGTGACAGTGGGTGTTACTTTCCAAGTGCTGCATCCATAAAGAAGCACGGTTTCTGCATTGGAGCGGAACAGTCGTAGCTTGGTCTTTAGGCTTATAGAGTTGTTTCTCCATATTTTGGACAGCATTCCGAAAGCAGCCTTTGCTTTCCCGATTCGACTGGTTATATCTAGTTCGGTGCCGCCATCAATAGAGACAATACTCCCAAGGTATTGAAAACTCTCTATCGTGTCTACTGGTTGTCCAAAAATATCTATTTGAGTAGATGAGGAAGTTCTAAGACTGATCCTTTAAGTTTTTGATCCGCAAGGTGTTGATGTGATCCAAACAGGAAGATACAGTGCGGAAACCTTCTTGTTAAGCGTGAAGCGTGTCTTCTAGGTGGTCTTTTATTCGCTCTAGGAAGGTTTTTACTATAATCTTCGCTACAGCAGGCAGCACGCAGATTCCTCTCCAGTTTTCGCACTGTGTAAGGTCTCCTTTCTTTCGAAGCTTGACAATCGTTCCCTTTTTCCACTCCTCAGGAAAACTTTCTGTTTCCCAAACTCTTTCTATGAGTGGGTGCAGGAGCTCAGACGATGTTGTTGGCGCTGCTCGCAAGAGCTCTGCGAGAATATCGTCAAGTCCAACCGCTTTGTTGTTCTTCAGTGCTCTGATTGCGGTTAAGATTTCTTCTCTACTGGGGGGGTACAGTGCATATTCGGGAATTTGTTACTACGGACGGCTCATTGGGTGTTAGGTTTACTTCGCTGGTGAAAACGCGATTTAAAACCGCAGAAAAGTGTTCCTTCCACCTTTTGAGCTGGTCCTTATCCGAAACTAGCAGTGATCCGTCTATGTCCTTAACCAGGTGTTGTTTAGAGCTTTTGATACCTGTCAGCTCTTTGGTAATTCTGTAGACAGTCCTACAGTCGCACCTACTTGCGGCCTCTTCTGCTTCTGTTGCCAATGCGTTGATATAGTTACGCTTGTCACGTCACACGCTACGGTAAACTTCTCTCATCTTCATGCGGTACGCAGACTCTAGCTCGTTTCTGCCTGCTGCTAACGTTGCTGCAATGCGAGCTTTGAGCTGTTTCCTTGCTTCGATCCTAGTGTCTTCGGAAAGCCAGGCACTATTTCTTCCTTTTCACAGCCCACCAATGGTTTTCGATGGAGGTGCGTTCCGTGCTACTGATTGCTCTCAATCCTTGTGAAAGATGGTCCTCTAGTTGTTCGCGGCCTGCGGGATCCTTGAGTCTACCGGTGTTGAACTTGGGCTTTCGGGTGTTTTCTTGGGATCTCCGAACTGCAGCTGTTCGTAATCTTACGGTAGAAACCATCAGATGGTGGTCCCGGGCAATTCCCATGTCTGTACCTCTTCTCTTTCGGACGTCCTGGAGACTGCTTCTAAATCGGCGACTGATCACGAAGTGATCAATTTGGTTGGAAGTTGCGTGTATGTCCGTCGACACCCAACTGATTTTGTGGCACGTCTTGTGTTCAAACATAGTTCCTCCTATAACAAGGCGGTTCGTTTCGGTCGTTCTGGTTTCCAACACCATGCTTTCCCATAACATGCCTAAGCCCATCATTGTCTTGCCAACCTGGGCATTCAAGACTCCCATTATCATTTTGATGTCTCCACGTGGTATACTATCATAAGCATTACTCAGCCGGTTATAAAAGGCCTTCTTCTCCTCGACAGAGGAGAGCTAAGTGTGAAGCATTTCAAAATACAGTTGGCGCAAGATTTGAAGCCGAACGACCTACCACAACGCCGAATTTTCGGTGAATGGGCTCTTGAAAAGTTGGCCGAAGATCCACTTTTTTATCAAAAAATTGTGCTCATTTCTGGTTGATGGATACATGACCAAGCAAAACTCCCGTATATGGAGTGAAGAGCAGCCAGAAGAATTGCAAAAGATACCAATGCATCCAGAAAAATTCACTGTTTGGTGCGGATTATGGGCTGGCGGAATCATTGGGCGGTATTTCTTCAAAGATGATGCGAATCGCAATGTTACTGTGAATGGTGAGCGCTACCGTGCGATGAAAACAAACTTTTTTTGCACAAAATGGAAGAGCTTGACTTGCATGACATGTGGTTTCAACAAGATGGTGCCACATGCCACACAGCACGCGTAACAATTGACCGATTGAGAGGCGAGTTCGGTGAACAGTTTACTTAACGTTTGGGGCCGGTCAATTTGCCGCCTAGATCGTGCGATTAAACGCCTCTAGACTATTATTTGTGGGTCTTTAGTAAGGTTCATGTCTATAGCAACAAATCCGCTTCCATTGATGCACTGGAGGCCAACATTGAAGTATTTATTCGTGAGATACCGGCCGAAATATTAGAAAAAGGGTATGCCAAAATTGGACTAAGGGGATGGACCATTTGAGGCGCAACCATGGCCAACATTTGCATGAAATAATCTTCAAACATTAAATTATATCGACCGTACTATCGATTTAAATAAAGATTTCATAAATTTTTTTGAATTTTGTGGTTTTTTTTTTTTTCCGATAGCTCTTAAAAAATCACGCGTTGTAACCACCTGTCTGATGACAAAACAGATCCGGCCAATGCTTGATTTAAAGTGATCTAAGTATTTGACATCTTTAAGAACATTGCACATCAGCTCCGGTGTTATAATGGGACAATGGTTTAAAGACAAGCACACGCAACGGGCATTTGTTCAACCGATTTTAGCAAAGCTGTATAGTCGAAAAAAATTTAGAATCAATTCCTCATCTTCTATGAACATGCTCATAGACGTAGGCTCCATCTTGGAGAGTTCTTTTTCGAGGAACTTAGTCATCTAATTAAGATAGACATTTGCGGTTTCTCTCGCTTCATAAGGTTCAACGAGTAAAGAGAAAATCTCTGGATGTGGTATCATAATGGACCAACTCTGGTCTAAGTGTGTCAGCTGTGATACTGACAGCCACTTCAACCTAACCTCACCTCATCTTTAACGTATAATTAAAAAAAAAAACCTAAATTACATGCTCATTTCTAAAAACCACGAAACTCTTTAAAACCCCTTCGATGTTAGAAAGAAGCATCTGTTTTCTTAAATGCATGAAAATTTATTTTAAATATGAGGTGTTTCATCCATCCCCCACCGAAAGTAAAATATTTTGAGGTGTGATTCTACTTTCCAGGAAGAAAAGTTTATTCCTTGTGTGAGTGTGGGTTTTGTTCGAGAATTTATTAGAATAGAAAAGCTTCGTTCCCTTTTCTCTTCTCCCAATTTATCTATGAGTTTTACCTTAAATTAAAGGATGTGATGTAATCACTTAAGCGTATGACATTGGATTTTCCTTTTTATTGCCTTAAGAGGAAGCCTGTTTACAGTTTAAAAGAAATAAAATATTTTCTAAATCCACTTAGAATGGAAAACATGAAAAAGGCGGACATTTTCGTTGCTCTAACTCAGAGATTTCCCAAGACCGAAGCGGGAATAAAAGAGGGCAATAGAGATTTGATGGCGTGAAACAATAAATTGATAAGGGTTTAAAACAACAAATAAAACTTCCTCCTATGGCTGTGACTATTTGCATAAAGTTACGAGTATATAGATAAATCACACATTATACCATTGCCATCGTACAAAGGTTATTCAGAGCCAGACCCCTCTTTACAACTGGGCCCACTGGGCCCGGGCCCAGGGCCCCGCAATCACCAGGGGCCCCCAAATTGCTGAAACATTATTTAACTTCTATTGGTCTATTTTCAAGAAAAAAAAATATTTCGATACAATTTTAGATGCATAAAGAATGATCAGAATTCGTACTTTCTTTGCTGAACAACAACCTTTGCTGAACATTTTAAATCACATTCCCTGCGAAATTATATTCAAATTAAAACAGAAATATGAAGCACCTATAAACAATGCTCCGCTGTGAATAACTAAGTGGCAATGCAGTTTGCTTTCTGACAGAAACAAAAAAAAACACACATTTGAATATCACTGTATAGTCCAATCAAATTAGTATTTTATATCTACAAAAAATACTGCGTCGAATTTTTTTTTTTGTTTCTTAAAGAGTACCTATTGGAGAGTGTAAATCCAAAAAGTTCGAACAAAAAACGCCCTTGCGTTGTCCGCCATTTTGAAAAAGGCTTTGGAAAGCTTGAACTCGATTTTCTCGGCTCCTATCAGATATAGAGCTGTATTTTTTTTTAGGTTTGTACGTTAAAACATCTTCTTTAACTTTTGTTGAGAAAAAAGTTTGAAACCTCTTTCCAAAAAAAAGTTATCGACGAAAAACTGTCGAGATTTTGAAGTAAAAAATGGTTTTTAACGTTTATCTCGCCTCATGTTCATCTGATCAAAAAAATACTTAAGTTGTTTTTTATAGATCACTTTATTACCTACATTTTGGTATATTTAAATTTTATGTGCGACAAAAACTGTAGGAAATATAACCTGTCAAAATGGCCAATATCCTGCGAAAATTAAAAAAAAAAAAATTACTCACGTTTGAAAATTTTCAAATTTGATTATGTTCATTATGAAATTTAAAGAAACAGTTCAAACTCTTTTCCACAACACCACCGAGGTAGAGTTACGGCGCATTTTTTTTAATATAGTGTCCCCAGGAGGTATAATCCACGATTCAATCGTTTTCGTTTCTATTTCAGCCTATCGATAGCTCAATGTGGCATAGTTTTTTCATGTCGTTCTTATCTCCTTTTTTTTTTGGGGCTAGTTAAAGATAGGTAGTAGTTGTAAAAAAATTTGCGAATAATGGTTATTGAGGGTTCCCCCCATGGAACCATTTTTTTCGTTTTTGATTTTCTCAAAAACGGTACCACCGATTTTTATAATTTTTTTTTTGCTAAAGCTTCCCAAGAACTTAAATAGAATTGTGTATTCAAATTTTCGAAAAAAAAAATTTTTGGATTTTAAAAAAGGACTTCAAATTTTTTTTTTCAAAACTCAATATTTCGAAAATTCCATGCTAGTTTTTTTTTAAACTTAATAAATAAAAGTCTATTAATATAATCTACAATCTTATTCAATACTTTTACAACGAAATGAATATTTTAAATAGGTTGATTTCTGATCAAATTAAATCTTTTCGAAACAAAGAGTGGAATAAAAATTTAAGATCCCTCGACAAATGTTCTAAGCCATTTTGGAATATTGCGAAAGTTCTGAAAAAGAAAAATAAGCAAATTCCCTACCTAGAAAATGCCGGTACGATCTTTTTCACACCTGAAAGTAAGTGCGAACTCTTAGCTGATACTTTTTTGATGCACCACAACTCTTCGGTTGCACTCACTTCACCATTAGATCCAATAGTTGAAGGTTCACTAAATGAATTCAATCTAAGCGAATGCAGCACACCAACTGATAAATTAATTGTATATGAGGATATAGAATATTTTATTTCCAGTCTAAAAAACAACAAATCTCCGGGAATGGATAAAATAAACAATCGGATTCTGAAACAACTACCCAAAAAAGGTATCAAGTATCTGACATATATTTTAAATGCCTGTTTAAAGATACAGTACTTTCCTAATGATTGGAAAGTTGCCAAGGTTGTACCCATTCTTAAAATAGGAAAAAATGCAAACAACACCCACAGTTATAGACCAATCAGCTTACTTAACAGCTGTAGTAAAATTTTCGAAAAAATCATAAAAATAAAACTACAAGAATTTATATCTATCGAAAATATTTTACCAATGGAACAATTTGGTTTCAGGAAAGATCATTCCACTTCCCATCAGGCCCTAAGAATTTGTAATCATATCCAAAGTAGTTTAACATCTAAACAGTCAACTGGCTTAGTACTACTTGATATTGAGAAAGCCTTCGATTCAGTATGGCATGCTGGTCTTCTTTACAAACTTATGAAATTTAGATTTCCTCCATATCTCATTAAGCTTATTCAAAGCCTTCTAACAAATAGATATTTCATGGTATATTTAAACAACAACTTTTCAACAAGAAGATCAGTTCCAGCAGGTGTTCCCCAAGGATCAGTTCTAGCTCCTTTGTTATACAATTTGTTCACAGCCGATTTTCCTGATATACCTGATTGTGAATTCGCCATGTATGCGGATGATACTGCAATTTTTTCCTCACATGAACTAGGTGGTGTCATAGAAATTAAACTTCAAAGAGCGCTGAATATCATATTTGAATATTACAAGCATTGGAAAATTAAAATTAATGCTGACAAAACTCTTTTTTACGAGAAAAAGAAAGAATTGCTTTTTGCCCAGCAAAAATTTAGAACTCGAAAACACTGAAATTAAGTGGGTCGATACAGTTAAGTATCTTGGAGTGATTTTAGATAAAACACTAACCTTTAGAAATCACACTGCAAACATCAACACAAAAATTAACATTGCTACAAAAATGCTTTATCCAGTTATAAATCGAAAATCATTACTTAGTAACGAAAATAAAATAATAATATTCAAAGTAATTTTTCAAGCTATGATACTTTACGCGTCTCCCGTATGGGGTTCTTGCGCTCAGATGCATATAAAAAAGCTACAAATTTCACAAAATAAAATTTTAAAAATGATTTTAAATCTTCCAAGGTTTTATTCAACTTTCGAACTTCATAAAAAAGCTGATGTACTTCCCATTGCAAAGAAAGTTGAAAACCTAAATGAAAAATTCATTGAAAAATGTTACTTTTCTGAAAATCCTTTGATAAGGTCTATGTACGTATAAAATTTTATTACATTATTTCGTTTATTTATTTTGTTTGTAACAACTATATTAATTAAATTTATTCATTTATTTATTTATTTATTAACTTATTTAATTATTTATTTATTTATTTTTTTTTTGTTTCGATTCAATAATTTCATTTGTTATTTATGCGTTCCTTTATTAATTTATCTACATATTTATTTATTCATGTAACTATTTATCTATTTCTGTGTTCTTTTGTTTATTTATTTATTATAATATATATTTTATATTTATTAACATATATTAGATATGTGCAAATTATTCATTTATTTATTAATTAATTTATTAGTTTTTATCATAACACTAATGTTTCGAAGTTTAAATATTTATTAATTCGAATTAACTTCATCCTTATATATCCTGTGATATTAGTATGTAAGCAATTACTTATTAAGTTATTATTATATTTTTCTTCTTTTTTTTTTGTACTTTTTCTTACATGAAGGTTTTTTCTAATAGTTTTCCTTCAATCAAATTTAATTTCAATCCATAAAGTCGCAAATTAATTTCCAATATTATTTTCCAGTAGTAAGATATAAATTATCATATCTCTGTACAAGCTGTGCTAAAAAAAACACATGATGTAAACCAAAAATTTGTATTATCTATTAAATAAAATATCTATCTATCTATCTACAAGATGTAAGAAACAAAAATTTATTTTACCTAAAACTAAAGGTATCCACCATACAAATGTAAAAAAAAAATGAAAATGGTTTTCAAAAATCGTGTTTTTTCTCGAAAACGGCGCCTAGAATTTTTATAAATTTTTTTTCTTTCAATTAATTTTTATAATTTTTAATTTAATAAACAAAATTTGAAATTAAGGTATTACAGCTTGTACCTACCATAGAACCATTTTTTCGAATTTCGAATTTCTCATTAATGACATAACGGATCTTAATGAAATTTTTTATAGAGATGCTTCCAAAAAGTTTCAAAAACATTCCATTTCAAAACTTAAAAAAAAAATATTTTTTGAATTTGGAAAAAAAATGTTTTTTTTTTTTGAAAATTCAATATCTCGAAAACGGCTCGATATAATATAATATATAATATAAAATTTAAATTGGCGTAACAAAATTTTTTTTTAAAAACATTTTGAAATTTTTTTATATCAAATTTTATTTTATTAAGAAACCACTACAACGGCTTATAATTTTTGTTCTTGCATAAATTCATATTTGCATAGCATTCTTTTTCTATCTCTTACTACTTAAAGAGTTTAAAAAATAAAATATACTACATTAAATCAAAATATGTCAAAATAATCATATGTAAGTGGATCCGAAAAAAGAAAAAAATGCTGCAATAATTATTTATCTTTTTAATGAATTAAAAACATATTATTTATTTAAAAAATTAAAAGAATAAATATTAATTCAAAGTTATGTGATTTTTTCTGTATACCTTTATTACACAACATAACATTTTTATATAATCATACAGGGGCGCCATTTTCGAAAAGTGCCCAGGGCCCCCAAAAGGGTAAAGACGGCCTTGTTCAGAGCACATAAGAAAGCTTATAGCTTTATAAATCACATATCGAAAAATGACGAATCTTTTTAAAGAAAAAGAATGACCAGGAAAGAGATTAAATAAAATTTTACTAAAAACAAATACTTTTAATTCTCATTGTAAGTTTAAAAAACAAGTTTTTGTCTTTTGACTTTTTTTTAGAGGTCGTACCTTTAAATTTGGTGGCGCGATAGCTGCGAAGCAAATCAAGTCCTGGCGTCTTTTAAGTCTAAATAATTGCTTTGTGTGTGTTTTCGACAGGAATGGAAGAGATCTACACTTTTCTTCAATGCCTGAACGACTGATGTGAGAAGAAGATTTGCCGCTTCACCGCAAGAGGCAGCACCCCTGAAAAAAAAATATTTTTATATTTTAAGATGGTGTGGTACGGCTTGTTGACAATATTCTTTGAGGAGTAAACTGGTTGAAGCCTGTAACGTCTAACCAAATACAAGTTTCTTTTTAAAAATGCAATAAAAAGAACAAAATTAAATGTTGTCCCATTTATTATGGAACATAACGTGGTTCAAGTGACTGCAACGGATGGCTTCGCAGTAGCGCGTTCTATCACTCCAATTTTCCAAGACCTTGTTGATAGTTTCGGACTGTAGCTCACGGATTGCTTGGTTGATATTGGCCTTAAGTGCTTGAATCTTTCCCGCATTGTTGGCATGACACCGGTCCTTACTGTTCCCCACAGGAAAAAGTCCAAAGGGGTCAAATCGCAGCTCCGAGGCGGCCAATTGACATTGCCAAGACGGCTGATAACACGATTTGGCAATTTGCTGCCTTAAAGATCGATTGTAGCATGGGCTGTGTTGCATTGCGCGCCATTTCAAATCTATGTCTTCAATCTCGGTAAAAAAAAGTCGGTTAACATGGTTGACCGAAAATGTTCGAAGAAAAATGATCTAATGATGCAATGATGAGGCGGAGTTGGTGGTTCATTTTGGCCAAAACTTTTTTTCAAAAAAACGCACTATTTGGGCTACACAGCACTCACTTTGGAAATAAGTTTTCAATATTTCCGAACTTTGTTCAAGCGTTAAGGAATTCATTTTGTCCCGAGGAGGTATGATACTGACTTTGTGTCAAGGTTTCGAGCCGGAAACAACTGTCAGTGTCAAAATAAATCGAGGTTCACAATTACAAATTAAAATAAGTGACTATAGAGCCTCCAATATTATAGCGAGAGATGTTACGATTTAGGCTAGTTCAAACGTTAACATTATTTTTCTGTCATATTTTGTAACTCGCAAAGCCAAAAAGAGATATTTCATCTCAAAATTAAGCCCTGATCAAAAATGTAAGTTCTTCAGTAATCAGCGTTCCTTTAGTATTGGTATATTTGGATGATTTTTCAGATCCAATTTACGTTACTTTCTACGAAACACTCCTCGAAATGCCAAAATATTTTTGGATCCAAAAAAAAGTTTGCTTTATCAGATGTCAAATGCAAACGCACCTCAGCCAGTAGTCTTAGAATTGTCATCCCAATAAGACACAAATGGCTCTTTCATGCATGATTCAACGCGGCGAAATTAGCTTTTATAATTGGATCGACAACCCTCCAGCAAAACGAACACCCAAATGAACACGGAAACCAACACTAGGTACCCTGCCCATAACTGGAGATTTAAAATGAGTGTTTTTCCTAATTTTTCTTATTTTCAAAATACAAAAAGTAATATAACCTCCCTACTGTATCTCCCAAATCTCTACATCTTAAACCCCTAATACACCTCAACCTAGCTCCCCTAACATCCCCAGAAATGATTACCCCCACAGAAACGAGTTTCTTTTAAGAACTCAGCTCCAACGAAACCCAGCGAGTCTCATTCAATCTTACCCCAACCACTCATTCTGATTCCCCTATGTTATCGTCTCCAACCCAAGCCCCCCTCGTCCTTTAACTACTTTCCCAAATATAGACTTCAAATCTGGAGCCAAATATCCTAACTTTCACAGCTCTCTTATCCTTAACCCTATACTAGCCTCTTCTTCAACAGTCTCATCTACATCTTTTTCAAACACCTCATCTTATACTGCACCAAGTTCTTCATCCTTCTCTACTTCTATTACCCCGGCATCAACAAATATGCCATCATTTATTGATCCCCTTTTGCCCCCTGACACAAGTAACCATTAATTCAACTGATTATCGCTACGCTCTCTCCAGGCTAAGAGATAACAAAATATATGAAAACATTCGTATCTTCTTGGCGTACTTACACGATAAATCAGTTTCGGTTTGCTACGAAGGTAAAAGTGTCATGGTTTCCATTTAGCAGTAGGCCTCCCACATATGTACATGACCCGACCAGTCTCATGAACAACTATATAAAATACCATGAATTTTTCAATATGTCTCCCCAAAAAGTAGCGTGTCATCTTGATGCTTTTGGTCAATATATTCATTCTAATAATATTACACCTTCAGCGTAGCAGAGCTGACCATGACAGGTTTTTTCGTTTCAAATCTACTTCTTCCTCTACCCTCTGCTACACATTGTCAAAACCTCATTTTTTCCCTCTATTACCAGAATGTGAAAGTTTTTCGCAGTTTTGCAACAAACACATTGTCTACGCTTTGAAATCTACACTCCAAACGAAACGAATCTAATCCCTAGTTTTAACTACCAGGAACTATTTCCATCTTTCTTTAATGTTTATCGCAATGACGATCATAACCGACTTACTGAAGATTCCCCTCGTCGAAGTGTACTACTAGCTATCCGAAACACTCAGCCCTATTTGCAATATCATCTTCCCCTCTATATATTCCAATAAAAATAACCCTTCCTCGCAAGTCACTACGTTATATGTTGCTACATTTTGCCTTCACGACCTATTGAATCCTATGAACTTGTAGATCTATGTGACCCCCATGACGATATCCTACTTTTAGTTGACTTTAACCTTCCTCATCTTAAATGGACATTATCTGACGATGAACCATATATTTGGGCTTGCAATTCCATCTCTGCAAAGGAATGTCTTATCGTCGATAGCCCTGCCTACTCAAGCCTCTGTTAAGTTAGCGGCATTTCAATTTTTATGAATACGCAACTAGACATAATTTTCAAAACAAATTCCATCAACTCTTCTATCTCATTCAGTCCCCTTTCTCGATCTTCTATCGACAAATATCATCCCTCTCTCAATCTAAATTTGTATCTTAATTCTCTTATACATACTTCTCCCCCCCTCCCCCCACAAATATATCTCATCAACTTTTTTGCTAGTTTTTTTTTTTTCAACAATCGTTTACCGATGACTGCTTTATACCTGATTGTAATTATTTACCGAATTTCTCCTTCGGCCCACTTCTACTTCATACCATTAACCCATTTCTCATCGAAAATTAGCTGCATCAACTCAAAGATGAGGCTATTCCCACCACAGATGGTACCCCCGCCATATTTCTCAAAAAATGCTCTTTTTTACTCTCCCTTCCCCATTCAAAAATCTTCAGTTTATCCGTATCTTAAGGCGAATTCCCTCAGTTATGGAAGACCTCTTTCATAAGCCCAATACATAAAAAGGGCCCAAAGTTTGAAATTACAAACTATCGCTCATTTCCTGAACTTCCACATATTTCCAAAATCTTTAAAAGCATTTTGTACGTCCAGGGTAGGTCCAAAACGAGTAACCTCGTTGAATTCGTATCCTTTAGCCTCTCAGCCTGAGAGAACGGAACAGAAGTCGACGTTGTCGCAACTGACTTCTGTAAGGTCTTTGACAAAAACTCACATTAGCTTATTCTATTCAAATTGTCCACCCTTCGGCTTGAATCTATCTTCTTAAAATGGATTTCTTCTTGTATAGCGCATACTACAAAGCTCGATTCAGATCTACCTTTCCTGATGATTCCTTAGCTATGTACCTCCGAGGTTCCACAAGGCAGCCATTGAAATGGTCCTCAAATATTGTCATATCTACTCTACGCAGACGCTTCCAACTTTTTCAAAACCATTTCTTCGACATCTGATTCAACTCTTCTTTAACTTTATCTCCACGGTTTCTCTGTCTCGTGCCTAAAAAATTGCTTTCCAAATGTCATTCAATCACTTTTTCACGAAAATGCATCCAATCTACTCCCCGTCGACGATACCTTCTCCAGTATCAACCCATATCCACCGATGAGTCAATTCGTGACCTTTGTGTTTTATGTGATTGAGAGCTCAACTTTCTCACACTTATTGACGAGATTATACTTAAGGCAAACTCTACACTAGGCTTCGTGAAACGATGGTCCAAGGAGCTCTACATAACCTTAGTTCACCCCCTCCCCCTTCGAATTCCTTTAGGATCTGTTGACTGCACAACTCAATAGTAATTCCGGTAATATAAAAATTCTTCGTCTTTTCTATCTGCCAACCCAACGTACCACTTTTGGCTCCAACGAATCTGATACTCGCATGCTTCGTAACAACAACTGTTTCATCTTTAACCCCAGTTCACCATGTCTAAAGCTCTGACATCTTTATCATATTTCAAATTTACTCCAATTTTAGATTTTTATAATAAGAATTAGCTTGTATTAAACCTAATAAATGGGGGTTTGTCCCATAAAAATTAAAACTTAGACGTTTTTAAAACTTCTTCAAACAAAACTTTTCAACTTCAGTTGTACCATTTTTTGTGAGCCAGCTAGTGACTTTTTTCGCCAAACAGATGCAAAGGATTCAAATGAATGCAAAGACCACAGGAGAATGAATGAATTCTCAGAAGATTGCAATCAATTGGTAATGAATTGTAATGAATGGAGAAAAAAGTGATTGCAATATTCTTCTTCTGAAAGTGAAGTCAATGAATGCATCCTTTTAATTGAATTCCATGAATAATGTTTAAAAAAATAAAGATTGCACTCTTTTAAATCCATTTAAGGTACCTTTAATACACATTTGTCGGAACATGTTTTTTTGTAAGCTAGATTCTATATACAGTGGATCAAAAAAGAAATCGGACATACAAGTTTTGTCTCTTTAAATCACAAAATAAAATTGATGAAGGTTTGAAAATAGCGGATTTCTGCATTTATACATAGTTTTTACTATAAACTATGGATATTTAGCAAAAATTACAGTTTTATTAACAAATTATCATTGAAATTCAATATAAAAGAAAATAATCGCAAATTTAATATCAAAAAAGAAATCGGACACTCTGTGTTGTACTCATTTTTTTGTTTTTAACGGGACAAATATAACACTTTTAGGTTCTTAATATACCGTTACATTTGTCAGATGTTTATTTGACTTGAATTTAATGCGTTATTATTAATAAGGTCAAATGGAAGAACAATGTTGATATACAACGATAGAAGTACGAAAAATAGTGATCAAAATTTTTTAAAAAGGTAACTCTGTACGTGCTATTGCAGAAATTGTAAAAGAAGCAATTCTACGATAGGAGACATCATAAAAAGATTCAAAACAACAAAATCTGTTGAAAATTTACAAAAATCTTGAAGACCAAAAAAGTTTACTGCAGACGATGAACGTTGGATATTGTAATAAGTTAAAAAATAAACCCCAAATAGGTGCACCAAAGTTGACGGGCATAGGTAATGAAATACCTGCACTAAGGTATTAACCCTGAAACCGTAAAAACAGTGCTGCGAAAAAGTAATTTTCATGGAAGAGTGGCAAGAAAAAAACCTTTTATCAACAAGAAAAACCGAATCAAGAGAAATAGTTTATAAGGAGCTACCAAAAGACGGATTTCTCATTCTAGAATCGTGTTTTGTTCTCTGTTATATTAAATTTACTCTCGTCAGAGACAAAACACGATTCCAGAATGACAAATCCGTCTTTTGGTAGCTCCTTATAAACTATTTCTCTTAATTCGGTTTTTCTTGTTGATAAAAGGTTTTTTTCTTGCCACTCTTCCATGAAAATTACTTTTTCGCAGCACTGTTTTTACGGTTTCAGGGTTAATACCTTAGTGCAGGTATTTCAGTACCTATGCCCGTCAACTTTGGTGCACCTATTTGGGGTTTATTTTTTAACTTATTACAATATCCAACGTTCATCGTCTGCAGTAAACTTTTTTGGTCTTCAAGATTTTTGTAAATTTTCAACAGATTTTGTTGTTTTGAATCTTTTTATGATGTCTCCTATCGTAGAATTGCTTCTTTTTACAATTTCTGCAATAGCACGTACAGAGTTACCTTTTTAAAAAATGTTGATCACTATTTTTCGTACTTCTATCGTTGTATATCAACATTGTTCTTCCATTTTGACCTTATTAATAATAACGCATTAAGTTCAAATCAAATAAACATCTGACAAATGTAACGGTATATTAAGAACCTAAAAGTGTTATATTTGTCCCGTTAAAAACAAAAAAAATGAGTACAACACAGAGTGTCCGATTTCTTTTTTGATATTAAATTTGCGATTATTTTCTTTTATATTGAATTTCGATGATAATTTGTTAATAAAACTGTAATTTTTGCTAAATATCCATAGTTTATAGTAAAAACTATGTATAAATGCAGAAATCCGCTATTTTCAAACCTTCATCAATTTTATTTTGTGATTTAAAGAGACAAAACTTGTATGTCCGATTTCTTTTTTGATCCACTGTAGTTAGAACTAAAAATTGTTGATTTTCTTCTAAAAATGTGAAGAAGTTTTTGAGAATTGTTTTTTTTTTTAATTTTATGCAAAAATTAAAGGGTAGATACCTTTCTTTTGAAAACAAAAACATGTCGAGAGTAATTGAAAAATAGTATCTACTGATTTTGAAGGCTATTCGCTTAGTATTTAGCCAAAAAAATCACATGTTTACAGATGGAAAAAATTAGAAATTAAAATCAGCCTGAAGTACGAATTGAGAAACGCTGATTTTTTCGAAAAAAAATTTCTCTAACTGAACAGTAAGTAAACCAATTTATTCATATTTTCGACATAACGCAAGACTTCGCACAATTGATTAAGGCCGGTTTTTTTCACTCGGAGTTGAACATAACTTGATAATTTTTATTTTCAACTCGTGATTTTGTTTTTATTCACTCAAAGTTGACGATTTCATTTCTCGATTTTCAACTTTAGAGTTGGTCAACTTTAGATTTTCTCAACTCCCGACATTGTTTTTTTTTTTTCAAATAAAATACATGCATTTTGTTTCAAAAGTTTGTTTGCTTCAATTTTCACGACAAAAAATTTAAGAAACATCGGTATAATGTTCCACCGCAATTTTTGGGAAAAGTGTTCATCAACTTCGTCAAGCAGTAGAAAGTGAAGATAATGTAACTGAGCCATTGTTCTTTGAAAGAAGACAATACAAGATGTTGCCGCTCATTGGAGTTGAAAAGTAAGACGACCGTGACTTCATTTAACGCTTTCGTCTTTTAAAATCCAGACAGCAATGATGTTGCTATACTCTGTCCAACAAAAATTGTCAGTACAGGGAAGATAGGACGTTTGTCTCTCATTCTGGTTGCATTGCCATGCATAAGTGTGTCGCCTTTTAAAGCTCTCACAGGGATTCCGTAGTTTAAATTATAAATCGCCGCAAATGAAAGTAAAAAACGCGTAGGGCTACCGTCTGCCGATTCAAAACGACTGAAAACAATATTCAATTTACCTTTTCCCACAACGCCAAGCGCTAAGATAATAGGCGCGTTTTTTTTAAGTTGAAAAGCAATACGACAACACTCAACATACTCATCTTCTTAAAATGTGTTCTCAAAAGCTTCAAATCCCAAAAGCCCCTTAATAAAAACCACTGAAAAAGCTCTTTGCTTGCAATTGAGAATGATAATGGTAACTCTGTTTTGATGTAGATAAAGAGCGCACGATCGTATTGGGTGACAATTGACACTCTTGTCTTGATCTTGACCTTGACAGTATCTCATCAGCAGTGGGATACGATGGTCATGTTGGGGTGTACAACTTTTTGCAAAGAATTACAACAACAATTCCTTAAGAAAAGTCAGTGGCTTGCTCTTTTTTTAGTGGCATTTTTCCTAACGTATTGTAGTGAGGGTGCATCAGGCGCCACTGCTTTAGAAAAAGCTCTCCCATAAGGCCTGTACTGACAATTTTTGTTGAACAGAGTATAGACTTGATAAAGGATTCACTTCCTTCCGACAAGAGGCGGTAGTAGTCTTAAATTAGCTGTGACTTTAAAACTTAAGTTCCCTTTGAAATATATCTTGTTAATTGTGGACAATCACAAAGTTATTGCTAGCACTACGGTTTTATGTGCTCTGATCAATGCAATTGACCTTTCTTCAGTAAAGTAAGCATTTCCAGCGTGCATCACGTTCTGAAACGAGTGTCGAAAGCAATTGTCAATCTAGAACCACGGTTAATTCGAATGCCGGAAACGTATGAGGACCCAAGCAACACATAAACTCTTGGAGAGTACTTCAATAAATGTATCAGCTCTTTACAAGCTGTTAGTTCAATCTTCTTAATACCATTTCACTTTATGACCTCCTAATTTGCTCTTTAAAATGTTCTTTTTGTTATAGTATAATTAAATGCTCTTTAAAACATCTTAGAGATATTCATGACAAATGTCTTTATATTGACTCTCTATATACCCTCTTTAAAACCTTTTTAAAAGCAGTAGTTTTAAAATGCTGAAAGAGGTTTTCATTTTAATCTTTCGAATACATCTTGAAGATATTCTGTGGAAGTTTTCACTAAAACGTATTTATGAAAGCTTAACATCAAAAAGTACTACTTTCCTCTTTGGCTGAACAATTGTTAATTGTGAAACCAAGCGAAAATCTTTTTTTCTCTCTTCTGTTTAAAGAAAACAACTCAACTATTTAGTTGAATGTGCGCGTCATTGCATATGATTATGTTTAAAAAAAAAAATAATCAAAATCTAAGGCCAGGCGCGCACATTCAATTTTTAGGTGCACAACTGTTTGGTTGCTTATAGAAAACAGATGAACTATTTGGTTGAATGCTCGCGCAGGTGCGTATAATTGAAGGGCTCACAGCTGTACCGAACCAAGTCATTTTAAAAAAATCCAAAACTAACGCCAAAATTTCCGCAAAATTGACCTCTATTTAGAGCTGTAATGAACTACTCGTATGTATAGTACATTACAGCTCTAAATAGAACTATGTAACTGTAAATGAACAATGTAGTTCAATACAGCTCTAAATAGAGGTCAATTTTGCGGAAATCCTGGCGTTAGTTTTGGATTTCTTTAAAATGACTTGGTTCGGTAGAGCTGTGAGCCCTCCAATTATATGTTACACAAAATAGCGAACTCATTTTAGGCAATCGTTTAGCTTGTGTCAAAACACAAACTTTTTAGTTGCTCGAACCATGCAGTTGCGAAACTAAACATTGAATGTGCGCGCCTAGCCTAATTGTTGTGAATTTGTTATCTTTTTCTTTTACTCTTTGCTTACACTTTGGCCAAATTCCTGAACGCAAGATTTGCAAAGCAAAACACCTCTGCAAAGCAGATATAGCAAATCAGATACGCATGTGTAAGAGAATTGCGCAAGAAATTTTTTGACATTTGCACGAATACCTCTGCATTTGCGCAAGAAAGTAGCATCGATTGCATTTTGGGACACTCTGCTTAGCAGAGATTTTTGTATTTACATTTTGGAACTGTTTGCTTAGCAGAACTTGCGCAAGATATGCGTTTAGGAATTTGCCCTTTGTTTGCTCTTTTTACTTGCGATATAGGTACTATAAGGCAAGTTCTGCATTTGGGAAAAAAATCGAACTCGAGATTTTGATCAAAGTTGACATTACGATGGTAGCGAAGACGAAAAAAGTGGGTCCGAAAATTCCGACTGTCTGTCTGTATGTCTGTATGTCTGCATGTCTGTATCCTGTATGTCTGTACCTCGAACTACAGCCTAAACTACGGGAGGTATTGTCTTCAAACTCGGTAGTTAAGGGTCTTCGGTGATTCCCTAGAGGAGAAATTGAAATTTTTTTTTAGCTCTAAAACTAACGGTACCCCCCATACACCCGTAATGCAAAATCTTATTTATCTCGAAAACGGCTCTAACGATTTCGATAAAAAAAAATTAGGTGTGATATTATGGACATGGACTATATTCTGGTTTAAAAAAATATTTGGGGGGAAATGTTATTAGGGGTACCTGTCATGGAACGGTTTTTTTGAATTTCGAATTTCTCACCAACGGCTCTAACGATTTTAACCAAAATTTTTATGCAGGAGCTGCTTTGCATTTGAAAAAATATAAACTAAACATTTTTTCGAAAAAATAGTTTTTGGATTTTTAAAAAAATAATACAATTTTTTTTTGAAAATTCAATTTCTTGAAATCCGATACACGATTAAATTTTTAAATTACGTTTTAAAATGTATTTTATTAGATACTAACAATTTGCATATCAATTTTTTTTATACAAATTTTAAGGAAAATTTAGTACACAAAAAATATGTTTCAGTGCGTCTGTATGTCTGTACCTCTCACTATAGCCTAAACCACTGGACTTATTTCTTTCAATCTCGGTGGTTAAGGGTCTTCGGTGATTCCCTAGAGGAGAAATTGAAAGTTTTTTTAGCTCCATACACCCGTAATGCAAAATCTTATTTTATTAGGTGTGATACTCGTATTATGAACATAAGCTACATTTTGCTCAAACAAAATTTTGGGGAAAAATGTTATTAGGGGTACCTGCCATTGACCGTTTTTTTTATTTTCGACTTTCTCATTAACGGCTCTAAGGATTTTAACCCAACATTTTCAGCAGGAGTTCCCTTAAGTTTAAAATAATATTGTATAGAAAAATATTCGAAAAAATATTTTTTGGGTTTTTTTGAAAAAAAAAAAAAAAATTGAATCAATATCTTTAAAACCTATGTACGATTATTTTTTGAAATTATTTCCTAAAATCAATATTATTTAATATTTAAAATTCGCATCCCATTTCTTATATAAAAAATTTATTTAATAATAAAACGTTTTTTTAAAGTTTATTTGCATAGATTCATACTTTTTCGGAAACCAGACGGCAATTTTATGCATTTGAACATTATTATCTCATTAAATCCATGTTTTATATTTATAAAATGTATCTTAAATCCCAAAGTACTTTTACATAAGAGCAAGTCCGTGCGGTCCAGTCCTTTACTCGTTGTTTACACTTTTTTCACTCTTTGCTTTGAATTTCAGTTTCGATATCTTATCGTGAAGTGCTTAAGATATTTTAAAGAATTCTCAACAAATGGGTGGCGTATTTGTATAAAATACATAAATTAAAAATTATTATTTACTAGATTTTTATGTTTTATTGTTTACTATACGAAGTCATCAGTTTCTACCGATTTAAGTAAATGAAAAAAGGAAATGTTGTTATTTGAAGAACTTTGGCAGAATATAAAAGAAATGTTGAAATAAAATTCAAATTCAAATATAATTGATAATGGGTATTATTTTGATTATGTATAATATCAAATTTTCTGAATTTTCAGTGATTCTTTAGTCGGTTGACAATTGAATTCAATATTTTGTATCTTGATAGAATGTTGACGCAACAATAAAATGTCAAGTTAGCATATCTTTCTAACAGATTTTTAATCCAGGGATTTTAACACTTTGTGAAATACAATTTAAGGAATGACATATATTTTCACTTATTTTCATATCTTTCTGTATCTTTTCTCTGTAAGATGTATAAAACCTGTCAACTTACATTTAAATTAAAAAAAAAATGTAATAAAAATCCGGAATCATTCTTCAAACAATTATTATGTTTCTTCGTGTTTTGTAGTATAAAGGAGATCTTAGCATCACCATATACAATAAAAGAGTTGATTTAATTTTATTTATACAAAATTCTAAAGACGTAAGTGCTAATATGTCGCTCAGTTTGTAAACCTTTTGAGTTGTATTTATTTGCTGAAATTATTTTACATTTTAAAATTATTCAGATCCAACAAAAAAAGACCTTTCATAAAATAAAGCACCCTGTAGGTAGGAATACTATTCTATTTGAAGGCGCGTTAATTTCAAGTAGGGTAGAGTATGCGGTTTCAATTTAAATCTTCTCTCGCAAATCAAAACACAGAATCATAAACAGGGTATACAATGAATATCGTAAATCCAGTCATAAATTATTGAAGGAAGGATTTCGCCATGTTTGTGTATTTATATTAGTCAATCCATTTTATTTGAATTGCATTAAATTTGTATTTGCGTGAAAGAGAAAGACATTTTTTATACATTTTTCTTCTTCGCAGTTCAATCTTTCTACTCAAAAATAAAAACATCTTGAAAACCACTTGAAAGTGTCTTTATAGATTAATCAAAAAATGATCTTTATGAAGTCTTACAAATACCTTACTTAGAACTCTTTGTTCAATACAATAGACTCCGCCCCTTTAGGCCTTTTTGGGTATTACAGACCTCTTTAAGATTGTTCAAAGAGTTGAAAACCCTTGGAAAATAACTTTTCAAGATATCTGTAAGAGGCAATTGTGATTCTTGGGGAAGAGCTTGAAGCATCACGAGGCTTTTTCGCTAAAGCCAAGTTTCAAGAGACAACTAGTGCAATTGATTGTACAAATGTCCGAATGCAATCACCAAGCGGAAGTGATGCAGAAGCCTTAAGAAATCGCAAGGAATGGTTTTCTCTAAATGTGCCTTCGCGAATTTAAAAATAAATTATACTGTAGCTATGATGGCAGGTTTTATGAAATAATATGTCTATTACATTGGGCTCAGCACATGACCAAAACATATTTAACTTATCACGATGGAACATTAAATTTGAAATAGGTGAATTTACTCACTTGGAAACTCAGGCTATTCAAATACAAATTATCCAGAAATACCCGGATTTGTTGATATTGTAATATTTTTACTAGGTTCGTTAAATAAAACTTATTACACTTTTTAGTATTTCTTCTTTATTTTTACTTTCCAAATCACAACAGTAAATCTCAATTTATAAACAACTCAAATACTTTTATTCAAATTTAAATCACACTTGTTTAATAACACAATCCAATAAGCAATACTTTTTCACACTTTCATAATCCAAAATCAACTGTGTCTCGCTCACCGTGAACACTCCCTTATATACTCAAATTAGTTGTTCTCGAAAGTTCTTGTCTTGGAATGTTCTAGATGTTTGGAATAAGGGGAAATACATTTGACATTGGAAAAGAGCTTTTCGTTTCTTCCATAAATTAGATATGCAGTTTTCCAACAGATGGCGCTGTAGTACTATAAAGCTCTGTTCACAACATTGCCCCCTTCTTAAGATTGTTCGTCCCGAACAATTCTATCTTCACATTCGACACTGTATCGGTGCAGTCGATCGCTATGCACAACTTTTAACTTTCCTCTTGACCCTCTTTGAATTCGGTAAACGACATCATTGATAAGGGCCTTCCCAGTTTTGTTGAAGCTTCGGCGACAATCCCTTTTGACGATGTGGATTATACAGCCATACACGATCTCCTACTTGGAATCCTGTCGCGTTTGCTCTTGTGTCGTACCTTGTCTTCATTTGATCGCTGTAAGTGTTCATTCTAGTCCTGGTCCTTTCGTGGATGTCGATTAGCCTCTCTTTTAGGTCACTCACGTAATCCCCTGTTTCCTGAGACTCTTGTGGTGGGTGTCCAAACTTTATCTCACTAGGCAGCCGTATGCTTCTTCCGAACAGGATTTCAGATGGTGTTTGTCCTGTTGAGCTATGTATTGCACTTCGGTAGGCCATCAAAAATAGTGGTATGTGCCTATCCCAGTTTCTTTGGTGGTCGCTTACAACTTTAGTGAGGTGCTCTTTTAAGGTCCTGTTGAATCTCTCGACCATTCCATCAGATTGCGGGTGAAGTGGTGTGGTTCTCGTTTTCTTAATGCCAAGGAACGCGCACACCTCTTGGAATATGTTCGACTCAAAGTTCCTTCCTTGGTCAGAATGGAGCTCCATAGGCACACCGAACCTACTTACCCAGTTAGACACAATCTGGTCGGCCACGGTCTTGGCTTCTTGGTTCGGGATAGCGTATGCCTCAGGCCATTTGCTGAAGTAATCCATTACCACCAGAATGTATTTGTTTCCATCATTCGTTTCTGGAAATGGGCCAGCTACATCGACAGCAATCCTTTCAAACGGTGAGCCAACATTATATTGCATCATTTTTCCTTGCAGTTTTCTACCAGGGCCTTTGGTTGCAGCACAAGCGTCACAATTTCGGCACCACCTTTCAACGTCGTCTCTTACATGCAACCAGTAGAATCGTTGTCTCACTTTTTCTAAAGTCTTATTGACTCCCAAATGGCCTCCTGAAGGTCCATCATGCATCTCTCGAAGAACCTCTTTGATTTTCGATTGAGGTAACACAAGCTGCATCACATAGGATTTACCATCAGCGGACTCCCATTTTCGCCGAAGAACACCTTCTTGCACATGAAGTGAGTCCCATTGTGCCCAATAGGCCTTTAAAATTGGACTCCTATCGGAAATGTCATTCCATGCGGGTTTTTCTTCATGTTCCTTCCATGCGAGAAGAGGTTCAATGTCGGGGTCTTCTTGTTGAGCAGATCTTATTTCTTCATTGCTCCATCCACAAATGGGGTCAGCTCTTATTCGCAGAATGTTGATGGATTCCTTTTCTTCTTGTCGCCTGCAATGCTTGCAATCTATTTTACAAGGTCTTCTGGATAGTGCGTCGGCATTTGAGTGCAGCTTTCCCCTTCGGTGTTGAATTTCGTAATCGTAAGTCTGCAGTCTTTCTATCCACCTTGCGACTTGTCCTTCTGGGTTCTTGAAGTTCAACAACCAGTTAAGAGCACCATGATCGGTTCGTAGAAGAAACTTCTGTCCATAGATGTATTTGTGGAAGTGTTTCGTTGCCAAGATGAGTGCCAAGAGTTCTCTTCTGGTCACACAGTAGTTCCTTTCGGTCTTCGACAGTACTTTGCTGAAATAGGCGACAACCTTTTCTTCGCCATTGTGTACTTGTGACAGAACAGCGCCGACTCCTACGTTGCTTGCATCAGCATCGATGATAAAAGGCTTGCCTGGAGTCGGATAGATCAGCACCGGAGCATTGCATGGACGGTATTTCAGTTCTTGGAAGGCTTTTTCACACTCACCTGACCATCTAAACTGCTTGTTCTTTTCCGTAAGCTGATGCAAACTCTTCGCAATTCCGGCAAAGTTCTTAACAAAACGTCTGTAATAAGTAGCAAGACCAAGAAAACTTCGTAGTTGATGTTTGTCCTGTGGTGTTGGCCAATTTTTGACGGTGTCAACTTTTTCAGGATCGGTCTTGACTCCTTGGGACGAGATGATATGTCCCAAATACTTTACTTCAGTCTGGAACAATGCACATTTTTCTGGGTTCAGTTTAAGATTAGCCTCTCGAAGTCTCTGGAACACACCCTTTAGGTTCTTACAGTGTTGGTCGTATGTTTTTCCATAAACGATAACATCATCCAAGTAGACAAGGCAAGTTTTCCACGTCAGGCCTTGAAGGACGCACTCCATCAAACGCTCAAATGTTGCCGGAGCGTTGCAAAGACCAAACGGCATCACGTTGAACTGCCACAGCCCATTACCTGTGGAGAACGCTGTCTTTTCTCGATCTTCAGGGTGAATTTCAACTTGCCAATATCCACTTTTCAAGTCCAGTGTTGAAAACCAGTGTGCTCCTTCCATCGCATCTAAGGTGTCACTAATTCTTGGCAGGGGGTAGCTGTCTTTCTTGGTTACGTCATTCAACCTTCGGTAGTCAACACAAAACCGTGTACTTCCGTCCTTCTTTTTGACTAGGACCACTGGTGACGCCCAAGGACTTTTGGAGTTTTCAATCAAACCATCCTTCTTCATGGTGGTAATCATTTCCTCAGCTTCACCTTGTTTGGCCAGTGGCAGACGTCTTGCAGGCTGACGAATGGGCCTTGCATCTCCTGTATTTATTCGATGCTGCACCATTTGTGTCCTTCCATATTTTCCGTTTGGTGAAGCGAAAATGTCAGCATACTCGTTCAGTAGGCTTTCTGCCGTTTTAACCTGATGTTGGTCTAGGTTAGATGAATTGAGTATCTTTGCCTTGATGCTATTGAGCTCCTCAGGGTTTAATGTCGTTCTCGGTGTTTCAGCGTCAATTCGTGTTATGGCTGCGACAGATTCGCACTTACCGATAACTTCTCCTTTCACTAACTTCACATCGTACGGTTTGGTGTTGAGTATCCGTACGGGGACCATATTGTTCTTCGGAGCCACAAGTGTCTTCCCAATGATGACGTTTTGGGAAGAACAATCTGGGCCTGGTTCCACCATTAGGTATCGATGGCGTCCACACTCACCTTCTACTCTTGTCCAAACGAATACCTCAGAAGAAGTAGGAATAATCACATCTTCTTTGATGACAGTCCTTAGAGTTGTTGTTCCTTCGTGCCCATAAATCATTGGAATCTCTGTATTCTGGTATTTGAGTACCTGGTTGCCAATATCCAAAATTACTCGATGTTCTTTCATGAAGTCCATGCCTATGATGCATTCGTCACATATATCTGCCACCAAAAATTTGTGTGAGAATTCTAGATCTGCAATTCGAATTCTAAGTCGGACTTCACCATAAACCCTAGCTGCTTCTCCTGTGGCAGTTCTCAGACGGTAGCTATTGGTGTTGTGTAGCCAATTCAGGTGCACTAGGTCTTGACGCACAATGGAGGCGGTGGCACCGGTGTCGATGGTGACCACACGTTTGTTGCCATTTAAAGTTGCCTCGACAGTCAGACTTTTATTGTCTCGTTTAGTTTGGGAGACCTGGATGGTGTTTCTGGGGCCATCGATACCAGAAACCAGCTTCTGCCCCTCGAAGTTGGTTCTTACTCGTTTCCCTGTTGGGAAACTGTTCGGGAAGTAACACTGATGTTATTGTTACGTTGTTCTGGGTTTGAAACTCCGTGTCCACAATGTTGACAAGCTCTTGTTGGTGGTAATCGACATTGACGCTGTAAATGTCCGGTCTTGTTGCAATTCCAGCACTTTGCAAGTCCGTTTCGTTGGTTCCTTTGGACATCAGTTCTTTGGCATGAGCATTCTTCGACGATGGCTTCTCTAAGTCGATGTACTCCGTGAGAAGCTTGCTCAGCTGCTTCCATTGTCAAGGCAAACGCTAATGTTTCCGAAAGAGTTCGTTTTCCAGCAGTTCGTACGGCCCTTTGAAGATGTATGTCGGAAATAGCGCGAACAAATGCCTCAACTGCGAATTGGTTACAAATTTCCTCTCCAACATCTGGATATGCAAGATGAACAAGCCTTTCAATGTCCGCTTGCAGTTGTTGTAGAGTTTCGCCCCTCTTCTGAACTCTGCAATTGAGTTGCACTTTGAAGACTTCTTTCATGTGGCTGTTACCAAAACGTTTGTCTATAGCCAAAACCAAGGAATTGAAGTCACCACTCTTATCTGTTGGTATTGTTTGCAACAACTCAGCAGCTGCTCCTCTAAGAGCAAGAGTTAAGGCTATGTACTTGTCAGCCTCATCCCAGCCATTTGTTGTAGAAGCAGCCTCGAATTGCTTCTTGTATATAGACCAAGAAGTTTGTCCATCAAAGGTTGGAGGTTGCACCTCCTTTTTCCTCGAGGTTTCTCCAGAACTTTCCCGAATCTTTATATTTCGAACACGGTCTAACTCTTTTGAAAACGTTTCCATTTTGCTGTCGACTTGATTCCCTAGCAATGAAACACGTTCATCTAACTCTTTTGAAAACGTCTCCATTTTGTTGTCGACTTTATTCTCCAGCAATGAAACACGTCCATCAAGTGCAGATACATTATTCTCGATGTTAACAAGCTTGCCTTCTAGCATGTTTCTCTGCTCTTCGAGAAGGTCTTTTTGTTCGCTATGCTGTTTCTCAAGGCGTTCGAGAATATTCTTTTGTTCGTTTTTCTGTTCATTTCGTTGCTCTTCGAGACGTTCGAGAACATTCTTTTGTTCATTTTTCTGCTCATTTCGTTGCTCTTCGAGACGTTCGAGAACATTCTTTTGTTCATTTTTCTGCTCATTTTGTTGCTCTTCGAAACGTTGAAGCAGAAGACTAATCATTTGAAACATCTACATTTTTACTTACGTCTGCTTCCTCAGCGTCAGCTTCAAAGACGAAAATGTCCGGGTCTTCATTTTGTTGTTTCAAATATTCGGCTAAACGCAGAACAAGCTCATTTTTCGATCCTGCTCTAGAAAGTTCTCGCTTGCCTAATTCACTTTTCAGCTCATTACAATTGAGCTCTTTTAGTAACTTGCTCATTTTTATTATTATTTTTTTTTTTTTTTCACACACTTCACTGCACAATAAGTTTTATTCCACTTTTCTGACACCAATGTAATATTTTTACTAGGTTCGTTAAATAAAACTTATTATACTTTTTAGTATTTCTTCTTTATTTTTACTTTCCAAATCACAACAGTAAATCTCAATTTATAAACAACTCAAATACTTTTATTCAAATTTAAATCACACTTGTTTAATAACGCAATCCAATAAGCAATACTTTTTCACACTTTCATAATCCAAAATCAACTGTGTCTCGCTCACCGTGAACACTCCCTTATATACTCAAATTAGTTGTTCTCGAAAGTTCTTGTCTTGGAATGTTCTAGATGTTTGGAATAAGGGGAAATACATTTGACATTGGAAAAGAGCTTTTCGTTTCTTCCATAAATTAGATATGCAGTTTTCCAACAGATGGCGCTGTAGTACTATAAATCTCTGTTCACAACAATATGTTAGCTTCCACAAATGTACCATCAACAATTCTATACAATACAAAACGTTCCCGATTTTTAACAACTTATTTTCACCCACGGTAGATCGAGGAAAACCTATTTCATTGCAATAATCACAAAAAACCGAATTTTATTGACCGAATAAATTCAAATTTGATTTTGAAAATGACAGTTTGTATTTTATTTTAAAAAAATATCCCAGGGATATTTTTCAAACCACAAGTTGAAAAACTTTAGATTTCCAACTCGGGAGTTGAGAAAACAATTAGTAAAAAAAAAAAGAAATTTCAACTTGCGTTTCAACTCTCGAGTTGAAGCCAACTCTCAAGTTGGTCAACTCGAGAGTTTGCCTCAAGTTGAGCAATAGCGAAAAAAATGGCCCTAAAACAATCCAATCCCTACTCCTTACATTCTTAGCTCTTACATAATACGTTAACAATTAAATTCTATTAATTTTAATGAAACTTTTCTTCCGCATAATAATTCCATCATCATATTGCTTTTGACACATTCGTATGTGCCATTATTACATCCGCCATGACCCAGATCCTTTCTCCTCGTCTAATATTCAATCAAAATGTCCCTTTAGTAAACGAGAATGTTCGTCAAAAAAAAAAATAGAATTCAATCAATAGCAATTCAAAGATAAGTCTTTATCCCCGAAAAGAGAGAACCTTTCAAACGAAATAACTACCCAGAGAGTGAAGCTATAAATACGAAACTTTAGCCCCTTGACACAATTTCGCCTCAGCATCCAACAGCCAATACACGTTTCACAGTTTTCTATACGCTAGACGAATAGTTACCCATAGCCCATTGAACTATTTTTTCTCCATTTCATATCCTTATGCATCAAAAAGTAAACATAAAAATACATCGCTCAAAAAGAGGAGAAGATAAAAATTACACCGACGGAAATTGAGAATCGTGACCAGCAATGTTAAGTCGTTCAAGCTATAGCTATGGATTTCGAGAGGACCTTTTTACTTATATAAAAAGGTAAACCACTTCGAAAACCATGGAAACACGCTCACAGCTATACATACATTGCCATGTTGGTGGCTTATAGTGTCACGCGTACACGAGCATCCAGGTAAAGTTGATTGAAGGGGCTTATCCTTCAAATGTCCTGAATGAATGCTGAATGCGAGGTTATTGTTTCCTAATAAGTTTCAGCATCAATTCTTGATGCAAAGCTTCTGCCTGCTGCTGCACCATAAAAGTATAGAACAGTTCCTACATTTATATCCTCAAAACCATCATGTGCTTCTGACTGAGTCCTGACTGCTGCTGTGTTTACACAAACAGCACATAGAACAAAACAGGCGATCGATGTGCAAGAAACGCCACAAGAACACAAGTCAATATGGCTGGTCCTACAAAATAAACTAACCTCGAAGCTCGAAGGTACATAAGTTGTGAAGGTGTTTGCCATCGAATTGGATAATTTTCAAAAGTTTTCCTCTCAAATGTGGGCGGGTGCTGCGAAAAGATCTCGAGCGAAGCAGCGCGGCGCGGCGACGACGGCGGCGTACAGGATACTTAAAAGTTCCTTCATTTAAAGTTTGCTTCCTTACTCGTCCTTTTGAAAGGTAGGTTTTTTTTTTTTTTTAATTTCAAAAGCATGTTTAAAGAAGAAGCCTTGAGGAGGATGAATTTTGCATGAGCGAAATTCCATTGAGCATAGCTGTGGCATTGGTGGAGGATATACTAGAGCAGTTCTACTGCAAGCAAGTAGGTACGTGATGTTTTGAGTAACTCAAATTTAATGTGAACCGTATCGTTGCATTGGAGTTAGATGGGTTGGATGGGTTGACTTTGAGAGCAAAGTAGTTAGGTTCAATTCATGTGCAAGGATATAACGGTTCGGTTTAAGGTGAATCTATTCAACTGATGGCGGCTCTGGGGTTATGAAAGGCTCTTTTCCGGTGTTTTCGAAACGTTAAGAGGTCTGTGAAAGAGGATTTCGAGTTTATGGCTATTTTTATTTTGTGAGATGATTTTTATAGATCAGATTTTGTTGTCGGCGTAAACATATTTAATAGTTAAAGTTTTAAATGGGTTTTCGCAATTGGCTTAAATATAGAATTGGAGCGAATTTGAAGGATGAGTAAGACGGAGTTCCAGGCAGGGTAAACTAAGGTTGTAGTCGAAACAGTTAATGTTACAATTAACCCTCCGAAGCATGGGTGTAATAGGTTCGTTAGACCCATAAGAGGTACGGTGGGTGGGCAGATAGATGAGACGAGGAATTCTTACATTAGTATTGAAAGAGATGGAATTGTAGAAAGTTGTGTAGTCAACAGACCCTGAAAGTAGTCGATAAATGGAAAGATTTTCGCTTATTGCTCTTTGTTCTTCCAGCGTATTCAAGTTAATTGATAGAAATCGGTCTCCATACGAAGGAAAAATAAAAGGGTTATTCCAAGACCGACTACGAAGCGCGAAGCCTAGGAAACGACGTTGAATGCTCTGGATATATTAATTTGTTGATAAGGGGACCATACTAGACAAGCGTATACAAGAAGGGGGTGACCCAAGGTTATGTAGAATTCCTTGGACCATCGTTTCACAAGGCCTAGTGTAGAGTTTGCCTTAAGTATAATCTCGTCAATAAGTGTGAGAAAATTGAGCTCTCTATCACATAAAACACACAGGTCGCGAATTGACTCATCGGTGGATATGGGTTGATTATAGCGAAGGTATCGGCGGATGCGATTTCGTTAAAAAGTGATTGAATGACACTTCGAAATATTTAGCTCTAAGCAATTTTTCGGGCACCAGACTGAGAAACTATTGAGATCAAGTTGTAGAAGAGTTGTGTAATGTGTGGAAGAAATGGTCTTTAAAAACTTTGTATCGTCGGCGTAGAGTGAAATGTAGGAATATTTAATAACCATTTCAATATCGGTAATAGTGAGAATAAAGAGGAGGGGTCCTAAGTGGCTGCCTTGTACAACCCCGGAAGTACCTCAGGAATCATCAGAAAAAGTAGATCGAGCTTTGTAGTAACGGTTTTTCAGGTTCAAGATCAAGTTGTTAACATTCTTCTGATCGTGAGTTCACTCACACTAACATTCCTCACAGCAAAAAAAAGTATATTAACTTCAGTAGCGGTGCAAAACCGATTTCTCAGTATGTTGCTGACGACAAGCGATCAACCCGAGCTGAAGTGTATTGATGACGACCTTGACCTGACCTCCTCGTGTATAAGCCAGTTTCCCGAGATCCTCTGATGGCATCCCCAATCGCAGTTTTAGGTACACCATGTGTACAAGGAATGCGATGTTGGCTATACCCGGAATCAGTTGAAGCCACTGCTACACCCAGGCATTTTTCTAGAGTCACAAATAATAAATTTCCATGTATAGACCTAAATTTACTTATATTTACTTACTTTGGTACAAAAGAACAAGGAATGTAGTGAAGTTTAAGTGACTAAAACACAATTAAATAAAATGCATGACTGGGTCGCACGAACTTGCTCCTATGTAATAGACTAGGAATTTAAAAATGAATGTTACTAGAGAAAACTGTTCATAAGGATAAATTTTATTTTTTAAACTCTTTTAGTAGTAAGAGATAGAAACAAAATGTTATGCATATATGAATTTATACAAGAACAAAAATTATAAGTCGTTGTAGTGGTTTCTTAAAAAAATAAGATCTTATATAAAAAATTTCTAAAACATTTTTAAGAAAAAATTTTGGTACGCCAATTTAAAGTTATATTATTGTTCGAATAAAAATTAAATTTACAAAATAAAATATTAAGCCGTTTTCGAAATATTGAATTTTCCAAAAAAATAGTTTTTTTTTCAAAACTCAAAAAAATATTTTTCTTAAAGTTTTGAAATGCAGTATTTATTAAACTTTTGGAGAAATTTAATGAGAAATTCAAAATTCGAAAAAATGGTTCTATGGTAGGTACAAGCTGTAATATCTTAATTTTTTACTAAATTAAAGATCATAAAAATTAATTGAGAGAAAAAAAAATTTATCAAAATTCTAGGCGCCATTTTCGAGAAAAATACGATTTTTGAAAACCATTTTTTAAATTTTGTTTACATTTGTATGGTGGGTACCTTTATTTTTAAGTAAAATAAAATTTCTTCTCCCACATCTTGTAGATTATATTAAGAAACTTTTATTTATCAAGTTTAAAAAAAAATCTAGCATGGGGTTTTCGAAATATTGAGTTTGGAAAAAAAAATTTTGAAGTTTTTTTAAATTTGAATACACAATTCTATTTAAATTTTTGGGGAGCCTTAGCAAAAAAAATTATCAAAATCGGTTGGGGGGTACCCTCAAAAACCATTTTTGGCAAAATTTTTTTCAACTCTTACCTAGCTTTAACTAAATGAAATTTTTTTGTATTTTTATTTTTTAAATCTGTCGAAGTTTTTGAGAAAAAAAAAATATTCATAAAATTTCGAAAAAATTCGTATGGCAGGTACCGTTATTTTTGGTCCTAAAAAAAAAGAAAAAAACGTGTGGGGGAAAAAATAGAAATGATATCTACCAAATTTAAAGAAAATCGGCTGAGTTGCTTAGGCTGTAGTCGAACAGACAGACAGACAGAACTACGAGACCCACTTTTTTAGTCTTCGCTATCATCCTAATGTCAACTTTGATCAAAATCTCGCGTTCGATTTTTTTTACGAATGCATAACTCGCCTCGTATGTACCTATGTACATACCTTTAAGTCGCAAGTAAAAATGCCAAAATTTGCACAAAATGCTTCGTTGACATAATTTTGGGGGTGAAATAAGTGTTTTAGTGTTTTGTTTTTTTTTACGAAAATATCCGTTAAACAAAAAACAAATCAGCAGATAAATCATAGTGAACTTAAAGAGTCGGGTTGAAGAAAAATGCAGGTGGTCGGATAATTACGCCTGTTAGTGTATTTTCTTACAATTTGCAGATGTGCACAATTAGAGAACTTCATGGAAATTGAAATTTGCTTCGGGTTTGATTGGCATACGTTTACATTCTCAAATATCAAAACATTTTCAAATCCATACAGTATGCTTGAAAGTCGCTAGATAGACCGTTCACATTATTAAAATCAAACCAGTTGTGCAGTGCTTGTCAAACTTATTCAGAATATAAACACACCTAATGGTACACGAGAATATGATACATCGATACACGATTCTCTTTTTCGTTGATTTCATCTTTCGTGTTTTTGACAGGTTTGATGAGGGGTGTAGAAACATAACTTCATTCTAATATGTCAAAAAGCCGAACAACGAAACAACTTAAAAAAGAATCGAATAATCAGGCTCTTGATGTCATTTTTCAGCTATAGACAGTGTTCATACTGAACTAAATCCTCCAATTTTTTTGTTGACGTTTCTCAACTAACACTAGCTGCCTCTGTCAGAAATTTATGAACCGATTGACATCTTGTAATATAAATTGTCAAAATAAAAATAAGGGGAAAGGACTAAATTAAATCCATTTTCATCGAAGTCATCATTCAGTTCATGACTTGATAGATGGTCAACGATCTACATTTTTGGTGAGAGGTGAAAAAATGTTATGGGAAAGAAGATGTTAAGTTCTATCTATCAATGGAAAGTACTTAAATCGAGACTTTAACACATTGACAACATAGGCGAACTCCTTTTGAGGTGCCTCAAAGTATCCCATGTAAACACGATATAGTAACTACGCACTATTCCCAATGTAAACAGGGCCTTAAATTCAATCTTCCATAAGGTAAGGTGCTACGCGGAACGTGTAACCACAACGGGTTACACAGAAGGTATACCAGTAACGGATTACACAAAACTTATACATTAGACCCAAGTTTTTGGTTTGCCCTACCGCCGACATAGATGTTTACACATCAAAAACCTGTCATGGTTAGCTCTGCATCAAGATCACTCCCTACTTTTTGGATAGACATATTAAAAAATGCATGGTGCTTTATAAAAATGTTCATGAGACTGGACTTGTCTGTGGGGGTCCTTCCTGCTTAATGGAAACAACGGAAACGTATAGCAAACCGAATCTTTAATCTTTAATTTTTCGTGTAAGTACGCCAAGAAGATACGAATATTTTCATACATATATTCTTGTATCTCTTAGGATGGATAACGTAGTGACAATCAGTTGAATCAATAGTTTCTTGAGTAAGTTTGTCAATGGACTTAAAAGGGGATCAATAAATGATGACGTGGTTGTAGATGATGGGAGTATAACGGAATAGGAAGGACTGGGTGCAGTATAAGATAAGTTGTTCGAAGCAGTTTTATATAAGACTTTTGAAAGAGAAGTTGGTGTAGAGTTAAGGATATGGAAGCTGCAAAAATTCGTATACTTGGATTAATATAATGTCACCCGGCTTATAAAAAGGTGGCTTATGACCCAAAAAATTATTTTTCACTTTTTTCTTGGTTAGCATAGTTTTTGAGATGCTCTTTTACATGGTGAAAACCAGAAAGTCCTAACTTGCTTAGAAGTGCACTAAAAATGTAGAGAAAGAAGAAAAACAGAATTTTATTGAAAATCCAGAATCAAGATAATACATGGAATTGAAAATTAAAAAAAAAGGATTGAACGCTACAAAAAGGATTTCACCAGAAAAAAAAGCTGTTTTGCACAAAAAACGAGAGACACTGTGCAATGGGAAGGAAGGAGAACAACTGCCAAGAAACTGACGAAATGCATTGTTAATCTTTAACAGCTGATTTATCGAACTTTCGTTTTTGAGTCATAAGCCACGTTTTCATAGACCGGGTCACATATGGCTATATGGGTATATGCACAAGCTTGTAAAATCTACCATCCAATATCAAACCATTTTAATTTAAGTCATTATTATCCGCACAATTTTCTGATTTTTGACTTTCTCATTGTTGGCTTAGTACGCTTTGGCATAGTATAGTTAGTGCGTTGGACTGTCAAGCTGAAGGTCTTTATTCGATTCTCAGTCGGTGCAAAAAAGTTTTTTTTTGCTAGGAATTGACAAATCCTCCAAGAGTCTCTCTTCTTATGAGAAGTGCTGGTCATTAGCCGTTCGGAATTGGCAGAAATTATAGGCACCAGTTCTCCAGAGAAATTCACACAAATGGTTGAGAGCGGTAAGTCACTAGGTTTAGGCTCTCTATAAGCCGTCATAATCTCTTATTTATTTTTATTTTTGATTATCGGCTTAACAGATTACAGAAGCTTTTAAAATTAAAAAGACCAACAGTTATTTGAAAATCCAATATCTCGAAAGCTAGTTGATAATTTTTTTTTTGAAAAAGTACTATCAAAATATTGGACTTTATTTCTTGGACCAGAAAAGTCCCAGTTAGTAAATTACCAATTCTTAAGACCTATAGATTGCCTGCCTTAAAGTTCACAACATAATAAACTTCACAGCTTAAACAAATGTGACACAATTAATTCCCATGCAAATTGCCTATGTACATATATTAATTGAGTCGAAACCGAAATTGCATAATAAAACTCATAGACCAAATCTTAATTTAATTCGTCCTCACACATAAAATGTTGCAATAAAACTTAATTTGAAGGCATAGACGATATTTGAAAAGGCTTTAACTCTTTTGCAAAGTCACCCTGAATAATTTATAATGCACACATTAAGTATTGATTTTGCACTCAAAGAACGCACTTTCTTAGCAATTGCATATCCTTATTCACATCGTCCTTTTTTTATTGCCTCTTCTCGAAGGATGCATTTATTTGGGATGTAGATCGTTTTCTATTGCTTTCTCACATTGAATTCAAAAGGAATACGAGAGATTTAAAATATTTAAATATTCTTTGCTTGCATTTGAACTCAAAATGTGCATACATAGATAATAGTGTACATATTCTATTCGTTGTTTGGTTTTATGCAAATAAACACATTTCACTCAATTTTATGCATTGCATACTCTGTGCATGCTGCATTATCAAAAAAAAAACAATATTAAAAGCCCGATTCTTGTAGAGCTTTTGCTACTCGTATCAGGAATTGGCTACAAATAATTTAAGAAGAGTATGTTGACATACCAAGCACTACGTATGTACATAGTTTATGAGTATCTGAAATTTGGCTTAAAATTAAAAAAATTAAAAGTATGTACATTTTGAAGGTTTGTTTTTGAATATGTCGTTGGGAAGACATTTTGTTGAGGTGGCAAGGGTACCGCATAAGCATACATCCGAATTTTCTACCCTCAAAAATGTTACAGGGGTTCCTTTATCTTGAATTTGTATTGCATTAATTTTTCTGGAATGACAGCTGTATTTTTGATTTTATCCAAAAAAAAAACAGACTTTACTATTTTTGACAAAAGGAACTAATTCTAAGATATTATTTATGTATTTTTTATCAATATTTCGCGTATTTAGGGAGCGAAATTGTCAAAAAAAATATCTATGACCCAAAAAATGTCGATCCTTTTTTTTTTGTTGAATATTTATTGGTCATAATTTGCCAAATATTTCAACAATGGAAAAATGTCATTTGCGTATTGTAGAAGCGATTTTCCTTGTCAAAACCCAAAAGCAGAGTAGTTATTCACTGAAAGCGAATTAACTCCTTTATTCAAAATTTTAAAAACCATTCAAAGCTTTTAATATAGTGTAAGATCGTCAATTTTTTTCCAATTTTTGAATTCGAATAGTTTTAAAAAGTTGCATAATACGTAAAAAGTAAAAGAAAATATAAATTTCTCTTTTGTTAGCCCTCTAAATCATCTCAAAGGTTTTCAAAATAAGCAAAATACTCACTATTTTTACTTGCGACTTAAAGGTACTATAAGGCAAGTTGTGCTTTTGTAAAAAACATCGAACTCGAGATTTTGATCAAAGTTGACATTAAGCTGATAGCGACGACGAAAATAGTGGATCTCGCAATTCTGTCTGTCTGTTCGACTACTGCCTGAACAGATTGGCCGATTTTCGTTCAACTTGGTAGATATCATACGTTTTTTTTTAAGACCAAAAATAACGGTACCTACCTGCCATACGAATTTATTATCAAATTTTATAAATAATTTGTTTTTTTCAAAAACTGTTCGACAGATTTTTCTTAAATTCTGAAAAATTCATTTAGTTGAAGCTAGGTATTGGCTAAAAAAAATTCCGAAAAATTGTTATTACTGGCACCCCCTAAAACCATTTTTTTTTTTTTTATTTTCTCAAGAACGTGACAACCGATTTTGATCATTTTTGTTATGCTAAAGCTGCCCAAAAATTTCAATAGAATATATTGTCAATTTCAATTTCAATTCAAACTCAATATTTCGAAAACCCCAAGCTTGATTTTTTTTAAACTTAACAATTAAAAAGTTTCAAGATGTTTTCAAGTTTCAATTTTGAGTTTCTCAGTAGGGGCATAACGGATTTTAATGAAATTTTTTGTAGAGAAGCTTCTAAAAAATTTGAAAAACATTGCATTTCGACAATAAAAAAGTGTTTTTCGAATTAAAAAAAAAAAAAATTACAACAAGTTAGATTATTATAAATTATATATCGTAAGTACTTTACATCCTTAACAAAGATACTAATTTCATTATCTAGTACGTCCGTGGAAAAATCTAAAATTATTTTAAATTAATTAAAAAAAAAAGTCTTACTGAAACTAGTTGAACTTTTTCGACCAATTACTGACCAAATAGATGACATACTTCTTTTTACGAAAATCCCATATGTGGAGTGTCAAGATTCCAGAGCCCACTTTTAGCTTAAATTTTTCTCGCTATCGATCAGCTTCTCCGTCAGTCTGTTGCTAGTTGTTTAGCCTAGAATTTCAATTCAAAATTAAAAGTATATATCTAAGTTTAATATGTTGGAATGTCATCCAATGTCTGAAGTTTAAAAAAATAATATGTACGACTGGGTCGCACGAACTTGCTTTTATGTCAAAGACTAAGAACTTCAAACAATTATTGTTATTAGAGAAAAACTGTTCATAAGAATACAAATTATATTTTAAATGAATAAAACAACTTCTTTAGTAGTTGGAGCTTAAAACAGGATGCCATGTCATTCAACCAAATATTTGTTTTTTATAATTATAAGTCATTGTAGTTGTTTTCATTAAATAAGCTTACAACATTTTTAAAACATTTTTAAGAAAAAAAAATAAAGTTTTAATTACTGTACTAATTAAAATTAAATTAAAAAAAAATATTGAGCCGTTTTGAGATATCGAATTTTCCGAAAAAAAAAATATCTTTTTTTTTTCAAAAATTCTAAAAATATTTTTGTAAAGTTTTGAAATGCAATATTTTTCAAACTTTTTAGAAGCTTCTTTTAAAATAATTTCATCAAAATCCGTTATGTCGGTAGTCAGAATTTCAAAATTAAAAAAAATGGTTCTATGGTAGATATACAGTCAGTAATATCTTCATTTCAAGTTTTTTTTAATAAATTACAGATCGTACAAATTAATCGAAACAAAAAAATTTTGGCTAAATTCTAGGCGCCGTTTTCAAGAAAAATAGAATTTTTGAAAACCATTTTTAAAATTTTTATGGTAGGAACTGTTAGTTTTAGGTGCATATAATGACATCTTTTTTTTCTCATATGTTATAGATGATATTAAAAAACTTTTATTTTTCAAGTTTAAAAAAATCGATCATTGGGTCTTGGAAATATTGAGTTTTGCAAAACAAAATTTAATTTCTTTTTTTATAATCCAAAAACATTTTTTTTTTGAAAATTTGAATACACAGGAATATTCAAACTATTGGGGAGCTTAAGCATAAAAAATTATCAAAATCGGTCGTACCGTTTTTGAGAAAATCAAAAACAAAAAAATAGTTCTATGGAGGGTACTAATAATAACCATTTTTCCTAAAATTTTTTTTTCAATTCAACTTAATGAACATTTTTGAATTTTTTTAAGAAAATCTGTGAAACAGTTTTTGAGAAAAAATATAGTTATAAGATTTCGAAATAAATTCGTATGGGAGGTCATTTTTGTTTTTTTTTTTTTAAAGAAGAAAAATGCATGTGGGAAAAAAAATAAAAATAATATCTCCCAAGTTTTAAAAATAAAATGCACTACTGGGTCGCACGAACTTGCTTCTATGTAATAGACTAGGAATTTTAAAAACGAATGTTATTAGAGAAAACTGTTTATAAGGATACAATTATTTTTTTAAACTCATTAAGTAGTAAGAGATAAAAACAGAATGCTATGCAAATATGAATTTATACAAATACAAAAATTATAAGTCGTTGTAGTGGGTTCTTAAAAAAAAACTTTTATATACAAAATTCTTAAAAGATTTTTAAGAAAAAAATTTGGTACGCCAACTTTAAGTTTTTATTATTGTACGAATGAAAAATTAATTTTCAAAAAATATATTAAGCCATTTTTATATATATATTTTTTATATATTTTATATTTTTTTTAAGTTTTGAAATGCAATGTTTGTTAAACTTTTTAGACGCTTCTCTATAAGAAATTTCATTAAAATCCGTTATGCCGATAGTAAGAAATTCAAAATTTGAAAAAATGGTTCTATGGTAGATACAGTCAGTAATATCTTAATTTCAAAATTTTTATGATTAAATTAAAGATCGTAAGAATTAATTGAAGGAAAAAAAAATTTAGTAAAATTGATTAACATTTCTATGGAGGGTACCGTTATTTTTAGGTAAAATAATTTTTTTTTTTCTTACATCTTATTATTTTTATTAAAAACCTTTTATTTATCCAATTTAAAAAAAAAGCAATGGGTTTTCGAAATATTGAGTTTTCAAAAAAAAATATTTGAAAATTTGTTTAAAAATCCAAAACATTTTTTTTGAAAATTTGAATACACAATAATATTAAAACTGCTGGGGAACCTTAACATTAAAAAAAATTGCCAAAATCGGTAGCACCGTTTTTGGGAAAATTAAAAACCAAAAAAATGGTTTCAAGGGGGGTACCAAAAATAACCATTTTTTGTAAATTTTTTTTCAACCATTAACTAAACCATTAACTAAATGACATTTTTTACATTTTTTTTTAAATCTGTGTCACAATTTTAAAGAAAAAAAAATATTTATAAAATTTCGAAAAAAAATCGTATGGTAGGTACCGTTATTTTTGGTCTTAAAAAAAAATAAAAAAAACGTGTGTGGGAAAAAATCAAAGCCCGTATCTACCAACTTTGAAGAAAATCGGCCGAACTGTTTAGAATGTAGTCGAACCGACAAACAGACAGACCGAATTGCGAGATCCACATTTTCGTCTTCGCTATCATCGTAATGTCAACTTTGATCAAAATCTCAAGTTCGATTTTTTACAAATGCATAACTTGCCTTATAGTACCTATAAGTCGCAAGTAAAAAAAAAGGACGTCATATGACTAAATGCAAGGAAATGTAGCAATGAGAAGGCAAACAAAATGAGTGAAGTTTGAAAAAAAATTTTTTTTTTTAGAAATTTGTAAATCATCTTATTTTGGCTCTAATAAAGTCATTTTATAAAAGAGAAAAAGCTAAATACATAATTTTAAATAACTTTGACTAGAAAATAAATTACGCCTTCAGAGCGACTGAATAATATTGACTATATTTTAAATCGCCAAGCACTGAAGGTAATGTTCGGTTAATAGTGTCTCATGAACAAGAAGTATCACTTTTAGAAAAACAAAACAGTCTTCACCTCATTTCGACTTTGTCTGGGTTTCTTATGACGAAATTAATCTAGTCTCAGGCAAAGATGAAGTAACCATTTGGCAGATATTATAATCTATTAATATGTGGTGGTTGTGCTACTCGTAATCAATGTTTCAATGCACCACACCCTAAGGTCTTACTTATTAAACTATTTCGATTGTAACTTTTAAAGCCTATGAAAATAAAAAAAAATAGGAGTATAAAGAACCCTAAATTTACTAAAATTGAGGCCTTCTAATTGCCATTTCAAATGCATCTTCAATCCAATACAAGGTAAGAACATTTTTTGTAATGAAGTGCTTGTCATATGCAAAATATTTAAAGTTAAATTCTAAATTCCTCTACAGAGATCTATCTTATCTATCGTTAACTCTCCTTAAATTAAATCCTTTGAATATGGATTAGAGATGTTTCATGTCAGCATCCCCTTTTCTATGTTATTTCTCAAAAGCCAAGGCAATTTATTAAAATTGTCAAAGCGATTTTTTTTTGTTGGAAATTCAATTTGAAATTGATTAGAAATTGAGAAAGTTTTCTTTCATTTAATTTTATAAAGGAAAGAAAAACATTTCATTAGAATAAGTTACGAAAGACACTTTGCCTTCCTTAAGCATACAAATGATTTCATTCCTTTGGAAAATGTGAAAGTCAATTGATTTTCGTTTCAAAACAAACTCAAGAAATACCTGTATACTCTTATGCTTCATCAAATAACTTGTAGTACCAATAAATTATTTGCCTGGCACGTCCGGTGAGGCTATTTATTTTTGCCACGTGTAATGTTTATTCAGCTCCAAAAAGGTATCTTGTAGGACTTTCGTATCTTTTGAATAGAAAAATTTCCTATTTACTTAATACAAGAAATAAGTCGCTTTAACAAAAGGTCGTGATGTTTTGAGTAGGAGAGGTTTTCTATTCATGTACATAAGTTTGAACAAACATGTTTTGTTGGTTATTTATTTTGTTCAAATCTGATTTCGAATAAATGCACAACCGGATTGTTAATAATTGAAGGGAAAAAAGCCAAGGGCTCTTAGGATTTATTATTTAGTTTATTTTAGTTTTAGGAATATATTTTTTTTAATAAAAACAACAGCTTTAAGGAGTTTCGTCTTGAAATTTTTAACAAAATCGATTAAAAAAAAACTGAT
The DNA here is from genome assembly GCA_963931855.1 of Philhelius festivus. Classification (NCBI taxonomy): domain Eukaryota; kingdom Metazoa; phylum Arthropoda; class Insecta; order Diptera; family Syrphidae; genus Philhelius; species Philhelius festivus. Next base: position 90,870,754 of record OZ007556.1, read on the forward strand.
AAATTACTCTGGTCGGCTAAATTTTCGTTTTAACGAGACTTCTTTATAATGAACTCCCTCCTAACCTAGCTAAGAATTATTAAATCGGGTAGGATTTCCGCTATCTTCCATTATCTTACATTACGCACTCTTTCTAATTATGTACCTTTTTCAAGACATGTTTTAAATATTTTTTTTTTCTCTGTGATATCTTTGGGGAATTATATTAATTTGACCGATCAAGCTTTGGTTGGGGTCTTTTGAATTTTTATCAAATAGAAGCGAGTCGAAAAGGTTCACTGGGGTATGAAACAAAATTAGTAAGATGCATTTGTTTAAATCTTAAAATACTCCTAATTTAAAAAAATTACCAATTATAAAAATCGTGGGTATGTAGAATAATGGGACACTGTGGCGTATACGTACTTTTTTTTGTTTTATGTTTGTATATAAAACCTATAATATTACCATGGAACGTGATTTTGTGTTACTAATGCTATGTTGTGGTGGCGCTCAAATTAGGACAATATGCCAGTGGAGAGTAGGATAAGGAATAAAAAACAAGTACTAAGAAAGAGAATATTTTATAAAATCGATTTTTACAACGACAAACGGAGTAAGGGAGAACTCCGAGTCAGCCGCTTGTGTCATGTCAACGCACATAAGCTTTTATCTACTTTTCTAGTTTCTGCTTTTTAAAATTAGTTATAAACACTATTTGGAAGAACATACATTTACCTCAGCACCAGTGTCCAGTTTGAAATTGATTTCAACCTTGTTCACCTTAATTTTCTTGAACCAAGTGGTCCGAACACCACGTTCGGACCAAATGAAGCAAAATGATTTTCTTTTTGCCACACTTGGTATATGTCTTCCCGTTTGCTGTACACCGATCTCTCACAAAATATACAAGCTCGCTCTTTCACATTTCTGGAATTTAAATTAAATTTAGATGTTATAATTTTTTTGTGTATTACTATTTTTTGTTTGAAACTTCCTTGCTGCCGCTGCCTCCTTCAGTTCGCCGATTCCCGCTGCTCTATTACCATCACTGCGCCAGATTTACTTTTTGAGGAAATTGCATGAGCCTCATACGTGTTCCTCGTAGAATCTGGAAGTGAATTTAGCATTGCAGCTATTTGCTGCATTGATCTCAATTGCTCTGTTAGGATCCAAACCTTATGCCTCTAATAATTTCTTTTGGGAATTTGCATCGTTTACTCCAAGAACAATTCTATCCTATCAGCAGCATCCTATCAGAATTCTCAAACTCACATGGTTTGATGAATTTTTAGAGATCCATTAAAAAACTGGAAAGTTTCCGATGTGGCCTGATTGAAATAAGAAACTCGAATACACTTGATACTGTTTTGGGCTGCAAAAATTGTCGAAAGCTTCGACTACCTTAGAATACTTTTCTTTGTCAGTTTCACTCATAGCCAATGTATTGAATAATTGAATTGTAATTGTAAGATAATCCATATTTCTCGACGTCTTTTTAAATCATTGTTGGTGCTTTTTGACTTTCATTTTTACTTGCGGTCCTAATTGATGAATTTGTATTGAGGGGTTATTGCACTGCGACATGTAGATCTATTGTACCCCGCTTAAAAAAAAAAAATTATGAGCTTTCTGATCCTACAGTTCTTCCTCCAAACCTATTGCATTTAGGAATCCTAGTATTTGGCGCAATTTTAGAGAGGATAGGTTGCTCTCTTCTACCTGGTATTGTCCCAGATGGTTTTTCCTTTAGTGCATGATTGGAAAACACTTTCCCAGTATGTGTTCCAGTGTTTCCTCATGCATGTTGCAGAATCTACATGTGGCACTGCTTACCAAACCAAGTAAACTTAGGTGTCTTCTAAGTTTGCAGTGTCCCATTAGAATACCTGTTATTATTCTTAGGTTATTTCTACTTAAGTTAATGCAGTTTTCGAAACGTTGCTGGTTGTAATTGCCCAGTAGTAGTTTCGCCTGCCGCAGTTTTGGGAGTTCTTTGCTGTTTTTGAATCTGTTTGTTTGCCTCCTCTTCTTGTTTAATTTTGATTTTGATGACATTTTCTCTTATTCTGCAATAGGGCTCAGGCAGGCCCTATTAGAGGTGCTGATGCGCCTATTTTTGCTAGGGAATCTGCCTTTTCACTTCCAAGAACACCCACGTGACCAGGTGCCCAGTAAAGTGTGAACCTGTTCTGGTTGCCAACTTCATTTAACCTGCTTATGCACTCCCACACCAATTAAGAGCTGATGGTGTATGAGCTTAGTGCCTTGAGTGCCGCTTGACCATCTGACATGATGGCAATGTTCTTGTTACGATAATTCTTTTCGAGATTTCGATCCACCCATTTCACTATGGTGTTTACCTTCGCTTAGAGGATGCTGGTGGACTGTCCCATCGGTATGGAAAGTTTGGTTCTTGGCCTAAAGATTCCTGCATCAGTCCCTTCGCTTGCTCTCGATCCATCAGTGTAGCATTTGATGGTATTTGTTTCGAGGGTATATAGTTTATTTCCGCTCCTACCCAGTCTTTCTTGTTGATTAGCTGTGTAAGAAAGTTTTTCTCCAAATTATGTTTTTTGATCATTCAGTCTCTTGGGATGTCAATAAGGTTTGTTATTGTGGACCTGTCAATTAAGTCCTTTTCTCTGAGACCAATAATTTTGCATGTCCCAGTTCCTTGCTTTAAGAACCTCATGATACCTCCCACTCCAGCACTTCTAATGACCTCGTATAGAGGGGATAGATAGAGGACAACCTCCATAGCTGCGGTAAAGCAGGACTTTTCCTAGGGTTTTCCTAGTTGTTGTTAATTCGGTTTTCTTGTGCCATACAATCGCACCATATAGGTAATGATGGGTCTTGTCATCATAGTGTACATCTCTTGCAAATCATTAGGGCTTTTGTGGCTTTCCCGAATATAGCATTTATGTGTTTGTTCCAGAGGAGTTTACTATCTAGTATACGAGTAATTCATAGATATTTTACCTCTCTCTGCGTTTAAATTATTTCACCATCCAGCTTTCATATGTGGCAGAAGTCTTTTTCTGGTAAATGGTATGATTGTCGGAGCGAGGGCTCCCATCTTAGTTTGAAAACCATTGCACTTTGTACCTTTTTTTGAGCAGTTGTGAGTGGTTGCATGTTGCTTATAAATGCACTTCCCCAGCAGGTTATCCCACACTCAAATTGGGAATTTACAAGAGCATAGCAGATTGTAACTAAAAGATTCGATGGAACAAATTCACGAAGATGATATATTTTATTTAAACTTATGTAAAATAATTGTTTCACTTTAGCAATGTGGCTTTTTCAGTTTAACTTACTGTCCAGCGTTACTCGTAAGTATCTAAATTCGCTAATTCAATACTTAAGCACTTGGGCGATCACAACCTGTGACGTGATATTTTATTTCATCCAGATTAAAAGTTTTTGAGAGCGAAAATGACGTTGCTTTAAACTTACTACTAAGAACCCACAGTTCAATAAACCTATGAAAGGTTAACTATATCAACTACGCGAATTCAACAATATTTTCATTTAGCGGAAAATTAAAAACAGAATTAATATATACTAAAAAGAGCAAAGGGCCAAGCACTAACCCTTGGGGAACGCCAGCTTTTGATCAGGGTTATACGTTACTCATCATTGCATTTGCAAAAAAAATATTGCTTTCTATTCGAAAGATACGAGGATAACCAACAGAGGATATTATTATTTAAAACCAAATCTATAAAGTTACCCAACTAACATTTCAGTTTCTATTAGCTTAGAAATATGGACATGTTGCAAGTTTCAATTTACATATATAATTCTCCTAAAGAGCCTTCTTTAAAAATAATTTTCTTATAGAAGTCACGGTTTCAATATCATCTTCTTTTCAACCTTTTGCAAGTAAGACACAGAAGATTTTCCGAGATTAGAACCAATTTTTCTGATATGGTTTTATAAATGAAAATAGAGAAGGTGGAACTTGTATAAAGATTGCAATGTGATATGATATAGAAGTTTGCATCAGTGTGTTTTCAAAAGGTTTCTATAACAATTTCCTAAGAGCTACTCGTATATAGAATACTTCTCTTAAGCCTTTAACAAAAAGTCTTTAAAGAAAATATCAATGTTCAAACTTCTAATAACTCTGCAAATGAAACTTAACAGAAACTGATACTTTTAATCTTAATTAAAGTTAGGAATATTAAATTGATGTTATCTAATTATTTGTACACATTTATTGTAATCCATCTACTTTTTAGATATTACTGATTCAAGAATAAGAGTATAAATCGACATCCCTATGATATATAGCATAGACAATTAGTTTGATTGTTTGCCTTGTGAACCTTAAGGCTAGGGGCGCACATTCAATTTTTAGTTGCATTTTCTCTTTCCCCGAAAATAACTATAGCTTATCACTGAACCAAAAAGGTGTATGATTCCAAGGAAAAACTGCATGTTTTCAAAGAAAAACTTCAATAAAACGGGCCAAGAATCGAGTTCATTAAAAAAAAGAAACCTTAAGCATGCGTTTTATGAATGGTTCATATTTCAAATGTAAAGTTTCATACTTGGAATTCGCAACAAAAAAATGTTTATGAATGTGGTTTCATTCATTTAATGATATTTTGCATGTAAAAAATGTACAGTTTCAGGAATTTAAAGTAATTTTTCATAAAATGTCACTTGCTCATGTTGATGAATGTGGTTTCATATAAATCAGTCACTTTGTTCCTACAATAAAAGAACATTTTAAGGAATTTTTCATAAAACTTTACAATAAAATTTCTATGAACTGTTCATACTTTAAATGTAAAATATCATAATCTGATTTTCCAGCAACAATTCTATTGCTTTAGATTTTATGAATGGTTTTTCATGAAAATCATGACTTGGTCATAAAACAAAAATTAATTTTTATGAATTCTTACATTATTCATATGAATATTTCTTAAAAATTAATGATTTTGGCTGAATGATCGCCATTCATAAAAAGAATGTACAAAAATTTTTTCAGTGTGCTAACTATTTTAATATATTTTTATATTTAAAAAATTGTATAATATTCGTATGTACAAATTATTATTTTGTTAATGCCTAAACAATAAATAAACACTCTTCTAACTAATTTGGCAACAGAATCAAAGCGAGTTTGAGCCGAATAAACCTTAATTTAAAAGTATATTTTATATAACACTTGCATACAGATTTTGAGTGCTTATACGTTAATAACATTAGGTATTTTTGAAGGAAATGAAGTGTCCTTAATTGGAGCATAATATTTGAGGTCATGATTCTATAGGGTATATTCTAAAAAAAAATCGTTTTACAGTAAGAGCTTATCCCAGTTTTTAAATAATATATCGGGATTTAAAAAAATGGCTTACTCTGGTGCACCCTGACTCACGTTAACTGTTACTGCGCTGTTTGTATACTAATGAAAGAAACTTCATTAAGGCCTTAATTTTTAGAAGAAATACCAACCATTGTAATTGCGCTGAAACAAATTTGATTATCTCGGTCTTGAAATATCCAGTTTCTAGCATGTTGCATTTTTTCTGTCATGCTAATTTTTTGACTTTGGGCTCAATTTTCTCCAGAAAATGCGTAATAAACATAAATGTCGATGATTTCCATCTTAGACCTTTGTGCAACTCGGGCACCAGTTTTTCTCGTTGTTGATTTGCAGCTTCTCATTTAAACGCTGAATGTTCTGGAATGAAAAAAGTTTTAAATAATTTTTGATTAGTGAATGAAGCGACAAATATTTTTTTCCGAAACCCAAACTGAATATCATAAATTGTGTGGTTATCGGTGCAGATGGATTCAAGTCGCATGAGCATTAGTTCTTAAGGAATCTTGCTCATATTGAGATGGGCGTATATCCATATACGTCTTTTTTGTTAATCTTCTTTGGTATAGCCACAATTTTAGCAATTTTCGAATTTGTTGAAAAGTAGTGGTTGTTGAAACAGTGAAGTTTAATGCTGCGAAAATTCAATGTTGTCTATTGTTGTTGGAGCCATACGTACCCCTTATGCCCTTGTCTTTGAATGGCACTTACAATCCGAAAACCTCTCACTGCTCGGTATCATTGTTATAATGACGAATTTCGTTGGAATGTCCACATTCTCTCGAGAACGCCAAAAATTCTGCTAAATGCTTAAGATTCCTATATCTATCTAAGAAATTTTTCACCCCCTCTGATCTGCCTAAGGCTAGGTGCGCACATTCAATTTTTAGTTTCGCAACTGTTTGGTTGCTAAAATGAAACATACATATGGGTTTATATGGGACACCGCGCACTTAGAGCAACTCGATTCGAGCAACTAAAAAGCTTGTATTTTGACACAAACTAAACGATTGCCTTAGCAACAGTTGAGCTGTTTTCTATAAGCGCAAAAGAGAAAAGAGTGTGAGCGTGAGTAAAAAGTTGCCAGTGCGCGGTTCTCTTTCAACTGGTGACTAAACTATTTGATTTGGATCAAAGTTGCCAGTGGGCGACTAGCCTAAAATTTATAAGGCGTTAATACGACCAAAACTCAAGGATAACTCACATCTTTGGTGTAGCACAAAATACTCTCCATTTATTGGAAAGAATCAGGAACATAGCGTTAAAACTGATAGAAAACAGACATATTATATAATCATTCCCATCTCTTAAAGACCGTAGTTTCATGTGTATTTCCTTGTTTTATCGCAACTTTCACAAGCAATGTTCACTCGAAGTAGCCAATTGCATTCCTTCTCTTAATCAATTCACCCGTGACACCAGTTTCGCTAGGAGTGCTCATCAATTCAACCTCGTGCCCAATTTTGTATGTACCGACAAAAACAGAGATTTGTGTTTTAGTCGCACAATTCGACTACGGAATAATTTACCTTGACTGTTCATCGACACCTCCTTTCTCTCCCCCCCCCCCCCCAATTTTCCAATCGCTCTTTCGATCTCTCTCTCGATAAACCCTTGAGCGCGTGTGAATTATAAAAATAATACAAAAAAGATATTAAGGATAATTACCAGAAAGATAATCACCGAGTGCTGCAGTCTCTTGAGGACGAAGCTAAAAGTATTCACAGGCTCTGTTGTTATCTTTGGCTTCTGAGAATTATTTCCTCCATTTCTTTTGGAGCAGTGAATTCAGGGTGGTCGTAGGCGCCGCTAGCAAACAAATCCTTAGATTTCTTCGATCACATTTTTCTCAATTATTTCACTTATTTTACTTTGTATTTTTCTATATTTCATAGAGGAAAAAATCTATATAAATAAAAATGAATCGCAAAATGTGTTGCTAAGCGTTAAACTCGAGAACGGCTCGACCAATTGGGCTAATTTTTTTTTAAAGTTTTTGTTAAGGTTCATGGAAGGTTCTTATGTAGAGAAAAAACGTAAAAATTACAAGGCCGTTAAAAACTTTCTGAGATTAGCGATTTGGAACAAACATACATTTACATTTTTATTTATATAGATTATTGTTAGTCAATGTTCGAAGCCCAAAATCATTCCAACATTTACGAACTGTTAATGGTGAATTATGTGGTTCTTATAGAAAAGCCTGTCAGCGGTTGCAACTGTTAGAAAATGATGCTCATTGGGATAAAACTTTAAATGATGTTGTAATTTCTTCAAAAGCTCAACAAATAAGAACATTGTTTTCTATAATTATATCATCATGTGCTTGGATGATGTCCAACAACGTATTATCTCAACTAGGCATGGCCGGGGCCGCGCCTAATCGCCCAATGCACCAAGCACGACGCTTTTAATCAAGGGTTGCAACGTGAAAAACTGTTCGGTCTCGATACTTTAAGGGAATCGGTTCGAATATTATGTTCCGCTGTTAAACCAACAATAAAAGTATGTCTTTGATACACTTATGAAAGTTGTAAATGATGGACCTGGAGGATTTTAATTTTTGAATAATCATGGTGGTACAGGAAAGACATTTTTAATTTCATTGATTTTAGCAACAATTCGCTTACAGAACGGAATTGCACTCTCACTTGCTTCTTCTGTTATTGCAACTACATTATTGGAAGGCGGTTGAACAGCCCATTCAGAGCTAAAATTATAATTGAATATTCAAAGCAATTAAACTCCGACTTGCAACATTTTGAAGAACAAAGGTTTTGCAGCAATACAAGTTGATAGTATGGGATGAATGCACAATGGCACATAAAAAGTCATTGGAGGCATTAGACAGAACTCTGAAAGATCTGCGTAACAATCAAAACCCATTAGGTGAAGCGATGATTTTGTTAGCAGGAGATTTTCGTCGAACATTACCAGTTATTCCACGGTCTACACCAGCAGATGAATTGAATGCATGTTTGAAGTCCTCCATTCTGTGAAAAAAAACTAAGATAGGTACTAAATTTAAGCAAGAATATGAGTGTCAAATTGCAAAATGATTGATCTGGAGAAATATTTTCAAAACAACTCATTGACATTGGTAATGGTAAAATCTCTGTAGATGTTATGACAGGCTGCATTACATTTACCGTACATTTTTGTCAGTTTACAGAATCAAAAACCGAGCTTATAGAAAAGGTGTTGCCAAACGTCACTCAAAATTACAGAGATCATTGTTGGTTGAGTGACCAAGCTATATTAGCTGCCAAAAACACGGATGTAAATGAATAAATTTCAAAATCCAAAATGAAATTTCCGGTGAATTAAGGACATATAAATCAGTTGATTGCGCAACTAACCAAGATGATGTCGTCAATTATCCAGCAGAATTTTTGAACTCACTGGATTTGGCTAGCAGTGAAAAAATTACTGAACAGTGTGATCGAAGCAATCATTCTAAAGGGAAAATTCCAGTGCGGCTTGCTTTCGCTATGACCATAAATAAATCACAGGGTCGGTCGTTGAGTGTTTGCGGCGTCAACCTTGAAAACTCATGCTTCTCTCATGGACAGTTGTATGTTGGCCTACTCTCGCGTCGGAAAACCGACAGCTTTATTTATTGACGCACCAGGTTATCAAACAAAAAATATCGTTAACACCATTATTACTACTACTATACTAAAGTCTTGCAATGTACAAAATAGAAAACTTATATTTGTAAGTAATCGTTGTTTATTATAGAGACATAAATAAAGTGATCACTCTAAAATATGTTTTATTACTGCGAAGGGCCAGTAACTTTTGACAGAACAAAGTCTGTCGGGGAGGAACTATTAACATAAAAAATCAATGTTGTGTTGTTTTACAGAAATAGGGCAGAGCAACGTCTGCCGGGGCAGCTAGTAAATAAATAAAAAATTGATCTGTTTTAAAATGTTCAGGCGTCCGGCTTGGAAGGGACAAAACTATAGCCTCCTAGATAATTCCTCCCATTCATATTCATTGACAGAATAAATAAATCACCTTAAGTGCTAGGTACCAAACATTCTACATGGCAATAATTCATCAATATCCATTAATCCAATTGCCTCAACATAACACACCAGCATCCAGACCCAACCAAACCCAACCACATCACTTAAGTTGAACCTAATTGGATTGCAAAATAATGCCAACACGATTATCTCATTTTCGAAATCCACTCAAAACGCTCTAAGTTCCTATCAACTTCCAACCAATTTAGCTTTTAAGCCCACATTTCTATTCCTACCTACCAACCATATCATCATCATTATCACCATTACCATCATCGCCCTGTGAAAACTCTATTCCATCCTATTCCCACATTGGGCATAAATAATTTGGCCAATCCACCTCCTGGCGTTTTGGATTCTAAATAATTAATCTGCTCTCCGCTCACTGACTGTTTATTAAATAACATATGCTCAACGCTTTATCTGATTATTACTTAAATTATTTAATTTTTTTTCTTTACAGAAATGAAAAATTCTACACATGCTGCGATGAACCATATTTAGATATAACATTTAATATTACAATGAGACGTAAGACATTATTTTACACTGTCAACTTAATTATTCCCTGTATGGGAATTAGTTTTTTAACAATTTTAGTTTTTTACCTACCATCGGATAGTGGAGAGAAGGTGAGCTATTTTACTATCAAAACATATTTAAATTTCCCAGTTAATAAAGCCCCACCTATGTATGTATATGTAATTGTTTATTAATTTTAAATTTTAAATTGAAACAGTGTTCCCACTGCATTGTAAATTATGGAACAACTAATAAAATTACTTTTCTACTTAAAAGTTAATTAAAATTTGAAAGTTAAACAATTTTCACATTATTATTTTATAATACACTTTAAATTAATGAATGTGCTTGCTATTTAATATTCTCTTTTAATAACCAAATTCTAATAGAGTCCATAATTTTTTCAATTAAAATTCTAATTCAACAATTTCTGTTTGTGTGTGAATATTCATAATAACGAATAGCATAATGCGAACACAACCACTCTCGAAATGGCAGGATGGAAGTTTTTTTCTTTTTTTTTTTTTTTTTGAATGAGAAATAATATTTTCAACTTTCTAATATCGATTCTAACCACAGAATGCAAAATCATAGAAATAAAAACAAAATTATGTTGTATATGCCAACATCAAACTCTGGGTGGGGGTGTCAAAATATGCATAAAGCACGAAAGCACGATGCTTTGCCTTTCTAATTGCCTGCAGGAAAAACCATCATAAATTTCATGCGAATAACGGTATGTGTAGTCTGTGTAGTGTAATGCATCTGGGGAAGAGATTTTTATTTTCCGAATAGATAAATATCTCTGGCTTTTCTATGACCTCGTACTCTGTGTACTGGTGGCACTAGAGAAATGAAAAAAAAATAGAAGAAAATCTAGCGACAGGAAAAGCTTCATAAAACATATCTGCCCTAGTCATCAGCGTTTTATTTTGCTGTGAGTTAAGGGTGTATGATTTTTCATATATTACTGTATGACGATGATGCTGATGCTACTCTACCGCTTTTAAGTCTCATCAATGCCTTAGTGGTTCAAATACCAGGGAGCGTATCATTTGTACAGTGTGTTTTAGCTAGACAATTTCACCCAGCTTAGTCCGGTTGTCGGTTAAAAAGATTCAGTTTGTAATTTCAGATAGCTGATGTCATAAGTCGGACATTATGCAGTTTGGACTTCTTGTTTGGACCTCAGTGATTCTTGGAAACCCCCTGAACAAGTCTAATCTGTTATCACTCATTGAGTTTGGTATACTAGACTGCAGCAGGGAGTGGATCATATCCATGCTCACTGCTCAGTGACAGAAGGATTCTAGAACGTTAGCGAATATAAACCTGACCAAGCACGTTAGTAGAGGAGTACCACAGGGCGGAATTCTGTCCCCTCGTCTATGTCTTCTAGTGATGAATGAAATTCTCATTAAGAAGGAAAGGTGTGGCGTAAAGAAGATTGCGTATGCAGATGACATAATACTACTAGTGTCAGGAAAGTTCACCTCTGTGTTAAGTGAAATCACAGAAATGGCTTGAAGCAAGTTAGTAACTACGCCCTCGACTTGTGGACTAGATTTTAACCAAAGCAAAACTGAACTGATGTTATTTACTACCAAAAACTAAGATACTGGCCTTTGCTCTACTCCGACTCAATCGCCAAACACTTTTGATTTCTTGCAGTGCAAAATATCTATGTGTTATTCTAGACACTAAGTTGAAATGGAAGCTGAATATTGAAGAAAGGCCTGCTCAGCTTTATACGCCTATAGCAAAAACTTTGGTAAAAAGTGGGGTGTTCAATCTAAGATAATTTTGTGGACATGCACAGCCGCACAGTGGTGGCATTTGTATGGGAGAGAGGAACAAAATGGGAAGTAAATGAAATTTTGCACACATGTTTTGACTGGGCTTACAGACATTTCGACAAAGTTTGGTTACAAAAAAATCATTGGGATAAAAGTTATTGACAATTTTCGAATTTGCAGGGTTTATTGACTTATATCGAAAAAAAAAAATAAAATGCACGACTGGGACGAAATTGCTCTTATGTAAAAGAACTTTGGGATTTAAAATACATTTTATATATTATATAAAACATGGATTTAATGAGATACAAATTTTGAAATGCATGGAATTGCCGTCTGATTTCCGGAAAAATATGAATTTAAGCAAATATAGTTTAGAATTCGTTTTATTAAAGTAATTTTATATATAATAATTTTCTTTCAAACTTTTCTAGAACAAAATTTGGGATGCCACTTTTAATTACTAAGTAATATAGATTTTTGGAAATAATTTTCAAAAACAATCGTTCACTCGTTTTCAAGATGTTGATTTTTCAAACAATAAATTGGAATTTTTTTTTCTTTTTTCAAAAAAACAAAAAAAAAATATTTTTTCGAATATTTTTATATACAATATTATTTTAAACTTAAGGGGGCTTCTGGTGAAAATTTTTGGTTAAAATCGTTACAGCCGTTAATAAGAAAGTCCAAAATAAAAATAAAACGGTTCTATGGCAGGTACCATTAATAACATTTTTTTTCAACATTTTTACTTGCGACTTATAGGTACTACAAAGTTGATGATGATGATTACGATGATAGCGAAGACCAAAAAAGTGGGTCTCGCAATTCTGTCTGTCTGTCTGTTCGACTACAGGCTAAACGGCTCGGCCAATTTTCTTTAACTTGGTAGCTATGGGTCTTAATTTTTCCCCCCACACGTTTTTTTTTTTTTTTTTAAGACCAAAAATAACGGAACCTGCCATACGAAATTTTTTCGAAATTTTGTAAATATTTATTTTTTCTCAAAAACTGTTCGACAGATTTAAAAAAAAGATACAAAAAAATTTCATTTAGTTAAAGCTAGTTACTGGTTGAAAAAAAATTACCGAAAAACCGTTATTGAGCGTACCCCCCAAGGAACCATTTTTTTTTTGTTTTTGATTTTCTCAAAAAAGGTAGGTACGACCGATTTTGATCATTTTTTTTTTGCTAAAGCTACCCAAAAATATTGAACATATATGAAATAAATTGTGTATTCAAATTTTCAAAAAAAAATGTTTAGATTTAAAAAAAAAAATCAATTTTTTTTCAAAACTCAATATTTCGAAAACCTTACGCTAGATTTTTTCCAAACTTGATAAATAAGAGTTTCTCAACATAATCTACAAGATGTGCTACGCACCATACAAATGTTAAAAAATGATTTTCAAAAATCGTATTTTTCTCGAAAATGATCTTTAATTTAATAAAAAAAAATTTTAAATTAAGATATTACAGATTGTACCTACCATAGAACCATTTTTTAAAAAATTGAATTACTCATTATCAACATAACGGATTTTAATGAAATTTTTTGTAGAGATGCTTCTAAAAAGTGATTTTTTACAAAGATTATGCATTACGGTTTTATGGGGGGTACCGTTAGTTTTGGAGCTAAACAAAAATTCAATTTCCCCTCTATGGAATCACCGAAGACCCTTAACTACCGGGATTGAAGAACATAGGTCTAGTGGTTTGGGCTGTAGGGAGGGGTACAGACATACAGACACACTGAAACATGTTTTTTGTGTATTAAATTGTTCTTAAAATTTTTATAAAAAAAATTGATGTGCAAATTATTAGTATTCAATAAAATACATTTTAAATCGTAATTTAAAAATTTAATCGTGTATCTGTTTTCGATATATTGAATTTTCAAAAAAAAAAAACAATTATTTTTTTAAAATTCCAAAAACAATTTTTTCGAAAAAATTTTTAGATAATTTTTTTTAAAAATGCAAAAGAGTTCCTGCAAAAAATTTTGGTTATAATCGGTAGGGCTGTTGACAAGAAATTCGAAAATCAAAAAAACAGTTCTATGACAGGTACCGTTAATAACAATTCCCCCAAAAATTTTGTTTACCAAAATGTAGTCCAAGTGCATAATATTACACCTAATTTTTACTTGCGATATACATAGGTACATAGGGCAAGTTCTGCATTTTGAAAAAAAAATCGACCTCGAGATTTTGATCAAAATTGGCATTACGATGATTGCGAAGACGAAAAAAGTGGGTCCGGCAATTCCGTCTGTCTGTCTGTATGTCTGTACCTCGATCTACAGCCTAAGTCACTGGAGCTATTTTTTTTAAACTCGCTACTTAAGGGCTTAAGTTTAAATAATATTGTATATAAAAATATTCGAAAAAATATTTTTTGGTTTTCTGAAAAAAAAAATTGAAAAAATCTATACATATATTCAAAATTTGTGAACGATTATTTCTTGAAATTATTTCATAAAATCTCTATTACTAAATACTTCAAATTAGCATCCCAATATTTTTTCTTGAATAATTTTAAAGAAATTTCTTATATGAAAAACTAATTTAATAATAAAACTATTTTTAAACTTTTTTTTGCATAAATTCGTACTTTTCTGGAAATCAGACGACAATTTCATGCATTTGAACAAGTTCGTGTGATCCAGTCATGCATTTTATTTTTTATCAAAATAGTTAGGGCCGTTTTTGAGATAAATAAGATTTTGCATTACGAGTGTATGGGTGTCCCGTTATCTTTGGAGCTAAAAAAAAATTCAATTTACCCTCTAGGGAATAATCGAAGACCCTTAAGAACCGAGTTTGAAGGAACTAGCTCCAGTGGCTTAGGCTGGAGAGGTACGAGAAAGACAGACGGAATTACCGGACCCACTTTTTCCGTCTTCGCTATCATCGTGATATCTACTTTGAACGAAATCTCGAGTACAATTTTTTTTCCAAATGCAGAACTTGCCCTATAGTACCTATATCGCAAGTAAAAAGGAACAATAGAAAAATTAGAAATCAGTATGTTGTTATTTTATATAAAATACGAGTATGTACCTTCCAAAACCAAAGCATGCATGCAGCATTCATAAGATCCTGTGAGATTGAACGTTTGAGTTCTTCAACTTTATATCTTTCTGCCCGGTCGGTGCACGATGTGAAGTCCTTCATTGGTCTACCACGAACCAAAACATTTTCCTAGTTATCATTGTCACTAGTTAAGTGAATCACCAATTCACCCTTGCCGTTGACTTACCTGCCATGCTCAACAACAGATACGAGGGCGGTACGATAAGAACTTAGCCTACAATAGAAAAATAAAATTTTTGGAAAAGTTGCGATTTATTTCTCAAGTCTTTTTTAGCTCGATACATTTGATCTTTCTCAAGGTCTGCAAGTAGGCCTCCGTGGCGGCGATGACCAACTCATTTGACTCAAATTTCTGCCCGTCGAATGATTTTTTCAAGTTTGCAAACAACAAAAGTCGCACGCTTTAAAGTGGTCTCCGGGTTGGGCTTGTTGTCCGGAGTGAGCAAACGCGGCACCCATAGCGCCGACAGCTTTCTAATGCCCAAAATTCCATGCCTACTGTTTCAGCTATCTCGCGCACCTTCATTCGGTGGTCTGCCAGTACGAGATCGTGGATTTTTGACACGTTATCCTCCGTGGTAGCCATTTTCGGGGCACCCAAGCGGTGCTCATCAAAAACCGATGTACGACCACGTTGAAACTCGTTATAGCAATTTTTGGTATCTAAGTGCTCTTTGATTTCCCTTCCAAAACCAAAAATCGGTTCACCGACCGATATTGATCTTTTTCCATTTTTCTAAAATTCGCGGACAAGCTGGCTTCCACACGTGGTCAAAATAAAACTACGAGTCCAATTCGGCTGAAATTTTGACAGTAGCTGTGTCTAACAGAATGCACGAGGCGATAGTTAATCTCCCTTGCGATACTGGCATACCATCGGGCGGTGAGGCTAAGTACTTATCAGACCGAAACAGATGTGATAATCTGTTATAAACTTATTTCTGAAATATTTTTGGCTGAAGCCTTACATAGGGGCCTGTAGTTTGTTATTTTCTGTTTGGAGAAAGAAAAGAAATTTTCCAATTAATCATCCATAAATTGGCTTTCAGCAAGAGAAAGTTTGAAAATTATAGAAAGTGGTTCCGCTAACGCAATTGCACAATTTCTCAAAAGAATAGGTGGAATCCTATCGGCTTCTTCGCTTATACTAATATTCAAGCCGGATAAGGCCTCGTTAAGATACCTACATCAGTTATAGCAGGTATATCATAATTAATTTCAGAGTTATGCGGATTTGATATAAAATTCGAACGAAAAAATAATGCAAAAAAATTACATAACTTATTATAAGATCGCTATCACAAATACCTTTGTGTCATTTAAACCGGAGGACTAAAATATTTTCTCTCAGAGCTTATATATTGCCAAAAGCACTTTGAATACGTTTTGATTTGTCACCCTTTCAGAACTGCCTGGAATCTATAAGGCCTGGGGCCAAATTAACGCATCAGTTTTCGAGTAATACGTGACTGGATTATGTGACTTTGGCATTACCGCTTACGTCATCGAGCAATCGATTACACTAATTTGACATTTTAATTCGATCACTGATGGGACTCACTCACTCGGTCATCGTTGCGGTAATTTGGCCCCTGTATTCGTCCAAAACTCGTGTACAGTCCCATATTTGGCCAGTTGCTTCAGTTTGCCTTTGACCCTATCTTCGGACGTACTATTAAATTCAGAGATTTCTTCTTAAGTTGCACTACACGAATGTGGAATGCTTTTCCCGGCCCAATATTTCCCTCCCTTTATGACATTCAGACAATTCAATTCAATTTTGTTTTATTGAACATACTGTTTACGATTTGGCTTACAACTAATAAAATACTTACATATGTATGAAAATTTACTTTTGTTGGCTCCCCCTATATACAGCGACTTAAGTATAATTATTTTTATATAAAATTAACATGAAGAAAAAAAATAAAATATAAAAGGTCGGTTTACTGTATTGTCCTCAGGTTGTTCATTCCCGGTTGTCAGTGGTGATTTTTGTGGGTTGTGGGCAAGGATGGCGTTTAGCCGCGGTGGTAAGCTGACCCAATGTCAGCGTAGAACGAGACTACTTCCTCGTTGTCCATGATTACGTTGTCATCCAGAGTTTCCATCACACTGAGGTACCTCAGTTCGGGATGTCGTTGCTCTGTGGTCATCCTTCTCATAAGCTGATTCGGGTGGTCGATGATGTTCCGCATTAGTTTCTTCGTTGAATTATGTAACTAGATATTTGTCCAGTGGGATTCAATTTGCTTCTGAGTAGAGATGTTCGTGTTTCATAGCTGTCTTCGAGATGGAAAACCATACTGGGAAGGAATAGCTGATCACTGGTCGCAGGAGCTGCGTGTAGATTAATATCTTTGTCGGTTGGCTAAGACGATCTAATTTTCACCAATGGGTGCAAGCGGCACAAGGCCCAGCTGGCCTTTTTCAGAACATTTCTTGAGTTCAGGTTAAACCTTAGCAACTCGTTCAAGTGTACTCACAGGTACTTTGCCACTATGGTGGATCCGTCAGGGAATCGCAGGACCAGATTTCTGCAAATTGTTGCGGTGCGAATGCCTCTACCAGTTGAAGGTCTCCTGAAGCAGACAAGTTCCAATTCGGAAGTGTTGATTCGGATGCCCCATTTCTGGTAGAATTGGAAGAGTTTGTTGATGTGGGTTTCTACTTTTCGGACAGCGATTAGTGTTGACATTGATGTGAAGTAGGTGAACAAGTCATCAGCATACAGAAGGTTCTCGCATCCAATTGGAGAAGGTTGGTCGGAAGTCATCAAGTTGTAGAGGGGGCCTAGTTTTAAGCCTTGGACGACTCCAGTTTAGATTGTATTCATGTTTGACTTGCAGTTATCTACTTGGACGAAAAATTTCCTGAAATATAGGGAAGAAAAGAGAATTTTTATTAATGGTAGAAGTACTTACATAAGATGAAGTTTGTAGATTAGGCCGTCTATCCACACGCTATCGAATGCTTTCTCGACATCCAGAAAGAATCCAACGGTGACACGTTGACTGCTAATGGCTGTGGTGATATCGTATTGGAATTTTAGCAGTGGATGCAAGGTTTAGTGTTTTTCTCGAAAGTCAAATTGCATATCAGGGATAATGGAATTCTTCAGTCTTGGTAGAATTACTTTTTCCAGTAATTCACTGATGTTGTTGAGAAGTGACATCGGGCTGCAATTGGAAACTAGGTTGGAAGCACCATTCTTCGGAATTGGCACAATCTTCGCTTCGCTGTTTTCCACTTCTGGGGGAAGTAACAGTTGTTGATGCAGTTGTTTCAAATGATTGTGAGCAAAATCATTACTGCATGTGGCAACCTTTTCAAAATGTACCGATGGATTATAGGTGGAATCATTTGCTGGATTGATGATATTAAAATTTATTTTATCCGGATTGCAGTGTAAGAAAGTTGAGTTAGCAGGTGGGTTCGGTGTTAAGTTTCCTTTGAAGTAGTCGGCGAACGCTTCCACCTTGTTTTCGGCCGAGGTAGCTTCAGTATCATTGCTGATGATGGTTTCCGGTATTTGTGGCTGTTTTCCACGACACTCAGACATACAAAACCAATGTGCATCGGTACAAGGGAACTAGTCTTATATGATTTTCACTTTCCTAAGTAAACCTATTTTATTTAAAAAAAAAAATCGTCTCTGTTTGAACTTTTATTTCTTAAACACATTTCATATAAATTCTTAACATTTGAGATCCACAACGCCCTGTACAAGTGTTCTGCATAAAGGCTTATCGTACAAACATACCAACTCTCATAGGAAAATATAAAAACTCATAATCGAAAAATGAATATGTACACTTTACATGTGTATGATTAATTCAGCCAAAACGATACTTTTATACTCGTATTTATGCTTCGAGGAATATTGTGGCAGTCTTCTTATCTGACCCGAACTTCCTTTGACTTTGCACATCAAGAATCGATTAAATACATCATTTATACCAAGCAAATGTTATGTTTGAGTAACGGAACGCTCACCATCAGAAACGAAGGTTATTATACAATATTGAAATCCCCGTGGTTGTTGTCAGTTCATCATAGACATCCGCTGGCGGATTTCTGGCTTTTGAAATGAAAACATGATATAAAGAACTTATGTACATAATGTTAATATGAGCCTTTGTAAATGACAGAAGTCCCTGTTTGCATATTTGAATGCCGAAGGGATTACAACTTTTCTTAATAGAGTTGGGCTCTTAGATTGATATTTGGAATAAGGTTTCTATTTTTGCTTTTTATTTTTTATACAAAAATCTGAGTGTTATTGTTGGTTGATTGTAAAGGGTGGTCCAACGAAACCGCACGATGTTAATTGTAAATAAAACAAAAAGTTTTTCAAAGAATTATCTTAATATTTTTTATTATCTATGACAATTATGTGTGAAACAAAATTTCGGCCAAATGCTCGACACGGCTTCGGTGGCATACCTCTATCCGATGGTCCATATTTTCAATGACTCTGAGACATAATTTAGGTTCAATATTGTAAATGTACCGAATTATCTCATCCTTTAGCTCTTGAATTGTTCTTGGCTTATTGACGTACACTATTTCTTTTACGAATAAGTATCCCCAAAGAAAGAAGTCCAACGGTGTCAAATCTCATGATCGTGGGGGCCAATTAACATCGCCACGACGCACTATGGGACCAAATGATGAAATCCATCTCAAAAATGGTTTTGGTGAATTTCGTAATTTGAAAAATCTAATGGTAGGATTATATACTAACGGGTGATTTTTTAAGAGCTTGAGAACTTTTTTTTAAAAAAAAAACGCATAAAATTTGCAAAATCTCATCGATTCTTTATTTGAAACGTTAGATTGGTCCATGACATTTACTTTTTGAAGATAATTTCATTTAAATGTTGACCGCGGCTGCGTCTTAGGTGGTCCATGTAGAATATTTAGCTTCCGCAAACAAATAAACATGAGAAATAAATATATAAGCGACTTATTCTGTTGAAACAATATTATCGAATGAAAATTTATTGAAACATTAATTGATAAGAAACATAAAAAGTATGTGATAAAATTATATATATTAAAGTGTGAACGCTACAGTAGAAACATATTTCAACACTCCTCCTCGTTCACACAATATTACATTTTTCTCTAAAATAATTATGTTTTGTTGCATTTAAAGGTTTAGTTAAAAGATCTGCAATCATTTTGTCAGTTGGGCAGTATTCACATTCTATTACCTTCTTGGTTGCCAAATCCCGAATCATCTTGTATTTTGTATCGATGTGCTTTGTTTTGTATGAGAACTTACTGTCACGCACTAGGTCGATACACCCCTGGTTGTCTTCGAATATTGTAGTCGGTGAATCCATCTTTTCGTGCATCTCTGTCAATAGTTGTCGTAGCCATTTTACTTCTTTTGCAGCTTCAGATATTGATATAAACTCTGCTTCACAAGTTGATGATGCTACCATGTTTTGCTTTTGACATGACCAACTTATAGTTCCTCCATTGAGAAATATAATTCGCCCACTGTTTGACTTCCTGTCTATTCGGTCATCAGCCCATGTAGCATCAGCATAACCATATAGTGACAAGTCATTTGTTTGAATATTGTTGAGCTTTAATTTCATATGAGATGTTGCCTTAAGATATCTCACCACTCGTTTAAGCTGATTCCAATCTTCTGTAGTTGGACGCGATACCCTTTGTGCCAAAATGCTGATGCTGGCGGAAATGTCAGGTCTTGTGTTAACTGACAAATACAATAATCGTCCAATTAATCTCCGATACTTTGTGTTGTTTTCTAGCTGAGTTGATGTTACTGTTTTTCTAATGGTGTTCTAGCTTCCTTTGCATCCATCAGGCCAAAATCTAATGCAATCCTTTTGATGTAACTTGACTGACAAAGTTCAAAATTCCCATAAGAATCTTCGGTAACTTCCATTCCGAGATAATGTTTAATTTGTCCCAAATTTTGCATTGTGAATTTCGACTTTAGAATAATTTCGATCTCATTTATTTGATCAATTGTGAGACCAGCCACTATAATATCATCCACGTACATATACAATGATGTAGCAGTAATTATCACCACTCCTTTTATAATATAAACATGGATCATTGTAGCTTTGTTGACAGCTTGCCTCAATTAAGACATCGTGTAATGCATTATTCCACGATCTTGCTGCCTGCTTAAGTCCGTAAATACTCTTTTTTAATAAACATACTTTTGTTTCATTGAGAGTTTTGAATCCCTCCGGTTGTCTCATGTAAATGATTTCGATTAACTTCCCATTCAGAAATGCACTCTTCGCGTCTAGATGATAAACAAGCATTTTTCTTTTTGCCGCTACCGAAAGTAAGGTTCTGAATGTAGTGTGCAGAACAACAGGTGCAAAAACTTGATCGTAGTCTTCACCATATTTTTGTGAGTATCCTTGGGCTACATACCTTGCTTTGTACCGCTGAATTTCGCCACTTGCATTGGTTTTTATTTTAAAAACCCATTTACCTCCTATTGCTGTCTTTCCTTTTGGTAAATCGACAAGTTCCCAAGTTCCGTTTGATTCGTGTGATTCAATCTCCTCCTGCATTGCAATGAGCCAATGTTCCTTATCATCACTTTCGATGGCTTCAGTGTATGTCTTTGGCTCTCTGAATTCCTTTCCCATTAATATTACGTTCTTATTCAACTCATCTTGTAAACGTTTTGGTGGAACTCCTTTATTACTTCGCTGTGAAACTCGTGTAGGTTCATGTAATACTGAGGTAGGTCCTTGACTTCTTGATTGGTCAATAAGTTCGTTATTATCTTGTTCTCCGTCCTGTACTATTGGCTTCGCATGTGAAGTTTCCTTATCGTGTTTTCTTAATTTACTAGTCGAACCCAATTCAACGAAACCTTCTTCCATTTTAATATTAATTTTGGTTTTATTTGAACTACAAAATTTTACATCTCGACTTATGACGACCCTTTTTGATTTTTGATCGTAGCATCGATAAGCTTTTGATTGTTCGTCATATCCCAAGAAAATCATTTCTATACCAACACTGTCAAGCTTTTGTCTTTTCTCTGTTGGTATATGAACAAAACATTTTGATCCAAATATTTGAAATACGTTTGTTCTTGGTTTTGTTCCATTCCATCTTTCGTATGGTGTCATGTCCGTTGCTCTTGTAATGACACGATTTAAAATAAAATTTGCCGTTGCTACTGCTTCACCCCAAAAATTAAATGAAAGATTTGCATCAATTAGCATGCAACGTGCCATTTCAATCAATGTCCGGTTCTTCCTTTCGGCCTTTCCATTTTGCTGGGGACTGTATGATGTTGTTAGCTGAGTCTGTATTCCATTTTTCTTCAAAAAGTCTTTCAAGTTCTTTCCCATGTATTCACCACCTCTATCTGAACGAATAATTTTTGGTTTCTTTAAAAACTTAGTATCACAAAATGCAACAAATTCTTTCAGCTTCTGTTCGACTTCTGATTTGTGTGCTATCAAACATATTATTGTAAAACTTGAATAATCGTCAATGAATGTTACGATGTATCGTTTGCCACCGGGTGTTATTGTTTGCATAGGTCCACAAACATCTGTATGGATCAAATCTAGTGGTGCTGAAGATTGCGATTTTGATTTCTTTGGAAATGGTATTCTGGTCAGTTTCCCTTTTAAACAAGTATCACAAGTTTCTTTAATTCCGCAATCAACTATCTGTAAGTCTTCAATCGTTCCCTTTGATTCCATAGTACGAATAGCTTCTGGATTCCGGTGACCCATCTTTCGGTGCCATGTATGTATGCATTTATCATTATGTTGTAAGGCACATATTGCATTTGGCTGACGTAACACATACATACCACCTACTGCATCCGCAACACCTATTTGCTTGCCTTTACACTTTATTTCCCCAAATAGATTGTCAAACTCAACGCGCATACCTTTATTGGTAAGTCGTTTAACTGATAAAATATTACCAACCAAATTAGGTACAAGCAAAACATCTGTGATAATTGCTTTATGTACGTCATTACGCTCATTACAAAATTCTAAAAATCCAGTGCCAATTCCTTGCACTTGAGCTATTTCACCATTTGCCAACTTGATTGTACTCTTGTAGGACTCATCAATTTTCGTGAAAAAACGCTTGTCATTTACTGCATGTCTGGTTGCACCTGAGTCAATAATCCATTCAGACTTCTTTGTGTGTCCAACTGTGAAGACAAAATCTTGTTCATTAAAAGAATTCAAAGAACTACCTGATGATAATTTCTCCTCGATAGAATTCACTATATCAGCTGAGCTTTTCTTTTTGTTTTTGAACTTCTTTGCTAGCCATTCCTTAAATTTTGGGCAATTTTTCTTGAAATGATCTTGCTTTTTACAGAAAAAGCAAATGGTAACTTTTCCCATAACTTTTAGTACCGAATCACTTGTAGTTCCTTCAGAATGAAAATGTCGTTCATATTCTGCTATTACTCGTTGTTGAACCAATGCATATGTGACTTCTTCTTCTTTACGTGCCTCTAGTGTTGTGATTAGAGTATCATAACTAGCTGGTAAGCTGCTTAGTAGCATAGCTGCACTCCATTTATCTGACAATGTCTCTTCTCCAATATCACGTAGTCGAGTGAATAAATCTTGCATTTTGTTGATGTGACCCTTCACATCACCACCTTCTTCAAGTTTTAAAGAGCATATAGATCGCATTAAGAATACTTTATTTGAAAGGGTATTTTTCTCGTGGTATTCTTTTAATGCATCCCATGACTGTCTAGCTGTTGTCTTTGATCGAATAAGTGCCAGTTGATCGTCTTCAACCGACAAGCCTATTGTAGCTCTTGCTTCATCGTCACATTGATACCATTCATTGATATATTCTTGATTCTCGATCGTTCCATTTTCCATTCTTATTTCTTGAGGTCGAAGTCCTGTTATCACCTTTTTCCACAGATTTTGCTTTAGTAACAGCAGTTCCATTTTAAATTTCCAATTAGCGTAGTTTGTGTTGTTAAGTTTCGCAAACTTGGGAACTATACCTTCTGCCATTATTCTTCTAGAAAATTCTGCTTCGTTTCTCTGTTGTGATCTTGATTCCTTTTGTTATTTCAACAAACTTAATTTTCTCTGTTTATTGTTTTAAACAAGTCTCATAATCTGTAGAATATTTAGCTTCCGCAAACAAATAAACATGAGAAATAAATATATAAGCGACTTATTCTGTTGAAACAATATTATCGAATGAAAATTTATTGAAACATTAATTGATAAGAAACATAAAAAGTATGTGATAAAATTATATATATTAAAGTGTGAACGCTACAGTAGAAACATATTTCAACAGTCCATTCGGAAAGTCCAATTTTGGGTAACTTTTTCGAGCATTTCGGCCGGAATAGCCCGAATTTCTTCGGAAATGTTGTCTTCCAAAGCTGGAATAGTTGCTGGCTTATTTGTGTAGACTTTAGACTTGGCGTAGCCCCACAAAAAATAGTCTAAAGGCGTCAAATCGCATGATCTTGGTGGCCAACTTACCGGTCCATTCCTTGAGATGAATTGTTCTCCGAAGTTTTCCCTCAAAATGGCCATAGAATCGCGAGCTGTGTGGCATGTAGCGCCATCTTGTTGAAACCACATGTCGACCAAGTTCAGTTCTTCCATTTTTGGCAACAAAAAGTTTGTTAGCATTGAACGATAGCGATCGCCATTCACCGTAACGTTGCGTCCAACAGCATCTTTGAAAAAATACGGTCCAATGATTCCACCAGCGTACAAACCACACCAAACAGTGCATTTTTCGGGATGCATGGGCAGTTCTTGAACGGCTTCTGGTTGCTCTTCACTCCAAATGCGGCAATTTTGCTTATTTACGTAGCCATTCAACCAGAAATGAGCCTCATCGCTGAACAAAATTTGTCGATAAAAAAGCGGATTTTCTGCCAACTTTTCTAGGGCCCATTCACTGAAAATTCGACGTTGTGGCAGATCGTTCGGCTTCAGTTCTTGCACGAGCTGTATTTTATACGGTTTTACACCAAGATCTTTGCGTAAAATCTTCCATGTGGTCGAATAACACAAACCCAATTGCTGCGAACGGCGACGAATCGACATTTCACGGTCTTCAGCAACACTCTCAGAAACAGACGCAATATTCTCTTCTGTACGCACTGTACGCATTCGTGTGGTTGGTTTAATGTCCAATAAAGTAAACTGAGTGCGAAACTTGGTCACAATCGCATTAATTGTTTGCTCACTTGGTCGATTATGTAGACCATAAATCGGACGTAAAGCGCGAAACACATTTCGAACCGAACACTGATTTTGGTAATAAAATTCAATGATTTGCAAGCGTTGCTCGTTAGTAAGTCTATTCATGATGAAATGTCAAAGCATACTGAGCATCTTTCTCTTTGACACCATGTCTGAAATCCCGCGTGATCTGTCAAATACTAATGCATGAAAATCCTAACCTCAAAAAAATCACCCGTTAGAAATAGGGTTCTTCCAAACACCGTAAATTTTTTGTATCTTACTTTTGTTCTAGGTACCTAAAATTACCGTTAAAAATGACATTTCGATATTTTTATTTTTTAGAATTATTAGAAGTGAGAGTTTGAAGTCAATAATTTCGTATTTTTCTGGACAGAATGTATAAGTATTATACCTTTTTGAAAAGCCCAAGCTCTCTTCTTTATAAAGCAGTTATATTTTTTTTAATTAAGTTCACCAGTAAATTAATAAAAAAAAATGAATAAGGTGCAGTATCTTTTTGATTTTTTTGTTTTCAATTGAAGTTTTCTCTGTTAGCTCCGGCTGCCTCCGTTTAGTTAATGGCTGTTTAGTATTCTTAAAATATTCCAAATATAGAAGAAAAAATAAAAACTTTCGCATTTTCATGCATTTTTGTTTAAGAAGAAAAAACGTATGATGAGAAAGAAAACTAAGTTTTTAGAATAAAAATTCGTATTCTTATAACTTTATTGTTAAGTGATGAAAAAAATTCAAATTTGGCAAAAATGTGGTACCTTTATTGATGCACATATATATGTATTCCAAAAAGTTTTAGACCATTTTTTATTACTTTTAGCTCAAAATTAATAAAAAAAATGTTATTTTTTGTCAAAAGTTAAAAAATATAACTGTTAAAACATGTGCAACACATTTTCATAAACATCATATAAGTGACTATGTTTCCACAAAATTTATAAGTTTTTATCAGTTATTTCTAATATTATTAAAATTCAAAATTTTATTTTTAGAATAAAATATTTTGTGTTTTCCAATTTTAAACATCCTTACTCATATTTATATTAAAAAAAATCACAATTAAATAAAAATAAATGCCAAGCATTTGAGGGTGGGAGGGGGTGTGTGGGATATGTTGCATATAATACAAATGTAGGTACATAGGTATAAATAACACAAAACAGAAGAAGCCAAAAACTGATAGAGTTGGCATGGGACAGCCAAATTGTTGTTGTAATATTAATCAATCAAGAGGCAAAATTCATAGATAATGAAAAAAGATTACTAAGCTTTTATTCTCAATAAAGCGTTTGAAGGATTCGGATTAAATTTAAAAAAAAATCAAAATGAGAGAATTTATTTGCAAGGAAATGTTCCAGAGCAGCTACGAACGAAGATGTTCTGCACACTTTATTATATACATCTGATCCGCATATATCTAGTCTGGGAAAACCAAGAACAAAAAATGAAAGAATTGTTTGACGAGGCTAAAGAACTTTTAGACATTAATTAATATACCTAGTAAGAAGATGTACTTTTGAATTTATTTTTTTTCGTCTTAAGTGCGAAAAACTTTTATGTATTAAATAAGGGCACGGATCTTACTAAAAAAATAACACTTTTTATAAATTCACTTCTACATATAAAACTTAATTTAAAAAAATGTCTGCTTTAACTTTAAGCTGAAAATGAAAAAAGGGGAGTGAAAGTAGGCGGGAAAGTGGGCAGAAAAAATATACATGCGATGTCTTAAGTTTAAACAACCTCAAATACAAATTTTTGGATTCCTGTTCACTAAAAACAAGAAAATAACAAAATCAGAAAAATATGGGCGTGGTAGTGGGCGGATTTTACAAAAACTACTTTTAAATGTTTTTACCGGTAAAAGAAAAAAACTGTACAAATTTCATCCAAATTGTTGCAATAATTCTTGCTCCAACAAATTTTTCGCGTATAAATTAAACAAAATCTACAAATTTGTTATTTTATTTTATTAAAAAAAAATAAAATAATTTATTTCTATTTAAAACGTTTTAATATTTTAAATTCTTGGTTATACAAGTATAAGTGTGCAAAATTTCAAAAAAAAATATTGAGTAACGAAAAAGTTATGGATTTTTTAGATGGTTTGCACCATTTGGTCCGATAGTGCGACGTGAGATAATACGGCCATTAAATTTCTCGCGCAAAAGAGCCATTGTTTTGTTGGCTGTGTGGCAAGTGGCACCATCTAGTTGGAAACATATGTCGTCCAGGTCCATGGTCCATATCCTTAATTTCTGGCCACAAGAAGTCCGTTATCATCTCGTGATAGCGAACACCATTCACGATAACTGCTTGGCCGACTTCACTTTCGAAGAAGTATGGCCTGATGACTCCGCCAGTCCATAAACCGAACCAAACAGTCACTCTTTGTGGATGCATCGGCTTTTCAACAATCACTCAGGTGATTTTCTTTGTAAAGTCACCATTTACTTCTATCTGTTCCTATCCTTTGGTTGGTAGGCGGAAATGGCGAACACTGACAGTCTAGCCCTGAGGCCCAATGAGCGCTGAAGTGCGCTATTTTGATACCTAACTCGTATGAACCTGTGGATGGAATAGATATAGGAAACTGTGGACATTCTCACGGAGTCATCCAGTTAGGAATAAGTTCAAAAATATGAAAGGATCTAGTAGGTTTCGATGCCTCTTTTGCACAATCATCAATTGAATCACTCACTCAACTAGACCACCACACTCTTCCAAAACCATCTACTATTTGCCAAGCTAGGCAATTTGTAGACTGGTGCTTTAGGAATGGCCAATCCGATTGAGTGATCATCCGGCCCCCCCAACCGTAAGCCTCCGTCAAAGCCTTTAGTACGCTAGCTCTGTTGCGAGGCAAGAGGATGTGAGGATTGTTGGTATTAGGGATAGGTAGGAAAAAGGATAGGATAGGAAAATGGAAAAGGAAGAGGTCAGAAAAAGGATGGAATGTCAAGTTTCGGAGGACGTGGCCTGCTTGCGTTGCACGGCGTCAGCTCGTCGGACGGGGGGGGGGATCTTGCCCCCGAAACTTAACCTCGCCTGCAAACAAATACATATATCAGGCCGGGAATCAAAACTAGGAATAAAAGTAAACGGACTAGTCTCAACGACAGCAGACGGACAATCATCACACCAAAGGCACTGCTGATGGTAGTGCAGTGTGGCCTTAACCCACCCAACCATGGAAATCCGTGGCCTTATTTAGATTTCCCCAAAAATGGCTGATGATCGCGTTCAGGTCATACCATCTTCACTGAACGGTTTTTGCTACCTTAGGCCTAATACCAACAATCCTCACATCCTCTTGCCTCGCAACAAATTGGCGCCCAACGTGGGGGCCACGTTGAGCGCCACCTGTAACGGAACCTAGTGTTCGAACAAGGACACTTAAGAAAAATTAAAGATCGTCCCTAAAGGGGAGGTGCTAAAACCCTCGAAACAGCAACGAAATAGCACTTAAAATAATTTTTTTCTTTTGTGTCCTCGCTAACCTCCACTCCCTATGCCACCATTACGACCTATGGCATACAGGAATCCAAGGGCCGATCCTGGCAGGGAAGGACTTGATGTTAAAGCCTCAAGGACAAATAACATCAAGTCCTTCCCTCTTCCAGGGTTGCCACTTCATTTTTTGTTTTCTCGCAAAATCTCTCAGATTGTTAAAATACAAGTATTTTCTGGAACTTTTCTTTACGAACGGGACGACATTCGGTCTCAAAATTTTTTTTTATTCTTGAACCATTTTACAAGTTACTTTAATAACACAATTTTCGGCATGATAAACGACGTAACAATCGTTCTGACGACTATGGCAAGATCCCACCCTTCCGACGAGCGTAGCCTTGGCTTAAGCAAGCATGCCGAGCCGTTAGTAGTCAGAACACCCTCCGCTTCTGCTACCAGGATCGGCCCTTGGATTCCTGTATGCCATAGGTCGTAATGGTGGCATAGGGAGTGGAGGTTAGCGAGGACACAAAAGAAAAAAATTATTTTAAGTGCTATTTCGTTGCTGTTTCGAGGGTTTTAGCACCTCCCCTTTAGGGACGATCTTTAATTTTTCTTGAGTGTCCTTGTTCGAACACTAGGTTCCGTTACAGCTCGTAAAACGGAGTGCACGACCCTGAAGTAACCGAAGTTTACCCTAAAGCCATTTCGTTGCGTTGAGAAAGGAGAAAGTTCGTCAATGTCCTCAAAAATTTGATGTTTAAGCTTGGCCAGAGCAGGGAGTTTACAAATGGATTGGAGGACTGATTTCTTTTCCCGCAGGTCTCCACAGCTATGACAGTTAATGTGAGAAGAATGCTTAGCTTCGCTGCATGCTCTCCTATTGGCCACTGTCCGTAACAAGTAGGTAGGTACAATCTTGTCTATGTCTTGCCTGGGTCTGCATATCAGATCAAGCGTTCGAGACTTATTATAGGTGGTCCACATCCTTCTAGAAATTATGCAGTTAGTTAAACCACTCCATCTAAAATTTGATTCATTAAAAAAAACTGAGAGAATAGCTCCGAGCGGAATGGTAACTTTTTACACAAGTGAGTTATGAAGAGATCGTACTTGACTGCTCAGCTCGTCCGACCGGTCATTCCCATCAATGCCACAATGACCGAACCCAGATAAGAGTTACATTGTGGTTAATATTGAGGCTAGCAAGTTCCTCCCGACATTGGTGGACCAATTTGGACGATGATGTACAAGAATTAATGGCTTTAACAATCGCCTGACTGTCTGTGATAATAGCCATATTCCGATTCCGGTTTTGATCTTGTTTGAGTATCTTGCAGTACCGATTCTTACCCTAAGCTCCGATTATTTCGTAGAGGTTCTATAAAGTGTTAACTTGGTAGTTCAGCCTGGCTGGAACTATATATGGAACCGTTGGAGGAATTCCTATGCTCCCGACGGATTCAATCTTTGATTTTTGAATAATATTTTTCAGATTATATTTTAATAATTTTAAATAGTTCGTAAGGAGTGAGCCATCTAGTGGTTTCTTTTAAAATCATAGGTTATTTTGACATTGACAGCTGTTTCCCACTCGAAATCTCAACAGAAAAACAGTATCATACCTGCGCGGAATGACATGAGTCACTTAGCTCTTGAACAACGTTGGGAAATATTAAAAACTTATTTCCAAAGTACCCCTTGGCATAATGGCTAATGCGTTGGACTCTCATGCGTAAGGTCTCGAGTTCGATTCTCACCGCTGCAAGAAATTTTTTTTCAGGGGTATACTGCCTCTTGCGAGGAATTGACAAATTCTCGAAGAGTATTTCTTGTCATGGAAAGTGCTGCTCATTAGCCGTTCGGAACCGGCAGAAAATTGTAGGTCCCCTCCGTTCCCTGGTAACACGCACATAGGAATGGTTGAAAGTTGTAAGTCACTAGGTCCTGGTTCACTCCGAGCTGTTGCACCACCAAATTTATTTATTTATTTCCAAAGTGAGTTCTGTTCTGAGCCCAAACAGTGCGTTGTTTTGAAAAAAAAAGTTTTGCCCGAAATGAAGCACCCACCGCTCCTGCTGTACGCAAATTTGTGAAAAAAGTTCGTGAGACTGATATAATATTGGGCAACACTCATGGTCTCCGTCTTCGTACCGTGCGCACGGCTACTGCAGCCGAGAGTGTGAGACTCAATTCACGAACATCAACTTGCCATCGATCTCAAAATTTCACTGCACAAATATTTCGGATTATTCGCTTACAAGGTCCAATTGACTCTATCCGAGGCAGCCACTTGAACGGTGTTGTGTTCCTTAATAAATAGAAATGTTTGCTGTTACTAATAAAGCCATAAAACATTGAAAAAAATTTAATTTTGTTCATTTAATTGCATTTTTAAAAAGAAACTTGTATTTGACCCACCCTTAATACTCAAGTGGAAATACTTATTTTTTTTTTTAATTTTGTATAATTCATTGAGAAACCGGCGAAAAAAGCGAACTCGTCCACATCAACGTTTTTTTTCTGTTCTCTTATATTTAAAGGGCTCTAAATAAAATTGATAAACTTCTTTTTTATTAAAACCGGTTCTAACCCTCACAAGATAATCATACAAAAATTACTTTTCAAACAAAAATATCGTTAGTTTTGTATGTCTCCTAATAACAAAAATTCATTGGAAAAGTCCACAAGTCCACTTTGGTTCGCCAGTTTCTCAATTTATCTTTTTTCACAGTCACTACCATTATAAGCTTTTTCCATAAGAACACATCACACGCATCCACGGCCCTCAATCAAAAATTGAATAAGACATTAGCATTTTGTTCCTTTTATGATTTCCCCCAGTTTTTCACTTGAGCGAACAATTTTCCCTCATCAATTACCAATTTCATTTCATATTTCGTCTCTTTCTATCTTTTCAGGTATCATTAAGCATATCTATTCTGCTCTCGCTGACTGTGTTCTTCTTGCTACTGGCAGAAATTATACCCCCAACATCATTAGTTGTTCCATTATTAGGAAAATTCGTACTATTTACAATGATTCTCGATACATTCAGGTAAGTTTAAGATACTTAATTTTATATCTTTTCTTGTTGGTCCAAATGAGGCTTGAAAAAAATATTAGCAATTTTCTTCTTTAACACAAATGCCATGGGTCATTTAAGCTCTTAACCGGGAACCACAATTCCTAAACTTTTAAAAGTTCATAGAATACATAAACTTTTATATTAGGCCTTAGCCGATTTACAGTAAAAGGTTGGCAAAAATAAAACAAAATAAACAAAAATGGCTGCGAATAAAGGTTATCTAAGCGAATTGATTAAGAAAAGGTAGTTAATCTGTTCCTTTTTTTTCTAACCTACCTTTTCCGGGTGGATTGTGAGTAGGATTGTATATAAACGTTTAAGTAGAATGTTTTCCTCTTCGTTGTTTTTATTTGTTAGAGAAAAAAAGTTGCCTTAAAGGTGGCTGCTTCAACTTTTTAAGTCCAAAAGAAAAGGATAAAGCTTATGGATATGGTTAATAAAATAATCGGATTTTTTTTTTGTCATAATTTTGTTTTGTTGCTGTTGTGGAATTTACGTCCTCATTCGCTTAATGAACCAGGAAATGTTTTTTTAATTTTATTCATAAAGGGTTAATTAATTAAATATTTTTTTTTTAATTTTGTGGCAAATTGATACATATCTCTGGGAACAAAGGATCTCAAATTTAAACACAAAATGTGTAATATCATATACATACATTAATGATTTACTATTGTTTATCACGTGTGAAACAAAATTGGACAAATACTATCAATATTTTATCCTACTGTAGAACACTGCCGGTCACTTGAATATATCCTTGGCTTTGTAAAAGTTCAGATTGAGTTTTCTTCGGACAATAATTCTAGCACATCATCCTCCAAATTGGTCCAGCAATGGCACAATGATTTGCGAGCCTCTATTAACCACAATGTCACTCTCTTATCTGGGTTCCGGGTCATTGTGGCATTAATGGGATTGATAGACGAGCTGGTCAGGCAAAGATCAGTCCTGCATAACTCAATTGCGGAAAGAGTCAACAGTCCGCTTGGAGTTATGAAGGGCAATATTCTCTCCATGTTTCTTCTAGAAAGATGTGTCACAACTATAAGAAATCCCGAATGCTTTGACTGATATGCAGACCCAGGTAAGACACAGCTAGGATGATAGCTACCTTTTACGGACACTCGCCAATATAGGAGACCATGCAGCGAAGCTAGGCATTCTACTCAATATTCACTGTCGTACAACGGGAAAAGGAAACAGTCTTCCATTTTCTATGTAAACGACCTGCTCTTTCTGAATTCAGTGCAAAATCATTAGGAAGGGCATTTTTTTGACAATATTGACGAACTTTCGGAATTGCCACACAATTGCTGCTGATTCGACTTTGCCAATCTTATGACTCCTTATGTACTTGAAAGCATTGATGATTCTCTGGGAATCATGGGAGTCGCTAGAGTCTCCAAAGATATTAAAATACATATATCCGCTGGTGCAGTTTGTATATCCCTTTTAGTTCTGAAGATATGTTCTTTTATGCTGACAAAACCATTGCGTATGCTTTTCTATCTGTCCTACTCTTTGGGTATTTTTTCGAGTAAATGGAAAACACCGTTTGTCAAGCCAGTTCCTAAAAAAGAAGAATCTTCCTCCCCCTATAATTACCGACCAATTGCACTGACATCACTTCTTTCCAAGGTCATGGAAACGCTGATCAACAATCAGATTGAGAAATATCTCGAAGAACAAAAGCTTCTAAATGACCGACAGTACGGCCTTCGTAGCAATAGGTCCACTGGTGATCTGATGGCATATCTCACTGAAAAGTGAAACCAATATTTACATCATTTTGAAGAAACAAAGGTAATTGTATTTGATATTTCTAAGGTTGCGCGTACAGTGGTGCGACAAAGCGATGCGATACGAGAAGCGATGCAACAAGCGATTCGAGTTGCGAGAATTAGATGCGAGATAGTGCGCACAGTAGAAGCGATATTTTCTGCAGTTATGTTGTTAATCCCTTTATAATTATTGCCACCAAAATTGTAAAAAGTTGCACCGCACAATACAAGCACTGAAATAACAAAATTTTACTCTTTTGATTTTTTTTTGAAACCTCAAAACAAATAATATGAGCCTTCTCGCACGAACTCGCTTGAAAAAGTGGTCAGAACAGTTTGTGTGCGAGATGCTTGCGATAGGCATGCGAGAAACTCGCAACACTCGCATCAAATATCGCTCCACTGTGCGCACGTGTAAAAGAATCAATGTAAATATTTTTCTCGCACGCAAACGCTTCTCGCACCGCATCGCTTTGTCGCACTACTGTACGCGTAGCCTAAAGCATTTGATAGAGTTTGTCACGAAGCTGTTTTATGAGTCTGCTTCGTTGAATTAGAAATTACCTTTCGGACCGCTCAATACCAAATGTGCTGGACGGTTTCAAGTCTGGTATTCATAAAATGAATGCTGGTGTGCCCCAAGGCTCCGTTTTGTCCCCGACACTTTTCCTTATCTTCATGAATGATCTTTTGTCTGAAAATTCTTATCCAGTTCAGTGTTTCGCTGACGACAGCACATTCTGCTTTTCATGCTCGTTTCTAAAATCACAACCCTGTTCGTCGGTTCTTGAAACTGAAAATGGAACTTTGAATATAATGCCTCGAAAACACAAAGCTGTCGGCCAAGCGAAATAAAGCTTTCTAAAGTCGGTATGTTTGTTAATGACCACCATCTGTTATGGACTGATGATATATTCGACAAGCGCAGTGAAATGCTTAGGTTTTCTTAAAATATGCAAGAAATATGTTTTCCCTTCTGATCTGCCTTCGATCTATGTATAAGGCATTCATCAGCTCAAAACTTGAATATAACTCACATATCTGGAACTGATTTGAACCTGGTGGATAGAAATCAGAATAGACCCCTAAAACTTATGGGAGACACTTCCATTACGGAAACTTATGTTTCTTTTGAACTCCACGTCGCACTTTGTCTACCAAAAATGTTAAATTGAAATAGCCAGTTGCATTTCTCCGTAGGAATGCTAGTCAGTTTACCCTTCGGCCTAACTTTGAACGTACTGTCAAATATAGACGTTTTTTCTATTTTCCCAGATAGTCTTTTATTTGGTGAATTACTGGATAATAAAATATAGTGCCGCTTGACTATCTGACATGATGTCAATGTTCTTGTTGCGATAATTCTTTTCGAAATTTCAATCCAAGCATTTCCCTATGACATATACTTCCGTTTTGAAGATGCTGGTTGCCTGCCCCATCGGCATAGCTGGAATTTAACTCGTTAATCCGTTATTCGCTAATTAACGAAGTTAAAATTTTGATTAACGGATTAACTTTTAAGTTAACTTTTAAACATGTTAACGGACACGTTAAATCCGTTAATCCACGTTAAGTCCATTAATCGTTAATCCAATGCCTGCTATTTACCGCGCGGCGCGAAAAACAGGTTCAGACAAGTGCCGTGCGGCGCTTGCCGCGGGTGAAACAAAAACAGCTAGGTACGTATTATATTTTGACGGCGCGTGAGAGTGAGAAAACTGCGAAGAGATTCGTTTCGTTTGATCATTTCATTATGCCGGTCGTCCACTATGTGCGCGATAAGTTCAACCAACTTCATTCAACTTGTTATTCAACTCTTTCGTTGGATTAATGAATTGACAACCTCTTACACTAGTGCAGCAACTTACGTAATTCACGTTGAGCAACTAAAGTTGAACAAAATGCGTTTGATTAACCCCGCACACCTAGTTGATCAACTCTTAAAACTTATTCCAGTGTTGAATAGCTCCGTACACCTAGTTGACCAACTTACTCAAATGTTGATAAAATTGTTCGATTTTGACAGAAAAAAAAAGTTTTCGAGTT
Organism: Philhelius festivus; assembly: GCA_963931855.1. Lineage (NCBI taxonomy): Eukaryota > Metazoa > Arthropoda > Insecta > Diptera > Syrphidae > Philhelius > Philhelius festivus. The sequence continues at coordinate 90,906,145 of OZ007556.1, forward strand.
GATCTACTGCGCTTTCGATATGGTTGCTCAACCAGTTGATGAACGAGTTGATACCTTCGTACAACTAACCAAGGATCACTCGTTGGGGAACGCGTTGAACGCACCACGATAAACAAAAAACTCAAACGTCAAACCTGAAATAATTTTGACTTCAGTTCGGTACATACATTTATTGTCGACGCACGCCCTCGCTTTAAAATATTCTTAAATTTGTTTCGTATGAGTATGATTTCCTCTAAGAAAAAAAAGTGGCTACCGCATTAATAATATTAGAAAATGAACGACAAAGGAAGAAAAAACAGCCAAGACGATTCTGGGTAGATGATTTTTTCTTGAGTCGCGAAGAAAATTGTTTTTTCAATGAAATATATGAGAAATTAAAATCGATTGCTCCCACCGTGCCCGTGAATTCGAATTCAAAGCTTAGGCAGTTGCATTTTCGAGGAAATTTGAGACCAAGCCAATTCTCTGGCATCTCGATTTTTATAAGAGGGGCTCCCAATGTCCCATATATTGTGCTTTTCCTCAATTGCTGAAATCATTTGCAAAATTAATTCCGTGGTCCACTCTGATTTTTTATCACCTTCCATGACGAAAAACCAAAATAAACTATAGTTTGCAAGTTGCAACAACTGCAAGTTCATGGCAACGCAATAGTTCAACCACGTAGACACATTTCACTGCAGCCAACGCAACGCAACACAATATTACGTCAAGAAATAATGTGCAACACATTATCTTGAAAATGTTGCTCAACGTGTTGATCGTACATTTTCAAGGAGTAATACGAGCTCGTACACTACCTGCACACTGGTTGCGCAATTTGTTGAGCAACGGCCAACAACTAGATCCAACCCGTTGGTTGAACAGAATTGAAGGCACCGTAAATTAGAGTTGAATGCGTTGAATTCGAAATTTGTGCGTTGATCGCCTAGTGGACGACCGGCATTACTTAGCGCCGGTGCTCAGAGTAAAAAAATATAAAAAATGCAATTTTTATCACATGTTAACGGATTAACGATTAACGTTAACTTGCGTTAATTCTTCCGAAATTTAACGCTTTAACGTTTAACGAAGCTAACTTTTTTAGTAGTGGATTAACGATAAACGAAGTCAACTGTTTGATTAACGGTGCCCCAGCTATGCCCATCGGTATAGAAATTTTGGTCCTAGCCGGATGATCATCCATCGGATTGGCTACTGTTTCAGCACCAGTCAACAAGCTGGCTAACTTGGCACAGTGTAGATAGTGTTGGATGATTGTGGTGAACCGGTTAAGTGACTGATATAATTTCCAGCAAAAGCAAACGAAGAATAAGAGACTTCAAAACCTGCTTGCTGCCTCCGTGAGAATGTCCAGAATTTCCCATATCAGTTCTACCCACAGCTTCACACGAGTTATGGTATCAAAATGGCGTACTTCGGCGCTCATTGGGCGAAAGGGCTAGACTCCCAGTGCTCGTCATTTCAACCTATATGGAGTTGGTTTTATTAATAAAACCTTCATATTGCAAATGTCTATATTCTATATTGAAAATATAAGTGGTTTCAAACAGGTGTCGCCAATGCGTCCGAAGAACACTCAAGTTCAATTTTTTAAAAGCACTGGATATATTTCAGTGACCGGCAGTGTAAAAATATTTGTGATCTGTAAATATATTTGTGAGCTGTAAAATTTGATTTTATTCGTTCTAGAAATACAAATCAGAATCTTAATTATTGTATTTTACTATATTGACACGAAGTTTTGCCTTTACTCGTATTTACATAAAAACAAACAAAATAATAATGAAATATTGGGAGGGAATTCAATATCTGTTTTCAGTGCGTGAAAATTATACAAAATTAAATGCATTTATTTGTTTTCAAAAAAAAAAAAAAAAACATTCGCATACTGAAAAACATAAAGGCAATAGAGCTTGCCAATTTAAACAATAATTTAATGGTTGCTTTTTCTTTTAAAGTTTTTCCCTCAAAATTTTAAAAATTCCATTGGGGCCAGTATACTCGTATATCTGATTTAGAGCAATATTTTGAATATGACAAACGAGAATCAATGGTTTAATGCTTATCCATGAGATCATTGTTACCCATGAATTAACTCAGCCTCCTAAGCAGAGAAAAGCTTTTTATTATTTTCTTTAGATTTCGTTCTTAGGATTTGCAGTTCGTCTTTCAGAAACATTATCATGTCGATTATGGATTAAGTAGAATCGTGGGTTTTTAACCTTTTTTTTAGACACTTGTGACCTTTAGCGAAGATATGTAGAAACAAAATATTTTCGTGCAATGGGGATAAGGCCTTGTTACAAAGATTCATTGGTGATGAATTTTTAAAATGTGACTCCTTGACACGATACCACCTCCGATAAAGTACTCTATTTGATCAATTTGGCTGCAGGGCAAAAGATTTTTATTGCTTGTACATAGTTTCCACATTTGGACATTCACAAGGAGATCTGTTCTGCTGATCGATCGACCGTCAACGGGATTGATCATATTGCGATCGACGTTAGGCACACCTCCGGCAATACCGAGGGGTCAACATTGAATCGAAATACAACGTCATTGAACCTTAGGCAATGCTGTGGATATAAGAACTTGAAAGCTAGATACTGTCAGGAAATTTGACATGTTTCGCAGGTCTCTTATAATTTCAAGAGATATCCTAGGTATTGAGAAGAAGCTATCAGTTGTACTGTCTATGACATGCTGGGTTGTCGCGATAACTACAATATATAATTATCCCGCGCTTAAGGGTTTATTGTGAGACCCTTATAATGTTCAGCGATAGGGAAATTATGGCTAGACAGAGGAGAAGGAAGTGTCGATGAACATTGGCTTGAATGTTCACAAATTAATGATTCGATGATTGCTCTGTTTTCTACCAGTTTGGGTTGCACCTGACCAAAAACGTGAGATACTCGAGTTTTGGACGTATGCATAAATAGCCATATCAGAAGGGGTGAAAGCATTCTTACACCGATATAGTAATTCTAAGCATATAGCAGCGTTTTCAGTGGTCTCGAGAATGTGGTGATTCCAACGAAGATTTTCATTGACACACATTCCAAGTACTGAGAATGTTTTGGCTTCATCGATGCAAGTGCCATTCAAGGACAATGGCATAGGTGGTACATTTTACTTCAAAGCATTGAGTTTTTGAAGCATTAAAGTCCACACTATTTTTTATACTCCATTTAACAATGCTGTTAGGACCGGAGTTTAATTATTTTATCATACGATACCGTTACAATTCCACTTGAAAAGGTGCTGAACGTAAATTTGAAAACGGGTATGAACAGCTGTGAGTAGCGTCTTCGGCAAAAAAATGAAGTAGATTTAAATTTTCAGACAAGAGATCATATTATATAAAATTGAGAAAACGAGTGGAAGATAAAACGGAGCCTTGCACAACACCAGCATTTATTATGTGAAGGCCAGACTTGAAACCGTCTAATACAACGTGTATCGAACGATCCAGAATGTATCTATTTTCTAATCCAATGAATAAGGGTTCATTGGTACCAAACGCACACATTTTCGAGAACAGAGCCAGGTGGCAAACTCTATCAAATGCCTTAGAAATATCAAGCACAATAATCTTACTGTCTCAAAAACAATGGAAAGATCCGTTCCAATGTTCGGTGAGATATGCCATCAGATCACCTTCGAAATATTTCTTCAGCTGACTCCATGACCTTGGAAAAAAGGTACGTTAGTGGAATTAGTCGATAGAAGGAGGGAACAGGTTGGACAAATCCCCTTTTACATCTTCTAGGAAATATTCTAGAACAGTAGGAGCGATGGATTTGCCAACGATGAAGAAGAATTGGGAGTATACCATCAGGACCAGAGGATTTGTTTCTATCAATGTCTCGAATGGCTCTTGCAACTATACGAGTGCGGAAATATACCAGAAAGGTCAATGTTGCTATCAGGCAACTTAGAGATAGCAAAATGAGCTCCAAGTACCTACATTTTCCTTATCTAAAGAGCGAAATTCTAGACAATCTCACGGGAGTCATCCAGCTTGGATTATGTCAAAAAAAATAAATGAAGCATCTAGTAGGTTTTGATGTCTCTAATTGTGTGCTTGCCTTTGCATCATCATCATCATCGGCTCGACAACCGGGTTCCGGTCCTGGCCTCTTTCAACAAGTCTCTCCATCTCCACCTATCCCGACGCCATCCAGTTGCGCACCCCAAGGCTTCGGGCGTCCTGGTCTATGCCATCTCTCCAGCGCAGCGCTAGCATGGTCTACCACGCTGTCGTCTACCATAGAATGTACCACAAAGAACTTTCCGAGCAGGTTCCTCTTCGCTCATGCGAGCTAGGTGCCCTGCCCACCGGAGTCTACCGAGCTTAATTTTTGTCACGATATCCGCTTCAAGGTAGATTGCGTACAGTTCATGATTGTACCGTCTCCGGAATCGTCCTTCCTCACATATGGGGCCAACAATTCTCCTTAAGACTTTTCTCTCGAACGCAGCTAAGAGGTCGGAGTGCCTTTTGCTAAGCACCCAAGTCTCGGATCCATATGTGAGTACTGGCAGGACCATGGTCCTGTACAGCAGCAGTTTTGAAGTTATGGTGAGATTTCTGGATTTGAAGAGCTTTGACAGACTATAGTAGGCTCTGTTGGATTTGAGAAGCCGCCCGCGTATTTCTTCTTTTATATTGTTATCGGCTGCTACTATTGACCCAAGGTATTTAAAGGATTGCACCACTTCAAAGAGAGTTACGAGTGACTCCATCAGGTGATACCCAGGTGGCTTTGTAGATATCTTTACGTGGGAACTTGGTAATCGCAACGACCATGTTTTTCGATGCTGCCAATTCTAAGACTCGAAGTCCATTGTCATTAGTGTTCTCATGCAAACTATGGGTGCCTGCGTAATGCCTGAATACCTGCTCCCGACCTTTTTTTCCGTTCAAATCCCCAAGGATGATTTTAACATCATACCTTGGACAGGCATTGAGGGCCCTCTCGACTTGTTCGTAGTAAGTCTCTTTTTCTTCGTAGGTCCGTGAACGTTAATGAGGCTGATGTTCGTAAATTTGCCTCGCACGCGAAGGGTGCATAGCCTTTCGCTTATAGCGTTAAATCCGATGATGGTAGACTTCATTTTTTCGCTGACTAGGAAGCCTACCCCGAGCACATGGTGTTTTGTATGACAGCTATAGTATATGTCATATTCTTTCTTCTGTAGAACACCATTCCCTGTCCATCTGATTTCTTGAAGAGCTGTTATGTCAGCTTTATATTTTTTTTAGCCAAACCTTTTTAAAGGCTTGTTTCTAGCGGCCGCCACGGAGAGGCTATGATCAGACTTCCACCAGTCCCGAATAGTTACGGCAGGTGCATGTTTTCGTATGCTACATGTTATTCCCCTTATTCGTCTGATGGCTGACCGCCTTTGCATAATCAACCGGAAATTGGATCACTCACTCAACCGGACCACCACACTCTTCCAAAACCATCTACTCTGTGCCAAGCTAGGCAGGTTGTTTACTGGTGCTTTAAGAACAGCCAAACCGATTGAGTGATCATCCGGACTCCCGCACCGTAAACTTCCATCAAAGCGCTCAGTCCGTAAGCTGGGGATCTAAGGTTTGAAACGGACGGCACGGCACAGAAGTAACCAAAGTTCATCCTAGAGCCATTTCGTCGCGTTGAGAAAAGAGATCAAATATTTGATCTGGATTTCCAAAAGCCTCTAAAAATGCCCTTCCTTATGATTGAGCATTTGCAGCAGAAATAGAGGACTGTTTCCTTTTCCCGATAGTCCACACATGCTTTGACAGTAAGTGTTCTCAGGAATACCTAGCTTCGATGCATGCTCTCCTATTGGCCAGTGTCCGCTTTAGGTAGCTACGATCCTGGCTATGTCTTGTTTAAGTCTGCATATCAGATCAAGTGTTCCGGATTAATTATAGATGGGCGAAATCTTTCTAGAATATAATGCAGTTAGTTGGTTCTGTAGCTTAACAATCTGCTTTGTGAAAAACAGTTTGACTATCGACCAGCTAAACAGCTAAACTATCGCACTGATAAATGTTGTTGAAAATATAATGCAAGCCATTGATAGTAACAATGCAACTATTCTTGCTCTGTTTGATTTCTCCAAGGTATTCGACATCATGTTTTATGTAAAAACCTTGGTAATCAGTTCAATTTTGCTTCGTCTTCTATGAGGTTCGGTTTTCCATACCTTAGCAACTACAGGTGTCAAACAGTTGTGTCAAATAATTTTATATTGGATTATTTTCTTCTAAACGGAGGCATTCCGCAAGGCTCTAAATATGGTCCACTTTTCTTTACAATGTAGAAAAATGAGTTCTTTTAAAACATGTTTTCATTTAGATCTTCTCGAAAATGCAGTCATGAAGTTAACGAAGACTGTTACAGAATGTATACGAGTAAATGCAGGAAACGAAGGAATGCTCAACGAACTCTAAGGGCTAAATAGCGACACTAGGCTTGCCAAAAAATTTGAAGTCTAACGACTGAAATGGTCATTTCGATGGGATGAAAATCAATTCTCATGCCGGAAAACTCTTCCAGAAATGTTGCAGCAGAAGTAAAGAAGACTGTATTAGATTTCATTTCATTTCAGCCATTTTCTGACCAAAGTAAGCTAAGAAACCTAAGCAACACATTTGGTTCTTATAGATATTTTAAAAAGTTAGTGACTTAGCCCTGTCACCTCTTCAAACAATCTCGAAGAGGTCGCACTCAACGCTTGATTGAACTTTTTAAAATCTAACTTTAAGCTAATGGTTTTTTTTTCGAATTGTCCAAGTGCTAATTTTCGGCTTTTTTATGCAACATTTTAGAGACTTAAGCTATAAAATACTTTGTGAAAAAAATGTGTTTCCATTCGATAACATCTGGCCAAAAAAAAAAACAACAGAAAACATGATAAGGTTCCTAAAATTACCCCCTCAAGAAAAATTATCTAAAACTCCTCACCAGATGCGGCTTCCTACAGCAAGTCCGGAAAAAGTTCGCAAACGCCCTCGAATTTTATCATTTAATGTTTTTACGTGTCATAACTGTGCGTTGTTTTGGATAGGATTGGCGTACGATGGCATCATGTACATTATATCCTTCATATCCTTCATCCTGCGCCAGCACCTCACTCACTGCCGAGACGGAAGTTATCTCATCATGCCGCATGTGTATAATGATGTGTGCAAGAAATGGTGTCGTGCGGTTGAGATCATTACCGGAGCCATGAGGGTTAGTTGAAGTTCTTGCCTCAACCATGTCAATGGGCTCCTGTGGTAAGTTCAATTTGTTTGACGTAGGGAATGGAATTTTACCCAAATAGAAAAAGTAAACAGAACTCCTGCAGTTGTGATGATGATGGTGATGATGATGATGATGACTGCACTCTCACTTCCAAGTGAAATTATGTAATTAAGGAATTTTTATGGCATTTCCTTTGGATAAGAAATTATTACTCGTGTCGCATGTTATAAGTCGTTTGGAGTTTAATATCATCGTGTTTGTAAAGCTAAGGCATTCCCAAATGCTTGTGAGTCCATATCTATAGGTATTTTTTCCGAGAGTACATAATCGTATTACGGTCAGCAATTTCAAATGGAATTTCATGTTTAATGCGACATAAATATTTGCTATAAAGTAAGAGCACATTTTCTGTATTATCGAAGTTTCCTGCAGAATTGAAGTAATGGGATATAAATTATATATTGCATATCCAGCGAGAGAATATCTTGAAGTCATCATGGCAGACTGTTTGCCATTTTATTGTATGACTTGAGTGTATGCGATTTGGTTGAAGTATTCTTATTGAACACTCACATGCTGCTAAGAGTCCATATTGATTTTTGATTTTTTTTTTCAATCTTGCTGATATAATAAGAAAAAAACTATAAGGTTTTAAGGGATCTTATTCGCAAGAGAAAATTGTTCATCAAAACAAATAAATTAACTATCCTACATTTCAACAGGCAAAAGCCCCTAACACAGATATTTGCTGTTTATAGTTCAAAGCCGGCTTACCATATAGGTATAATTGCTTGACTTCAACTTCATTTAGCAATGCTACGAGTACAACTTGGTTTTCTACTTTCAAGTGTGTTCCTCCCGATGGCCCATGATGGGTAAGTCTGCTCTTTGGGGAATGAAGACTTTGCTATTTTTTTCTAGCTGAAATACTGGGTATCAGTGAAAAGTATGCAAGGTATTCGAACCGAATCCAAGCAAGCTATTATAGCAAACACTCCGACCGACGGCTGTTAAAGTCATTAATGCTAGTACATCATCCTCCAAATCATTTACGTAAAGTGGAGAAGATTTAATAATATGACGATGCACATTGATCTTAAAAGCTTGAGTATCACAATCAAGTGAAAAAATCGATAGGGGAAGAGTTTGAGGGGAGAAATGTTCTATTAGGGAAGGGTACGAAATGTCGACAAAAAAAATGTCGACTGGACAAATATAAATTTCATCGACTGTTGAAATGTCGACTGAAGTTTGATCGACAAAAAAAAAAGTCGACAGTTTAAAATCTCGACTATTAAAATGTCGACTGAAAACTTGTCGGTGAAAATGTCGACTTTTATCCAAAATTGAGTTAAATAAAACAAGAATGCTCTCTTTTAATATGTTAACTAAATTTTATTATTAATTCAATTATATAAACTTTGCATACTCCCAACCTCGCATCCACCCCAAATCCTATAGTGTGCCCAAGCAGGGGGGTTGCAGGGTTACATAGCTCACTGTTTACGCGTCGACATGTTTTGAGTCGACATTTTTAAAATCGAATTTTTGATAGTCGACATTTTGATCAGTCGACATTTTTATCAAACGACTTTTTGAAAATCGACATTTTGAAGATCGATTTTTTTAAATCGACATTTTAAAAATCGGTTAATCGTCCCCAACCCGTTCTATTATGAATTCTATCAAACAGGTTCAAATGAGTAATGCGTGCACATGCCCAGATATATAAGAGTTATACTAAAGCTTTGGGCGGATGTATGCCTTATAGGTCGTAGTCAAATCTGAATGGGAAATAAATTTCTTGCATCTCTTATGAAAAATCTAAACATTTCGATGTGTTTTTGGCTACGTCGAATATTTGGTCATTCCATAACAGATGATCATTAATACACACACCGACTACGGACAGCTTTCTTGATGCAAGTGCCTGGCATGGATAATGGCATGGGTGGTATATTTCGCTTAGCCGACAGAAGACAGCTGTCTGTTTTCGAAGCATTAAATTTCTTGTTAGTACCCCGTTCTACATATAATGCTGTCAAGATCAGAATCTAATAAGCTTATCATACACTTCCCTTTCAGTTCCACAGCTGGAGAACAGGTGAAAATCAGGGTGTGCTGTCGTCAGCGGAAACAATGAAGAGGATAAGATAAGATAAGGAAAAGTGTCGGGGACAAAACAGAGCCTTGGGGCACACCATCATTTATTTTGGGAATATCAAACTTGAAACCGTCCAGCACAACTGGTATTGAGCGGTCCGAAAGGTTATTTCCAATCCAACGAAGGAGAGACTCTTCGATACCAAATTCACACATTTTCGATAAAAGAGCTTCGTGTCAAACTCTCTCAAATGCTTTAGAAATATCAAGTACAATCACCTTTTTTTCTACAAAAATATGTAATGATTGGTTCCACTTTTCTAGTAAAGTATGCATAATGCCATCAGATCACCAGTGGACCTGTTGTTACGAAAGCCGTACTGTCGGTTATTTAAGAGCTTTTGTTCTTTGAGATATTTCTCAATCTGATTGTTGACCTTGAAAAGAAGGGATGTTAGTGCAATTGGTCGGTAATTTGATGAGGAGGAAGATTCCTCTTTTTAGGAACCGGCTAGACAAATGGCGTTTTTCATCTACTCGGGAAGATACCCGAGGAATGTGACTGATAGAAAAGCATACGCATATACGTTTTGCCAGTATAGAAGAACATCTCTTCAGAACTTAAGGGGATATACAACAAACTAGAGCAGCGGATTTATGTTTTTCAAGATCTTTGAGGACTCTAGCGACTGTACGAGAGCGAAAGAAAATATTTTCCATAGAATCATTATTGATCTCTAATCCAGAAGGAGTCATAACACTGTGCGGTAAAGTCAAATTAGCAGCAAACTGTGTTGCAAGTAAATTGGCATTTTCTTGCGAGCTGACAAAAGGAGTATTATTATGAACGAGTATTGGAACCGATGACTTGGAGGAGTTTTTAACATTTTTTGTTTTACAAAAGATTAAAAGTTTATGCTTCATTTGGGACATTGTAGTATTTTTTGACTTATATTTTGATCCTGTAAGAACTCTGTTCTTCGAATATGAACAATTCAGGAATTTCTCGCTTGCCTGTGTGGTTTGTTTTGTAGCATCGGAAGCATAATGCCTGTGACACACATCTAGTATAGACACCAAAAAATACGAATGACCCACATGTCTGTCAGACTATACTACGGTAATACCAGGCGAGCAAAATGGTATGAGCGTAGTATCTATGCTAGGATATTTTGCGTAGTATAGTCTTTTCTTTAGTGAAAACAGCTCCATTTTTCTAAAGTGGATTTATTGTTATTAACATAAATATGTTATAACTAAACAATATTGGCTGTTAGGGATAAGGGCTTTTAGGACAATTTCATATAGCTAATCGCTAAAAATCATATGGATGTTCCAACGGATACCCATTTGGCAAATTTGAATAATGTTACCAAAAGTTGGAAAATGTTCTTTTTTTATTAATTTTTAGACATAGACTTTTACTACGGGCCCTGTGATAGAGGCCATTATTTGGTTTATATAATATCATAAAAATTCTTAAAACACTTTTAAGAACAAATTTTGCCAACTTGTAGTATTCATTATTGTACGAATAAAAAATAAATTTCCAAAAAAACTATTGAGCCGTTTTTGAGATATGTTTTTTAAACTTTTTAGAAGCTTTTCCCTGAAAATTTTCATTCAAATCCGTTCTGCCTATAATGAGAAATTCAAAATTCGAAAAAACGATTCATTGTAGGTACAGTCAGTTATATCTTAATTTTAAATTTTTTTTATTAAATTATAGATCGTAAAAATTAATCGAAATAAAAAAAACTTTATCAAAATTTTCGAAGCTGTTAAAAAAAATAGGATTTTCGAAAACAATTTTTTTACATTTGTATGGTGGGTACCTTTATTTTTAGGTACAAACATTTTAGGGCTTCCACAAAAATAACTATTTTTTTAACCACTGCCTAGATTAAACTCAATGAAATTTTATTAATTTTTTTTTAAATTCTGTGGGACAGTTTTTGAGAAAAAATAATATTTATAAAATTTCGAAAAAATCGTATGGGTAGGTACCGTTATTGTTGGTCTAAAAAAAAGAAAAAAAATTGTGGGGGAAAAATTCAAAACGATTTCCTTGTGACACGGGGGCATAATGGGGGCAAAATTGGTCTTTTTTATTTAATTACTTATACATAGTTACTTATTGCATACTTTACTAAACATTTAAAGAAATTGTGGTATGAATATAGTATAAATAAAGTTGTTTACTTTTGTTCCTACTTTATAATTTATTTAATATCCCTGTTTAAGTAAGTACAAGTATTGACCGAAAATTTAAAATTTTTGCGAATTTCAAAGAAAATTGCCTCAATTTTTATTTCCTGGAACTCTTATTCTTGGGCCGTACGTTAATAATATTTAAACTATGGAAATTTCTTATGAAAAGATATAGAAGAATTTATGGCACGAAAATAACACTTTGTTTTTTTTTAAGAAAATGAATCCTTATTTTTGTATTCCACATTTTTCGGAGTGGGTTTGAACCCCCAAAACTCCCACCTGCCTTCTTCCCTGGTGTTGAGGATACTATGGTATTCATACTATGGTATTCATACTATTTTCACTATTGTGAAAAATTGTAACATTATTTTGTTCAATAAAAACACATTTTCTATTCTATTCTACATATTCTATTCTATACTATGGTGTCTATACTACATGTGTGTCACGGGCATAACTTTTTCTTCCTGACAAGCTCTTTACAGCCATAGTCGAACCAAGAATTCTCTTTAGAACTACTCGTAACTCCTTTTCTCCTATTACAGATAAATGTTTTCAATCCATTGAGAATAATGCCTGTTATCATATCAGCATTGGAGTCTATGTCCCTATCAAGGAAGCATAGTGATCCGTTAAAGCTTCTAAAAAAAATATTAAATCCATCCCAATTGGCTTTCTCATATTGCCAAACGGTTCTCTTTTGAGTTTTTTCTTTAAGTGTGTTGGTGGAGCATGAAAAATTTGCAGTGCACCGAAGTGGCTAGAGATGCTAATACCCAAATATTGTATTTACCACGATCAGATGTGAGGAACAGATCAAGCGTATTTGCGGATTGACTTTCAAAGTAGTGAACGAGCCAACTATTCACAAGCTGAGTTAAATGGTTTAAATCAACAAATATCTCTACACATATTCCTTTGGGCGTTGTCTGGCCAGAATGTCGAAGCCTAGAAGATTTGTAAATATTGAAATCACGCGTAATAACAGAAAATTGTAGTTCGCCTCGATTTCTGGTAAAATGCACCCAGGAATTGTTCTGGATCCTGGTTCTCTGAGCTGTTGAACCACCATTTTTACTTGCGACTTATAGGTAGGTACTATAAAAAAATCGAACTCGAGATTTTGATCAAAGTTGACATTACGATGATAGCGAAGACTAAAAAAGTGGGTCTCGTAATTCTGTCTGTTCGATTACAGCCTAAACGGCTCGGCCGATTTTCTTCAAACTAGGCAGATATCATGTTTTATTTACCCCCCTCCCCCCCACAATTTTTTTCATTTTTTTAAGACCAAAATAATTTATCGAAATTTTGTAAATATTTTTTTTTTCTCAAAATTCGTTCGAAAGATTTTAAAAAAAAAAGATACAAGAAAATTTAATTTAGTTAAAGGTACTGGTTGAAAAAAAATTTCCGAAAAATGGTTATTGAGGGTACACCCCAAAGCACCATTTTTTTGTTTTGGATTTTCTCAAAAACGATATTACCGATTTTAATCATACTTTTTTTTTGCTAAAGCTCCCCAAAAACTTGAATAAAATTGTGTATTCAAATTTTCCAAAAATTTGTTTTTGGATTTAAAAAAAAAATCATTTTTTTTTAAACTCAATATTTCGAAAACCTTATGCTAATTTTTTTTTTAAACTTGATAAATAAAAGTTTCTCAACAGAATCTACAAGATGTATGAAAAAAAGTTTTATTTTACCTAAAAATAATGGTACCCACCATATAAATGTTAAAAAATGGTTTTCAAAAATCGTATTTTTCTCGAAAACGGCGCCTAGAATTTTGATAAATTTTTTTTGTTTCAATTAATCTTAACGATCTTTGATCTAATAAAAATTTTTGAAATTAAGATACTCGTATTACAACTTGTACCTACCATAGAACCATTTTTTAAAATTTTGAATTACTCATTATCGACATAATTGATTTTAATAAAATTTTTTGTAGAGATGCTTCTTAAAAGTCTTAAAACCATTGCATTTCAAAACTTAAAAAAAAATTTTTTTTTTAATTTTTGAAAAAAAAAAAATTATTTTTTGTTTTTGAAAATTGTATTTCAAAAACGACTCAGTATTTTTTTTTTTTGGAAATTTAATTTTTGAAGTTGGCATCCTAAATTTTTTTCTTAAAAATTTTGTGTATAAAAGCTTTTTTTTAAGAAACCACTACAACGACTTATAATTTTTGTTCTTGCATAAATTCATATTTGCATAGTATTATGTTTTTGTCTCTTACCTATTAAAAGAATTAAAAAAAAAAATTATCCCTATAAACAGTTTTCTCTAATAACATTCGTTTTTTACTTGCGATATAGGTACTATAGGGCAAGTTCTGCATTTGGAAAAAAAATCGAACTCGAGATTTTGATCAAAGTTGACATTACGATGATAGCGAAGACGAATAAAGTGGGTCCGGCAATTCCGTCTGTCTGTCTGTCTGTCTGTCTGTCTGTCTGTCTGTCTGTCTGTCTGTCTGTCTGTCTGTCTGTCTGTCTGTCTGTCTGTCTGTCTGTCTGTCTGTCTGTCTGTCTGTCTGTCTGTCTGTCTGTCTGTCTGTCTGTCTGTCTGTCTGTCTGTCTGTCTGTCTGTCTGTCTGTCTGTCTGTCTGTCTGTCTGTCTGTCTGTCTGTCTGTCTGTCTGTCTGTCTGTCTGTCTGTCTGTCTGTCTGTCTGTCTGTCTGTCTGTCTGTCTGTCTGTCTGTCTGTCTGTCTGTCTGTCTGTCTGTCTGTCTGTCTGTCTGTCTGTCTGTCTGTCTGTCTGTCTGTCTGTCTGTCTGTCTGTCTGTCTGTCTGTCTGTCTGTCTGTCTGTCTGTCTGTCTGTCTGTCTGTCTGTCTGTCTGTCTGTCTGTCTGTCTGTCTGTCTGTCTGTCTGTCTGTCTGTCTGTCTGTCTGTCTGTCTGTCTGTCTGTCTGTCTGTCTGTCTGTCTGTCTGTCTGTCTGTCTGTCTGTCTGTCTGTCTGTCTGTCTGTCTGTCTGTCTGTCTGTCTGTTTGTCTGTCTGTCTGTCTGTCTGTCTGTCTGTCTGTCTGTATGTCTGTACCTCGATCTAGAGCCTAAGCCACTGGACCTATTTTCTTCAAACTCGGTAGTTAAGGGTCTTCGGTGAGGGGAAATTGAATTTTTTTTTTTAGCTCTAATACTAACGTAATACACCCGTAATGCAAAATCTTATTTATCTCGAAAACGGCTCTAACGATTTTGATAAAAAAAATTAGGTGTGATATTATGGACATGGACTACTTTCTGGTAAGAAAAAAATTTGGGGCAAAATGTTATTAACGGTACCTGTCATAGAACCGTTTTTCGATTATGATGGACTTTCTCATTAACGGCTCTAACGATTTTAACCAAAAATTTTCAGCAGGAGTCCCCCTAAGTTTAAAATAATATTGTTTATAATAATATTCGAAAAATTATTTGTTGGGTTTTTTTGAAAAATCAATATCTTCAAAACCTATGAACGATTATTTTTTTAAAATTATTTCCTAAAATCATTATTATTAAATACTTAAAATTCGCATTCCACATTTTTTTCTTGAAAAATTTTAAAGAAATTTCTTGTATAAACAATTTATTTATTTAATAATAAAACGATTTTTCAAAGTTTGTTTGCATAAATTCACACTTTTCTAGAAATCAGACGGCAATTTCATTTTATCATCGTAAGGTCCAGTCCCAGCGAGGCTGAGGCAGATATTTAAGTGATTTTATATTTCATACATAAAGGTTAGTTGTTTTGTAAATTAAAAAATACAAAACGCTTTAACGAAAATCCTATAGCCAAACAATTCTTCGAGCACAATTTTGGCCCAATTTGTTCGTCTTCACTATCATGGTAATGTCAAATTTCATCTTTTTTTTTTTTGTATGCAGACCAAATACGGGACACCTCAAAAACGGCTGAGGTCTTAAATTTAGAATGAAATTTTCTATAAACTAACTTTATGGCCCCAAAAGCAAACCAAACAAAGAAAGTATTTCTCAATAAAAATATAAAAAAACACTCGTATTATTCAGGATTTGTAAGAACTTTAAAATTCTTTGAACACAAAAATAGTGCCATCGTTATAAAATGTGCAACTTCATTCTGATGTGTCATAGAATTCCCCAAGACGACTACAAACTGACAGCACCAAACTGTTCTGCGACATGAAAAACTTGAACATATCTAACTTCCATTTGGGCGGTATTTTCTTGCGTAACTCTTGGAGAAACATGAAGTTTCCCAGACACTTAGTGAGACTTCTTGCACAAGTTCTTCATATATTCTAAAATTATTTCACTTTCCTAATTACACTCTGGAACAAAGCCTTCTAAGGGCAACAAATTTATACTTTTCAACTTTAAAAACCTGAATCTCTATACCTACCGTCATTAAATAAAAACTTTACCCTACAAAACAGGAACGTTAACTCTTGGAAGATTTTGCAAATTGAGAAAACCCGAACACAAATTGTGTATTCCCACCATCATACTCGTATGTCCCAGTTTTCAGACAAAAAAAAAACGAACTCAATTACAAGAATCCAAACCAACCGCCCAATCAACTTTGTGAAACCCTCCACCAACAACAGTAATTTGATTTAACCCTTTCGGTCTTAACTGCGAAATAATTTGTTTCCGGCCAGTAATCGTTTTATGCCCGCACTCTGTGCAGGTTGCCTATAGAAGCCCGGGTGTTATCGCAAGCAGTAAATAAGTGAAATTGCCAATAAATGAACTTAACCGAAAGCTGTAAAATACGTCCACACATATGCTTATGGCCTTTTCTTTTGTTTTTTCATTGCACGTCTGATCCTTGGACTTCCGGAACACACGCAACAGTATATGCGTTACAGTAGTCGTATTGAATGTGCATTTTCGTTCGCCACAAACTCATACCATGGCCCCATGGGTACGGACTGTGTTCATTAATCAGTTGCCACGAATACTGGTGATGCGGCGACCACTCTATCCAATCAATGAGATGATGTAAGAAGCTTTGTCACCCATCAATTGATTTTACTTTCACTCATTTGTATCTCTTTTTTTTCTGTCAATTATTTTTCTTCCTGATTTGATAGACAATCATCTAGACGTCTAATGGTCCGGACCTGCAATGGACTGGAATTGAGGGATCAAATACCACCGCTGCCGCCACCAGTTGCCTTGTCAAAGTAAGTCATTGATTGCATTTTTGTGTCCTTTGGGGCCTTAATGAGTCATAGTCCTTTTTTCAGACTCCACCATAGTCCAAAGACAACGTCACGGAGTACATCGCCCCATCTCCAGCACAGAGTACAAAGTTTCAATCTGATGGACGAAATGACATCGCTGCCATATCCATCGACAATATCGACTGTTAACCAGCAAACATCGACGACATCGTCATTGATTGACGGTCACCATCACAGCCAGTACCAGCAGACGGGCGGTAGTTTGATTGACCACCCATTGACACCCTCACGATTTCGTCAGATGACATCGACCTCGTGTCAGACAAATGGCATGGGCAGTTACAATCCACATCAATCAGCATCCACATCGACGCTGCATCATCATCAGCAACAGCAACAGCAGCAACATCATCACTTGTATCGCCAACAATCGACGTCGTCGGCGACTTTCTCGCCAGCGCCGTTGCATTCGCATCAGCAGCATCAGTCAACGACAACGTGCGACCTGCTGGGCAACTCAAATGTGATAAAGTCCACAACGACGGTGAATTCCGTGGCGACAGCGTCGACACTGGCAGATTCCTGCTGCAGCATACAGGCTCAATATCAACCCACACATCATCAACAGCAGCAACAGAATGTGTCACTAGCGGGGACTGCGGCCGGCGCAAGTAGTAGTAGTAGTTGTCATCAGCAACAGCAGCAGAGACAGGCACCCTGCTGTTCCTCAGGGAGATCGTGTACCACTGTGCGTCATCGGTGGCATACTTGTCCTGAATTGCACAAAGCTATGGATGGTGTTACATACATTGCGGATCAAACGCGCAAGGAGGAAGAGAGCACAAGGGTAAGTAAGCATCATCATTTTTCTGTTCATGCCCGCAGGGTGGTGTCTCCGAGTAATGTTTGTGTTATTTATTTGTGAATATTTCTGAGTTGTTTTGTCAAGTTCCCACAGATGTCACTAATTCATCAATGGTTTTTATTTTCTATAGTGAGCACGCAGTACAGGAGCTTTGAGTATCCTTAATGATTCGAAATACAGTGCAAGCCCTAGGAAAATAGGGAAGGATTAAAAAATAGGAGATACCGAAGTAAATTGGTTTTTGAAGTTCTGATTATCAAAATTGAAAGAACTAATAGAGTAATGAAAAGCATTTCACATTCGTGTTGTGCTGTTAAAGAAAGAATCTCTATAATTGGCTATTTCTCTAGAACATTGATTCAAGGAATAGCGATAAGTTACTGAGAGACATGAAACATTTTCGCCATGTTTTAGCGATGCATGTATAAGTTTCCATTTTAGTTCTATTAGTTAGCCACAGGATTTTTACCTCTCATGGAAAAATTAGGATCGCTTGGCTTTTTAAGTGTGAATTTTATATCCCAGACAAGCATATATAAATTCATTAATGAAGTCTAAAGTCCCTTGCACTTCGACAAAACATTAATTGGTATTTAAGGCATCACGACAAAAGTAAATTTTAGTGTATCTAACAGAGTTGTAAAAGAATGCAATCTTTTGTGAACGGAATCTTTAAAAATCATTGTCAGTATTCATTAACTTTGTTTTGCGATCGTTACTTCAAATTTGCAATCATAGTCCATTTGAAATGAAGAATATTGCAGTTGATGCCCAATGATTCAATCAATTGAATGCAATCTTTTGAGAATTCATGAATTCTTTATATTGTTTGTATTATTTTCCAATCATTTGCAGTCTTTGCATTGTTCGCATTCCTTGCATTGCAAAGATAGCAAAGACATTTACATTCTTAAGGATATGCAGCAACAAATACATTATAAAACAATTTTCCTAAAAATGTCAAACCATATTTCCGTTACTTGCGTTTGACAGAAAAAATAACCTACGAAGTTTAATTGAAAGCGTTTTAATCATTATCGAAATGGAAAGGCAAATCAATTTTGAAATGAAAGTTTTGTGTTTTTATTTCATCATTCAAATGCGAAGTCATTGCGACTTTGCATCGTGGGACCGTTTCGAGATGTCCAATTTTAAATTATCTCGCTGAATTTGAGCCATGGTTTGAGGTATTTTGAATTTGATTACATCAACTATTTTGCGACTTATAAGCATACAAACAGACTTCAGAAAACCTCATGCGATAAAGTTTAACATGGTCAGATCGCACGATCTTGGTTTCCAATTGCCATTACCTCTGCGACAGATAAATCTACCCTCAAACCGTTCATACACAGCGTTCGCTGTGTGACATGTAGCGTCATCCTAAAATTGACTATCATTGATTTGTAAAGGTTTCCGTCGACGAAGAACCACTGCGTCTGCAGTAAAATGGTGGCAACGTTTGCAACATTTTGATAATAAAGTTTTATCATTTGACGTGCTGCTCTACTGCGTAAATTTTCATGGTGGCTTTGATTGATATTCAGTGACCGAATAATAAATATGAGATTTGACATACTCTGTGAAATAAAACACAGACTGTTAACTTTAAAGACCCGCAAAACTTTAATCTAGATAACTCAAACAATTGAAAGTTCAAAAATCGAAAAGTTCGTTAAGTTTGAAAAAAGGTAGAACCAGTAGCCAATTCGATTGAGTAATCACCCACCCCCCTCCGCCTATGTAACAGAACTGTCTTGTTTTTAACGTGGACACCTGTCTACTAAGACTCAATTCCACGGTGGGCCTACTCACATCGGAGTCAGATTGAGCGCTGACCATGAGCTCTGATATAGCCGAAGCCATATCAGTAGCAATGCTGTGACATGTTTGCGGCATGAACACACACTTTGCTTTAGTTCGAGAACCTGCCAAGCACCTCTTGAATCCAAGTAAACCAGGTAAAGCCGGTAAACTTGGAAACCATTTTTCCTCCGCAATTGGAGTAACCACAACCACCATGACACTCCCACTAGGGGGCCAACCTCATAGATAGTCTGAGATAGAGTGGTAGTTATAGGTACAAGCCAAGCCAAGCATACGCAACAGCACTCTATCTCCTGGGCACTATCTCCCATGGTACCAGAATATAGCTTCCAGTGGAGCTTCGCAACCGTGAGGTCACTTCCAGATGAGTTCCGCAAAAACTCAGGGCCTGTCAACTCTACTATACATACACCCAGCAATTGATCGAAGTTTAAATCAAAAACTAAGAGTGTGCACCCCTCTGGTGAGTTGTTACACACTCCTTAGCTGATTCCTACTTTAAGGATACCATCCAGAATGTTCCTATCTAGTCAGTTCAGTTACTTAAGTAACCTATCCACAGGCACTACGAGGAGGTCGATAGGAACCTGCCTGCAAATAGACTTGCGCATCCAGTAGCAATTCCGTACCACCAATTTTATTTGTGGACAGGCTCGTTAGAGCCCTGGTCTAGCTTTCAAAGACTACCTTCAACGCAAGCTAGTACAGTCCACCAGCTCGGAAAGTCCAGCTATCGGAAAGTCTTCAAAAAATGCCCTTCCTAATGGTTGTGCTCTAAATTTAACCAGAGTAGGCCATTTGCAGTGGAAATGGAGAACTGATTCGTTTTCTCGCTTGTCTCCACAGCAATGACAGTTAATGTTGCGAAGAATGCCTAGCTTCGCTGCATGCTCTCCTATTGGCCAGTTTCCGCGTCAGGTAGTTACGATTCTGGCTATGTCTTGCTTGGGTCCGCATATCAGATCAAGCGTTCGGGATTTATTATAGGTGGGCCAAATCTTTCTAGAAATAATGTAGTTAGTTAAACTTGTCTACCTACGGTTTGATTCGTTAAGAAAAATTAAGAGATTATTGCCCTTCATAAGTTCGAGCGGAATGTTGACTCTTTCCGCAAGTGAGTTATGAAGGGCTAATACTTGCCTGGCCAGCTCGTTCGCCCGTTCACTTCCATCAATGCCACAATGACCCAGAACCCAGATAAAAGCGACATTGAGATTAATATTGAGGCTAGCAAGTTTATTCTGATATTGCTGGATCAATTTTGGAGGACCATGTACTAGAATATCTATAATAGCAAGATTCTGGCTCTTGCTCGGATCTTGTTTGAGTACGTTGCATGCTTCCCTGAAATCCAGTAATTTAGCTTGAAAAACACTAGCAAAGACTTCGATATATTCAGTCTTAAAAAAGATTCCTTAACCAACACCACACTCCATCTTTGAGCCATCAGTAAAGATTGTTGTGTCGAAGTCTTTCTTCGTTAACCCAGTCCCTTCTGGATGGGAACATAACCTTAAAATCTTTACTCATGTCGCACCTCCGCTCTGGTCCAATATCGACGTAAGTGCAATTTTTTTCTGAAATTGAGTTAAGGAGGGCATAATTACCTAAATGTCAAGTTTTATAAGTGGTAAAATCGACGTGATTGTATCTTTGCCCAAAAGAGGTCACTTTTTTGTTTGACACAAAAGCTGAAACGTATTGTGTTTTGATAAATAAGAAAACTTTTAACGTGATTCCTTAACATTTATATTGGAATCAACTTCGTTATATTGCTGTGGTCATAAGGTTTGGCAATCCAAGGGTTCCATTCCTTAGTCTCAATACGCTGCAAGATACTAAAAATTTAATGTGTAAGTAAAGTGGTAACATATACAGAAACACGCTTAAGGCATCAGTTGGGCAAGATCTTAGAACCCATGTGGTTCCAACGCGAGCAGTTCTTTGTACACTCTTCAGTTTATCGATATTATATGCTTTGATAGGCACGGACAATCAAACCCTACGTGAGAATCTGTCGCACTATGACTGTTTACGTCTACAAAATTATTTTAGATTGAAGACCCCACTTTTTACCAAAGGTTTACTATAGGCGTTATGTAGGCCCCCTTAACCATTTCTTCAATTTCAGTTTTCAGTGCAACTAAGGGTTTAGAGTACCACCTAGATATTTTCCACTGGAAGAGAGCAATAATGTTTGTTGAATAGGGGTACATAGCAGCAGTTTACTTTTGCTTTGGTGAACACCTAGTCCACATCTCGTTGCCCAGTTACTAACTTTTCTTAAAGCCATTTATTTGATTTCACTTTAAACAGTGGTGAACTTTCCGCCTTTATGCCACATCTTTCCAAATAAACGAGCATTTTAGCCAGCCATGACTAAAATCCATAGAATAGGGTACAGAACTCCGCCCTTTGGTGTTCCTCTACTAACGTGCTTGGTCAAGTTTATATTCGCTAACGTACCAAGAATCCTTCTGTTGTTGAAAGCCCCTTCCACATCTAAGAATATTCTCTAAATGTAATAGTTTTCTAAATTGTACGAACTCCGTTTCTATGGACTACCCTTGTGAGTTTTTAAGAAGACATACATTAAGAATTTTTCTAACATGGATGTCGAGATTGCACTCTAAAGTCTTAAGCACAAAGAAAGTCAGACTTATTGCACGGAAATCCTTCGCGGATTCATGGCCTTACCTACCGATTTTAAGATACAAAATTTCTTATCTCCAGGACATGGACACATAGTTAAAAGAGAGGCATACATCAAAATTCTAGCCATAAACTTGCAAAATTTTGCAGTTCTTGTAACATAATTGGCAGTATGCCATCCAGACCTAGAGACTTACATATGTATATGGAGACAAAGTTTGTATTAATTGCCCAGACAAAATAAGAAGCAACAACAGCTAATAGGTCTACATCATACTATATCAGAAATAAATCGTTGAAAAGTATTACGTTAATCCCAAACAATTCTAGTTCATACATACATATGTACATAAATTTCGAAGATGTGATTTCTTTTTCTTAATGGGAACACATGTTTTATAAAATTTCACCAACTTAAAGCGCAATTATTTTCAAGAGAGTCATTATAATGAATTTCATTGCTTATTTTCATTGTCATTGTGAGTAAAACTGAAGGTGAAATTAAGTACATTAACCGTATATATTCACATCCAAATACACTGTTCAATGACTCTTCTTTTTCTGTGCAGAAGAAACCTATAAAAAGATCATCGAACAAAATTGATTCGCAAAAATTGACTTAATTCTAAAGAAGTTTCACTTCAAAACATCCGTCCTTCAGCCATTCTCCCCAAGAAAGAAAACGGTTTCTTTTGAAAAATTGTATATCTACCTTTAAAAACTTCATTTAATGCTATTTATTTTCTCAACAAACAGTTGTGATTTCAAAGCAATACGAAATTCCATGTAAAAGCTTAAAAAAAAAGTACGTATACGCCACCGTGCACTTCCATTCTTTTCGACAAAACCTCTTATATGTGCACCAGGTGTTTTTTCCAAATTCACTCAAGTACTCTTTTAACATTAAAAAGCTCCTATTTGAAATTGTAATATCGATTTCCTTTTATTAAAGTAATGAAACACGTAATGAAAACAAAACACAATACTCCGAAAAGCAAACCCCCAAAAAACCGCTAACGATTCAATGCCGCTCTCCAAATGATATCCTTTCAATATGTCGCTAAGGACAATTTCATCTTGAAATGTACATAAGTGCGAAAATATTAAACAAAAAGTATTAATATCATAAAAAAAAACCAAGCAGCTGCGCTGGTATGTTTTCAAGTGAGATGATGGATCTGTCACATCTGCACAACCATATCTCCTCTGTCAATATATGTATAAGTTCTCCACTTAATGCGATAGATTCAGATGTAAAGGCAAAATGACAAAAAGCTTTCGAATGGGCCAACACGTTCACACAATACAACGTCGCATTATTCTTCTTAGGAAAAAGTAACTTCTTAGATGATAAAATTATATAATTCGTCATAAAAACAGGGTCCGTCTCCCTTTTTCTGCTTCATTCCTGACCAAATTTATATTGTTTCTTAGTCCTTTTTTTGTATCTATTTTATTTGATTGTGTTTTCTAGGTGAAAGAAGATTGGAAATATGTTGCGATGGTATTGGATCGATTATTCTTATGGATATTTACCATAGCTGTTGTTGTTGGGACAGCTGGAATCATACTACAAGCACCAACCTTGTACGACACCCGTGTACCAATCGATATTAAATTGTCCGAAATTGCATCGACAACAGCTAAACCAAACATTGCCAGACCTGTGTTATAAGTTTATTGAAGAAAAAAAAACTCAAACTACATGTAATAAAACAAAAAAAGGTAAACACATAGTTTTAAACAAGAATTATAGATATTTATAAATATAAATATAATTTCTAGTGTATGTATGAAAATTTAAACGAAAACACAAACATGGGAAAATATTTACTATACATTTATATTTATATACTTAAAAAAAAGAAAACAAATATTAATTTTTAATAAGAACAAACTATAGAAAAAAAATATTGCTAGAGTCAAAGTGGTAAGGAAAATTAAACATGGGAACTAAAAACTAGGTTTAAATTTGTAATACAACAATATAAAATACTTTTTTTTATTATAACGCGAATAATGATTTCTTGCAGCGAGGAGGAATTAAAACTGTGGGTAATCTTATTTGCAATGGCCAGTGGGTGATTCTTAAATTTGCAAGATATGAAACAAAGCTTAAATCAAATTTCCATGGGTACAAGGTCGTTCAGGTAAATTTATATTTGTTTCCATTATGTTTTATGATTTAATTTTGTTTGGAATTAAATTAAACTATTTTGCTAAATAATTAGCAAGCTCAACCAACATTTTTCAGACTTAGCAGGTAATGGATTTGGAAGGATGTTTAACTTGTGTATGGCTACAGTAATGCCCTGTAACAACAATTTTTTTATGCCAATGCACACCACTATATTTGCTCTGCCCAATTACTTAATTTTCCAGTAAGAAAAATTACCGTATTCTCTCTTTGAATTATGTAGGAGTAGAAAAAAAATTAAATGCACGACTGGGTCGCACGAACTTGCTCCTATGTAATAGACTAGGAATTTTAAAAACGGATGTTATTAAAGAAAACTGTTCATAAGGATAAAATGAATTTTTTTAAATTCTTTTAGTAGTAAGAGATAAAAACTGAATGCTATGCAAATATGAATTTATGCAGGAACAAAAATTATAAGTCGTTGTAGTGGTTCCTTAACAAAATAAGCTTTTATGTACAAAATTTTTAAAACATTTTTAAGAAAAAATTTTGGTACGCCTACCTTAAGTTTTTATTATTGTACGAATAAAAGTCTAATTTCCAAAAAAAATACTAAGCCGTTCTTGAGATATCGAATTTTTCAAAAAAAAAAATACTTTTTTTTCTAAAAAATGAAAAAATATTTTTGTTAAGTTCTTAAATGCAATGTTTTTTAAACTTTTTAGGAGCTTCTTTATAAAAAAATTTCGTTAAAATCCGTTATGCCGATAATGAGTAATTCAAAATTCGAAAAAATCGTTCTATGGTAGGTACAGTCAGTAATATCTAGATTTCAAATTTTTTTTATTAAATTATAGATCGTAAAGATTGATCAAAAGAAAAAAAATTTTAGCAAAATTCTCGGAACCGTTTTCCAGAAAAATACGGTTTACGAAAACAATTTTTTAAAATTTGTGTGGAAGGTACCGTTAGTTTTAGATAAAACAAAATTTTTTTCTCAAATCTTGTAGATAATGTTAAGAAACTTTTATTTGTCAAGTTTGAACAAAATCGAGCATGGGGTTTTCGAAATATTGAGTTTCCAAAAAAAAATTTGATTTTTTTTTTAAAATCCAAAAAATAAAAAATTGAAAATTTGGATATGTAATAATATTCAAACTTTATCTATATCTACCAAGTTTTAAGAAAATCGGCCGAGCCGTTTAGGCTGTAGTCGAACCGACAGACAGACAGACAGAATTGCGAGACCCACTTTTTTGGTCTTCGCTATCATCGTAATGTCAACTTTGATCAAAATCTTGAGTTTGATTTTTTTTACGAATGCATAACTTGCCTTATAGTATAGTATATAGTAAGTCGCAAGTAAAAATTCAACCTACCTGAAATATATAACTCCCAACGTTCAATCGCTTTACTAATTCATACGAATTTATGGTAAAGTGTATTAAGAAAATGCACGACTGGATCGCATGTACTTCCTCTTATATAAAAGTACTTTGGAATTTAAAAATTATGTATAAATAAATATTAAACATGGATTTCATGAGATAAAAATGTTTAAATGCATAAAATTGGCGTCTGATTTCCAGATAAGTATGAATTTATACAAACAAAGCTTAAAAACCATTTTATTATTAAATTAATTTTTTATATAAGAAATTTTTCAAGAAAAAAATTTGGGATGCCAATTTGAAGTATTTAAAAATATAGATTTTAGGAAACAATTTCAAAATATAATCGTTCACACGTTTTGAAGATATTGATTTTGCAAAAAAAAATAACTTTTTCAAAACTCGAAAAAGTATTTTTTCGAATAGCCCATGCCCATGATTTAAATTTGGTGGTGCAACAGCTCGAAGTGAACCAGGACCCAGTGACTTACAACTCTCAACCATTCCTGTGTGCGTGTTACCAGGAACGGAGGTGACCTACAATTTTCTGCCGACTTCGAACGGCTAGTGAGCAGCACTTTCCATGACAAGAGATATACTCTTTCAGGATTTGTCAATTCCTCGCAAGAGGCAGTACACCCCTGAAAAACTTTTTTGCAGCGGCTGAGAATCGAACTCGAGACCTTCCGCATGACAGTCCAACTCATCATTATGCCAATGGGTACTACCATGCCCATGATAGCAAGACTAATTTTAACTTCGTATTTATAGGAACTATAAGAAAAGTTATGCATTGGTAAAAAAAATCGAACTCGAGATTTCGATCAAAGTTGACATTACGATAATAGTGAAGACGAAAAAAGTGGTTCTCGAAATTCTGTCTGTTCGAGTGCAAATTAAACGGCTCGGCGGATTTTCGTTAAACTTGGTAGATATCGTTTTTAAATTTTTGCCCCCCCCGCACCTTCTTTTTCTTGATTTTTAAGACCAAAAAATAACGGTACCTGCCATACGAATTTGTTTCTAATTTTTTCACATTTTTTTTTTCTCAAAAAAAAAAAAATATTATTTTTGGTACCTCCCATGGAGTCATTTTTTTGTTTTTGATTTTCTAAAAAACGGTAGCACCGATCTTGACCATTTTTTTATGCTAAATTTTCCCAAAACTTTGAATATTATTATGTATTCAAATTTTCAAAACATTTTTTTTTTTTTGATTAAAAAATATCAAATTTAAATCAATTTTTTTTTTTCAGAATTCAATATCTTGATTTTTTTCAAACTCGACCAATAAAAGATTTTCCATACAATCTACAGGATGTGAGAAAAAAAATTTCATTTCAGCTAAAATTAAAGGTACCTACATACAAATGTTAAAAAATGGTTTTCGAAAATCGTATTTTTCTCGAAAACGGCTCTTAGAATTTTGATAAAAGTTTTTTTATTTCGATTAATTTTTGCAATCTATAATTAAAAAAAAATTTTTTTGAACATTCGATACCGGCTCAATATTTTTTTTTTTGGAAATTTAATATTTATTCGTACAATAATAAAAACTAAGTTGGCGTACCAAAATGTGTTCTTTTTTAAGATGGCGCTACAGTCCTCCACTATGGAGGGCCTTAACTAACAAGCTTCTAAAGCTAGCTCGGTCCCTAGCTAGCTGTCTCCAGTTTCGCACGTCCAGTTGGTTGAGTTCCTCTCCCACTTGTGTGCGTCACCTGAATCGCGGTCTTCCTCTACTGCGCTGTCTCTCAGGGTTGGATTCGAAGACTTTGAGTCAATTCGCTCTACATGACCTTGCCATCTCAGTCGTTGTACTTTGATTCGTTTGACTAGGTCAGTTTCGCTGAACAGCCCGTACAGTTAATGGTTATATCTTCTCCTCCACTCCCCGTCTGTGCAGACATGACCAAAGATCACACGGATAATTTTCCTCTTCGTTTGATTTGATAAAATCCTTAACTACTTCAAAATTATAGTTGTCTATAATGACGTTGTCCTTTCTTGATGACAGCATATACTCTGTCTTGCGCTCATTCACCACTAAACACGTCTTCTTCGCTTCTATCTCAATGCTCAAAATTTGCCCCATTGACCACGCTTCGTTCTGCCAATAATGTCAGTATCGGTGGCGCGGCGTATCCGAGTAATTGGACGGACTTTTGAAAGATTGTGCCTATTGTGTTGACGCAAGCATGGGCTTACCTTTGTGAAAAAAATTAAATTCAAAAAATCTTAAAAATGGATGAACGATTGTAGTTTTAAATAATTTCCTAAAATATATATTATTAAATACTTAAAATTACCATACTAATTTTTTTTTTTTTAATATTTCAGAAGCGGATATCTGATTTTTTAAATTTAATATTCAGTGAAATTCATCTTAAATTGGAGCACATAATTTTTTTTCTTCATAATTTTTTTCTTTAAACTCTTTTACAAATGTTATATATAAAAACTTATTATTATTGATTTACAATGTTTATGATTTTCGAAAATCTGCGCATTCTGTTTTTGGCTCCAACTACATAATGGAGTTGATTAGGCCATTTAGTTTTCGTTTTTAGTGACTTATTTATTTAAATGAATAATAATAATGTTCAAAAATATGGATTATAGGCCTAAATGGTTTAACCATCTACCAATATGACTATCTACGTATGTATATTAGTTTTACAAAAATAAAACAAAGTTTTAAAAATATTCCTCTATTATATGTTTTCGGTATCGAAATACAGCTTTGCTCTCCTTTTGAAAGGGTTAAGATTTCCTTTACCTCTGAAGTAAACTTTCCGAAGAAATAACGAAGGAGTTTTTCTACTGGATTGTAAGTGCAATATCTCAAGACCAACGTTGCCGTTGGCCTCATTTTTGCATTCGGTTTCCGTGGCCCCACCTTTTTTTAGAAATCGCCAAATCGGCTCCTTTTTGCCACTTATTATTATATTTGATGAAATATTAAAGAGAATAGATATTAATGATGAAAAACTTTCAGATCCCAACGTTATTAAAAATAAAATGCACGACTGGTTCGCACGAACTTGCTCCTATGTAATAGACTAGGAATTTTAAAAACGAATGTTATTAGAGAAAAGCTGTTCATAAGCATACAATGAATTTTTAAATTCTTTTAATAGTAAGAGACAAAAACAGAATGCTATCCAAATATGAATTTATGCAAGAACAAAAATTATTAGTCGTTGTAGTGGTTTCTTAAAAAAAAAGCTTTTATATACAAACTTTTTAAAAGCTTTTTAAGAAAAAATTTTGGTACGCCAATTTAAAGTTTTTATTATTGTTCGAATAAAAATTAAATTTGCAAAAAAAAATATTGAGCCATTTCTGAGATATTGAATTTTCAAAAAAAGAAAATAGATTTTTTTTTTTCACAAATTCAAAAAATATTTAATATAAAATTTTGAAATGCAATGTGTTCTAGACTTTTTAGGAGCTTCTCTATAAAATGTTTTATTAAGATCCGTTATGTGGATAATGAGAAATTCAAAATTCGAAAAAATGGTTCTATGGTAGGTACAAGCTGTAATATCTTAATTTCAATTTTTTTTTATTAAATTAAATATCGTAAAAATTAATTGAAAGAAAAAAAATTTTATCAAAATTCTAGGCACCGTTTTCGAGAAAAATACGATTTTTGAAAACCATTGTTTTTAATTTTTAGCATTTGTATGGTAGGTACCTTTATTTTTAGGTAAAATAAAATTTTTTTCTCACATCTTGTAGATTATATTGAGAAACTTTTATTTATCAAGTTTATCTAGCATGGGGTTTTCGAAATATTGAGTTTTGAAAAAAAATTTTGAAGTTTTTTTTAAAATCCAAAAAAAATTTTTTTTTTTCAAAATTTGAGTACACAATTCTATTTATGTTTTTGGGTAGCTTTAGCAAAAAAAAAATGATCAAAATTGGTTGTACCGTTTTTGAGAAAATCGAAAACAAAAAAAAATGGTTCCATGGGGGGTACCCTCAATAACCATTTTTCTGAAAATTTTTTTCAACAAATACCTAGCTTTAATTAAATGAAATTTTTTGTATTTTTATTTTTAAAATCTGTCGAACAGTTTTTGAGAAAAAAAATGTTTATAAAATTTCGAAAAAAATCGTATGGCAGGTACCGTTATTTTTGGTCTTAAAAAATCAAATCAAAAAACATTGGGGGGGGTAAAAAATTAAAACCCATATCTACCAAGTTTGACGAAAATCGGGCGAGCCGTTTAGCTGTAATCGAACAGACAGACAGACAGACAGAATTGCGAGACCCACTTTTTTGGTCTTCGCTATCATCGTAATGTCAACTTTGATCAAAATCTCGAGTTCGATTTTTTTTACGAATGGGTAACTTGCCTTATAGTACATATTAGTCGCAAGTAAAAATATTAAAATTGTCAAATCCAATTTAACGGCCAGTATACTGAAAAAGTTGTGATGTTAATTGAGAGTTGATAAGAGTGTATAAATGAGTTACATATTATTTACGGAACTTTTAAAGACCTGGCATTCTATACTTTTTTCACTATAACACTTGTAATAAAGAATATTATTTTCAGTGAAAAATTCTTAGTGATAAATATTGAAAAACTCGAACTCAAATCTGTTGACACAGACTGTATACATCTACACTTTAGATTTATCTGCTAAAAAGGAACATTCTCAATGGCATACTAAGAAATAAAAGACAATAGTCTCCTTTTAAAATGGACCTCAGCAACTTATCCATTTAATGCAGCTGGTCATTGGATCCCATTGGATACGACAAGACTCATTTGTAAAGCTTCGACATGACAGTCCATTACAGAAAGTGAAGTTACATTTATTTTTTCGTAAGAAAGTTTCCTTTTGTCTTAGAGTCGCAAGATTGTTTTCAAATCAATTTAAATGATTGCATAGATATTTTAAGTTTTGTTTGTGTATTCTTTTCGGTGAAAGTGCACTTTTGTTTTAATTTTTTTTTTTCTTAAGAAGATACAATGTGATATAAATTTGGCATTTCAAACTAATAAGTTCGCTTAAGAGCTCACTTAAAATCTAGTTAAACCCATAGACACTTAGGTGAGACAGATAAAATCTACTTATTTCTTGTTCCTTGAACCAGTAAAAGTTGGCTGCTTATGGCCACTTGAAATGTGATACCTTAATATCAATATTTAAAGGTCCCTCATTGCAAGTTACAAAATACGGAAATGCTAACGAGAACACTGCAGAAAAATTATAGGCCCCGAGGTACTTTCTATTTCATCTTAATGACAAGTGATGCTTTGTTCACTCTGTTGCCTTGCTCATATAAGTCGAGAAAAGGTAAAAATGGAATGACACAATTTACACAGCAACATTTGACATTTAGAAGAAACCTAAGGTATTTAAAAAAATTAAGACAAATCTTCACAGAGAGTTTCAACAATTTTGCAAAGAATCACAGAAACCAAAACAGTTTGTACTTTAACGCTTCTTTCACTTCTTTAAAATAGGCAAGATATGTAAAATAATATTTTATCAATCTTTGATTCATTCAGGAAGCTGCAAATTTGGGATAGCATATCTCGATAAGTATCAAAGATATTGGAACATTTTGAATGCCAAAATGTTGGGCGGAAATTTTCCTAGGGACGATATCCGTTACTTTTTTTAAAATTGTATCTCGTTATATTTTATTTTAGTGAGTTTTAAAACTTTTAAGACAAAAAAATTTTTGGAAGAGGATATAGACCGCAATAATTTTTTTAGAAATAAAATAAATATGACCCAATGTAGAATATACGTTTCTCTAGGGGCGATGTTTCTTGTTTTTTTTTATTTTTTTTTTATTAATCTTATTTAACCATGAAATAACAAAAAAAAACAAAAAGTTTGGACCCTTATAACTTTGGATTAACTAATCGTAGGTAAAAAACGGTACATGAAAAAATTTGAATTTCCAAACTCTAGGGGCGATGTTTTTTTCTTTTTTTATTTTTTTGTTTATTAAATTTTTTTAAACATGAAAGTTAAAAAAAAAAAAAAAAAGTTTAGACCCTTATAACTTTGGATCAACTAATCGTAGGTATAAGAATGGTGCATGAAAAAATTAGAATTTCCAAACTCTAAAGGCTATGTTCCTTCTTTTTCTTTTATTTCATGTTCTTGAGTCATTTGTTGTCTAGCAACAAATTACAACAACAAAAATGAAAAAAGATATCTACGTTTTGTGTTAGTTAGCTTAGATGTTAGTTATGTGTAATATGTTTATATCTTTTATTGCATTATATTAATAATTGTATATTATCAAAATTATAATATTTACTTCATATGAATTTTTATTTTTTCGATTCAAGTTTCAATAATTCTGATAATAATTATACAAAATTGGAATTACATAAATAAAAGATTAATTGTTATACAAACATAAACAAAATTTCAGCAAAGACAAAGAAAAAGAAAATGCCAGAATGAATATACTTTATAGAATAACTAAACCAGAAATCCTGAGATAATTAGGTAGATATAATGAGATATGTTTAACAAATTTGAATTCAAAAATTACATTACATTACATTACATTTTACACTAGTCCGTAGATAAATCTACGAAGTAGAGACACTGAAAAGCACTGGCTTTTAGTTTAGCTAAAACAAAAAAGGATGGTGTTGAGCTATTAGTTTAGCTAAAACAAAATTATACTAGGTTTAGTTCTAACGATGATTCAAGTTTTATTCCTCTTGTAATGCCAGCCATCTAGAACAACAGTCACAATTGAATAGAAAATATACATCTTGTAACTCTTCCTCAATTTTTTTTTTTTTCAAGTAGTTCAGAGGGTACCGTTATTTTTAGGTAAAATAAATTTCTTTTTCTTACATCTTGTAGATTGTATTAAAAAACTATTATTTCAAGTCAAGCTTTAAAAAAATCGAGCAAGTCGTTTTCGAAATGTTGAGTTTTGAAAAAAAAAAATAATTTTTTCTTAAAAATACCATTTTTTTTTTTTAATTTGAATGCACACTAATATTAAAACTTTTGGGGAGCTGTAGTATAAAAAAATGATCCAAATCGGTTGTACCGTTTTTGAGGAAATCAAAAACAAAACAAAAGTGGGGGGTACCATTAAAAACCATTTTTCATAAAATTTTGTTCAACATTACCTAAATGAATTTTTTGAAATTTTTTTTTTAATCTGTCAATAGAGTTTTGGAAAAAAAATATTTATAAAATCTGTATGGCAAGTACCGTTATTTTTGGTCTTAAAAAGAAAAGAAAAAACGTGTGGGGGGGAAATAAAAACGATATCTACCAAGCAAAGCCATTTAGGCTGTTGTCGAACAGACAGACAGACAGACAGACAGACAGAATTGCGAGACCAACTTTTTTCGTGTTCTCTATCATCATAATATCAAAATCTCGAGTTTGATTTTTTTTTTACGAATGCATAACTTGACTTTTAGTAGGTACCTACATAAATGAGTCGAAAGTAAAAATATCTATTAGTCTGAATTTGTTTTGTTTGTTTGTGCGAAAGCAAACAATTCTAAAAATCGATCAATCGGTTTCTTCGAAATAAATTGGAAATTTAAGACTAGACAAATGTTTATATGATAACAACTGTGATGTTAGAGAGAACAACTCTACTGGATTACTTGAAAAGTTCGAAATCACTGCAATCCTAAGTATATGATAAATACTAAAAAGCTGTTTAACCGCTTCTTCTACTGTTCTTTCCAAACTCATTTTGGGATCTCAGTTTATTAGAAGCACAGCTCAAGGTGTCAAAGCACCCTTTAGTTTTTCAAACAAAATTCAAAATTTTCATATTCCAAGACTTCTATAGATTTCTTACATTCAGTTAAATTCTAAAATTAATTCAAAACCCCGCAAAATATAACCAAGACCTATTTCCCCACTTCCTTTAAATTTATTTGAAATGGAAATTAGTATTTGTTGACGAATTTATTGGTACTGGAAAGAAACGATCCATAACGACCAGAATCGACTCAAATTGATTATTATTGAAACCTTGCCCGCAGATGTTTCTTAAATAATTGTTATTATTCATCTGTTTCCTTATTTTCTTGTGGTAATTCATAATTGGGGGAAGCTTGATGTGACCAAAGCAGCCTTAAAATTGCGACAGGGCTATTGTCAGTTTTTGACCTTTTGTTAATCATTTATTTCATTGTTTTCTTTTCTCAAGAAAAACCCCATGGCCCTGGAGGTGGTATGCGGAAACATGACATCAACATTTGGGTCAATTTTCAAAACGCAAAGGATGTCATAATGGGGAGGAGGTGTATCGATTTGGATGCTGACAATGACTCCATGAAAGAGCTATATCTGTATTAGGGAGGATGTTTAAGTCGTTAGTCATAGCACTTTGCTTCATGGTTCCTTATTTTCGGAGGAAGGTGAAGACAGAAGGAAATGCTAATGCGATGAGACTCGAGGTGATGATAATGACTGTCATCTTGTCTCTGTATATATTTATCGTTGAGAGACTTAATAGATCCGGATATTATAATGTTCCGTCTATTGCTTTTCGCGATAAAATTTTAAATTGAGACACATTTTAAATGAGAAACAATCTTGAGAGATGAGGGGAATCATTAATTTTCTTGAAGAGATTACGCGCAAGAACAAAAACATATTAGAAAAAATAATGATGATATTGTAATGAAGCAAACGGTAAGAGTGTAATGCCGCATTTTCAGGACTGACAAAGTGACAAGTTTTCATAATGTCTGGCATTTTTTTTTCTTACTAATTATGACTTCATCGTGTATTTCTTCGTTAATCTGGATAAGAATACTGACAGGTGGTGTAATCGTGTAGATTTTGTACTGATACAATTTTGCAAATTATGACAACACTGACGGAGGATCAAAGTACCATTGTTTCAATTAGTCTGTACCACGACCAAGACCCTAAGCGAAATAGGATGAGGAATGTTAAAGTACAATTTATTGAAGGAACAAATCGCGTTTTTGTTTTAGCTCATAAAGAACAGATAGCTTCCATTTGATGGATTTGTTTTATTTATTTTCAAATATTCTTGAAAACAGCTTTAACGATTTTGATAGAACATTCTGCCTGTCATTTTTGAAGCAAATTCAATATTACTGTTTTCAAGTTGTTTCTGGCAAAAATTCACACATTGGAAATTATAAGAATATCTTTATTTTTTGTAATATTGTAAAGCTATATGTAGTATAGCTTTGTAATGAGGGGGAGCGATGGGAAAATCGAGAAGGGCAAAGTACTCCACATTTGAATAGCTTAAGAAAGAACCTCTATATTTGACAGTATTTCCGAAGTTGGGCGTGCGAGCAAACTCATGATGAGCATAGATAGCTACACAAGTATTTCGGTGAGAATTTTTTGAGGAGAGGAATTTAACTGGGTATTTCATTTAAGCGTGTTCAAGAGAAACAAATGTTTCCGTAATAGCTGTGTCTCCTTTAAGCTTTTAGTTTCTGTTTTTTATTCTATTATATAACAGGCACTCGTCCAGATATGAAAATTATAGTCAACTTTTGGGTGAATGCATGGCTTATATCGGGTTTTCCAAAATGACTTGACAATTTGTTTTTTTTTTACATAAAACGCGACCAGGGTTGCAAAAGCTTAAGTCACTTCTTAGCTTAAGCTTGGCTTTAATTCACAAGCTAGTGGGTGACTTATGAATAGAGAAAAATTCAATTCAGCAGCTAGTTACTGAATTATGAATTAAAAAAATTTAATTCATAAGTCAGTTGGGGACTTGTGAATTCAAAAAAATTTAAATCATAAGCTTCTTAGTGACTTATGAATTAAAAAAAATTAATTCAGAACCTACTAAGTGATTTATGAATCAAAAAAATTTAAGTCATGAGCAAGTAGGTGACTTATGAATTAAAAAAAAAAAATTCACAACCTACCAAGTGACTTATGAATTAAAAAAAAGTTAAGTCATGAGCAAGTAAGTGACTTAAGAATTAAAAAAAATTTAATTCAAAAGTTACTTAGTGACTTATGAATTAAAAAAAATTTAATTCATAAGCTAATGGATAAATTCTGATTAAAAAAATTATTAATTGGAAAATTTATAAGCTAGCATGATAATTTTATGACACACAAAAGTTTGAAATCTACTTTCGTTAATAAATAAATAATTATGTAGTCAAAACAAGCTTAAACATTTCCAATTTACCAACTAGCTTATGAATTAAATTTTTTTTAATTCATAAGTCAGTTAGTAGCTTGTGAATTAGATTTTTTTTAATTGATAAGTCACTAACTTGCTCATGACTTAATTTTTTTTTAATTCATAAGTCACTTATAGGTTGTGAATTAATTTTTTTAAGTCACTTTGTAGCTTATGAATTAAATTTTTTTTAAATCATAAGTCACTAACTTATAAATTAGATTTTTTTTTTAAATCACAAATCATCTACAGACTTATGATTTATGGTTTTTTTAATTCAAAAATTCGCAACCCTGAATTCGACATCATTTATATATTCATCACGGTCGACTCGTTGAACCCAACTTTCGATGAACTGGCCAACTATTTCGACGAAAATCTCCAATATCTCGTCGCGTCGTGTTTCAATTGTAACTCCCTAAGGCTTTGGTTGATTGAATGACTCAAAGTCTAGAGGTTTTAAATCACACGATCTAGGTGGCCAATCGACAGAACCAGTTCTCAATATATCACGTTCGTCGAATTCAGTATTCGGATAAAGCATTAACCTTCTTGTAAGAGGAAAATGCGTTTTGTGGTGAGATCCAAAAGATTTTTAAGATTTATTTCTGAAGAACTCTCTGTAACATTTAAGATAAATCTTGACGTTGCGAAGGATTGGCTTGCGAACTTAACAAGAAATATTGATATTTTGACAATTTTGCATTAATTATTAAGGCAAGAGCATCTTCAGCTGTGTGTGGTTGATTTTTTCTGCTTTCTGAACAAAGGTCGCCTATAACTATAACCTCTTTGCGGACAGCTTGAATGGGAAACATCTCATACAACTGCGGCTGCAGAGCGTTGACCGGCTTGACGAAGATACGAATGTGTAGCGAGGGACAGCTCTTCGAGGCATTTCTCATTCATTATTTTTTTGTCACCTTTACCTGTTTTCGTCTTAGCCTTTGAGGGCAGGTCCACTATCTGATAGCTGGGTTCCGGTCAGTGCCGCCGCTGGGTGTTCGTGCGCCCTTGTGCAAGAATCTTGAATTGACGCCCCATGTCTCGGGTGTCTCGGGTGCACGGGGGTATTTACGTTGAATAAGTGAAAGTTTTATTTATTCTCCATTTCGCAGTTGAAAAATTTAAGCAAATGCGCATTGTTGTTGTAGCGTTCCGAGGTACACCAAATTGTATAAGAATGAACGTAGTCATTATAGCATATATGTAAAGTTTTTGCATCCTTTTAAGATTATTTATTCTTTTTATTTGAGACTCATAGGCAATGTAATGCAATTAATGCATTTGTAAAAAATCAAACTCGAGATTTTGATCAAAGTTGATATTACGATGATAGCGAAGACGAAAAAAGTGGGTCTTGAAATTTTGTCCCCTCACGTTTATTTTTTTTACCACCAAAAATAACTGTACCTGCAATACGATTTTTTTCGAAATTTTATAATTTTTTTTTAAAACAATGTCCAACAGATTTAAACAAAAATCAAAAAATTTAAAGAATCGGTACAACTGATTTTGATAATTTGTTTTATGCTAAAGCGCTCCAAAATTTAAAATATTCCTGTGCATTCAAATTTTCAAAAGTTTTTTTTCGAAACTCAATATTTCGAAAAAACCATGCTTGATTTTTTTAAACTTGATAAATAAAAGTTTTCGAAAATCATGTTTTTCGCGAAAACGTCTCCGAGAATTTTGATAAATTTTCATGTTCTATAATTAAACAAAAAAAAATTGAAATCAATATATTACTGACTGCACCAGCTACCACTAAAAATTTTGTTTTAGTCATTAGATATATGAACTTTATATTTATGAGCAGTTTTTCTCTAATACTCGTAGCATTCATTTTTGAAATTCTTAGTCTTTTACATAAGAGCAAGTTCGTGCGACCCAGTCGTGCATTTTATTTTAAAAGGAGACAAAAAATTGGCGATTGCGAATAATTTTCTTCAACAAAACCATTTTCATATAAAATGCAAATATTCGAGTTCCTAGCACAGTTTTTAATTTATGTATGTCAAATCAATCCTTTGGTAAAAACCAATAGTTTATAGCTAGACAGAAAGAAGACAAAGTAATTTTTGATATTTTGAAAAGTTTTTGTTTTCACTTTCTTTTTGAAACACTTTATCATTTACTTCCGGATCTGGAAGTATTATATATATTTCCTTGACATCTTAGGTATGCTTTGATGAAATTCGACATTTTGTGGCTTGCGTGGGAACTATATTTTGATATAAATAGAGTCTGAACTCTGAATGTCAATTGTAAGCTCAAATTCGATAGATCAAAGAAACGTTAAATTTCTCGGTTATTCTGGGGCCAAATTACTGCATCAGTTTTCGAGTAATATGTGACTGAATTATTTGAGTTTGACATTACCGCTTACGTCATCGAGCAATCGATTACACAAATTTGACATTTTCATTCGATCACTGAAGGGACTTACTTACTCGGTCACTGAAGCGGTAATTTGGCCCCTGATTTTGTTCAATCCGTTGACATTTAAGTTATTTATCAATTCAATTCTAAAATTAATTAAAAACTATTCATAAATCCTTGTTTAAAAAGAAACATAAATATTTAGAGACACAAAACTTTTTTTCCTTTTACCTACGACCCTGTCGTTGTTTTTACTTGCGATATAGGTACTATAGGGCAAGTTCTGCATTTGGAAAAAAAATCGAACTCGAGATTTTGATCAAAGTTGACATTACGATGATAGCGAAGACGAATAAAGTGGGTCCGGCAATTCCGTCTGTCTATCTGTATGTCTGTCTGTCTGTATGTCTGTACCTCGCTCTAGAGCCTAAGCCACTGGACCTATTTTTTTCAAACTCGGTTGTTATGGGTCTTCGGTGATTCCCTAGAAGGGAAATTGAAATGTTTGTTTTTAGCTCGAAAACTAACGGTACCCCCCATACACCCGTAATGCAAAATCTTATTTATCTCGAAAACGGCTCTAACGATTTTGATAAAAAAAATTAGGTGTGATATTATTGTAATGGACTACGTTTTGGTAAACAAAAAATTTGGGGCAAAATGTTATTAACGGTACCTGTCATAGAACCGTTTTTTTGATTTTCGACTTTCTCATTAACGGCTCCAACGATTTTAACTAAAAATTTTCAGCAGGAGTCCCCCTAAGTTTAAAATAATATTGTATATAAAAATATTCGAAAAATTATTTGTTGGGTTTTTTTGAAAAATTTTTTTTTTTTGAAAAATCAATATCTTCAAAACCTATGAACGATTATTTTTTGAAATTATTTCCTAAAATCAATATTATTAAATACTTAAAATTCGCATCCCACATTTTTTTCTTGAAAAATTTTAAAGAAATTTCTTATATAAAAAATTTATTTATTTAATAATAAAACGATTTTTTAAAGTTTGTTTGCATAAATTTATACTTTTCTAGAAATCAGACGGCAATTTCATTTAAAATTCATGTTTTATATTTATAAAATGTATCTTAAATTCCAAAGTACTTTTACATAAGAGCAAGTTCGTGCGATCCAGTCGTGCATTTTATTTTGTTCGTTGTAAAGGTGATTTGTTTACATTTGTTTACAATGTTTTAAATCATCTTCGAATAATTTTGTTCTTAAGTTACCAACTTAGATTTAAGATATTTAGCTACATCATTGCAATCAGAATATTGTTATCCATTCATACAAAAATACTAGTAATAAGTAAAATTAATGTTTTCGAGACACTGTTTTCGTTTTATTTTATGGGAAATACATGGGCTGTAAATCTAAAAAAAATCAAAATCCTTTTCGAGTTTATAAGTCTGAGATGAAGGTTGCGTTGAAAGCTATTTCCCAAGTGTCAATCTATGGCGACATGGCGTTAAGCAGTTTAGACTATGACTGCAATCGAAGAGGTTATTTGGTGTGAGAGGCAACAGTCACAAACAAAACATGAATAAAGATTTGTAGTAGATTGTGTGTGGGAACTACGTAGTGAACGGTCAAATGTAAACAAGTTCCAAAAGCTTAAGGAAAACTTTATAGGTTGAGTTAGATCGATCCCCTAGACGTTGGCGCCCTTGTGCGCCGCACATTTTGCACATATGGTAGCGGCGGCTCTGGTTCCGGTGTCCGCTTGTCATTTAAATCTTGACTGCGTATCAACCATTTAATATTTTTTGTCTTAAATGTAATTGAATTCTGGAAAATGACATCATATATTTATTTTTTTGTAGATGAAGTGGCGTTTATAAATAAATAAATAAATAAATAAATAAATAAATAAAAAGAATTTATTTATTTTGATCAACACGAAAATTCTGTTTGTTAACCAAGTTTTTTAGCCAAAACGATTCATTACTGAAAACGATTTTGCGTTGAAATTGGCCATATCCTTCCAAAATTTCTATAGCCCAATCCCAGAATGTACACCACTTCATATCATCGAGTAGCTTTATTTCTTGAGTTAACTTTATCTGCACCCTTAGCAGGCGAAGATCCTTTCGTATAATTCGCCATAGTGTGGTTTTATTGATGCCCAATTCTTGAGAAAGCCGTAGAATCGATAGTTCCTTTGCGACAGATGCTCAAATGGCTGAAATATTCTCGCGGCATTTTGACCTACCTGCTGTTACTCGAATATCTAGCCGGGAAAATGTAGACTCAAGTTTGTACACTAGACTATAAATTATTGCTTGTCTACTGGGATGATAATCACGACCAAAAATTTGCGTTAATACCTTTAAAGTTGTCCTCAACGGCTCGGAATTTTGGTAATAAATTTTTATTAACGAGTGATTTTTTAAGAGCTATCGGAAATTAAAAAAAAAAAACAACAAAATTCAGAAAAATGCATGAAATCTTTATTTTAATCGATAGTACTGTCGATATAATTTAATGTTAGAAGATTATTTCATGCAAATGTTGTCCGCACCTGCGC
This sequence comes from Philhelius festivus, assembly GCA_963931855.1. Classification (NCBI taxonomy): domain Eukaryota; kingdom Metazoa; phylum Arthropoda; class Insecta; order Diptera; family Syrphidae; genus Philhelius; species Philhelius festivus. Next base: position 90,946,839 of record OZ007556.1, read on the forward strand.
CTCAAATGGTCCATCCGCTTAGTCCAATTTTGGAATACTCTTTCTAGCCTTTCTGCCGGTGTTTCACGAAAAAAAGCTTCAATGTTGGCTTCCAGTGCACCAATCGAAGCAGGCTTGTCGCTATAGACGTTTGTCTTAACATAGCCCCACAAAAAAAAATCTAGAGGCGTTAAATTGCACAATCTATGCGGCCAATCGACCGGCCCCAAACGTGATGTAATATGTTCACCGAACTCGCCTCTCAATCGGTCCATTGTTACGCGTGCTGTGTGGCATGTGGCACCGTCTTGTTGAAATCACATGTCATGCAAGTCAAGCTCTTCCATTTTGCGCAAAAAAAGTTTGTTATCATCGCATGGTAGCGCTCACCATTCACAGTAACGTTGCAATTCGCATCCTCTTTGAAGAAATACGGCTCAATAATTCCGCCAGCCCGTAATCCACACCAAACAGTGACTTTTCCTGGATGCATTGGTAGTTCTTGCAATGTTTTTAGCTGCTCTTCACTCCAAATACGACAGTTGTGCTTGGTCATTCATTCCATTCAACCAGAAATGAGCTTCGTCGCTGAACACAATTTTTTGATAAAAAAAAAGTGGATTTCGGCCAACTTTTCAAGAGCCCATTCACCAAAAATTCGGCGTTGTGGTAGGTCGTTCGGCTTTAATTCTTTCACCAGCTGTATTTTGAAAGGCTTCACACCTAAGTCCTTCCGCAATTTTCCACGAAGTGGAGTAACAGAGGCCTAATTGCTGCAAATGGCGCCGAATCCATAATTCACGGTCATCACTAACACTGGCCGATACAACTGCAATATTTTCCTCAGTTCGCACTCTACGTAAGCGTGTTGGTGGTTTAATGCCCAACAATGTAAATTTGGTGCGAAATTTAGTCACAATAGCCCGAAGAGACCTCAATAGGTCGATTAAACTGACCATAAAATGGAAGAAGCGCGCGATGAACTTTCTGAACAGAGCACGCATTTTGATAATAAAATTCAATAATTTGCAAGCGTTGTTCGTTTGTAAGACGATTCATGTTTAAATTATAGACCAAACTGAAGATGTTTGACAGTGACACAAAACACGAAACGTGCGTGAGCTGTCAAAACCAGTGTTGCCAAAAAAAATAGCAAACAAATTACTCATTATTTGTAAATTTTCTTCGTGCGTTAGCAGTTTGGTCATTGGTTTAAGTTCTACAAGCGAAGAACTGAAGTGCGAATCTGGCAAAGAATATGAAAAATTGAGAGTGCTGTCTCAGCAAAACAATGAAGAGGATTTGAAGTTTCAGATAACAGATCATTTAAGATGATAATGAAGAGTGTCGGACACAAAACGAAGCCTTGCGGTACACCAGCATTTATTTTATGAATATCGGACTTAAAACCGTTCAGAATAACTAGAATTGATCGGTCAGCGAAGTAATTCCTAATCCAACAAGGAAAACACTCATTTAGACTTTAGCAAATGCTTTTAATATATCAAGCGCAATAATCTCACTTTCTCTTAATTATTATAAACATTATTAACAGATAACTTGTGTCATTGAGAAGCTATAAGCGAGTATTTCTTAAGCTGGTAGTTTATCAAGAAATATAGAAAAGCTTGTGTAGTGGTTTGAAAGACACCTATTTCGAGTGATAAAAGGGATACTATTCGAGCCAGTGAATTTATTAAGATCGAACTTTTTGAGTAATCTTCCAAATGTACGAGTGTGAAAAATGTTTTGTCCCATAAAATCGGTTGTAAACTCAAGTAATGGAGGAGACATGACACTTCCTAAAAGCGTTGACTTAACTTCTTTGGAACATTGTAGTTTTTTTTTTTTTATTTTAATAACGTAACAGAACTTTCTAGCTTGCTTATTTATTTATTATTTATTAGCTTATTGGAATATAATTCATTAATTAATACTAACTTACAATAAACTTGGTGGAGGATTTAGGGAGAAGTACAAAATTCTTCTAAGGGATAAATCAAGAATATTCTATACTGTGTTGGTTGAACGTAGCATTCTTCACATGGGGTTAAAATGACATAAGATAGTGTAGTGCGGTGAGGGAGGCGGTAGAAAGGGACAGATCTTAAGTTTCGTGGATTGGTATTAATGAATAATAATTCTAGCCTCGCCTGCCGGTACCAGTGATAAATAGTATTTCAGCGATACTGTGACGTTGAGAAAGGCTCCGCAAGTAAATTAATTGCAAACGGTCTTCATAAGGGAGAACATGAAGAAATCAGATCAAGATATATTGCGCCATGTGCGAAGCGGAAGAATCTTCGCTGCACTGCTTCTATTCTTAGAATATTCAAGAATTGGTCTGACGTATGTGGTGTATAGATATTTGGTTACGTAGGGGTTAGACCACCGTTTGATAAATCCCAGGGACGAATTTGCTTTTACAATCAATATCATGATCTATTTGGAAGCGGACATTTAGTTCCTTATCACATCTTATCCCAAGATCACGAATACAGGAAATAGTAGGGTTGGGTTAGTTACTGAAGTAATAGGTTCTAGGATTTGATAGTAAACGTTTATGGAAGAAAGTCATTGATTGACATGTATTAACGTTAAGTACCAGGAAGTTTTTATTTCACCAGATAACACCAGGGAAGAATCACAAGAAGATGGGATTACTTTTATTATTTGAATGTCATCTGTATAAATAGAAAGATCGGAGAAGCAAATGATTCTGCTAACGTCATTAGTGGCGAGCACAAATAGAAGTGGGCCAAGATATCTGCCCTGAGGAACACCTGAAGAGGCATAGATAGGAACAGTCACTGCACTTCAGCACTTCTGAAATCAACTCCATATACACAATTAACGAAGTATGACTTGACCCATTCGTGCCAGTGCCAAGAGTGTCATGGAGACAAATTGGGTAAGTCTGACCTCATTTCGGTTTTCCTCAGTAGGGTGGGCCTTAAAATATTTAAGATTGCATCTTTTGAATGAACCTAGTAAGCCTTACTTCTTTATTATAATAGATAAAAACCTAGGTAAAGTTTTCAACCACAATGGACATGTTTAACTACGTGAAAATGAATGCACTTAAGCTCAATACTCAACCAACAACCGCAGTTCCCCTCATTAATTTCCAAAACTAATGAATTTAGCCGCTGGCACGGAGCTGCTCTATCTGCTTTGCAATAAATACAGTATCTGCATAAAATACCTGGATCATAACAAAAATGACCCCCAACAATAATGAAAGAAATTTAAATAAACTCTGGGGTGCTCCACTAATGATCCTCCTCCACTACCAAGCCAAAACCAATGCATATTATATTCTCAGCCCAAACCGTGCCAGCAGGCTATTGCCAGCAATTTATCCAAATCGGATGAAATCGTGAATGTGAATCGTCGCGGCTTGCAATCACAATCATGACGATGAAAACTACTCCGAGAGGATGTCCTCTGTCGGACTATCCGCCTATCAGCTATAGTGCTATATGAATTCCTACATATATGTATAATGTGTTAGAGTACTTGTGTAGATATTCTCGGAACGACCATCCCATCTCTCTTGTGCTTTCTAAATGTGGCTGTCTGAGGTTGACTTCAGGACTTATGTGCGATGGATTTGGTCAGATTATGATGTGGACGAGCTTTGAATTTATACGAATTCGTGGTGGTAATTCTGGGTTATGGCTCATTTTTTTCCATGGTAAACCACAGTAGTCGTTTTTTTTTTTTTTTTGAGGCTAGATACCTAAAACCCATCCGAAACTTGTAGTAAGAGTAGCTTCGTTTTGGATTTTACCACCAGGTTCTCTGCTCGTGAATGATACACGAGGGATCCGACATGCGATTTGACCATTAGTCACTGTTAGTAGTTGTCCAGCAACTGTCCCTGTCCATCGCTTGCTTCTGCAAAAAAACAGAAATGAAGCGTAACGAAATCATTTAGCTATGGATTCATATGTGTATGGTTTTTCGGGTTCTATTCTCTAATTGAAAATAAAAGCTATGCATGGATTAATTTGTATAACATTGCGGGACGGTTTGTTGGCCAACCGCAGGTTATTAGAAAATCCGGGGGAAATCAGAATTTGCATTTGAATTTTGTTATGCTTAGGGGTTGGGTTTTAGAGAGCAAGCGGCTCTGGGTTAAGAGGCAATTAGAATTTAGAATTCATTGCTGTACTGGATTGGCATTTAATTGAAAAAAATACGAAAATACGAAAAACAAATCTTTGCAGCTCATAGTCGACGAAGTTTAGAGAAATGTGAGCCATAATTAATGTGAAATGATAGTTAAAATTTGTTATGGTTTAGGAATCCATTTGGCGGTTGTTTTATGGATATCTGGTTGAGACATTAGATTTTCAAGGATTCGTTGGTGACAAAAACTCATAATAAAAATATAAAAAAAAACAAAGAAAATAGTTTTGAGTTTTATACAATTTTTAAACACAAACAATTTACCGCCTATTGAAATAAAGTGGTACTTTAGTCAGATTAGTTTAAAGAAGAAAAAGTTCATGAACCAATTCTTCCTTGTTTAAATGGAAGTTATTTTGATATAAAATCGCTATGAATAGTCTCATTCTGACAGGCGTAGATCTTAAGTTTCTTTTTTTTTCCAGGCATACGAGTATTTAGAAAAAGGCATTGATTGATTTTTATATATTTATATTCAATATCATTCAAAAATTTATACAAAAATCCGTTTTTAGTTTTATTGATTTTTTTTTTCATTTATTTTAGTGAATGTTCAAAGAGTTGAGCTAATATTGCTTATATATCAACAATTTTGAGAAAAATATTGTTCAATGTCAAAAAAAAAATATAAATTTCTACACAATTTAATTTTTACTTGCGACTTATAGGTATGCATTCGGAAAAAGAATCAAACTCGAAATTTTGATCAAATTTGACATTACGGTGATAGCGAAGACTAAAAAAGTGGTTCTCGCAGTTCTGTCTGCCTTTTTTTCTCAAAAACTGTTCGACAGGTTTTTTTAAAAGAAATTCATAAAATTTCATTTAGTTAAAGCTAGCTAATGGTTCAAAAAAAATTTCTGAAAAATGGTTATTAATGGTACCCCCCATGAAACCATTTTTTTATTTTTGATTTTTTTTAAAAACGGTACCACCGATTTTGAACATTTTTATGCTAAAGCTCCCCAAAAAAATTAATAGTATTGCGTATTCAAATTTTCCAATAAAAATTGTTTGGATTTTAACAAAAAATTTCAAATTTCTTATTTCAAAAAACCTATGCTCGAATTTTTTAAAATTTGACAACTAAGAGTATATTAAAACAATCTACAATTTTATTTTACGTGAAAATAACGGTACCCACCAGGTCAATTTTCTCCAAAAAATAAGTTATAAACACAAGTTTTACTATTTCTTTCTTATGAACGGAACAAAAATAAAAATCTATAACAAGTTTTTGAATACATAGATAGATTTTTAGATACTTGAGAAAATCTACAGCAAGTAAAGTTAAAAAAAAAATGTTGCCTTTTAATTTAATCCTTAAAAGCTATGAATAAAAAATGATTTTGTGAGGTTTCAGGTAATATAAATTTTATGTGCTTTAAATTTGTAGTTATAACAGGTGCTCAACTTGTCCTCCTTGGTTTTGTATGCATGCTAGAGCTCTGATTGCACTGCGAATATTGATGCTAGCTACTGCCTTTTTGTTGATGACTCTTCGAGAATATGCTCTTCTAATTCTGTACAGAATATTGAATTCGACATTTGGTATTATGTGGTTTGACATATAAGGGACAAATTAAATTTTAACCGATTGCTCTGAACATGAATTATCCGCAGCAGAAAATAAAAATGCATTTTCAGGAGTATAAAATAAAAAGCAAACGAAATATAGGGAGCAAGAAGATATTTGGTTCTAACTATAAATGAAAAGTAATATGATCTAGAATTTAATCCATTGACATCATAGGCGAACTCTTGAATTTTGATTATATTTTTCTTATTAAATCCATGTTTTTATCCAATTTTTAATTCCAAAGTACGTGCAATTCAGTCGCTCATTTATAAGAGAATATAATATATGTACGCAAATCAGGTGCCAAACTACCGCTTCAGTGACCGAGTAAGTAAGTCCCATCAGTGATCAAATGAAAATGTCAAATTAGGGTAATCGATTGCTGGATGATGTAAGCGGTAATGCCAAACTCACAAATCGTTTGCTTATTAAAACCAGTTATAAAGTTCGGAAGTTGATGTTATCTGTATTACAGATAAATGGTTGAAGCTTGCAACGTCTAACTATATGTAACAGCTTCCCAATTTCAAACTGATACTTAACGATAGAACCACCAATACTATCGGAGGAGGAGTTGCTATCTACTGCAGGGCTAGTTTAAACGCTTAAATTATATCTAGGTCTGGTAGCATTGGAATTGACTTTTTGATATTAGAAGTGTTACGTTTTAAGTTAAAAGAACTATTTACTTACTAAGAATAAAGTTTATTAATAATGTATTCCGGGTTATGAGAAATATATATATAAAAAGTTCAGGCAGGTAGATGGTTGTTGACTCGATGACTGATGGATGTAAAAAAGGCTAAGTGATTGGAATCGCAGATGGATGATAGTTGATTTCGTGTTGAGTATTACAACATGGCTTCCGTGGTATCTTCGATGGTATGGTGTGAAAATGGATCTGTTCGTTTTGCATTTTCAAGTGCATCATTCCTCCACGGCAATTAAGCTTCTCCGGCCTGGAATCGTACAACGGGTCTCCGAAAGCGAGTGGAACGTCTAGGAGAGTGAACTGCTAGTGTTGGTGGAGATGTCTTCAGAATTGTTTTCGATGGATGGTCAGAACTGTAATGACTAATAGCTTTAGTAATATTAGAAGAGCTACTTGCCTGATCGTGTGTGTTAGATAGTGGTTCAGCTGCTCGTCTTGCTTCTAAAAATGTCTTTGATGAAGTTTCCGTTTCAGGATGGCGGGCTCTGAGCTGGTTTTGGTGTCGCTTCCAAAGTCCCCGTGCTGTATTAACTGAATAAATTTTGCTGCCAATTCTGTTAACGATAACTCCTTCTATCCACCGAGATCCTTTTGAAAAGTTTTTGGCGTAGACAGGCTGTTTTTGTTGAAATTTATGTCGACATTGGTTTTTTAAAAAGGGTTTAATATTGCGGTCTGGAACAAGTTGCGAGATAAGTGTTCGGTGTTGTCTTCCATGAAGAAGTTCAGCTGGTGATTTTCCTGACTTGGGATTGGGCGTAGAGCGGTAAGTGGATAAGCATCGAACAAGAGCTAACTCTATGTTTTGAGTCTCCTCTAGTATTTTCTTAAGGCTGGTTTTGAAGGTGCGAACGAAACGTTCAGCTTCACCGTTGGATGCTGGATGGAAGGGTGCGCTGCGAAGGTGATCAATTCCATTTTGCTTACAAAAATTTGCGAATTCTGAGGAAGTAAATTGTGGGCCGTTATCCGATACGATAGTTTCCGGGAGTCCTTCGAGTGTAAAAATCTTTTGCAGGGCTTGGATGGTTGCAGTAGTAGTAGTGAGGTTTTTCATAGGCACAACAAATGGGAATTTGGAATAAGCATCGATGCAAATAAGCCACATTCCTCCCACAAATGGGCCAGCATAATCGATGTGGACCCGTTGCCAAGGGCGTTCAGTTGTTGGCCAAGATGTAAATTCTTTTGGAGGGTCTGATGCAGATAATTGGCAAACTTTGCACAATTTGGCTCGTGATTCAATTGAATTGTCGACTGTTGGCCACCAGCAATACCTTCTGGCTACTTGCTTCATTCGCACTACGCCCCAGTGCCCTTCATGAAGCATATCTGCAACTTTGGTTTGTAATGACTGTGGTACCACTAAACGGAGATGCTCAGTTTGAAGAAGAATTATCCCTTGGTGTTCCGATAAAGACATCCTCCTGTTGAAAAATGGTCGCAGATCACGATCTTCCTCCTTCAACTTTTCTGGCCAACCTGTTAGTATAAACTTAAGAACTATTTTTAATACAGGGTCATGCTTAGTCGCTATTTCGATTTCAGATGAAGAAATAGGAAAAGTATCTAATTTTTCTGAATACTCATCAAAAATTTGCATACACAAATTCTCCTGTTGCTTATCAAATGCTTCGTCTGGTCCTATAGGAAAACGAGAGAGAGTATCAGCATTAGCATGTTTATTGGTTGGGCGATAACAGATTTTGTAATTGTAAGCCATGAGTGTAATTGCCCATCGTTGAAGACGATTTGCTGTCATCACCGGCAACTTTTTATCCGGACTAAAAAGTGATACAAGCGGCTTGTGATCGGTTATTAATGTAAAGGTACGCCCATAAAGGTATTGATGAAACTTGGTTACACCGTATATGATTGATAATGCCTCCTTTTCAATCTGACTATACTTTTGTTGGTGTATGTCTAAAGTTTTTGATGTAAAAGCTATAGGCATTTCATGACCTTGCTCATCCAGGTGAGCAATAACGGCCCCAATTCCGTATGAAGATGCATCGGTAGCTAGAATAATTGGGAGTTCTGATCTGTAGTAAACAAGCCGTGTTGCATCTACGAGTTGCTGTTTTAAATTCAGAAAAGCTTTCTTTTGAGGTGATCCCCAAGTAAAATGGACGTCTTTCTTGCGAAGAAAGTTAAGTGGTGCTGCCACTTGTGAAAAATTTCGTATGAACTTTCCATAGTAGTTGACTTTGCCCAGAAACGTTTGTAGTTCTTTGAGATCCCTGGGATGACGCATTCCCTCAATTGCAGCGGTTCCTGAGCGAGATGGTCGGATTCCCTTTTCATTTATTGTGTGACCAAGGTATTCAATTTCCTCTTGAAAAAACAAACATTTGTCACGATTGACTCGTAGACCATGCTCTGAAAGTCGTTTGAAAATTTGTTCGAGATTGGTTGAATGTTCCTCATCAGTCGCCCCAGTACACACGATATCATCTACGAAAATTCCGCATTTGAGCCCAGATAAGATTTGTTCAACTAGCTTTTGAAAAATGGCCGGTGAACTACACTGAAAATAAAATCTAGGTATATATGATAAAAATCTAGGTTGATTTGACAAAAATTTTGTCAATATACGTCCAACAAAAAGTTTTATCAAATTGACAAAAATTATAGAATTTTGTTGAGGTAACAAAAAATATTTTGTTGTATCCACAAAATTATTTTGTTATGCTAACAGATAAATTTGTTTAAATAACATAAATATTTTGTCAATATGACAAAGTTTCGTAGAATTTCCAAAATTAATTTGTCATATTAACAATTTTTTTGTTGTATTAACAATTTTTTTGTTAGTGTTATTGTTTTTTTTTATTATTATCGGATTAACAAAAATTTTTTGTTAAATTAACAAAATTGTTTTGTCAAATTAACAAAATTGTTTTGTTATATTAACAAAATTGTTTTGTTATATTAACAAAATATTTTGTTGAATTCACAAAAATTTCTTGTTATATTTTGTTGAATTAACAAAATATTTTGTCAATTCAACAAAATATTTTGTCAATTTTACAAATTTCTTTTGTTGAATCCACAAAAAACAAAATTTATTTTGTCAAAATAGTTTTTTTTTTTTTGGATTTAAGTCCACAAAAATTGGCGTTTCGTCCCTACGATCTCACATGCAACCATGTGTGAGGGCGTATGGACAATACGCAATTTTTGTTAAGTTCAGTTAATCTTACATCGATTTTTTAACAAAAACCATGTGTGAACTATATCATACACAAAAGAAATTTTTTGGTTTCCTTACAAAATAGTTTTATCTATCTGATAATATTATTTTATCAATATTGCAAAAAAATTCAACCCCAAAACAAAATATTTGTCATTTTAACAAAAATGTTTTCATTTTTTGTTAAATTGACAAAAAAAAATTAACAAAAAATTTGTGATATTGACAAACATTAATAAAACAGATTTTTTGTAGATACAACAAACATTTTGTTAACATCACAAAAAAGTTTTTCGATGTGACAAAAATCTCTGTTTTATTTTGTTATATTAACAAAACTTGGTTTGTTAAACTGACAATATTATTTGTAGTGCATATTTTGTTAAACTGACAAAAAATCATGCTGGATTATAAAAATTTTGTGAAATCAACAAAATCATTCTTTCGTATTGACAAAAATTTTATCATAACGATAAAATGGTTTTGTTAAAGGTCAACAAAACGTTTTTGTCAATATTACCTAGGAATTTATTTTCAGTGTAGCAACGCCAAACGGAAGTCTAAGATACTGACGAAGCCCTATTGGTGTATTCACGACACAGAGAGGCTTTGACTCATCGTCCAGCTCTATTTGCAGAAATGCATCTGCCAAATCAATTTTAGAAAACCGCTTTCCACCTGCTAATAACTGAAAAAGTTCCTCTGGTCTTGGCATTGTGCACTGGTCGACTTCCAAGCTTGGATTAATCGTGACTTTAAAGTCACCACAAATACGAAGTCGGTTGTTGCTTTTAGAAACGACGACAATGGGGGCTGCCCATTCGCTAAACCTTATTGGTCTCCAAATCCCTGCATCTTCTAACCGCTGTGCCTCTTCCTTAAACGCATCCATCAAGGCAAAAGGGATTGGCCTTGCTTTATGAAACTTGGGTTTTGTATGCGGCTTGAGATATAAGTGGGCTTTTAAAGAAGAACACAACCCTAATGTCTTAGAAGCTACATTAGCATACTTTGAAAAGAGTTCTTCAATAAAACTATCAGATTTGGATTTCAACTCAAAAACTTTCTCTGCTGTAAATCTTTGAATCTTTAAGCCAAATGCTTCAAACCAGTCTAAGCCGAAGATATTGTGCCCACATGGAACATTAGCAACCAACAACTGAAGAAACTTTGTGTGTCTGTCAAATTCTACCTCTACTGTTAACTCACCTAAGATTGGAACGTTTGTGTTTCCATAAGCGTGGAGCTTACGCTGCGTTGTGTTGAGCTTTGGAGCACCTATCAGTTCGTAACCCGAAATACCCATCAGGGAACAACTGGCTCCAGTATCAAGCAAAAATGTTGCCGGTTTTTTGTTGAGATGAAGATCAATCTCCCATTGGTTGCCTGTTTGATATAATCCACCTTTACCTACGGTAAAAACGTGTTCAATTGCTTGAACGTGCTCAGACTTATTGTGCTTTGCAGTTTTATCTGCCTTTCCACTGAGACATACTGACGCAATGTGTCCAATACGATCACACTTATGGCACTGCGCATTTCCAAATTTGCATGATTCCCTAGTATGCGTCTTCCAACAACCTGGGCATGATTTTACCTTATGCTTACTACTACTACCACGAACCTGATTTTTACCACGCTGCCTGTTGCCACTCCTTCCTCTAAAACTCTTACTACCCTCTACTTTTACCTGGTTTACTTCTAAAGGTGACGTGCTATCTGCCTTTATCACTTTGAGTGATTTTTGCGTAGCCTCAAATGCTTCCGCAATAGAAAAAACCTCAGCTAATGTAGGGTTTGTCTTCTGAAGTGACGCAGTGCGTACAACGTCATGTGGAGTATGCAAAATAATGACATCTCTAATCATTTCGTCTATGAATTCAGTCTTGCACACCGTTTGTCCTTCTTGCACAACGCTTGTGCCTCGACAACAAAATGCACATGTTCGTGCTAGGCCTCTTAGATCGGCAACCCACTGTGCATACGATTGCCCAGCTCCCATACGACATTTCCAAAATTCATAACGGGCCATCGAGATATGTACCTTTTCTTTAAAACGTTCAGCTAATTTATCAGTCAATTCCTTGTACTGCTTATCTGCGATTTTCTCGCCTCCCAACAAATTTTGCAATAATTTATACACGTCTGCACCCAGCCAAGATAAAAAATATGCCTTTCTTTCATCATCACTTACCACTTTGTACGCCAAGAAATGCTGTTCCAATTGCTGCATGTAGACTTCCCATGTGCTGCGTTCTTGTGAAAACTGCTGAAATTGCGGCACTGCTCCTGTGGTTTTCGCATTATTTGATGCTGTTGTAAGTGTAATGTTCTGCAATACACCCAGGTACTCCTTTTGGGAATTGACCAATGATTGAATAAGATTCTCGAGTTTGGCCTCCATCGCGAAATAAATAGTTCGAATAACGAATTTACGAATATATACTTTTTTTTCTCGTCGCCAACTGTTACGTTTTAAGTTAAAAGAACTATTTACTTACTAAGAATAAAGTTTATTAATAATGTATTCCGGGTTATGAGAAATATATATATAAAAAGTTCAGGCAGGTAGATGGTTGTTGACTCGATGACTGATGGATGTAAAAAAGGCTAAGTGATTGGAATCGCAGATGGATGATAGTTGATTTCGTGTTGAGTATTACAACATGGCTTCCGTGGTATCTTCGATGGTATGGTGTGAAAATGGATCTGTTCGTTTTGCATTTTCAAGTGCATCAAGAAGTTTCTGATGGTAACTTTAAATGCCTTTTAGGTGATGCTTTTAATCCAAATAGAAACTTTTCACCTGAACGTTTTTTTTTTTCAACTCTTCGTGAATTCTCGGTTAATTATGAAAATTATAATTGGTATGTGTGAACTTCAATGCAGACTTTTTATGAGAAATATATATATAAAAAGTTCAGGCAGGTAGATGGTTGTTGACTCGATGACTGATGGATGTAAAAAAGGCTAAGTGATTGGAATCGCAGATGGATGATAGTTGATTTCGTGTTGAGTATTACAACATGGCTTCCGTGGTATCTTCGATGGTATGGTGTGAAAATGGATCTGTTCGTTTTGCATTTTCAAGTGCATCATTCCTCCACGGCAATTAAGCTTCTCCGGCCTGGAATCGTACAACGGGTCTCCGAAAGCGAGTGGAACGTCTAGGAGAGTGAACTGCTAGTGTTGGTGGAGATGTCTTCAGAATTGTTTTCGATGGATGGTCAGAACTGTAATGGCTAATAGCTTTAGTAATATTAGAAGAGCTACTTGCCTGATCGTGTGTGTTAGATAGTGGTTCAGCTGCTCGTCTTGCTTCTAAAAATGTCTTTGATGAAGTTTCCGTTTCAGGATGGCGGGCTCTGAGCTGGTTTTGGTGTCGCTTCCAAAGTCCCCGTGCTGTATTAACTGAATAAATTTTGCTGCCAATTCTGTTAACGATAACTCCTTCTATCCACCGAGATCCTTTTGAAAAGTTTTTGGCGTAGACAGGCTGTTTTTGTTGAAATTTATGTCGACATTGGTTTTTTAAAAAGGGTTTAATATTGCGGTCTGGAACAAGTTGCGAGATAAGTGTTCGGTGTTGTCTTCCATGAAGAAGTTCAGCTGGTGATTTTCCTGACTTGGGATTGGGCGTAGAGCGGTAAGTGGATAAGCATCGAACAAGAGCTAACTCTATGTTTTGAGTCTCCTCTAGTATTTTCTTAAGGCTGGTTTTGAAGGTGCGAACGAAACGTTCAGCTTCACCGTTGGATGCTGGATGGAAGGGTGCGCTGCGAAGGTGATCAATTCCATTTTGCTTACAAAAATTTGCGAATTCTGAGGAAGTAAATTGTGGGCCGTTATCCGATACGATAGTTTCCGGGAGTCCTTCGAGTGTAAAAATCTTTTGCAGGGCTTGGATGGTTGCAGTAGTAGTAGTGAGGTTTTTCATAGGCACAACAAATGGGAATTTGGAATAAGCATCGATGCAAATAAGCCACATTCCTCCCACAAATGGGCCAGCATAATCGATGTGGACCCGTTGCCAAGGGCGTTCAGTTGTTGGCCAAGATGTAAATTCTTTTGGAGGGTCTGATGCAGATAATTGGCAAACTTTGCACAATTTGGCTCGTGATTCAATTGAATTGTCGACTGTTGGCCACCAGCAATACCTTCTGGCTACTTGCTTCATTCGCACTACGCCCCAGTGCCCTTCATGAAGCATATCTGCAACTTTGGTTTGTAATGACTGTGGTACCACTAAACGGAGATGCTCAGTTTGAAGAAGAATTATCCCTTGGTGTTCCGATAAAGACATCCTCCTGTTGAAAAATGGTCGCAGATCACGATCTTCCTCCTTCAACTTTTCTGGCCAACCTGTTAGTATAAACTTAAGAACTATTTTTAATACAGGGTCATGCTTAGTCGCTATTTCGATTTCAGATGAAGAAATAGGAAAAGTATCTAATTTTTCTGAATACTCATCAAAAATTTGCATACACAAATTCTCCTGTTGCTTATCAAATGCTTCGTCTGGTCCTATAGGAAAACGAGAGAGAGTATCAGCATTAGCATGTTTATTGGTTGGGCGATAACAGATTTTGTAATTGTAAGCCATGAGTGTAATTGCCCATCGTTGAAGACGATTTGCTGTCATCACCGGCAACTTTTTATCCGGACTAAAAAGTGATACAAGCGGCTTGTGATCGGTTATTAATGTAAAGGTACGCCCATAAAGGTATTGATGAAACTTGGTTACACCGTATATGATTGATAATGCCTCCTTTTCAATCTGACTATACTTTTGTTGGTGTATGTCTAAAGTTTTTGATGTAAAAGCTATAGGCATTTCATGACCTTGCTCATCCAGGTGAGCAATAACGGCCCCAATTCCGTATGAAGATGCATCGGTAGCTAGAATAATTGGGAGTTCTGATCTGTAGTAAACAAGCCGTGTTGCATCTACGAGTTGCTGTTTTAAATTCAGAAAAGCTTTCTTTTGAGGTGATCCCCAAGTAAAATGGACGTCTTTCTTGCGAAGAAAGTTAAGTGGTGCTGCCACTTGTGAAAAATTTCGTATGAACTTTCCATAGTAGTTGACTTTGCCCAGAAACGTTTGTAGTTCTTTGAGATCCCTGGGATGACGCATTCCCTCAATTGCAGCGGTTCCTGAGCGAGATGGTCGGATTCCCTTTTCATTTATTGTGTGACCAAGGTATTCAATTTCCTCTTGAAAAAACAAACATTTGTCACGATTGACTCGTAGACCATGCTCTGAAAGTCGTTTGAAAATTTGTTCGAGATTGGTTGAATGTTCCTCATCAGTCGCCCCAGTACACACGATATCATCTACGAAAATTCCGCATTTGAGCCCAGATAAGATTTGTTCAACTAGCTTTTGAAAAATGGCCGGTGAACTAGCAACGCCAAACGGAAGTCTAAGATACTGACGAAGCCCTATTGGTGTATTCACGACACAGAGAGGCTTTGACTCATCGTCCAGCTCTATTTGCAGAAATGCATCTGCCAAATCAATTTTAGAAAACCGCTTTCCACCTGCTAATAACTGAAAAAGTTCCTCTGGTCTTGGCATTGTGCACTGGTCGACTTCCAAGCTTGGATTAATCGTGACTTTAAAGTCACCACAAATACGAAGTCGGTTGTTGCTTTTAGAAACGACGACAATGGGGGCTGCCCATTCGCTAAACCTTATTGGTCTCCAAATCCCTGCATCTTCTAACCGCTGTGCCTCTTCCTTAAACGCATCCATCAAGGCAAAAGGGATTGGCCTTGCTTTATGAAACTTGGGTTTTGTATGCGGCTTGAGATATAAGTGGGCTTTTAAAGAAGAACACAACCCTAATGTCTTAGAAGCTACATTAGCATACTTTGAAAAGAGTTCTTCAATAAAACTATCAGATTTGGATTTCAACTCAAAAACTTTCTCTGCTGTAAATCTTTGAATCTTTAAGCCAAATGCTTCAAACCAGTCTAAGCCGAAGATATTGTGCCCACATGGAACATTAGCAACCAACAACTGAAGAAACTTTGTGTGTCTGTCAAATTCTACCTCTACTGTTAACTCACCTAAGATTGGAACGTTTGTGTTTCCATAAGCGTGGAGCTTACGCTGCGTTGTGTTGAGCTTTGGAGCACCTATCAGTTCGTAACCCGAAATACCCATCAGGGAACAACTGGCTCCAGTATCAAGCAAAAATGTTGCCGGTTTTTTGTTGAGATGAAGATCAATCTCCCATTGGTTGCCTGTTTGATATAATCCACCTTTACCTACGGTAAAAACGTGTTCAATTGCTTGAACGTGCTCAGACTTATTGTGCTTTGCAGTTTTATCTGCCTTTCCACTGAGACATACTGACGCAATGTGTCCAATACGATCACACTTATGGCACTGCGCATTTCCAAATTTGCATGATTCCCTAGTATGCGTCTTCCAACAACCTGGGCATGATTTTACCTTATGCTTACTACTACTACCACGAACCTGATTTTTACCACGCTGCCTGTTGCCACTCCTTCCTCTAAAACTCTTACTACCCTCTACTTTTACCTGGTTTACTTCTAAAGGTGACGTGCTATCTGCCTTTATCACTTTGAGTGATTTTTGCGTAGCCTCAAATGCTTCCGCAATAGAAAAAACCTCAGCTAATGTAGGGTTTGTCTTCTGAAGTGACGCAGTGCGTACAACGTCATGTGGAGTATGCAAAATAATGACATCTCTAATCATTTCGTCTATGAATTCAGTCTTGCACACCGTTTGTCCTTCTTGCACAACGCTTGTGCCTCGACAACAAAATGCACATGTTCGTGCTAGGCCTCTTAGATCGGCAACCCACTGTGCATACGATTGCCCAGCTCCCATACGACATTTCCAAAATTCATAACGGGCCATCGAGATATGTACCTTTTCTTTAAAACGTTCAGCTAATTTATCAGTCAATTCCTTGTACTGCTTATCTGCGATTTTCTCGCCTCCCAACAAATTTTGCAATAATTTATACACGTCTGCACCCAGCCAAGATAAAAAATATGCCTTTCTTTCATCATCACTTACCACTTTGTACGCCAAGAAATGCTGTTCCAATTGCTGCATGTAGACTTCCCATGTGCTGCGTTCTTGTGAAAACTGCTGAAATTGCGGCACTGCTCCTGTGGTTTTCGCATTATTTGATGCTGTTGTAAGTGTAATGTTCTGCAATACACCCAGGTACTCCTTTTGGGAATTGACCAATGATTGAATAAGATTCTCGAGTTTGGCCTCCATCGCGAAATAAATAGTTCGAATAACGAATTTACGAATATATACTTTTTTTTCTCGTCGCCAACTGTTACGTTTTAAGTTAAAAGAACTATTTACTTACTAAGAATAAAGTTTATTAATAATGTATTCCGGGTTATGAGAAATATATATATAAAAAGTTCAGGCAGGTAGATGGTTGTTGACTCGATGACTGATGGATGTAAAAAAGGCTAAGTGATTGGAATCGCAGATGGATGATAGTTGATTTCGTGTTGAGTATTACAACATGGCTTCCGTGGTATCTTCGATGGTATGGTGTGAAAATGGATCTGTTCGTTTTGCATTTTCAAGTGCATCAAGAAGTTTCTGATGGTAACTTTAAATGCCTTTTAGGTGATGCTTTTAATCCAAATAGAAACTTTTCACCTGAACGTTTTTTTTTTCAACTCTTCGTGAATTCTCGGTTAATTATGAAAATTATAATTGGTATGTGTGAACTTCAATGCAGACTTTTTCGCTCTGATTCTAGGGTAAATCAACTAAAAGATGAAAATGCAGCTACAAGTTTCTCTATACTGAATTCAAATGCTGCTCGTTTCGGACCGAATGCCACCTCTAGTCTTCTAGACTTAATGATTGTGTCTGACTTGTACAACGTTCATTTATTCGACCAGCTTTCTCTGACCATGATTTACTATTCTGCACTACAATATAGAATTTTCAAATATCTCGTCTCCATCTTCATTTCAGTTTTACTTTAAATAATTATACATTTGATATATATTATAGCTTTTATAATGTTGACGATAAAGTCGATTTCTTTTAAAATGTATTGCTTCAACTCTACCTAAAGCATAATCCGCTGAAAACTGTCATGATAAGCAAAAAGAACGGCCTTTTGTTTACTTCTGAAGTCCTCGATTCAATACAAATCCGTAGTAAGCTGTGTTCTTAGTGGAAGCGCTACCCAATACCCATAAACTGGAAGATTTTCTATCAAGCTCGTAACCACTCGTCTTTTTTAACTGGCAGAGCTAAAAAAAGATATTTCATTTCAAAATTAAGGCCTGATCAAAATTCACGTAAATTTTGGAGTAGCCTGCGTTTATTTGGTGTTGGTAGAAAAAAAGTGGTTGAAAATTTTCCGGATCCAAATGATCTTAATAAAGGCTTTGTGGATAACAACTTAAAGTCATCTTGCTTTACAATTAACAACTCAGCCATTTATGAACCTCCTTCTGAATTTGAATTTGAAGTCGTCTCTGAGAATGAATTGGTCACGTATGTATTTGTATATCTTTTTTCTTAGATCAAAGTCAGTGGGTGAAGTTGGAGTTTCAAAACGTTTTATTAAAATGATATTACCACAAATTATACCCACCTTATATTTATAGTAAATTTTTGTATCACGACCTCTTTTTTTCCAAAATGTTGGAAGCATGCAAAAGTAATTCCTGTGCCTAAGAAAAACAATCCTTCAACTGCATCAGATTTTCGGCCTATAAGTATACTGCCTTGGCTGTCTAAAACTTAGAAAAAGTTTTGTCAAACCATATTTCAAACCACATGCGGACTCGTAACTAATTTTCTCCTTTGCAGTCAGGATTTCGAGCAGTTCACAGCTGCTCTACGGCTATGGTTAAGGTTCTTGAAGATATTCGAATTCAGTATGACCAAGGCATATTAACGCTTCTCTGTTTGCTGGATCTTGCAAAAGCTTTCGACCGAGTTAATCACTTTGGCTTCAGTGACATGTCGGTACGTCTTATACAAGACTATTTAATAATTCTTCTGATTCAATCAGCTATCTTGCTGGCGTCCAACAGGGTTCCATCTTAGGTCCTATTTTGTTCTGCATGTTTATAAATGACTTACTACATGTTTGCAAAAATGTCATGTTACATATCTATACTAAGATGATGCTCAAATTTATCTTTCGGGGCCTTTTAACGTATTGGAAGATCTAACTTGCAGAATAAATGAAGATCTGGATGAGATTCACAATTGGTCGCTGTGTAATGGCCTTACTATTGCCATCTCTAGACGAAAATTTAATACGAGCAATCTACCACCTATTTTTTTAGCACAATTTTAAACTGAGTTTTCGAGTACTGTTTTAAGTCTAGGCTTTAAAATAAATCTACCATATTAACCTCTCTATTGGACGTATCTATGGATGTCTTGGGAAATTGAATATGTTCTCCAATCTAATACCGGTTGAAACTAAACCGAGAATTAGAAAATCGTTGATACAACCAACACTTATTGACCATGCTTCCGTAGTTTACCCTAAACTGGATTCTGAATAACTACGTAAATTGCATGTTGCTTTTAATGATGGCTTGTGAAGATTTGACCATATTTCTCAATACCATCAATTTGTCCTACGATGCACTTTTGGACAATTCTTTGAATCCAGGTGTTGTATTTTCTTGCACAAAATATTACAAAGAAGGGCACCATCATACTTATATGAAAAAATATGCTTTGCGCAGTCTGATCGAGTAATGAATCTTATTTCACCTATATGCACAGTACATATCTAAATTCATCAAGGCTATTTTTTTGTATATGCCATTAAACTCTGGAACTCCTTACCATTGGTGATAAAGCAGATAATAGGAATATCACAATTTAAAGAAACGATTCTTAGTTTTTTTAATTAAAACTTAAAAAACAGTAACAAGAAATTAATTATGTATCAAATCTTTATTTTTTATTTAATCTTAGTAGTTTTAAAAATAAAGCTCTAAATTTGATTAACTTAGAGTCCAATTTTAAGGTACTATAAAAGACTATGTCTAATTCTTACGCCCGCTATGAAATAAATAAATTGATATTGATTTTAGCAAATTCATATCCAGTAAAAGCTAACGAAATGAAAAAGGCTATTTTTATTTGTTTCGATCTTGTACTCAACTTTTAAGCCATATAAGCAATCCTTCAATCTTTTGCATTTGCATACCTAAAGAATCTTTGCATACGACCTGCGTTTGAACCCTTCAAAGTTTTATTTAAGTTTACTATTAAAGATAGTCTTTGAAACTTCATATGTATAAAATATTTTTGTTCTAAAATAGTTTATGTTGCTAACGTGGGCTTCAAGTAATAGCAACACTTGCCCTGTAGTCCACCTTTACAACATAAACTTATTTATATAAATCTTTCTCTTAAAAAAATTAAAATTTAATAATTCATCCATTTAAAAACCCATAGCAAAAATATGAATTAAATTGTCCAGAAATGTTAAGTGATTGAATACTAATTAGGATTATATAAGCGCACAACATTTTCATTATTCGCTTATCTTTCAAACAAAAAATGAAAATACTTAAAATAAATCACCCTCGACTTCCATTGGTATTCTGTAATAACAAAAAAGCAATCCTCTTATGTAAAATAAAAAAAAAAAAAAAACAAAATTAAGAAACAAAAAACTTGTAAAAATTATTGATGAATATAAAGCAATGAGTTCTAAATCTTTTAACTTTAAGAAAAAAAAACCTTCACCGGTTAATACTTCTAATCTAATCTTCAACACCTTACTAAAACAATTGTTTAGAAATTAAAAAAAAAATTAGATACAATTTCAAAACGAAAAAAAAAAATGAATAAATTTAGAAACATTTTCCCAGGTTCTCTCTTAAACAAAAATAAATTAGTTTTTTAATCTTTTTTACATTTCAATTGTACTTTTTAAGTAAAAAAATGAAGAAAAACATTAACAATCAAAATCTGAAATTCTTTTTTTATATTGAAAGATCCGTAATTTTTTATAATGAAAATTTATAATTATGCCAACTCCTTAAAGTAATACAAAAATTGAATTAAATTAAAAAATGTTAAAATTAAAAAAAAAAAATAAAAAAAAAAACAACGGAATCTTATGTGATACGAGTGGTTAATCGAATTGACCAATGAATATTATAAAAACTACAAATTAAAAATAAATATATATAATCGTGTTGATAAAATAAATCTGTGCTAACAACACAATGTTAAAAATTTAAAATTTAAATTAATATAAAAATATAATGTAGTTTCATGAGGAGCATAAAACGTAACTTTTTTTTAACTTGTTTTACTTTTGTATCACCCTGGAACGGACCAGTCGAATAACTACGAGTATAATATTAAATCAAATAAAATATTGGTTCTCACAATATTTAAATAGAAATAAAATGTTAAGTGTAACATTAAAAATAAATATATCATTAGATTATAAAAAATACAACAAATTGTGTTTTTTGGAATTTGTGCATATGAAAACTTCCAAAAAATATTACTAAAACTAAACGAAATTAGATTATGTATAAATGAATTAGTTTCTTTTTAAGAATGAATAGAAATAAAGATATTAAAATAAAATTAGGCAATGGGGACAAACACACTTAAATAATACTTTTTTGGGGTTTCGTTAAAGTTTAAAAATGAAATTCTATAAAAACAAAAAAAAAAAAAATAAAAATTAAAAATATTATCTAGAAAAATAAAATTACCAAAAAAATAAAAAAAAATAGATAAATTTATATACACTCACTATAGTATATGTATATTTTAACGAACAATTGTTGTAAGTACCTATGTAAATTAAATGAATGAAAATATTGGAGTTTTAGAAACAAAAAAAAGAATTCAGTTTTAAGTAAAATTATGTTTAACAAGATGAAAATACTGTAACAGAAAAAATCGAATATGCAAAATTTAAAACAGGAAATAAGGTAATGATTATGAAATAAGAAATATATATAAAAAAATAACTAATACAAAAGAGAAAACTAATAATAAAATGAAATGTTTCACTGATTATTTTAAAATAAAAGTTTGTTTTATTTCTAAACTTATGCGCACATTTAAAAACAAGAACGGTACATTGAAATTAGAATGGCAATGATTAGATACAACTTCATATAGATACATAAAGGTGGGCCAAATACTAGATTCTTTTTAAAAATGCAATAAAATGAACAAAATTAATTTTCTTTCCATGTACTATGGCTTTATTAGTAAGAGCTAACGTTCCCATTAATTATGGAACTCAACGTCGTTCAAGTGGCTGGTCGTGCGCCATCAATTGCTGAGTCAATTGTACCTTATAAGGGAAAAATCCAAAGTGAAATGTTGAGCTGTTGAGAACGATGACGAGTTGATGTTTGTGAATTGAGTCTCACACTCTCGGCTACAGCAGCCACATTCTCGTCTGTGCGCACCATACGACGACGGGTGTTGTCCACTAGCATAACAGTCTCACGAATTTTTGCACAAACATGCCGACCGCAGGCTCAGGCGATGACGGTTATCCTTCATCTGTCACATGGTAGGGGACTGCGTTTTAAAGTCAGCAGGTCGAAATCTCTTAAGGAATTACCGAAACTAAAACATTTCCAATATGTCAGATAGCCAATACGCAGTCAAAGCACTAAGCTCATACGCCTAAGTTGGTATGGGAATGGTAATATGAAGGCAGGCTCAGCGAACTTGGTAAGAACAATAATGTCTCACTTCTTTGGATACCTGGAAATGTATGTAGATATCAAGGGAAATGAGGAGGCAGACTCCCTAGCAAAAACAGGCTCAATGACCCCTTTAACTGAAGCAGAACCCTACTGCACAATAAGAGAAATCAGGATTAAAAACGAAATCAAAATAGAGGAGGAGGCCAGAGGATGCAAAAAGTGGAGGTAGGCCAAATTATTTCTTGGGAACCATAACCAAGATCGTTTAACCAACTGTACCATCTTAATTAGGAACAATCTACAAATAGTAATGGAATTCCTCGCGGGTCATTGTAAACTAAGAAGATACTTCAGTTTTCTTGGCCTAGAAAACAGCTTTACATGCAGATTCTGCAATACTTATGAAGAAATGCTGGAGCACATATTTGGCGGATGCGAAACAAATGCATCAAAAAAACAAGTATCTGGGACGATACCAGGGGCCTGTAACACAAAGCTACAAGTCAACAGCCACTTGTAGGATTATATTAATCTTACAATTGTAGATTATTTCTGTAACACAAAAAAACTTTACACTTGTAGAAAACGAAAATTTCCCTACACTTGTAGGCATTCTGCTTACAAGTGCTCATTGAAAGAAAGATAAGCAACGTAATAGCATCTTAATAAAAATAAAATGCATGACTGGATCGCACAAACTTGCTCTTATGTAAATGTACTTTGGAATTTAAAAATTATGCATGTGTAAATATAAAACATGGACTTAATGAGATAATAATGTTCAAATGCATGGAATTGCCGTCTGATTTCCGGAAAAGTATGCCTTGATGCAAACAAAGTTTAAAAATGTTTTATTATTAAAGTAATTTTTTTTAAAGCCCAAAATATATTTTTTTCGAATATTTGTATATACAATATTATTTTAAACCTAAGGGGTTTCCTGCTGAAAATTTTTAGTTAAGATCCTTAGAGTCGTTAATGCGAAAGTCGAAAATCAAAAAGCCGTCCTATGACAAATATCGTTAATAACATTTTGCCTCGAAATTTGTTTGACCAAAATGTAGTCCTTGTGTGTAATATCACAACTATTTTTTTTTTTTTTTGTTTATTAAAATCGTTAGAGACGTTTTTGAGATAAATAAGATTTTGCACTACGCTTGTATGATGGGGTGTACCGTTAGTTTGAGAGCTAACAAAAATTTCAATTTCCCCTCTAGATAATCACTGAAGAACTTTAAGAAAATAGCTCCAGTGGTCTAGGCTGTAGATCGAGGTACATACAGACAGACAGATGGAATTGTCGGATCCACTTTATTCGTCTTCGCTATCATCTTAATTCAACTTTGATCAAAATCTCGAGTTCCATTTTTTTCCAAACTACTAACTACGAAGAAAAAAATTATGGAAATGCTAATTAGTTGAAAATATTGTTTTTTTCGTACATTTAAATACATCTTCTTCATCCTACAAGTTTTGAATCACCTGTAAGATTTAGCGGATTAATCAACAAGTAGGATTTAGTTTTTTTCTACACTTGTAGCTTTGTGTTACAGAAAGAGGGAAATCATATAATTTCCCACTTGTAATGTTCGCTCATTACACTTGTAGAAGAGCCAGCAAACTTGTAGCTTTGTGTTACAGAAATTTGTTACACTTGTATTAATTCACTTGTATTACAAGTACTTGTAGTTTTGTGTTACAGGCCCCAGGTAAAAGAGAGTGATTTATCCTCTCTGAAGGTACTCCAAATAATCAAACTCATTAAAGGGATACACTTGGAGGTAGAGATGTAGGGTTAGCAACTCATCTATACTTCATCCAACAAAAATATGCAGTACACGTCTTATGGGAGAGCTTTTTCAAAATCAGTAGCGTGCTATATTTTTGCACCATACTAAATTAAAAGAACTCCTCCATAAAAAAAGTGTTTGTGCGCCCGTAAATTTTCGATTGCATCTGACGCAGACCCTACGTCCTATTGACCGCACATCTGAGTGTGCACTGAATCGCTGTGGCCTTTGGCTGTTGGTGATATTTAATTTCAACCCCCATTAAATATTGATGTGCATTCAGAGTTACCCTTGTTCATTTGGTAACTTGTTCAGTTTTTTTTCCTTGGGTTTCTGTTGAGGTGCTTTTGATTTTAGAGCTTTAAAAAAAGGGTCCATTTGAAATCAACACTACAACAACCCTGTGAGAGCTTTAATGAGGGACAGATTTATGCAATCTACTGTAGCCAGAATGCGAGGCAAACGTCCTATCTTGCCCACACTGCATATTTTTGTTGGACAGAGTATAGCTCTGGATGGGAACGCAATAGATTCATAGGTCGCACAATGATATGAATTTTATTCATTTTAAATTGTGAAATATTTATCAGTTTGTCTAATAAATTTTATTTTTTTATTTATATTAAGAATTATTTTATTATTGAATTCATTTTATTTTCTTATAAATGAAATGTCGCAGTGCAAACCCCCTCTCAATATTCATTCATTAAACCATTATTTCCATCATCTTCTGTTAATCCCTTCTACCGCTCAAAAATCATTCCATAAAGCAAAATTTTAAGCAGCATATTGTTAAGGTATTAGTATGATACTACTTAACACTTTGATAATATTAAAGTAGTTTACTAACTCGTTCTTAATGTTAAACATTTTTTCACTAGTATCGTACTAAAGCAATTTCCTTAATAAATTGATTCTGAACACGCCAAAATGAACAATGACAGTCAGTGGCGTAGATAGCTTTTCGCTATGAGGGGGGATAGATCTAGTTCGCTCATATTTTTTAAAGTCTTAATAATTACAAAAAAAAAAAACAAATAACAAGACTTCATTGAATTCATTATGTATGCCTAAAAAAAATTATATTTTTTAAAGATATTGGCGCAAAATTTTAATTGAATTAGTACGATGCTAAAGCTGTTTTGATATTATGCTTGGTTAAAACAACGAATTTGCAAATTTTAATCGAATATAACATCATACTTTCTCTACTCTTTTATTAAAGTTAAAATCATCGAATACCTACTTTATTTTTTTAGTATCGTGTTAGCTTCATATGACCCTTTGACATTTGCAAACATCAAAAAAGGTTCGTGTACTTACTTTCTTACACGAAATGTCATTGTTTTAGGTGTGTTCAGAAGCAATTTATTAAGAAAATTGGCTTAATACGATACTAATTAGAAAATATTTAAAATTAAGAATGAGTTAGTAAACTACTATAAAGTTAGCAAATTGTTAAGTAGTATCATACTAATACCTTAATAATAGGCTGTTTAAAATTTTGCGCCAATATATTATACGCATTAATTTGAATATGAACTATCACTAAAAATAAATTCCTAGGTAATATTGATAAAAACGTTTTGTTAACCTTCAACAAAACAATTTTATCGTTTTGACTAAATTTTTGTCAATACGAAAGAATGATTTTGTTGATTTCACAATTTTTTTATAATTCAGCATGATTTTTTGTCAGTTTAACAAAATATGCCCTACAAATAATATTGTCAGTTTAACAAACCAAGTTTTGTTAATATAACAAAATAAAACAGCGATTTTTGTCACATCCACAAACTTTTTTGTGATGCTAACAAAATGTTTGTTGTATGTACAAAAAATCTGTTTTAAAAATGTTTGTCAATGTCACAAAGTCCTTGTTAATTTTTTTTGTCAATTTAACAAAAAATGAAAACGTTTTTGTTAAAATGACAAATATTTTGTTCTGGGGTTGAGTTATTTTGTAATATTGATAAAATAATATTATCAAATAGATAAAACTATTTTGTAAGGAAACCAAACAATTCTGCGCGTATATTTTTTTGATCATGACATTTTCTTTTGTTTATGATATAGTTCACATTTAGTTTTCGTCAAAAAATCGATGTAGGATTGACTGAACTTAACAAAAATTGCGTATTGTCCATACGCCCTCACAAATGGTTGCATGTGAGATCGTAGGGACGAAACGCCAATTTTTGTGGACTTAAATCAAAAAAAAAATATTTTGACAAAATTAATTTTGTGGATTCAACAAATGAAATTTGTAAAAGTAACAAAATATTTTGTTGAATTGACAAAATATTTTGTTAATTTAACAAAAAAGTTTTGTTAATTTAACAAAATAATTTTGTTAATTTAACAAAAAAAAATTTGTTAATCCGATAATAATAAAAAAAAAACAAATTTTTAACGATAACAAAAAAATTTGTTAATACAACAAAAGAATAATTGTAAATATGAGAAATTAATTTTGTAAATTCTACGAAATTTTGTCATATTTTTATTATTTCAACAAAATAATCTGTTAGCATAACAAAATAATTTTGTGGATACAACAATATATTTTTTGTTACCTCAACAAAATTCTATAATTTTTGTCAATTTGATAAAACTTTTTGTTGGACGTATATTGACAAAATTTTTGTCAGATCAACCTACATTTTTATCATATACATATACTATACACCTAGATTTTATTTTCAGTGTAGAATAAATATTGATATACAGTGCAGCGTTGCCGCGAAGGAAAAAACATAGAGGGCCATTTCGAAATTTTTTGAGGGCCATTTGACAAAAGTTGGGGCCAAATATTTTACTTACAAATCCGTCCTTAAGACATTAAACTACCATATATTAATATTTGTATTTATTCTTATTTATTTATTGAATGCATTTCTTAAATCTATGTATGTAGTAGGCAGCAGTAGCAGATCTTGACTCTGTCGCCTGATTTGATTTCTTGGGAATTACCTTAAAATATCTTAAAAAAATATAAATCACACCAGTAATATTATTTAAATATTTATATTACTTTTTTCATATTTTAATTCAATATATGAGTGGACAGCGAACGAACGTACGTAAATTAGTTCTTTTGCACATTTCTTTCAACGTTATATTACTAAGTAAATTATAAGGCAATTGTATTTATTTTTGATGTGATATATAAACTATTTTTGAATTAAATATTTGTATCTCTACTTATTCTTTAGTTTACCATTAGATTTAATCGTAATGTATAAATTTTGGAATAAAGAATTAATTGAATTGAACAAACAACAAGCGGCGAAAAATAAACAAATGTCTATACGATTTATTTAGTTATTTTTATTTCATCAAGCAGTTTTATACAAATAAAATAATAATCTTATTGCAAAATTTTTACGACGAACGACAAGAGATTGTAAGCCAAGAAGTTGACACCGAGTTTTATAAGTTGGGGTATGATGAATATTGTATGTTTGTAAGTTTTCAATCCTATTAGAATGAACTTGAAAAAATGGATCCCAAATTACACAGCAATACTCTAACGATGACCTTACATACGCAAAGAAATGAGATCAAAGATTTAAAGGATCAGTGAACTCTTTAAAGTTCCGATTAATGAATCCTAACATAGAGTTAGCCTTAGCAATCACAGTCTATATGGGATTTAAAACAAACAGAGTTTCGAATCAAAGATGATACCGAGATCTTTCTTTTCGTTAAGTATTGAGAGTTGCGTACCTTCTATAGAATACTGAAAAGGAATAGATAATAGGCTCCTAAAAAAATGATAGAGATTGACTCTTTGATACGTTTAAAAAAAGCTGATTAGCTAAATACCATACAGACAAGCGATGAAGATCACATTGGAGTAAACGAAAATCATTAATTGACGTAACACGACGGAATATTTTAATGTAATCCGCAAACATCAAACAAGAAACATTTTTTAAGAAATCAGTGATATCATTGATCAGCAGCCAGAATAGAAGAGGGCCCAAGTGACTTCCTTGTGGTACTCCTGATGTGACTTCAATTAGATCTGATAGTACGTCATTAATACCCACAAACCATTTTCTTCCGTTTAGGAAGGATTCAAACCACTTTAAAATATTTGAGTGGAAGCCAATGGATTCCAATTTTTGTATCAGTATATGTATGGTGGCTTACTCTATCGAACGCCTTAGCAAAGTCGGTATATATGACATCTGTTTGAAAACCATTTTCGAAATTAATAATAATCTGATTACTAAATATCCCATGTTGAAATGGGAATATAATTTCTTTAAGTACAAGCTATCAGACAATTTGTTCCAAAATTTTTGGTATCGAATAGGAATAACGTACGAGATTTTCCAATCATCAAGAAAATAACCCTTTTCAAGAGAACTATTAAACAATAAAGTTAATGGCCCCGATAGAGCAGCTGCCCAGTTTTTCAAAATGATCGGAGGAATACCATCGGGTCCTGGTTGCTTATCATCATTTAGTCCAATTAAGACTATTTCAACATCTTTTATACTTAAGCTTAAGTAACCGATATTGATTGAATTTAAATTTAAAATTGCAGAAAGGTTGGTGGGAATACTTTGGGGATTATAAACGGATTGAACAAAGTCTGCAAATTGTTGAAATGTATATGAAGATGTATTTCCAGAATATTGCATGCAATTGGGGATAACATTTGAACATTTTTAATCATTGATAAATGACAAAAAAATTACTGTTGAGTTTTAGACTCGATTCAGCTCGAATAAAGTAGTCTTTGTATTAAAATTTATTTAAAAAATCAAATTCTTTTTGCAAACGCAAATATTTTATCAGAAGATCGTTTGATATTTAAGTTACATAAATGCTTTGGTAGATGACGAAAGTAAATGACGTGAGAGAAGTCAACACGCTGGACGAAACTGACATGAAAAAAGTCAAATCATTAAACGAGATAAATGAATGAATTCAGTTCCAATTTAAGTATGGTTATTTTTATTTGTATGTGGTGGAAACACATTGTAGTGGCGATGCATCATGATGGTTTATATTTAATTTTGTAAAGCTTTTTAATTATTACTAAGCAAGATTTAGATTTGGGGGCCATTTCTAATTGGCCCGGGCAAAGGGCCAAAATGTAAAACAGAGGGCCAAATGGCCCGATCGGGCACTTTGTGGCAACGCTGATACAGTGCCTTGCATAAGTATAACCGCACCTGTAAAAATGCGTTTTGTAGAAAATTAAAATGGGAATGACACTTTACTATTTTTTTTATTGAATGGCATCACTAATCAAGTAAATTGAGAAGAAAAAACGCTCCGTTATTTTCTCTTCTGGTGTTTAAAAATTAAAAACAGATATTTATATATTGCATAAGTATAACCGCACAATGCAAACCTCTCTGAAGCTTCATTCAGTTATGTGCTTCGAAATGACAAGAAACAATGCCGCGTGGTAAACATTTAAGCGATACGGAAAAAGTTAACATTCAAGCTTTTCGGTTAACTGACCTAAGCTTAAGGGCTATTGGTAGGAAAATTTAAATATCCGATCGTGTCGTCCGAAATTTTTTACAAGATCCAGAATCTTATGAGACGAAAATAAGACCCGGGCATCTGCAGAAGCTGACACGTCGAGATAAGAGGCGTTTAATAAATGCTGCATCCAATTCGGCGCATTCTTTACCAAACGTTCGTGACGAATTGGGCTTAGGAATTTCGGTTTCAACGGTTTTTCGTGCCTTAAAAAGCAGTAAAGTGATTGTTCGGTGCAAAATGATGCCAGCTCCAAATTTGACAACAGTCTACAAAAATAAAATGCACGACTGGGTCGCACGAACTTGCTCCTATGTAATAGACTAGGAATTTTAAAACGGGATGTTATTAAAGAAAACTGAAAGGATAAAATGAATTTTTTTAAATTTGTCTAGTAGTAAGAGATAAAAACAGAATGCTATGCAAACATGAATTTATGCAGGAACAAAAATTATAAGTCGTTGTAGTGGTTCCTTAAAAAATAAGCTTTTATGTACAAAATTTTTAAAATATTTTTAAGAAAAAATTTTGGTACGCCAACCTTAAGTTTTTATTACTTTACGAATAAAAGTCTAATTTCCAAAAAAAAACTAGGCCGTTCTTGAGATATAGAATTTTTCAAAAAAAAAATTACTTTTTTTTCTAAAAATTGAAAAAATATTTTTTCTTAAGTTTTTAAATGCAATGTTTTTTAAACTTTTTAGGAGCTTCTTTATAAAAAATTTCGTTAAAATCCGTTGTGCCGATAATGAGTAATTCAAAATTCGAAAAAATCGTTCTATGGTAGGTACAGTAATATCTAAATTTAAATTTTTTTTTATTAAATTATAGATCGTAAAGATTGATCAAAGAAAAACAATTTTAGCAAAATTCTCGGAACCGTTTTCGAGAAAAATACGATTTTCGAAAACCATTTTTTAACATTTGTATGGAAGGTACCATTAGTTTTAGATAAAACAAAATTTTTTTTCTCAAATCTTGTAGACTATGTTAAGAAACTTTTATTTGTCAAGTTTGAAAAAAATCGAGCATGGGGTTTTCGAAATATTGAGTTTTCAAAAAAAAATTTTGAATTTTTTTTTAAAAAATTCAAAAAATAAAAAACTGAAAATTTGATTAAGTAATAATATTCAAACTTTGGAGGAGCTTTGGCATAAAAAGAATGATTTAAATCGGCTGTACCGTTTTCGAGAAAATCAAAAACAAAAAAAATGGATCCAGGGGGGCTACCAAAAATAACAATTTTTTGTAAATTTTTTTTCAACCATTAGCTAGTTCTAACCAAATGAAATTTTTCAAATTTTTTTTTTTAAATTCTGTGGGACAGTTTTTGGGAAAAAAAAATATTTATAAAAATTCGAAAAAAATCGTATGGCAGGTACCGTTATTTTTGGTCTTAAAAAAAACAGAAAAAAACGTCCGGGGGGAAAAAATTAAAACCCATATCTACCAAGTTTGAAGAAAATCGGCCTAGCCGTTTAGGCTGTAGTCGAACCGACAGACAGACAGACAGACAGAATTGCGAGACCCACTTTTTTGGTCTTCGCTATCATCGTAATGTCAACTTTGATCAAAATCTCGAGTTCGATTTTTTTTACGAATGCATAACTTGCCTTATAAATAGTACCTATAAGTCGCAAGTAAAAAGTAAGAATTTGCCCAGCAAAACATGAAATGGAATTGGAAAACCATAAGTAACATTCCATTAATTTACACTTAACTCTTGTTATTCCAAATGGCATAATCTAATGAATGTTTTTTTTTAGATTATTTTCAGTGGCGAAAAAAGTTTAATCTTGATGGGTCAGGTGGTCTTAACGGATATTGGCACGATCTGAGAAAGGAAAAAAGTTTTTTCCAAGAGGAACTTTGGCGGTGGCAGTTGTAAGGTTTGGGGGCCTTCTGCGACCGTGGTAAGTTTGCACTTGCCTTCACTTCTGCAAAGATGAACAGTTCAGCTTCCACCCAGGTGCTTCAGGATAATTTGGTACCCTACTTAAGACGATTTCGTCGAGTTCAGCATGTCTTCCAGCATGATAATGCCCCAATTCACGTTAGTCGTCAAAGTTTGGGATGGTACGAATCGAATAACATACATTTTATGGTGTTCCTGGCACGTTCTCCAGATTTTAACCCTATTGAAAATCTTTGGGGAATTTTGACCCGCAAAATCTTTGCCCATAATAGGCAATTATACAGTGTTACTGAACTGCGAGTGGCGATTGTGGAAGAATGGAACTGTATAGACGATTCCATATTAAATAACCTTGTCAACAGTATGTCAAAAACAATTTTTAGATTGGTCGAAAATAGGGGCAGCAATGTCGTTTACTAATTTAGCCGAAAATTTACTTAAAATAAAAAAACAGATAAAAATAAAAAAAGCGGTTATACTTTTACAATACAAAAAAAACTGTTTCAATTTTTAACCACCAGAAGAGAATTTAACGGAACTTTTTTTCTTCTCAATTTGCTTGATTAGTGATGCCATTCAATAAAAAATAGTAGGGTGTCATTCCCATTTTAATTTTCTACAAAACGCATTTTTACAGGTGCGGTTATACTTATGCAAGGAACTGTAGTAAGTAAAATAATATTAATTTAAAAAAATAAATCACAAAATAAAATCCAGTTTTCTGTTCTTTTTAGATAAAACACTTATAATCTGGTCTGCTAGTATAGGTATTTCGCTATGAATAGCTAGAGCAGCCAAACCATTCAAGCGATCCTGCAAATAAGTAAACATCCAAAGCTTATCACACTGTTATTAAAATAGACATATTTTTAATAATGATTCAAATTAGCTTTTTTGGCCTTTAGTCCACAAAAATTGGCGTTTCGTCCGGGTGATCTCACATGGACTCATCAGTTGACTTGTGAGGACCTTGTCAATACGAAATTTTTTTAAGTTCAGTTCATCTTACATGAATTTTTTGACAAAAATCCTATGTGAACTATATCCAACAAAGATTAGAATTGTAATCATTAATGTTGGAATTTTTTGCCCGTGGCCTGGCATTGAATATTTATATGAAGGTTTTTATAATACAAACTCTATATACTACTGAAATAAATCAGCCAAGTAGAAGACTTAGCACTATTATTGGACTTGTTGAATTATTGATTCAAATTAACTTTTTTGGCCTTTAGTTTATTTCAGTAGTATATAGACTTTGTATTATAAAAACCTTCATATAAATATTTTTAATAATCTCACTTCGTTGGTCATGCTTCTTTGTATTTTGTTTTATTCTCTTTACTGACTGGAGAAAGTTCTTTCGGGAGTTAACGTTGAAAGCGGCAGTGTAGCTAATATCTTTAATAAAATATATATATATAGCTGGATGGAAGCGCTTTTTCTTGCACGTTTACCTATTTTATCAATTGGTGGGAGACGTAAAAAAAATTTCAGAGTGCGTTTCTTTAACTTATTTGGTTCATGACTGGTTATGTTGAACAATTATCGATCCCAATGGGGGGGGGATATATCCCCCTGATCCCCCCCCCCCCCCCCTATCTACGCCACTGATGACAGGTAGTATCAAAAATTAAGTCAGAGTCATGTGAAGTGGACTTTAATAAAAGTGTAGAGAAAGTATAATGCTACGAGTATATTAAATTTAAATTTGCAAAATCGTTGTTTTAATCTATAGTTTCATACTAAAACAGCTTTTACATCGTTGTAATTCAACTAAAATTTTGCGCAAATATATTTAGGGCGATATTGAAACAATTTTAAATAAACGACTTCACGTTCAGATGCTCATTAATAGATTAGTATCCTTTTCTGTTGACATAGTATTGTGCTATCTCCTCACTGTTTTTCAATGGTGCTTATTTTGACATTCTCTTTCGTTCGAAAGTGAGTCGAATTCGTTGAAACTCAATTTTGAGACTCGGCGATTAGAATGTTAATCGAACCAATCGAAAGTTCACCCAATCAATAGAAAGTTCATTCATTTGCGAAAGCTAATTCAATTTTGACATTCGAAAGAATAGAATTTATTAAATGTCATTTTTGTGTCGTTTGAATTTTTCTGTCGAGTAAGCAACAAACCATGTAAGTTTTTAATTATTTCATGGAAAATAAATTACTTTTATTAATTTTTTTGTTGTTTTATGTTTAAAGGTCGCATTCCAACTGGACAAACCGCGAACAAAAGGAAAAGTTAATCAAAATAATGGAAGAATACCCGGAGGTATCAAAGGGTTTTTTTACCACCCGCGTTGATACGGAAAGAAAGAAAGCATCCACTATCCTTCTCCTCTGCACTTCTTCAACACCATCTTAATTTATAAACAACACAAATGCCATATTTTTATTGATTATTTTATGTTTTTATCCAAGAAATTTAAATTTTTAAACAATAAACAAAAAAATTACAAATAAACAAAGATTTCACCTTTTGGTTTTGACATTTCACAAACACTTCTCTTTTGTTTTTGATATTTTAGTGTGACCAAGTGTATACGAAAAAAAAATAAAAATTTAGAACGCGTCATGAACAACTTATTTTTTTTAAGAATAGTTTCAAAACAGCTGAGTTGACACAAAAAATGTAATAAATATGTAGTTCTTTATGGTTAAACTTTACTTTATAATGAAAAAGTGTATTATTTATTTTGTTTCTTGATTATTTATCCAACATCTATAAAATGTTTAGAAACAAAAAAAATGTAAAATGGTCATACTAATTCAAATAGAAATATAGTAAATGTCAAACAGCTGACAATGAAAATGAATCTTTTTTGAAGTTCATTTTATGCTATCTTTCGCAAATGAATGTTATTCGTTCGAATCTCAAAATTAAGAAAGTTCATTCGAAGGAATAGAATCATTCTAACGAATAGACTATTCATGAGAATGTCAAAATAAGCATGATTGGCTATAAATTAATAGCGGCCGCTGTTGCTCTTGACACGGTGCTGTTGCTGGTTCAATCTGTTCCGCGCTTTATAGAAAATATGACTTTAGCAAACTGCGTTATCGATTAAAATGCGTTTGCGTACAGATTTCGTTTCGGGTTTTGAACAGTTGACTTCTGAAGTTATTTTAAATGTTTTCGAAAATGGCCAATTTTTATACTACGTTTTCACCAAAAGATAATCCGAAATTTAAGGTAAGAGATTTATGTGGTGCGCACTAAAAGATTAAAATGAAGATTTACTTTGAAAGAATATATCAAAAGCAAATGGTGGTTCAATTTTTCTTATACAGTGAAAGCGAGAGAAAGAGTTTGATTTGTGCCCAACGATGAAAAATCATGGAGCTAATTTAGCACGATATGGATATTAGGTCAGTTTGAACTAGAGAACAATTAAGCCAATGAATATTTAACAAGATTAATTACTTATCTACTACATTTACGAAATAAATTTGTATGGTAAATCTTCGAGATTTAAAAAAAAATATGGTAAATCCACTTAAATCCAGGATTATCTCTTGGTGAAAACGTGGAATTAGTTTGAAATCTGAATGAAAAGCCCAATAAGATTTGATCAAAACCAAAATGATTTAAATTCATATTATAATATTTTGAAATTATTGCCTTCTATAAGTTTTTAAATAATTAGAAAAGAACTTACCCTTCACGGCATTTTGCCAAACAATTTAATATGTTTTCTTACTTGGAAACAACAAAACGACATACATTCTTGCAAGTTTATATAATTTATGGATAGATATATAATTATTCATTATGATGCAAAGCTATAACAGTTATTGGCTAAGGTACATTTTTATATTCGAAAACACAAACACACAAAATTACTTTTTAACTTAAAGGAATTATTCATTACTAAGATCATCAAAAATAGTGTCTTTTTTGTTGCTAAATTAAGTTTTTTGTTTAATAAATAAGGACTACTAAAAATAAAATTGTTCCCTAAATGGTTACATAGTTAGGAATTAAATTGAGGCGAAGGTTTTTTTCTCTTCTAATTGATGTACAATTGTAAAATACCGAGAAATACAGAAATAGAATATCACAAGGTAGAAAGTATTAGTTTCTTTTTTTTTCATTTAGCAATATTGATAAATAAAGCTTAGTTTACACATCAAGGCGAAGTGAAATCAATGGATACCATATAAAATGGCATCCAATTTCTTTACGAATAAAACGAGTTTGTTTGATAACTTTTTAATGAAGTCTCAGTTTGTTAACATTTAATTTAATTTAAAGAAAACAAAAAATGAAGCCAAGCGAGAACAAATGCGACAAGAACTGAACTGACAATGAAAGTTACTTTTGAAAGTAAATAGTTGTGTCATATCAGTTTAATTTATATCTCAAACAAAGAATGGTCTTTTAAATCTTAATTTCCACGACTGCTGAATCTTGTTTGTGAATAAAAACTTCACTTCGCTTCGAAGTATAAACCATGAGCTTGGATATAATAACAAAATAAATAATATTACAAATCAAATAGCCTAATTGAGCTTCTCTTTCGTCCGCCATCTTCATCATCACAACTCATTATTCAGATTCTGTCGGTGAATCAGGTGTAAGTTCACCTGTATCGTAAATAGATTCTCCTCTTCCTTCGCGAATACGTTTGAGTTTTCTTTTGAGGGTCATAATACCTGAGAGGATGAAGTAAAAATTTGAAAACAAAAATAGAGCTGGAAAGTTCATAACATACATTTTATAGCTTAAAAAGTTTTTGCTGAAGAATTCTCTGAGGTCGATGCTGTCGTTACACAAGCTGTCAGCTTTTCATGAGCCAATTTCACTTCATAATAGGCTTTTTTCAAAGCTTTAAAGTGGCGATGTTCACTTGAGTCCTTAAGAAGAATACACCTAAGAGATGAAAATGATTAAAAATATGGAATCAAAAAAAAACTTCTTAGCTTACTTGGCAGCCGATCCTTCACCAGAACAATCTATTGGTGAACTGTGATAGATTTGGTGGTTGAAATACTGCAGAACAGGTGAGTTCCATATTGAAAGACCATACCAGAGCCATATTACAACATTTAGCAGAATTTTGAAATTCTTTGCAAAAAGTGTTGGTACAAGATATTTGAATGGGAGCAAACTGATAAAGACGTGCGACCTGCAAAACACCAAAAATGGATTTTGATCTCAAGCTGTTAGTTGACTTTATTATAAAAAAATATGCAAAAGATGATTTTTTCTTTCGGTTCGGGTCTTTCGCTAGCTCGTGTTGCTTCAGAACACCACCAACGAAACAAGTCTTTGTTTTCATCTGGATTTTGTTCAAGCTGCTTTTTTTTAGGGTTCTCTTAATTTACTCCAGCTGATTTTTTAATCATTCTACATAAATGTACATGACGCAGCCATCGAACCGAGCCGCGAGTCTATACGACAAGGAACTTCTCAAACGAAAAAACTTTTAAGGCTCAAGCTAACTTACCATGATGCAATTCGCAGTCCTAGAAATACTTGATAAACCAAGCGATTTCGATGGGAGTTTTGTAAGGCCATTAGAAACAAACATTCGGTTATGATGTTGTAAATTCCCAAATTCAAATTTAATCCAACAAAATAATTTTCAAATCTAAAAGAAAGTAAATAAGTAAAATATTGCTATTCTATTCATTTATAATTTATAAAAATGTAGAACGCCATAACTCAAAACCCATTTATCCTGAAAAAAATATAGCTTCAAACTGACTTAAGGTAAATTTAAACATTTTGAGCTATGACATTATGTTATGTATGAAGTAATATTAATAATAATATATTACTTATATCCATTTATTGAAACTAATGCTATTGCATAAAGTGTCTTCGAAGCGGCTTCAGAAAAGTCACACTCCTTGAAATCCAACATCGCTCCATGAAGATAAAATGTCGTGATAAATAACGAGTAAAGTTGAAATTTTTCACAAGATTGTGATTTGTAGAAAATTGTATTTTCATAGGTGGGGAAAAGTCGGCCGGCATTTCGTACCAACTGTGGTGAGATCAAGTATTCGTTGTAGTAATATAGAAAAATTGTTGAAGCTGCATAAAAGGCGATATTCCAAATAGATCGGGCGAATTGCTTTCGTTTGTAGAATTTGACATTTGGTGATTTGAAAAAGACCTGGAATGTATTGGAGAAGATAATGGAAAAATTACAAGAAATTCATATTAATGGAGATATTTTCAAATTGATCAATTAAATAATAAATATAAATTTAAATTAACTGCACTAATAAATGTATAACTGTATGACGATATGATAAACAGATCTGGAACCAAATAGATACGACTTGTATTGAGCTGTTCGAAAGGTAATTCCGAATCCAACGAAGAAGAGATTCATCAATACTAAATGCACACATTTTCGGTAAGAGAGCTTGATGCCAAACTCAATCAAATGCTTTTGCAATATCAAGCGCAATAATCATACTTTCTCCAAAATGATTTAAAAATTAGTTCCACTGCTCGGCGGGACATATCATCAGATCACCAGTAATTAGGAAGTTTTCGTTCTTCAAGATATTGCTTAAGCTGATAATTAATCAGTTTTCATGACCTTGGAATAAAGGGCGACTTAAGTGAAAATGGACGATAATTTGAGAAGGAAGAAGATTCGCCTTTTTTAGGGACTGGTTGAGAAAATGATGTTTTCTATCCACTAGAAAAAGAGTATCTCATATAGAAAAATGTACGCAATGGTTTTGTCAGCATTGAAGAAAACCTCTTCAGAACAATGGGAGGGATACTATTCGGATCAGAGGATTTGTGTATGTCATGATCTTTGAGAACTCTTGAAACTGTAAAATTTCGTGTTTCCAAGTATAGCAGGAGTCATAACAATCTATTGCAGCGCTGAAGCAACATCAAACTGTGCTGCAAGCAAATTGGCTTTATCTAGTGAGCTGACATAGGGAGTGTCATTGAGAACGAACGTTGGGAACGAAGACGAAGTAGTTTTTGAAATGATTTTACAAATGACCAAAAATGTTAACTACCCTTCTGACATTGTAGAATTGTTTGCCTTAATTTTTGGGCACTTACAAATTTTTTCTGTGGAATATGACCGTTACAGGTCAAATATTTTAAGGTGGGACTGCGAAGTTTTCATTGAACGAAGGCGGCATATACAGTAAAATATTTAAATTATTATTGAGTTATATGTAAATAGAGTTCGAGGAAAAAAGGAAGGAAACCGCATAAACAAACTTGTTTGGCCAAGTAAAAATGATTATTATTAGTTTGATGCAATTGATTCTTTATCTACTATTTCATCGCGTGATGTTATTCGTTATTGTTCTACCAATACCAAAGTATACAGGTAATGTGTCAAGAAAATGTTGCAATGGGGCTTTAAATTGGCAAATTCAAATTTTGATAAGAAATTGATTTTTTGTTCACAGCGAATGGAATGCGTTCAAAAATTGATTTATTTTTGACATCGAATGTGTGCCTGAGTAAACCCTTATCCTTAATTTACTTTTAGTAGAGCTTGATGAATTTACCGAATCATTATAAACTGCTTCCAATTTTTTAGCAAATTTCCTTTGTGTTTTGAGCCTAATTTTCGGAATTGAAATAAATTATACAAACCTAAAACTACGCTTGCAAGCTGACAGCTGAACATTATTCTGGTATAAGAGCACGGAGGGATAAATCAGACGAAAATTTAGATTGGAAAAATTTATTTTAAATCGAAAGATATGTATATCAATTATTTCCGCCATTAGAATTCCAAAATTTAAAAAATCGTCATTTTGACAGATCTAAATCGAAAATAAATTGATTTATTTTACCAATGAGAAATCACATTAAAATTACGATCAAAATTAAAAACTGGTTGATCTGTCAAACGAAACTGGTTGAAAAATTAGGTTTGTTCGTTGAGCCCTGAAGTCACCCTGGGGTCGCCCTAAATCGTTTTTTGAAAAACCTGAAGTCACCCTGGTTTGCAAATTCTGTGTTTTTTGAGACCTGGGGTCGCCCTGAACTCGCCATGAAGTAGACCTAAGTATTTTGCTGGGGCGAGTTCAGGTAAAGAATAAACTGTCAAAAGTCATATGAGATTTCATATGTATTTCGTTTGTTGTCCTTTACCGACTCGCATGTTGCATGTTGCTTGTGTTTGCAATTGAATGTTTGGTGTACTCATCAAATGAAACATTCAGCAACAACGCAAAATTGTTTTCGTTCATTTTTAAAACTAATTTATAACAAATTTAAAGTTTTATCAGATCACAAAATTATTTTGTCCTTGTCAGAGGCTAGCTATCTCTCTCTTATTTTGACAAATAGCTCAATGAGAAAGCTACGAATAATTTATAAAATAAAATGAAGTCAAATAGCGCACACGTGTTTTATTATCTCCGACAATTTGGCGACGAGGATGCCTTTAATTAAAAGAAGAGTACTTGTTTTATATTGATTAAGCAATAATAAAATACAAAATTCATACAAAAAAATAAAATACGGACTTAATTTCTTTTTTCACGTGTATAAGTGCCATAACCTAAATTGTACACCAAAATGACAGAATCTACAACAATCCAATTTAATTTCGAGGGATTTGATGGCGGTGTCACCAAATGGTCACGCTGGTTAAAACGATTTGAAACAGCGTTGGATATATTCAATTGCGATGTTTCTAAAAAAAAGCAATATTTATTACACTACATGGGAGCTTCTACGTACGATGTGCTGTGCGACAAACTCCTGCCAAAACTACCAGAGTAGGCTTGTGTAGTTCGCGAACGAACTAGTTCAATGAACTAGTTCATTTAAGTGAACTAGTGAACTTAGTTCACATACCTAGTTCACTAGTTCATTTAGTTCTCGAAGAGCGGGAAAGTATATTTTTCGATTTCACATTTTTCTTCTATTTAATAACATTTATGTGGACCCATTTACAGACAGAGACAACAGAAGTCATTTATGACATGGCAGAACGCAGAACTGCTCATACTCACCTAACTCAATAATCTCTTTTTATGTTTTCTGTGGATGAAATAAGTTCCTATCTATAGGGAATTTCCATCATTTGTCGTTTGTTCTTGTCTTCTTTCTAGACATGGATCCTCACAAATGGTGGGACGACCGGCCGGCGGCGTACTATACTCTGTCCAACAAAAATTGTCAGTACAGGCCTTATGGGAGAGCTTTTTCTAAAGCAGTGGCGCCTGATGCACCCTCACTACAATGCGTTAGGAAAAATGCCACTAAAAAAAGAACAAGCCACTGACTTTTCTTAAGGAATTGTTCTTGTAATTCTTTGCAAAAAGTTGTACACCCCAGCACGACCGTTGTATCCCACTGCTGATGAGATACTATCAAGATCAAGAGTGTCAAGTGTCACTCAATACGATCGTGCGCTCTTTATCTACATCGAAACAGAGTTACCATTATCATTCTCAATTGCAAGCAAGGAGCTTTTTCAGTGGTTTTTATTAAGGAGCTTTTGGGATTTGAAGCTTTTGAGAACACATTTTAAGAAAATGAGTACGTTGAGTATTGTCGTATTGCTTTTCAACTTAAAAAAACGCGCCTATTATCTTACCGCTTGGTGTTGTGGGAAAAGGTAAATTGAATATTGTTTTCAGTCGTTTTGAAGCCCTACGCGTTTTTTACTCTCATTTGCGGCGATTTATAATGTAAACTACGGAATCCCTGTGAGAGCTTTAAAAGGCGACACACTTATGCATGGCAATGCAACTAGAATGAGAGACAAACGTCCTATCTTCCCTGTACTGACAATTTTTGTTGGACAGAGTGGCGCAAAATTTTAAACATTTAAAACCTACTCTAAATCAATTTTAGAATGGGAGTCGACTCTAAATATTGAGTATAAAACGAGAACCGACTTTTTGTTAATTTTAAAGGACATAAACTATACTTTAACTTTAAAGAGCTCGTCTTACTTTAACAGCAGCAAATAGCTAGTTTATCTTTTAAAAGTATACTTTATCCATATTGACAATGGTCATTTCATACTAAAGCAAATCGAAGAAAAAATGTTTACTGATGTTTTATTAGATTTTTTAAAGATGTTTTTTGTAAATAGTCTTAATAACTGAATATTATAAATAAGAAATAATCGTATGAAAGTGCTCTACGATGAACAAATCTGTAAATACAAATGTATATAGGTACATACGTATCTATGTATGCGCGCCGCCGCCGCCGCCACCGGCCGAGACGAGTATAGCTAAATGAATCTGCAACTTGCAACAACAAATTGAGCTGTGAATTTGCGATTTATACTTTATTCTACTACATCTAAAATAATGTAAATAACTTATAAACAATCAAAATCTGTACCGAGGTAGCATATAAAATGTACTTTTTTCGGCGAAAAATTATTTGGTTTAAAGTTGTCTGTTCTTTTTTTTTTTTTTGTTCTTGTAGTTGTGTGAGTTATGTATCTGTCAAATTAAGGGTTGTTCAACGCAAATTCGCTTAGGTTCTGTTGTAAAACCCACATCAGTTAGAAGAGTTGTCTAACGTGTTTAAAATTATGCAAAAGTTAGACGAAGTCTCCAAGGTAAACGACTGCGTTAAGTAGAGCAGGTTTTATTCCTTAAACGAGAACTGTTTAAAATTTTGCGCCAGTATAATTATATCCTCATACATACATAATTATATACAATTACGTTTTAAAAAGATTTTGTATTCAAGCTACTTCGGTTCAATGCGTGTTCCATGTTTTCTCAGCAATTGGCCAAATAATTAATGACAGACGAACATTGGTGAACCCAGTAAATGTCAAAATTTTGGTATTTTTGCATTCAAATAAGTAGATTATTTATAGCCGTGTTTTTTCCGCAACTCCATGTAGAATTGTAGAAAAAAACGACATCGGGATTAAGGAGCTTTTTTCCAAATAGACGGAAGCACAGTGTACGCTATGGCATTTGTCAGCTGTATTGACATAGCATCAACCAGCATCCAAAAACGTCACTTTTGACTTCTCTGAACAAATTATCGATAAACATATGTAATGTATAGATAATATTTTTTTTTTCATCACCATTTTTATCGGGTCTTAGATTAAGGCCGGCATTCACCGAGCGCTCATAACTTAAGAAGCTCATAAACCTATTCACCAAGCAATATTAGTGAAGATCTACGAGCGCTCTTAAAAGTTAGGAGTGGTCCTAAATAAAATATTTATTTTTATTAACTTGGTGTTTGGCTTAAATGTAAAATCCTTCAATTTAACTCAAATTTGGATGCAGTTTTCGCAAGCTAAGGTTTTGTTCTTATTCTTTATAAAATGGACTATTTTGAACTAAACTGAACTAAATTGAACTAAAATGAACGAACTAGTTCAGTAGCGTGATTTGAACTAAATTGATCGATCACTCAAATGAACTAAATTGCCCAACTCTATACCAGAGGATTCAGAATACGGCGAAATAACTAATATTTTAAAAGAGCATTTCGACCCGACACCGAATGAGATTCTCGAAAATTATCGTTTCCACTTAAGGAAACAAAAGGAAGGTGAGACATGTGCAGATTTCTTAGTGGCTCTAAAACGTTTGTCGGCAAATTGCAATTTTGGATCATACTTAAACACAGCTCTACGAAACCATTTTGTGTTTGGACTAATAAACCAAAAAATTCAGAGTCGTCTACTCGAAAAAAGCAACTTGAATTTGGAAACGGCAGTGAACACAGCCAATGCGTTTGAGACAGCTGAAAAGGGAGGCATAGAATTACACCAGCACATGTCGAGGTCAAGCATTAACGAAATCCAAGAAACAGTCAATACATTTGGTGATAAACGTAAGGACACAAAAAAATCCGAGAGGAATGTGGGCAATAAAC
The DNA here is from genome assembly GCA_963931855.1 of Philhelius festivus. Taxonomy (NCBI): domain Eukaryota; kingdom Metazoa; phylum Arthropoda; class Insecta; order Diptera; family Syrphidae; genus Philhelius; species Philhelius festivus. The sequence goes on from OZ007556.1 coordinate 90,990,250, forward strand.
AGCCATTTACAAGAAAATGTTACCGCTGCGGTAGTTCATCTCACTTGGCGAACCAATGTAGCTATAAGGAAGTGGTTTGCGGATTTTGCAAGACAAAAGGACACCTTCGTAAAGTTTGCTTGAAGGAAAAGCGCCAAGTTAACCAGGTTGCAGAAGAAGATGATATTTCGACCGATAATGTCTTTGTAGATGAGCTATTTCAAATATACGAAGGAAGGGTAAACAATATAAAAAATGACACATTATACTTAAATCGTTCCAAATTATTTTGTAACCTTAAAGTTAATAATTCCTTTTTAAATTTTGAAATTGATACAGGTGCACCGGTGACGATCGTGAGCTTGGTTGATGCGGAAAGGCACTTTGGTGATCTGGTTATACATAATAATGATACTTTGTTATACAGCTATTGCAAAACTCCATTGGATTGTGTGGGGTACATCATGGTTAATGTCGCAACATCTACAACTAACCACCGTGTTAAAATGTATCTAGTGCGAGCGAATAGAAAGCCCTTACTAGGACGTGAATGGCTCCGCACGATAAGACTCGACTGGGATCGGATCATCGCCGACCAACTACAAAATCCGGGATTGGATGTAAGCAATATTCATGCAGAGAAATTCAAGGATACAAAGCTTAAAAACATTGTGAGTAAGTACAAAAGTTTATTTTTGCCTTCTACTGGAAAAATTGTAGGACACCAAGCTAGACTACACGTAAAAGAAAATGCCATCCCTAAATTCTTTAAGGCTCGAAGGGTACCATTTCCATTAACCGAAGCTGTAGAGAAAGAAATCAAAAGACAGGTAGAGGAAGGGTTGTTAGAAAAGGTGGACACAAGTGACTGGGCAACACCCATTGTCGTTGTACGGAAAAGAAATAACGAAATACGAATGTGTGGGGATTACAAAATCACACTTAACCCTGCACTAAGAGTGGATGAACATCCGTTACCAACCGTTGAGGAAATGTTCAGCACAATGGCGGGGGGAAAAAAATTTTCTAAAATTGATCTATCTAAAGCTTATTTACAACTGGAAATCCACCCAGAAGATAGGCACTATTTAACAATTAACACGCCATTGGGGTTGTTTCAACCAACGAGAATGATGTATGGGGTAGCATGCGCACCGGCGAAATGGCAGCGTTTCATAGAGATGGTTTTGCGTGGTATTAAAGGAGTCTCCGTTTTCTTAGATGACATAAGAATTACCGCAGATACCGATGAATTACATTTGGAACGAATTAACGAGGTCTTAAAACGCCTAAATAATTTCAACATGGGAGTAAATTGGGCGAAATCAGAGTTTATGAAGAACGAAATTGAATACTGTGGTTATATAATTGATAAAAATGGCATTAAGAAAGGGGATACAAAAGTAGAAGCGGTACAAAACATGAGACGACCAACAAATAAGGACGAAGTTCGTGCATTGGTTGGACTTATCAATTACTACGGTCGCTTTATAAAAGACTTAAGTACAATTCTCTTTCCGATTAATAGACTTTTACAAAATAAAGTACCTTTCGTATGGGACTTAAATTGCGAAAAATCATTTATAGAGGCAAAAAGACAAATACTATCTGATACTGTACTAACACATTATGACTCTGCGCTGCCTGTGGTATTGGCAGTTGATGCAAGCCCTTATGGAGTGGGGGCGGTATTAAGTCATTTATATCCCGATGGGTCAGAAAAACCTATTCAATTCGCGTCACAAACATTATCTTTGGTACAACAGCGATATAGCCAAATCGATAAGGAGGCTTACGCCATTATTTATGGTATCCGCAAGTTTTATCAATATTTGTACGGACGGAAGTTTATATTGGTTACCGACAACAAGCCAATATCTCAAATATTTTCTCCACAAAAAGGTTTACCAACTCTATCGGCGACTAGAATGCAACATTACGCAATATTTTTAGAATCATTCGACTTTGAAATCCGTTTGAAAAGATCCAAAGATAATGCCAACGCAGATGCTGTGTCCAGACTACCTATTCAAGACATCAACAATAACGTAGAAGAAGTGGATATAATTGAGAATGAGTGTTTGGAAAACTTACCAATCCATGTATCTGAATTGAGAGATGAGACGAGGAAGGAAGATGAAGTACGCCTTCTTCGTGAAAGTTTAAAACATGGTCGAGAATGCGACAGTACGCATCGTTGGGGTATTCGACAAACTGAATTCACCTTACAACAAGGCTGCATATTACGAGGGATCCGTGCATATATACCCAAAAGCTTAAGGAAACGTGTACTTGATGAACTTCACTCAGCCCACTTTGGTACAACGAAAATGAAGTCTCTAGCACGTGGTTACTGCTGGTGGAATGGGATGGATAATGATATAGAGAAATTAGTTGAAAATTGTGGAGATTGCCAGTCCACAAGAGCACAACCAGCCAAAATATTACCGGTTCATTGTTGGAGTACACCTTCGAAACCCTTTGAACGCGTGCATGCTGATTTCGCAGGACCTTTATTAGGAAAATACTTATTCATTTTAATTGATGCCCACAGCAAATGGCCTGAAGTACATGTTATACCTAATATTACAACAGAAACCACGATTCAAACTTGTCGAAGTATTTTTGCTACGTTTGGTACGCCAAAAGTGTTTGTCAGCGATCATGGATCCCAATTTAATTCTAAAGGTTTTCAAGTATTTTTGAAAAATAATGGAATAACGCACAAGCAAGGTGCACCATATCATCCGGCTACGAACGGACTCGCTGAACGCTTTGTACAAACAATAAAAAATAAGCTGAAAGCTGCTAAATGCCAAACAAGCGATTTAAAAGCTGCAATTTCAAAAATCCTATTTGCATATCGCCGAGCCATTCACCCAACGACGGGTAAGTCACCAGCGATGCTTATGTTTGGCCGTCAAATTCAATCTCGGCTAGACTTATTCATTCCCAAAGAGATGGGAGTTGTTTCTGAGCGCCCAGTTATAAAAAAACAATTTTCAGTGGGAGAAAGAGTGGCCGTCAGAGATTATTTATCGAACGACAAATGGAAATTCGGAAGAATTACAGCAAGACAGGGTGAGCTACACTACGAAGTTAAATTAGATGATTGTAGAGTTTGGAAACGACATGCTGATCAAATTCGAAGAATTGGGAATCAAATACAAATTCCTGCTGATGACCCTCATCGTAATATACAAATTCCTGCTGATGACCCTCATCCTAATATCCCAGAACCGGAAGAAATCCCTCCCAGAACAGAAGAAGGTACACCACAGCTGCAAGATTCCTCTTCACCAAATCAGACCAAGCCAACATCCAACGAAGCGTCGCGTGATATCCCAGGCACCATAACTGTTCCACCAAGCATGCCAGCACCATCACCTCCTTGCGAATCGATCGTCACCAAGACACCAGGTAACATTAACAACACTCCAAATGACACTCAAACACTTCGTTTAAAAAGGACAATTCGTCCACCCGAACGTTTTAAAGATTTTGCAATGTAATAACAAAATAGTTCCTATCGACATTTAAACTTTCTTATTTATTATTAATTAAGTTTCTATAAACAAAATATGTATTATCTATAAAATTAATAAATTCAAGAGCGTTATTTAAGTTTTCAAGATATATACTCGTATATATTGTCTATTAAATGTATTAACTGAAGAAATATTATTATTTAAACTTTTCTTTAAACAAAATAATTATGTATTATTTATAAATAAAATGAATTTAAGAAATATTATGAGGGGAAGAGGTGTCAGAGGCTAGCTATCTCTCTCTTATTTTGACAAATAGCTCAATGAGAAAGCTACGAATAATTTATAAAATAAAATGAAGTCAAATAGCGCACACGTGTTTTATTATCTCCGACAGTCCTGCTTTTAGTTGTCAAGAAAACAGTTGACAGCCCTTGGGTGTTTTTTTGAAAACCGAAAACCCCATTTTTTGTTGACAACTCTGAGGGTTGTCAAGAAAACCTGGGTCAACCCTGGGTAAAGTTCAACGAACAAACCTATTAATTAGAATGAATCAAAGGAAAATTTTTGATTGTATTGAATTTAGTGAAAGAAATATTAGCACTAAGAAAATTCATACAATTTTCAAATCAAATTCTCATTAATATTTCCAAATTCAGCTGTTTTTGAAATTAAGCTTTCATTTTATTTATCTCAAGGAAATAAGTTGAAAAAAAGTTACAAAAATTAACTTTCCGTCACTTCGAGTTTGAGTTTAGCATCAACTTTATAACGTTAAAATTTTAATCGAAATCACTATTCTGAATTAAAGGAAAACGAAAGCGCTTCTGCTTTTATTTGCTCCAAAGAAAATTTGGCTTCTGAATACATTCTATCAAGTAATTTACCATCAATTCATTTCTTTTTTATATTTCAAATCGTATGATAACACATTAAATTATGCAAAAGCAATCTTTTCCTGATCGCCATAACCGGGCACTTAAGGGCCAGTTACACCTTTCATTAAAACGCTATTTGAATTTCAATTTTTACACCATTTAACAAACTATATTGGCTTATTTTGTTGTCAGTATGAAGATAATGAGTTATAGAAATTTGTTTACTCTAAAAAATCCTTAATTGTGATTAAAAGTTTCTTTTAAATCCAATTTTATCATCTCATTCGGGGCCGGTTATAGCTTTTAGGAAAAAATTAATGCAATCTGCAACAGTTAAACCTAAAATAGCATAATGCTGCTGGTGAAAATGAATGAAAGAAAAACAGCTTTCTAATTGTCAGAATTTTCCTATTCGCTATATGCGACGATTTTTGTTTTTAACCCAGAGTTTCACAGTGAGAGTTTAAATTTAAGTTCAGCTGAACCTGAACTCGAGTTTAAATTTGAAGTTCAACTTGTCCGGTTTCACAGTCTTATATGAATTTCAGTTCTATTGAACGTAGATTACGTAGAATAGTGTCGTTTAACTTAAACTATAGAATGAACTCTGTTCAAGGTTTTAATGAAACTGTGAAACCAAATTTGTTGTTGAACTGAAGTTTAAACCAAAAGTGGAGTTTAAACTCCCACTGTGAAACTGGGGATAAGACGATTAAACAAACTACGATGGCTTTAATTGGTACCAAACTGAAGATAATGAGTTCTAGAGATTCTAAATTCTGATTTAAAATTTTTTTAAATACACTTTTATCAATTCACTGATAGAAATCAATTTCAATGAAAAACTGAATTTCGTTTCTTAAAAAACAATCGTCCCACTGAATGTGTTCGATTCTCTTTCTATGAATATGCGCACATAGATTCAATTCTTCTACATAGCTTCATAATTTCATTATTCAAGTCCACACGGCACATCCGTGTGCGCAGGTCCATTCACGCAGCTGAATGTAAAGACTGCAGTCTTTTGGGTACTTTAGTCAATTGAATAAAAATACTGCTTTGCAAAAGTCTTTTAACTTACTAAAAGACTTTAACTATAATACTACAGTCAGCACACATTTTTAATAGTCTGACTGTGCAGTTAAAGAAAGCAGTCAATTGACTGTAAGTTAATTGACTGCAGTACTTTTTGACTGGTTCCAGTATTTTATTCATTACAAAGTCCTCGGTACTTTTACGGTTTGGCAGATATTCAAAAAGTCTTTTAACTGCAGTCAATTAACTGTAAGTCTTCTAATTATTTTTTAGTCTTTCGAATTTCAATACCATTTTTACTTTATTTAGATTATAGAAACGTCAAGTTATTCATTCGTTAAAAATAAATATAAGACAAGAACCACATAAAACATAATAATTGTATGAAAGATGAATTATTTTGAAAAGAAATATAATTAAAATACAATACAGCAATAGATATAAGTTGACAGTTGGCATACTTTATCTTTTTAATAAGTCTTGGAATAGTGATTTTTTCTCCCAAAAGTTTGTTTTTATATAGTTGAGACCTAGTCTTTCTTCAAATAAAAGCAAGCGCATGTGTATTCGTCGTCCTCTTGTATGGGTGATTCTACAAACGATGGAATTTTCAGCGGCCAAGAAATATTTTAAAATCCGTTCAATTATTTAGTCCGTTCAATTATTTACCTGGCCTAACAATATTATTAGGGTGAAAATATCAAAAACTAGGATATCGATCGAGTTTCCAGTACTGGCAATTTGAAGTACCAAGTCCCTTACAATAAAATCGTGGTGCAACTCGATTCTGTTTCTTATGTTAGTATTGTGAAAAAGACATTTGTGCAAGGAGTCGTGGATTGTCAGTTTAGTTTATCAGTACTCTGGTGAGGTTTTACAAAACAAATTTGTATGTGAGTAGGCATATTTGGTTTAATAAAACTGTATATTATATATTATATTTTTTGTTTTTTTAAGTAAAACCTCAATATCTTTTTTCCGCAATACCATTAAAAACCTCAGTCCCCTGGCTAATAAATGAACAAATGATATTTTATTCAGAAACCTGAGAAATTTTTAGTTATGTTGAACTTCGAACTTCATTGCGAAATATTTTTAAAATTTGTAAAAAGAATATAATTTCTTTTAAATTGATTCTAAAAAGAAAAAAAAATATTTAATTATAATATATTATATTCTTATAATAAAATGCTAAGTTGTATGTATTAACCATGAATTTGTATGTTTATGAAGACTAATTAAATTTAATTACTATATTTCAATGTGTACCCAAGAGAAAATACAAAAAAAATAAAGATTTATTCAGTCTCCTTAAAAAAAAACTCAATTCCCTGAACATCCTTTTTCAAAACATGTCCTTAAAATCGTCATTTTTTATTTTTTTGACTGGCCGCTTTCAACAATACAAAGAGACGTTCTAATGATCAACTAGAACAACTTTTACGTCTTTTGGCTTCCAAAAATGTCGTGCCGAAATTTGTTACATTTTATTCCATTGTTTGAAGAATCACCCAGTATCCATCATGTACCTACTAACATATTTTGTAGCGTCTCATAATCATAACAGGTAACAGCTAACAAAGTAAAAATAAAAAAAGCACTGCATCCTCAAACTATCGGCTTTTACAATACGAGACGTTTATTCAAGACAAAGTGTAGGATTCATCAGTCATTTCAAATTTATATTTTGAAAATAATGTAGGAGTCTGAACAATTTTAGTCAAATGACTGAAAAGTAGTCACAAGACTTACAGTTAATTGACTGCAGTTAAAAGACTTTTTGAATATCAGCCAAACCGTAAAAGTAGCGAGGACTTTGCAATGACTAAAATACTGGAACCAGTCGAAAAGTACTGCAGTCAATTAACTTACAGTCAATTGACTGCTTTTTTTAACTGCACAGTCAGAATATTTGCACTGACTGTTAACTGGTTTGTTATAAAGTTAAAGTACCTAGCACAGTATTAACTTACATTCGAATCAATAAGTCAATTAACTGCGACTTAATTGAAAAGTGATGCAATCTTTACAGCTCTGCATTCACGGACATGATTTTTTTCACTGATAGTAATATTAAATATTTTTTTTTTATATTATACGCGCACTCCTATCGGTGATTGATAACAACCAATTCTATGTATTTGAGGTTAGAGTTGATCATTGAAAGCAAAACTTATTTGCTAAAGTAAAATATATAGTTGATTAGCTTCATTTGTATACCAAACATTCTCAATATTCATAGTTTAACTACCCCAAAAAGTGAAAACAAAATTTTGGTTTTGGATGGTTTTCAATGATAGCTACAACTAGGGCCTAAGAGGTTAAATGGAATTTTTTTCGAATTTTAATTCTCTAGAAAACTTTTAACTCACATCACTGTTTTAATAGCTTTTGCTGAAAAAAATACCTAACATACTCAAATTCTATCTCGATATTTCCTCCATAAAATTCACAAAAAGATCACAATGAAAGCTTTATTGCTAGTCCAGAATCTTTTTTCTTCGATTCTAAAATAAAGAAAAATTTCCCGTCATTTAAAAGCTTTGAGATGGCTAATTGAAAATACCATAAAACCGGATCCTCACCGACTAAAATTGATCCACTGTACGCGGATCAAGACTTAAAAAAATCTTTTGCCGTATCTACTAAAAATTAATACATACATATACTCGTATGTAAACAAAAATGAAAAAGAATTTTTTTGAAATATCGAATAAACAAACAAAATACAAAAAAAAATTAAACTTTGATTTTTGAAAACTATCAAATTTTGAGTGACGATGAAATTTCATCAAAAATTTGGAAACATCGTAAAAATACAGGAGTGTAACCTTACTTTTCCTAGTGCACAGAAAATCAAATAAGAAATTAAGAAATGAATCAATTATTAAAACTTTTGAGAAGCTTCTGTGCAGTTACCCTTGGCATAATGGTTAGTATGCGTTGGACTGTCATGCAGAAGGTGTTGGATTCGATTCTCAGCCGCTGCAAAAAATATTTTCAGGGGTGTACTTCCCCTCCCGAGGAATTGACGAATCCTCTAAGAGTATTTCTTGTTATGAGAAGTGCTGCTCATAATCTGTTCGGAATCGGTAGAAAATTGTAGGTCCCCTCCATTAATGACAACGCGGAAACAGAAATTGGTGAGCGTTGCAAGTAACAAGGTTTAGGCTCTCTAGGAGCCATTATGGCCTCCTATTTACTTTTTTAAAGAAACTTCTGTAAAAGAATAAAAATGGATTAAATGGTACAAATAAATCTAAAACGGTTCTTCCACAAGTACACGTTTTGGTGAAATTGGATTTCAGCAAAAGCAAACTTCAATTACTATGTGAAAGTCACAGTTCTATTTGATACTTTTATTTCGTATTCGCAATTTGTTTATATGGCTTTTTCCCAACGAAATTTGAGTTGATTTTATCTCCAATATGACAACTCAATTTCTTTTTAACATACATATATTTATCTGCAGTTTTTTTAAAACTCTCTTTGAGAAAAAAATAATTTCGGTGGAAATTTTCAACATCCGTCTTTTGTTAACATTTGATCAGAAGAGTTAATTCATATTCCGACACACTAAGAAAAATAATGTCACTAAACTCCCTTGCATTTTTTTCATAGATTTGGAAAATTTAAAATTTCTACCCAATTCAATCTTATTTAAATAAAATTAAACTATTTTTTAGAAATTTAAATTTGAATTTAAACAGCGTTTTGGCCTCCATCATAACATTTAATATTCTCGCTATTGTTGTTATCGTCATCTACATGTCATAATCTTCATCTTCACTAAATAAATATTTTACTTCCCCTTCGTTGAAAACCTAACAGCTGTTTCTGACAACCGCATCGGCATTTCACAACCAAACATACCTACACCCACTCTTCAACAAAACAAAAAAAAAAACCAACCCCACATCAATCAAAAGAAAAACAACAAAAAATAAAAATAGAAAATTTTACGACGAGAAAAAAGAATGACCTGTGCATTTTCTATTTAGGTTCCGATTCGAGTCAAGCAGAGAGAAAAGTACTTACGTGGAATAAATGGTAGAATCCACAAAAACCCAGAGTGAACATTAAGAAAATCCAAAAGACCGTATTGATAATATAATTAACATCCACATCCTTTAGGAACAGTTCCAATCTGGAATTTGCCAGTAAGTATTTGAGTGGTGTGAAGAAGTTAGTTATTTCCTGCGTCCAGTAATCGAAACTGCTGGGGCTCAAATTGTTCGTTCTCATATCCAAAATCGATGCCATTGGTTCAGTGTTTTTGTTGGTCGGTTTGATGTTTTGTTTGCGCTGTTCTTTTATAAGTACTTGTTTCGCGAACACATGATGTACAAGAGGTTTTAATTGTCCATGAAAATTGTATTTATTTTTTGCCCCTAAAAGAACCTTTTTTTCCTAATCAAAATATAATGCTACTGACAGCTAATGTCAGACGGTGGAGGAGAGAAGGAGAAGCGACAGCACTCAATAGAAGAGAGACAACACGAATCAGTTGATGAGTGCTGACATCTGTATTAGAAACTCGATTAATTCGTTTTGATACAAAATACGTTACGTTTTTTGAATAATTAACTGACGAAGAAAGTAGATTTATTGATAGATTAAACACTAAATAAAACGCCCGACGGGGTTGTAGGTGCTTGCTCACATATTTTGAAATATTGGAGCTTCTAGTACTTTCTTAGTATAACAAAAAACTACTACAAAACTACTCTCTAATATTAGTTTGAGTTTAAAGTAAGAATACCATCTGTATTCTTGAACAAATATGAATTCAAAAAGCTATGTACCTCTTGTGAGTTGCAGCCCAATAATTAGTATTGTTATTTAAAATCTCCAATTTATTACTTATGTATTATTGATTATCAGCCCACAAGATTTTAATTAATAAAAAGAACACGGAAATTGGCAATTAAATATTACGGCTTGTGAAGGCTAAGCATAATAATAATCATAATTAATTCTGCGTACGTGTTAGCACTGTTGTGTATAGTAAATATCATGCGAGAAATACACATTCGAGGAAATAATCATGCGAGACAACTACTATCTTGCGAGAAAGCTTACATGCAACACAATAATAATAATAAGTAATACTGGTGCAAAATTTTAAACAGCTTAGTATTAAGGTATTAGTTTGATACTACTTAACAATTTGCTAACTTTTTAGTGGATTACTAACTCTTTCTTAATTTAAAACATTTTCTAATTAGTCGTGCTAAGGCTATTTTTTAATAAATTGCTTCTGAGCAAACCTAAAGTAATGACAGTTTATGCAAAAAACTAACTAAACAGACCCGTTTTGATGTTTGTAAATGCCAAAGATTAAAATGAGGTTAGCACGATACTAAAAAATAGATATTCGATGATTTTAACTTTAATAAAAAGCTGGAGAAAGTATGATGCTATATTCAAATTAAATTTGCAAAATCATCTGTACCTAGTTTCCTACTAAAACAGCTTTAACATCGTACTAATTCAACTAAAATTTCGAGCCATTGAATTTGAGTTGATGCTATATGTCTGCAATAAGTTCTTCGAAAATAAATCTTGTAGGTACATAACTCAATTAATAGTATATTAGATTTGATTTTTGTTGATGGTGAGTATTTGTTGTCGAATCTCCTTTCCCAATTATAAATAAAAGGTAGTATACATTACACAGCCTTACATATAGCTATTGATTTTTACGTTTTAGATGCATCAAAAAATAAAGATCAAAATGTAATATACTCATATAATTGGAGGGGAGAGTACGATAACTTGGCCGCCAAGATTTGATGACGGATTTTTGTAGAGGGGTCAAAAACAAGCACTTTTTACTACGGGAGGGGGGGGTCTATCTCCCCCCGTTTAGGAGGTAGGGGCACTTTTAGAAAAAATGGTTTAAATTGAAAAAAAAAATATTAAAAAACAACGGCAACACCTACAATAAAGTGCTATACTGCGTTTGAAAGCCAGAAAGCCAGAAGATTGTTCTATAATCCTGCATTTAAATTAAATTACTCATGTCAATGGTTTTTGAGAAATTTGCATTTAAAGTTCAAATTTTGATAAAATAACGTGAAAAAAAAAGTTTAGACCGATTGTTTTCAAAATTGTGAAATGAAATTGTAAGTTAGCTTATATGTGTTCCATGTATCTATCAGTTTTTAATCGAACACAAAAAACCGCATGGTTCTATGTCTTCTAGTTTTTGAGAAAATCGAAAATTACCAAAACTGCTTTTTTTGATTTTTGGTGGTGACGGTGATACCATTTTAAGGATTAATGTTAATAAACATAATGAATCTTTGTTAGTTCAGTACCGCAATTCATTTAGCGTTACCCAGAATGCACCATGAGGAGGTAGAATTGCATCTGGGTCAGTTATTTTGTCAGTTAGTCAGGAGTTAGTCAGTCATAGTTAGTTAAAAATGGTCAAAATGTATTAAAAAGGTGTGTAAGTCTCGTCAATAAAGCCATCGTCCGTACTATAACTGTCGAGTTCGTTGAGTTACTCTTTTATGGTGGGAAGCCGAGGATGTTTTGGCGGTAAAACACTTTCTGAATTTTCGCTCTGAAGGGTGGGAGGATCGATGTCTTTTAACTGTAAACCCTCACATATATCACCATCGGTATAACAAGGATAAGCTTTTTTTACATCTGATAAAAACTCTATTATTTGCGAACCCCAGTCGTCTTTATATTTCCTTTCTAGGCAGTATTTTCGATAGAAAAATAGTGCCATGTATTGGTGAACATGGTCGGAAGTTTGTTTTGGTTTTCAAGATCGTTTATTGTATTTTATATGTATTTAGTGGACATTGGATAAATAGAATAAATTTGAATTTTTTTAAATACAGATTCTGTGAATGCAAAAGAAACTTTGCATGCACCCAACCTCGCACCTACCCCAAATCCTATAGTGTGCCCAAGCAGGGGGGTTGCAGGGGGGCAGCATGCCCCCCCATACATACTTTACTGTTTATATATTGTAATGTTGGAAGCTAGCACTGATTTATTTATGTAAGGAAGCAAAAAATATCAAACATATTGTAGGAAAGTAGTTTTAGTTATTTTCGATTTACTCAAAACCCAGAAGACATAGAACCATGCGGTTTTTTGTGTTCGATTAAGAACTGATAGATACATGAAACACATGTAAGCTAATTTACAATTTCATTTCACAATTTTGAAAACAACCGGTCTAAACTTTTTTTTTCACGTTTTTTTATCAAAATTTGGACTTTAAATACGAATTTCTCATATTGACATGATTATTTTAATTTAAATGCAGGATTATAGAACAATCTTCTGGCTTTCAAACGCAGTATAGCACTTTATTGTAGGTGTTGTCGTTGTTTTTTAATATTTTTTTTTTCAATTTAAACCATTTTTTCTAAAAGTGCCCCTACCTCCTAAACGGGGGGAGATAGACCCCCCCCCCTCCCATAGTAAAAAGTGCTTATTTTTAACCCCTCTACAAAAAGCCGTCATCAAATCTTGGCGGCCAAGTTATCGTACTCGTGCCTAATTGGATCTTACGAATACTGATTATGAGTCAATATGCGTTTTTTTTTAAATGAATTTGATCAGCATTTATACCCTAGAATCATGCCCTAAAATATTATGCAGGAATTAAGGGACACCCTGTATACAAACAATAGAGGATTGTTGACTGATTTAAAATATACATATAGGTCTCAGACAATTCAGTTTTGGTAAACTAGGCGCTTTAAATTTAGCAAATTGTTAAGTAGTATCATAATAACACATTAACACTAGGCTGTTTAAAATTTTGCGCCTTTGTTACTACTAAGGCTATTTTTTTTTTAATAAATGGCTTCTGAACACACCTAACACAATGTTAGTTCGTGCAAAAAAAAAAACAAAGTAAACAGACAAACGTTAGCACGATACTAAAAAAAATGAATAGCTATTTGATGATTTTAACTTTAATAAAATGTTAAAAAAGTATGATGTTAAATTCAATTAAAATTTATAAAATTGTCATTTCATACAAGTATTATAGTAAGACAGTTTTAACGCTATTGTTTTTTTAGGATTTAATTGTAGAGGAAAAAAATTGATATTTTGTTTTGTATGAAATTCACATAAATACAAGTCTTATCGGCGACGATTTATCTGTTAAAGTAACAGTAATCACAAGCTTTTGACATAAACTTATATTCCGGTGCATTATGTTCAGAGGTTAATCGAAAATACTCTAAATATCATGTCCTAAACTTGACTTTTAGCAATAAATAATGTAAATATAGAGTGTGTAGAAAACTTAGATATTTTAGGATTAAGATTTAATTGTAAATTTAACTGGAAACCACATTGTATTAACCTTAAAAAGAGCCTAGCTGCAAGAAGTAACATTGTTAGCTACTTATCCAGAAAAAAACTTAATGTTCATGTAAACACCTTATGTAACATAACTAAATCTTTAATTTTAAGTAAAATAGACTATGGTCTTTATATTTATGGTAAATGCCCAACCACTACTATAAACCTTCTTAAATCTGCATACCACCAATCAGCGAGAAGAAGTATCAACGCCTATCGCACAACTAGAATTGAAAACATCATGGCGGAAGCTGGCCTTCCTACCTTGGAACAACGTCAATCCGAAAGTCTTCAGAAAATCATTGCAAAACTTATTTTTTCCAACAACTCCATCATTGACAGAGATATTGATTTAACGACCAATACAAACATGAACTCCAGCCCTCCCACCTTGGAACATAAGCCCTAACTCTTTTGAACTTAAGCTAGCCAAGTACAATAAAAACAACACCAATAGCAGAGTTTACTATTCTTCTTATCTTGAAATAATAGAAAACCTTAAACAAGAAGGATGGACTCTTTTGTTTACAGATGGGTCAAAATCCGATTACAACACTTCCTTTGCTGTTACCGAAGAAAATGGTTCCTTGCTGAAGGCAGGAATTCTATGGGAATACTCATCAATTTTTACCACTGAGGCCTTAGCCATCCATGAAGCCGCAAAAATGGTTCCACAAGTCAACTCTAAATTAGTAATATGCACCGACAGTCTATCAGTAATCCATGCTGTCTCCAACTCAAACCATAACACCAGATTAATTAATAACATACGTGACCTTCTAATAAGGAACCAAAATAAACTCAAACTTATGTGGGTACCAAGCCATATTGGTATATTAGGCAATGAGCACGCAGACAAAGCTGCCAAATCTTGCAACAAAAAACCCGTTTTCACCTTTAATACATTTTCAAAGAAGGACATTCAACGTTTCATCGACCAAATCATCAAGAAGAAAAATATTCTTAGCTGGAGAGGCTACGATAATCACTATTCCAAAATAAACATTGACCGACGCACTCCCAACTATCCACCATCAATATCCAGAGCAACAGTATCAAAGTTCATCAGACTTCGATTGGGTCACACTACCTTAACCCACCAGTATATATTAAGAAAAGAGAACCCGCCACAGTGTCCAGTCTGTAACAGTACCCTAAATATCTCACACCTACTTGGCCTTTCAACATGCAGTGCCTCCCGAAAAATCAACACTATTTTACCATTTAATCAAAACATTTTTTCATTTTTAAATACTATTAATACAGAAAATATTTCAAAGATCGAAAATCATCTCAATATTAACAAATTAGTTATATAATTAAATTTATTTATCATTGAGCTTTGAAAGCTTTTACAGCTAGTGCTCTCTTACTATTAGCATGTAATTTGTAATTGTATGTTAAATAATAATAATAATAATAATAATAAATACTCTAAATTGTGTCACCATAATTTATATAGCAGCCGGAGTATTCATAAATATTGTTTTAACAAAATCTCTTTATTAGTATTTTACGGCATTCAAATTATTGACTATACTATCTAAATTGGTCACTTTTAAATACAAATAAAGTGTATTTACTATTAGTAAATAAAGTAGGTTGCTTAAGTAGCTGCTTGGGAAAGTTTGAAGCTATATTCGGTTTATTTAACAAAAAAAAAACCCGTTTTCTTAAATGCAATCTTATTTTAAAGGTCATTACTTTTGAAGTTCTTTGACATTCATTGAATTTGGTTAAAGATAAGAATTATAATGGGTAATTTGTTATTCATTTAAGATTAGCTTTTTGTGATAGCTGAAAAGTTCTTTATTCCTTGGTTTGTTTTTAAGAAGAACGTTCTTAATTTAATACGGAATATCAAGTCCACACGAGTTGTACAATTTTATATCATATAAGACAAAAATAATAATCTTGATTCTGTTCCAACTTTGATCAAATAACTGAATTAATAAAAAGTCTGTGCTGCAATCGATAAATAAATTCAATAGTTCATACATTTAGAATAGGTGAGTCTAAGTAGTTTGTTGTGAATCTTAGACTGTTATAAATTGCTTTCATTTTAGTTAAGCTTAGTTTTACCATATGCTTAATACGAACATCTTAATATATTTAGTTCTTAGAGGCAAGTTAAAGTTTGTTTGATCGCTTCAGGTTCCGCCTGGAATGCGCTGCAATAATCAGAAAGACACAATTTTTACAATTGAAATAAATTAAACAAATCAAAAACAACGTTGGCAAAAGTTGAAATTATTTTGGTTCATTAGTACAGTGAGTGATTTATGTGCCGAATAGCTTATGTTGATTTCTTTGAAACATAAAAAATCAATTTCTGTGTTAAGATTTTGATCAATCGCCAGATTCTGCGTTCTTACACACCAAACATTTTTCTTTGAAAATGATCAAAATCCTATTTGAAGAAAAATTTTTAATCCAGGAAATAAATCCCTAACGTGTAAGGGAAATCGATATTAGATTTCCATTTTTTTTTTTTTTTTCAAATTTACCAAATATCACTTTTTAACAAATCCGAATAAAAATAAATTGATTTATTTTGTCAATGGAAACCACCCGACCCTAAGTGGGTATATAACCTTTGGCAGAAGAAGAGCCTATACATGTGTAATTTTATATCCTCGAGAAGATACAAAAAAATATGAGGATCACACCGAGCTGTCCAGCTTGATATCTTGTTTAAAGATTTCTGTAAGACTTCTTTCAAGATGTTGGATGCGGATGCCATTGCATATGTGTCGACATAATTAAAAGTGCCCTTTCCTTATAGCAAAGTAAACATAAGTCGTTTTTCTTTGAGTTTGATCTGAGCTCTCCGATTTATTTATGAAACGCACTGGAGCAATGACTGAACTGTCAAAGGCGTCGATCTCCATTTGCATTTATTTGTTTTTTTTTCGCCGTCTGCCTCTGTCATAGTATGCTCTCGAAGCTGGTCTGATTTAAAAAAGAAACACAGATGTTATTTGACGGCTCAGTTCCCTGCTCTGATCTTAAAAAGAAAAACGCCTGTAGTATACTTTTTATGATAGAGTAACACTTCATGATTCGTACAAGTGTGTGAAAATTCGTGACCACCAAAAATTTCGTATCAAAGCTTATTAGTAAATGGATTGATATATTAATATCAATCGTTCAAATTTCGAAGGATTGATGGTAGACAAAAAGGTTTGAGATCTTACGGGGTTCCATGGTAAAATTCGATAATTCAAAGAAATGCTGACTTGATTCAAACAACTATTTTAGATTATCCGCAGAATTGCATAAATTATATCTAAAGTCGTTTGGAGTTCGGCTTATAATGTCTTATCCTTTCGATTTATACAGTTTGAAGCTATTCAGCGTCCATTATGTTAATCAAACCTTGAGGATAAGTTTACTATCTTATCTGTTTAAGTCAGTACTAATAACAGTCTAAGAACTGCCTACATCTGGATTATCAGAGGATTTGAACTATTAAAGATCTTGATGCTTTGGAAGTTTTTTCTATTTTATCACAAAATATTATACTATAAGACCGTTCGCTTGAACTTTTAGCTCAATAGAAGATTTTTGTGCGATCTTTTCAAATACCTTAAAAATAATGCAATGCTGAAAGAGAAACAAACTTAACATTTAACAATGCTTTGCATAATATTTTTTGTTTGTTTTTAAATAAAATTCAAATCAGGATCAGATTATTCATTTTTATTTTGCTCAAAATTTAAACATTAAAAATAAAAGTTCCAAATTAGTTTAGTAAATAATACTTTAACTTTTAAAGTTAGACGAGTGCTTTAAAATAAACATACTTTACGTCATTTAAAATTGACAAAGAGTCGAACATATTGCTTTAATAATGATTTCTAAACTTCTCTTTAATTTTATATATGATTTATAAATCGTTTTAAATGTTCAAAATTTAGCGCCAGAATTCATATAAGCCATCCAATCTCGTAGTAAGACAATAAAACGAAACTGACCAAAGTTAAACTCCCAACTTATTTTGTTGAACGTCTATTCCATAACTTGCTCGAAAGTTGCATGAAAATAGGTTAAGATGGTTTAGTGTACATTAGTTTTCTAAACCGGATTGGGTAGGTTTTTTGCCAAAATCAACTGATACGCGAAAATTCAATAGAATTAATTTTCTCTCAGGGAATTCGGTGTAGAAAACAATGGCGCAAAATTTTAAACAGTTTACTAACTCATTCTTAATTTTAAGCATTTTCTAATTGAATCACCAATTGGAAGAAGGGAATAAATCCATCTGATCTAATTGTTGGGAAAACGCAAAAAACTGAATAATTTCTTTATGTAACTGTTCTAAGATGCTTTTTCGAAATTACCTATATTTCTTTTAGAAAAACGGGTTTTTTATTCTTTCTTCGGTCTAACCGATGGGTCCAGGTATAGAGATGACATTTGCATCAAAATGTCATTTTTGGAAATTTTGGAACTTATTTTCTTCTTCTAATTGGTGATTCAATTAGTATCGTACTAAAAGAATTTTCTTAATAAATTACTTCTGAACACACCTAAAACAATGACATTTCGTATAAAAAAGTAAGTACACTAACCTTTTTTGATGTCTGCAAATGTCAAAGAGCTAGCACAATACTAAAAAAATAAAGTAGGTATTCGATGATTTTGACTTTAATAAAAGGGTAGAGATGCTATACTCAACTAAAATTAGCAAATTCGTTGTTTTAACCTAGTTTCATACTAAAACAGCTTTAGCATCGTAATAATTCAATTAAAATTTTGCGCCAATATGTTTTATTTATTTTTTCTATTACTATATAACTATCTATGTATATTAATAAAAAAGAAAAAATTGAATAATTCAATTATTACTAATTACTTTATTTCTGAAAAAATAAATAACTCCAATCAAATCAGATCAGTAAAGTCAGCTGTTTTTTGAAGTTTGTTATACTCGTAGGATAGATTTGTAAGCCAATTTCTGTAGGATAGTTTGAGATTTCTTTTTTGCCAACTACAACTGATTTTGTAAACGGGATTGCAACATCATAAAGGTATCCGGATAGATTTGGATAGAATTCTTAGAATTCTGAACACGGCCAATTAGAACCAACACATATGATAAATGGCTATATTGCTTCGACACAAATATTTAAAAAAAAAAAAAGCAGCATTTGCAGGAAAACTGTTATATTTTAAATGTCAGTTGACCGTATTAAACAACAAAACAAAAAGTAATTACAATTTTGGTCAGAAATCAGAGTTATAAGGTGGCGCTTAATTCAATTGTAAAAAAGTTCCACATAGGAGAAAATACAGCGTACTTAGGATTTTGTGTCACTAGCAGATATAAAAATATAGTTCATTAAAATAGTTGTTATTGGTGTAATTTTTTAAATAGGACTTAAATAGAAAGATGATCTACATATATGTATATTTCAACAGAAAATGTTTTAATTTTGAATATACAGCTATTTTATTACGTGTAATCAACGAAATTTAATAATTTAATTTGTCCCTTTCAATGTTTTTTTATTACAAAACTTTGTAACTTTTTGATGCAATGTTTGATCCACCTGAAAATTGAAATAATTATTGTAGTTACTTTACTAAGTATAATCCATGTTGATATTTGGGTGTGCCACTAATAATATTGAAATGGTGAAATAAGAAAAACACGTCCCTCGCTCTTTTTGAAAATTAGATCGTTACACTTTTCTTTTCATAACTGTTTGATGCATTTATATATCGTAATAAAATTTTTTGTGCATATTCTATATAAAAAAACAAAGAAATTCAGCCCAGAAAAGTTAATGTGCCTCAAAAATTTACAAACTTATCGAGGAATTAAAAAAATGTTCGACAGCGTAATTTTTATTTTAGATGTAGAAAATTAAAGAGCACACTTAAAAAAGCTAAGAAATGCCTAGAAACCAAGTTATCCAGAGATTGAGTGCTGAAAAGTAACTGTATAAAGTGCCATTCTTTATTCCACTAAATAGATTATTTAAAATGAATTTTTATTTTAAACGAAAAATTTTTAACTTATTTCATGTACGTTTCTCGGACTTTTATTTTATTATTTTATAATTTTAAACACTAAATTGATGTATAAGTTATGAAATAAGGGCATATAACAAAAAGTAAGTGATACTTTACTCTCTGACATATGTACATGCAGCAGGAAAAAAAAATGGTCGATGAACTTATCGTAAGTTTTTTACGATTTGAAAAAAACTGGAGGGTCGTGGATCAATTCTAACTTGAAATTCAAATTCAGCGCCTCAAAATACGCAAGGATATGTAGGTTCGGTTTTTGAAATTAAATACTTTTTTATATTTTTGTGCACCTGTGTAGAAACTCGACGTATTTTTATCAATTAACTTTTGATGAATTTTAGTAACGCGACTTGATTTACATTTCTGACGTTACTTTGATTATAAAAACATCAGCTGTTTTGGTGTGCTAATGATTTGAATTTTTTTTTTTAAACGAAAATCTTAAGGTACGCTGGATTTCCTCATATAAGGCACCGATTTTGACATCTAATGTCATTGAATTTATCGTGTTCACCTACTATGAAATTAAAAATAAAAGTGAATAGAAAAGTGATCATAAAGCCCCATTTAGACTTTCGTTCTTCATTCGTTGTACGTTGTTCGTTCTTCTCTCAACAACGTACAACGAAGAAGCATTTACATTAATTCGGTTTTGTATTTCAGTTCGGTCTTAACAACAAACACATTGTTGGCAGTGGCGGCACTATTAATAGTTGAGAAAAAATAAAAAAAGAAGATCCTGTTGGACTAATGGTTGGTTGTTGAAAAGGAAACATCTATAGCATACAAATCTTGTTTTATTTTCTAAACTAGCGCAATAATATCGTCCTTTTTTTGCATGTTCCTCTGATTATTATATCTAAAGTATTATTATTCGTACTAGAAAGATAAAACCCATAGACAAAATATTTATTTATTTACCTATAGGTACCCCAGTTTATAATGAAACCTTTTGAGTTCCATTCTCTAATAAAAAAAAAACTACAAAAATGTCCCTACAAGTTGCACGGCACTGCAAAACACGTTGTCCGGGTAACGCTGAAATTTCCGAGCTCCTTTGAATTTGTACGTTTTTCATTCGTTGTTAGTTCGTTGTTCGTTTTTATCATTTACATTCTCGTTGTTCCGCTTACGAGCAACAATGAACAACGTATACAGAGCACAACACCGAAAGTCTAAATACAGCTTAGGCATTTTTTTTTTATTTTTGGTTGCTAAGCTGGATATAAATACCTAAAAACGCCTAGTATAGTAACTGTTGTTCTTAAACTATTGCGTTCTATTTTGATTGAACTATTTTTGAAAATCCCTTTAGTAAACTTAAGAAAAGTAAACCGCTTGGGCACCGCCATGCATCATACTAAAGACTTTAAAATTTTGTACTGATATCAAAACATCGATAGAGTGGGCCAAAAATAATAAAACGTTTTATTGAAGCACTTTAAAGCCTTTTTAAAATCATATTAAAATGAGCATAACGTTTTCCGTTTGTTTTTGTTTAAATTTTAACGGTTCTTATCAAACTTCGGATTTACTTATATGGTTTATAGTATATTTGTAAAAATATCTGTTTATCCACAAATTGAATCCATGTATCTATTATACACTTGGATATATATTTAAGTTCATATCTGTACGTATAAAAAATAACCTTTGTAAAGTTAATTTTTTAACTGTTCTATTTAGATATCATTTGGATAAACACGACCGCAGAAAACTTCTCAAAAATGGACGTAAGTTATAAAATATTTTCGCAAGTTATCCTAAAAAAATAATTTCTTTAATAACAGCCACCCTCAAGCATGGTTTTTATCGAAAATACACCAAAAGATCCTGTCGAGATGTTTTCAAGTATAATATCCGCATACAAAACGAAACAACCTGACGAAGCATTTATTCCTATGAACATTGCTACAATTGATGAGTAATTTAAAATTTATTTTTATTTAATTATTGGGAAATGATTCTTGGATATATTAAAAAAAAAATTGTAAGGTTCTGTCCCAAATGTTGAATTATTTATCAGGAAATAAGAGAAACAGCATAGGTACTTTGGTGTTAACCAAAATGCTTTCTTAATAAA
Source organism: Philhelius festivus (assembly GCA_963931855.1). Classification (NCBI taxonomy): domain Eukaryota; kingdom Metazoa; phylum Arthropoda; class Insecta; order Diptera; family Syrphidae; genus Philhelius; species Philhelius festivus. The sequence goes on from OZ007556.1 coordinate 91,012,101, forward strand.
CTAAAATTTTGCTTATAACTTTAGTTTAATACCAGCCTTTGTAACTGTGTTTAAATAAAGTTCATAATTATTTATACTTGTCAACTATTGTTTGAAACAGGTAAAAAATCATAGATATGCACAATGAACTTTTTTTCGAAATTTCTATAATTTTTTTTTCTCAAAAACTGTTGCAAGGATTTACTAAAAAAATTCAAAAAATTTAATTTTGTTAAAGCTTTAAAAATAAAATGCACGACTGAGTCGTACTAACTTGCTCCTATGTAATAGAATAGGAATTTTAAAAACGAATGTTATTAAAGAAAACTGTTCATAAGGATAAAATTAATTTTTTAAATTCTTTTAATAATTTATGCAAGAACAAAAATTATAAGTCATTCTTCTTTAAAAATGAAATGCAATCGTTTTTAGACTTTTTAGAAGCATCTCTACGAAAAAATTGCATTAAAATCCGTTGTGTCGATAATGAGTGATTCAAAATATGAAAAAAATGGTTCTATGGTAGGTCCAAGCTATAATATCTTAATTTCATTTTTATAATATTAAAGATCGTTAAAATTAATTGAAAGAAAACAAATTTTATCAAAATTCTAGGCACCGTTTCCGAGAAAAATAAGATTTTTGAAAACCATTTTTTAACATTTGTATGGTGGGTACCTTTATTTTTAGGTAAAATAAAACTTTTTTTCATACATCTTGTAGATTATGTTGAGAAACTTTTATTTTTTAAGTTTAAAAGAAATCTAGCATAAGGTTTTTGAAATATTGAGTTTTGAAAAAAAGAATTGAAATTTTTTTTTTAAATCCAAACAAAAAATTTTGAAAATTTTAATACACAATTCTATTTAAGTTTTTGGGGAGCCTTGGCAAAAAAAATGATCAAAATCTGTGGTACTGGTTTTGAGAAAATCAAAAACAAAAAAATGGTTATTTGAGGGGTACCCTCAATAACCATTTTTGGGGAAATTTTTTTCAACTAGTACCTAGCCTTAACTAAATGAAATTTTTTTGTGTCTTTTTTTTTTAAATCTGTCGAACAGTTTTTGAGAAACAAAAATATTTACAAAATTTCGAAAAAAATTCGTATGGCAGGTACCGTTATTTTTAGTCTTAAAAAAAATAAAGAAACGTGTGGGGGGAAAAAATTAAAAATGATATCTACCAACTTTGAAGAAAATCGGCCTAGCCGTTTAGGCTGTAGTCGAACCGACAGGCAGGCCGACAGACAGACAGAATTGCGAGACCCACTTTTTTAGCCTTCGCTATCATCTTAATGTCAACTTTGATCAAAATCTCGAGTTCGATTTTTTTTACGAATGCATACAATATGCATATAATTTTTTTTTATGATTTTCTCATTTTTAGATTTTAATCATTTTTTGTATGCTTAAGCTCCCCAAAAGTTTTTATAGTTTTGTGTAATCAAATTTTGAAAAAAAAAATCTGTCGGCTCAAACAAGATATCAACTTTATTTAAACGCCATTACAAGGGCTAGTATTTCTTCTAAAAATAAAATCTTAGACGAAGTGTCTACCATTTGTATCAACAGGGCAAGAATAATTTAGCAAATTTTTGACGAACAGGGGAAGATTCATTATTATATGTATAAAAGAAAATATTTGCAAAAAAAACTGCTCCGAAGATTTTAAATTATTGTTTACATAAATTCAGGAATTTAAAAAATAATTTTTACGCGATAAAATTTTAGAATAAATTTATAAACCGCAGTCCAATATAGAGAAAATACAGTGAAAGTAAAATAAATAATAATATTTTTTAACTCTGTCCAATTTTAGTGATTTTGGCGTTCTTAATCGTAATGTTGTCTATCGAGGCCTCGAAGATGACCATATTATTTTCGTTACTGAAAAAAACAGTATCAAGTATGCAAATCTAATTAAAGACCCGAGGACATCAGTTACTTTTCTATTTCAAATAAACGAAAGCAATGGAATTAATGCAATATGGCAGGTAAGTGAGTTTTTTAAATCAATCAGTAATAGATGAATATACAATGAATGTCTTCACAATTTAAGGTTCGTCTATTTGGAAAGGCTTCAGAGCTCTCACCAAATCAAATATCAAGACTTTGGACTGAAGAACCAATATTCGCTAAAATTCGTAGTCGAATCAGCGAATGTGGCAAGCCTGTGGATTTCGCTAAGCACAAAAACGATTTCGATAAGCTACTTAAAGAATATGAAAGCGGCCAAGATTATCTGCCGCAAACAGAAACTTAGTAAGTTAGCTTTTCTATATGGATTAAATTGTTTTCTAATTTTTACTATTTTTAGCACTGCATTCAAAATTTTACCAACGATTTGGGACTTTTATAAATCGGAACCGAATTGTGTGGCTGATAGAGTTCAGTATCGGAAAGAACAATCAGAAGGAGAAAACTGGTCTATAATGCATGTTGCCAGTTAGTGTTATTATTTCCAAAGAAATGCTCTTCAAGATTCAATATGAGTTATCAATTCGAAATATTTGTTGTTTTCTAAGAGAAATAAATGCTCTACTGGATCACTCGTACTTTTTCGTATTGTTGAAGGTTAAAAGTGGTTAAGTAGATATGTACTTATGTATATGTATATTGAAATTATAAAGTTGATACATATCCTATTATGAATGTTACAATACCATTGTCTATTGAAATTGTATTAGTCTATTTATTCGGAATTCGAAATATCAATTTTTGATTAATAAAATGCATTGCTGAGGAATCAATCAATTTTCAAACCAAATTTCATTTTTGTATTTTTGAAAAATGGCCACTTTGAAACAAAACTTAAAAAACGTAATTCATAGTTAAATTCGTTTCTTTTAAAAGGGCCTGGATACCTGGATTGTGCATCGCATAATTCCAAGCGGTAATCAGTCTTTGGATTTCATTCAATAGAAATCCTTAATAGATTAGTGAATATTTATCAATCACTCTATAATCATAAATTTTTATGACTGTCTAATAGGTGCGTTTTATTATCTTCGGATCAGGATCTGGATTAACATGTATTAGAAAAATAATTTGGGATCCTTTTTTTTATCTGGATCTATTTCAAAGATCCGAAAATTTGTTGTTTCTCTGGCGAGTAGATAGCTTTTTATTTTTATGGAAAGGTAGTTTTAACTAGAGTGTAAAGAAAAAGACAAGAAACATTTGAAAATCATAATAATGTGCTAAAGGAACATGACACATGAGCATACAACACTGTCAAAGGATGATCTATTTGCATGTTTGATTAAAACGCGGCTAATAAACCCATTTTTTGTTTACCTATACATCTTAACGATGGCTGCTTAAATAAAAATAGAAAAGTTGGATTATTCGGATGTTTCCGTTTCTTTGTAATGTTCTTTATAAATTAGTAGAATTACATATTTTTCTTTTCTGATAGAATAAAAAATAAAAAGCACGACTGGGTCGCACGAACGCTCCTATGTAAGAGACTAGGAATTTTAAAAACGAATGTTATTAGAAAAAACTGTTCATAAGGATAAAATTATCATCATTTTTTAAATTCTTTTAGTAGTAAGAGACAAAAACAGAATGCTATGCAAATATGAATTTATGCAAGAACAAAAATTATAAGTCGTTGTAGTGGTTTCTTAATAAAATAAGGTTTTATATATAAAATTTTTAAAATATTTAAAAAAAAAAAAAAAAATTGGTACGTCAACTTAAGGTTTTTATTATTGCACGAATGAAAATTAAATTTCCAAAAAAAATATTGACCCATTTTTGAGATATCGAATTTTCCAAAAAAAATGATTTTTTTTTTTTAAGTTTTGAAATGCGATGTTTCTTTAAGTTCTTAGAAACGCCTCGATAAAAAATTTCATTAAAATCCGTTATGTCGATAATGAGAAATTCAAAATTTTAAAAAATCGTTCTATTGTAGATACAGTCAGTAGTATCTTGTTTTCAAAACTTTTTGTATTAAATTATAGATCTTAAATATTAATCGAAAGACTAAAAATATAAGCAAAATTCTCGTAATCGTTTTCGAGAAAAATACAATTTTCGAAAACCATTTTTTAACATTTGTATGGAGGGTACCTACCCTTATTTTTGGGTAAAATAATTTTTTTTCTCATATCTTTATATTATTTTAAGAAATTTTTATATATTAAGTTTGTAGAAAATCGAGCATAGGGTTTTCAAAAAATTGAATTATCAAAAGAAATTTTTTTTTTTAAATCCAAAAAAAATCTTTTTTGAAAATTTGAATACACAATAATATTGAAACTGCTGGGAAGCCTTAACATAAAAAATGATCAAAATCGGTTGTTCCGTTTTTGAGAAAAACAAAACCAAAAAAAAATGGTTCCAAGGGGGGTACCAAAAATAATAATTTTTTTGGAAATTTGTTTCATTCATTACCTATGTTTAACTAAATGAAATTTTATGAATTTTTTTTTAAATCTGTTGGACAGTTTTTGAGAAAGAAAAATATTTATAAAATTTCGAAAAAAATCATATGGCAGGTACCGTTATTTTTGGTCTTAAAAAACCATATCAAAAAACATCCGGGGGGGATAAATAAAACCCATATCTACCAAGTTTAAAGAAAATCCTACTTCTTTGGTCTTCGCTTTTATCGTAATGTCAATACATACATAACTTGCCTTATACTCGTAGTACTTATAAATGGCAAGTAAAAAAATAAAAACATACATTCATTCGATGATATTCTGAGTTTCGATCAAATACGAAATCAAGATATGTACTCGTATGATGGTCTGCTATTTTTTTTTTTTTTTTTTTTTTTTTTGCAATTCGGTGGGTAGTTTTTTTTTTCAGTTTCATTTCCATTACATTCACTGAGAAATCAGTTTACATTCGTTTTGATAGAAAACTAAAGGGTTTTTTTTAATTTGATGCGGGAAAATTTTGGTGGCACACAGCGGATATGGTGTTTTGGTGACATCTGTCAAATCTCTTGTTAGTTATACTGATGCCACATTACCATCGCAAATGTTAAAATTCTATTATCAAAATGTTGCACCCATTTTACGGTAGACGTGGTGGCCTTTCACAGTCGACTCTTCAACATATGGTGGCCGTGGTCCGTAAAAGTGTACAGCAGAATTCGAGATAGTGGATTTCTCGATCCATCTGATCGAGAAGCTCAAAGTTCATGACCACAGATAACGCCGCCGTTTGTTCGCTGACTGTACTTCGGAGTTGTCGAAGAGGATCCCAATTTTTTGTCGAAGAATCATTTTTAGCGATGAGGCACATTGTTGGATGTTAACAAGATAAATTGCAGTATATGTGACAACACCGACGCTTACGAGGTTCACCACGTGACAACGCATCCTCAAAAAGTTACCGTTCGGTGTGAATCATTGGTCCGTACTTTATCAAAAACGATGTTGACGAGGTGATCACCTTCAATGGTGATTTCTACAATACGAAGATAACCTATTTCTTATGACACAAATTGAACAAAATCGACCTAAACGACATGTGTAGTTCCATCAGAACGGCGCTATGTGCCACACAGCGGACGCCACAATTGGTATTCTGCATGAAAAATTTTAGGGCAAGGTTATCTCTAGCAGAGGTTACGTGAATTGGCCACCAAGATCATGCAATTTGACCCCGTTAGACTTTTTCTTAAAGGGTTACTTGAAATCTCAGGTCTATGTAAATAAACCACAATCGACAGATGCCCTTAAGGTAAACATAACACAAGCCATAGCTGGATCTATGCCAAAGAGTCATTGAAAATTTGACCACTTGAATCAGTGCTACCGTAGAAAGCTGATGTCATATTCTATACATAATAGCGTGCATAAGCCTTTCAAATAACAAAATTTTGTTAATTCCTCACACACAGCTTGTTTTATTCTTTTTCAACATCTACCCGCCCTTATTGAAAAACCGTTTACAAGCATTTTCCGAATATTGATTCGTCAAATAAAACCGATAACCAGTAGCATATTTGGTGACTTGTAGCCAACCGATATTGAGAATGAAACGGAATCATATTGGTTAACAAAAGTCTGTATTCTGCTCGAGTTGTCGCCGGAGCATTATGGAAGAGTTTGAAAGAGTCTTAACTTGGTGCGTAACTTTATTATGCTGGGGTTCTATCTGCTGTTGAGATCGATGGCGAGTTTATGTTCGTGAATTGAATTTCACACTCGGTTACAGCAGCCACATTCTCGTCTGTGCGCACCGTACAGAAACCCCGCGGGAAATAGCTGTCAGTGTGTCAAAATAACCTATGATTTAAAAAGAAACCACTAGATCCACTATACATCTCTTTGTCTTACTTATGACGCACCTCGAATGAATCGAAAAGCTGCCCTATGTGCAAGACGAAACACTGTGTTGTTATAGTGTTCTAATAGCGACAAATTTCTCAGCGATGTCACTCATGATAAGGGCTCTCCAATCTAGAGATGCATTCGGGAAGAACTCTGTCAAACTACCTTTCAAAATCCACGAACATAAGGTAAAAAGGCGACAGGTAATCAGCTGATTGTTGAATAATTATTTACATGGAGTCTTTTAGCCATTCTTCTACAATGTTTGCTTATCCGCTCGACAAACAACTGTTTCCACTTATTCGGGAATACAAATAGGACAGTTAAGCCACGGCAGTTAATGCAATTTTCAACATCACCTTAACTGAGAATAAACCAGAGCTCCAGTATGTAATTAGCCATTAGCATTTACTTAAAACCATCACCTATTTTGAGCCTCAATTAATCCGAATCCACAAAACATGTGGATAAGCTGATGATCAACCAAGTTTTAAGTATTGGTATAATTAGCCGTTAGGGCGTTAGATATTAATTGATGAAATAGTATCTGTATTATCCTTAATACTTTCAATAATTTTTAATTATCCAGCAGATAACGACAACCCATGAATCATTCATACGACGATGAAGAAAAAGAAATCGGCTCGTATAACGAAAAAAACACTAGAATAATTTATTATAATAAATTGATGCTTACACTTTGACGGTTCCAATGAGAAAGAGGACAAATAATGATTTAAATTTAGCAATTGCAAAAAACTAACGGCAAAACATGTTCAACTTAAGAGAAAGGTACAACTAGAGAGTAACCTTTTAGTTTACAATTAAATTATAATTAACAGTTGGAGAGCAATTTTCCAGTGAGAACAAAAGAATTTAATAATTAAAATGAAATTTCAAAAGAGTGATAAGAATACAAAAAACAGATAGAGCATGAGAAAGATTAAATTTTATAGGAAAATTACTAATGTTTGGCAAAAGAAACAAAATAAGTTAAATTATTTTACTCAAAATTATTACAAGTAAATAAATTGACATAAAATATGAACAATTAATTAATAAATAGACAAAAATATTTAAATAGAAAAAAAATCAGTTCATAATTCCTGAACATTCAGCCCCCCCTGAAAGACTCCTGTCTTTCAGTAAAAGGAAGTGGGGCAATTTTCACAACTGGACGAGTGTATTCTCCATCCTGAGTTTTCACTGTGACAACTCTCACTTTGTTATCCTTTCCTGGATGTGTTGCAACAATGCGACCAAGGATCCACTTAGATGGAGGTAGGTTTGGCTCTTTCAATAAAACAACGTCATCAATAGATAAGTTTGGTTTGATGTTCTGCCACTTTTGTCTTTGTTGGAGAGATGTTAAATACTCATTATGCCATCTTCTCCAAAAGCCTTGATTGAGTTTCTGTAAAAGATACCAATTAGTGTTCACAGATATTTTAAAATTTACCATATCAGGTTGGGGAACAGAGGTGTAAGCCTCCCCAATCATGAAGTGTGATGGTGAAAGAGCACTTGGCTCAGTATCCGATGTTTGCCACATTGGCCGCGAATTAAGAAGCGCCTCAATTTTGGTGAGAAGGGTGTACATTTCTTCATACGTCAAAATATGCTCTCCAATGACTCGCTTCAAATGCTGCTTCACAGACTTGACACCAGCTTCCCATAAGCCTCCAAAGTGAGGCGCCGAAGGTGGGAGAAACTTCCAGCTGATGTTGTCCTTGGCCAGATGATCAATGATCAATTTCTGAGTCTGCTGACTTAAAACGCACTGGTACATCTCGTTTAGTAAACGTTTGGCACCATGAAAATTTGTTGCGTTATCGCTCCAAATTTCAGTGGGTTTTCCGCGACGGGCACAGAACCGATCCAACGCGAGAAGAAATGCATTTGATGTCAAGTCACCAACCAACTCAAGATGAATGCCCTTCGTGACAAAGCACACAAAAAGAGCAATATAGGCCTTCACAAATTTAGGGTTTCGACCACGCGATAGCCTTAACATTATAGGGCCAGCATAGTCGCAGCCAACCTTACTAAACGGCCGCGAAAACCGAATCCTTTCAGCGGGAAGGTTTCCCATCAATTGTTTTGATGCATCGCGACGCTGTCGAAAACACGAAACACAATTGTGCACAACTTTGCGCACTAAATTTCTTGATCCCATAATGTAGTATTCCTTTTTCAATAACGCGATCATCAGAGTCACACCGGCATGTAAATAATGTTCGTGAATGTAATTGACAATCAGGTAAGACAAACGACTCGATTTGCAGAGTATGATAGGGTGTTTTTCGCGATATAAAAGTTCAGAGTTCTGTACACGCCCACCAACTCTAAGCACACCATCCGAATCCAGAAACGGAGCAAGACTTAACAGTTTATGTTTCCTTAAAAGTTCCTTGTTCTGTTTCAACGCGACGATTTCTGAAGGAAAGGAAAGCATTTGGCAAAACTTGATCAATACAATTTTAGCTTTTGATAGTTCTTTCACGGATAGAGATTCGTAATTACGAGAGTCCTTTGAAACGCGACAGTTATGACAAAAACGAAACAATGTTGCTGTGAGTCTAAGGCACTTGTACCATTTTGACGAATCGATTAAAATTGTCTGCAAAATGTTTTCTTCGGTAGCATTTGACATAAATACCTGCATTTTCTGGTTTCTCCTTTCTTCCAACTGCTCTCCTGGAAACTCGTTGAGACAGGGTTTTGAATACGGCCACTGATCCTTCTCCTGCCACAGCCACGAAGGTCCTTTCCACCACAGCTCATTTGAAGGCAAAAGAGATGGTGGGATTCCTCGAGTTGCACAGTCGGCCGGGTTGCTTGCAGATCGAACGTGATTCCAAAGCTTGTGAGGAATCGATGACACGATCTCCGAAGTCCGATTTCCAATAAACACCGACCACCTTTTCGGAGGAGATGAAAGCCAGTGGAGCACGATTGAAGAATCCGTCCAAGCAAAAACTTTCATTTCTTTATCCTGTAAAGATATCTTAAGTTTATTTACTAGACGTGTTAGTAATAGGGCTCCGCAGAGTTCCAATCTGGGAAGAGACAAAACCTTGATAGGAGAAACCTTACTCTTTGCAGATACCAATGCTACCGAAATAGAACCGTCATCGTTCTTACTCCTGCAGTATACCACTGCCGCATATGCATCCAAAGAGGCGTCACAAAACGCATGGAACTCATAGTTCCTTTTGTTGGTCCATATGATCCTGGGAATATTAACAGCTTCTACGAGTGGTAGTTCTTGCCTTATTACCTTCCAGCGATCTGCCATTTCTTTCGGAATTTCATCGTCCCAATTCAACTTTTCCCTCCACAAGTCCTGTAGAAGGATTTTTACAGCAACAATTATCGGAGCGAGAAATCCCATTGGATCAAAGATTCGTGATGCGTCTGATAGTATTCGACGTTTGGTACACTCAATACTTTGGCTCAACTTAACTTTGTACGAAAATCTATCTTTTGAAGGACACCACTGCAATCCGAGAACCTTTACTGAATCAAATTCCTCAAATTCTAATGGAGACATCTCACGCTGTTCTTCAGGTAACGACAACAAAAGAGGCCAGCAATTCGTAGTCCACTTGCGCAAGTTAAAACCTCCAGATTTTAGCAGCTCTACCAGTTCCTTTTGAAGTGAAACCACTTCATCTATGGTGTCTGCACCGGTGATGACATCATCAACGTAGAAGTCATTAAGAACCGTTGCAGATGCTAGAGGGTAATCCTCAGAAGAATCCAGAGCCAGTTGCTTTAACGTACGAACTGCTAAAAAGGGAGCACACGCAGTACCATAAGTTACTGTTAAGAGCCTGTAGTGTTTTACAGGTTCCTCGGGAGTTTTACGCCAAACAATCCTTTGATAATCGCAATCACCATTTGACACTCGAATCTGGCGGTACATCTTCTCGATGTCACCTGAAATGGTGTACAAGTGGCGTCGAAAACGAAGACAAACAGAAAATATGTCACGTTGTATAGTCGGACCAACAAGAAGCGAATCATTCAACGACAAAGAATGATTAGTTTTAGCGGACCCATCGAAAACGACCCTTATTTTTGTAGTGCTGCTGTCAACCTTGAACACCGCATGATGCGGAAGATAATAGGATCTGTTGGATGGTTGATACACCTCAGCAGCAGGAACTTCCTCCATATGCCCTAGAGACAGATACTCTTCCATAAATTTGTGGTATTGATCCTTTAAAGATGGGTTTGAAGCAAATCTTCGTTCGATTGAGTGAAGGCGACGTAAAGAGACCGCAAACGAATTCCCAAAATCTATGTTTTCATTAGTTTTAAATGGTAAACGTACCACATAACGACCATTGGGAAGTCTTTTATAAGATGAAGCAAACAACTCTTCAGCACGCTGGTCATCAATTGAGAGGGTGGGCTCATTAGAGATTTCCTCTAAATGCCAAAATTTCTCGAGATCAAATTCCAGTGAACGATCCAGCTGCGTACAAAATGTCTCAATACCACTATGAGGACTGAGAGATGTTTTTGAGGACTTTCCAGCTACAACTGATCCAAAAATAGTTGGAATTAAGTTAGGTATTCCATTTAATTTATTGTTGGTAGGTCCTGTTATAATATTAAAGACCTTATCTGCCCCGATAAGAACATCTATACAACCAGGTTTATAAAAATAAGGATCGGCAAGCTCAAAGGAGACTAGATTGCTTATGTCAATATTTTCAATCAATGAAGCCGGTAACAATGAAGTAAGCTTTGACAGAACATGGCAGTTCACATCAATAAAGCTTGAGTTAAATCGAGAAGTTAGCCTTATTTTTACCAAGCCATTGGTAGCGCCTGCTGAAGTAGATGCAACTGCAAGCACTGGAATTCGAGAATGACGACGAGAAAGTCCTAAGCGTTGAACAGCCTGTTCGGTAATGAATGAAACCTGAGACCCCGTGTCAAGCAGCACGCGAACATTTTGAAACGACCCTTCACTGTCCTGGGTTCTGACAACAGCAGTAGGAAGTATGGTCTGACCATTAAAGCATGGCTCCGACGTATGGTTGTTGACCACAGACGACGAACATGGATTTGACGAAAGCGAACCAGACGCGACAGGAGTAGCTACTGTTGTTTGAGTTTGAGTTACATTTGCACGAACCGAAGACGAAGTTGCTGCACCATCCTGGTGGACTAAAACATGGTGCCGAGATTTGCATAGCTTGCAACGCTGGTGAGAAAAACATCTATTGGCAGCATGTCCTTGTCGTAAACAATTAAAACATAACGAATTATCTCTAGCGAAACTTCGGCGAGCATCAATGTCAAAAGCGAGAAACTTTTTACAATTAACCAAGTTATGATTTCCCTTACATTGCGGACAAGTTTGGGCAGACTCGACTACATGTGATCTTACTATGTTTTGAATTTTATTCTTAGATTTAGAAGATTGAATAGGAGTTGAACATGACTCCAAACAAGCACAGCGGTTTTGTAAAAACTCCAAGAGTTGATTTATTGTAGTACCTTCCTTTGACCCAAGATTTTCCGCCCAAGCTTGCTTCGTATCTGGGTCAAGTTTTTGTACTAACAGATAGATTAACCAGGGATCGCGATCATTTGTATCAAGTGCATTTAATCCTCTTATAACCTCGTCAGCACCATCAGTAATCTTTCTCAGCAAAGCTACATTTAGAGAATTTGCCACTGGTAGCGAAAGAAAGGAGTGAATAAAAGATTGCACTATAAGCTGCGACCTATCAAAGCGCTTCTCTAATCTATCCCAAGCTTCAAAATAATTGGTGTCCGTAAGCTTCATATGACTAACGAGATCAGCAGCAGTACTAGTCAAGAATGTCTTGAGGTAGTAGAATTTTTGAGATGGGGTAAGTGACGGATTTTGGTCAATCGAACTAACAAACATATCCTTAAATGCAGGCCAATCTTCGTAGTTACCCGAAAAAGTTGAAACTGCTATTTTCGGTAGATTCACCGATGATTTCGTAGTGGAGTTCAACTTCTCGAGAAAGGTGGCTTGTTGTGTTGCTAACTTTTCAGTGACCGACTCCTGAGCCTCTTGCGACGGTTGTTTAACCTTTATGAAACTCACAAAAACTGAATGAGCCACAAAATATTTGGCTTCGTATTCGAAGAACTCGGGTTCTGGATCTACGAAATCGACGTCCTCGATGTGCTCGTATATTGCGTCCTGGAGAGAAACAAAATCGGTCCAGGCTTCTTCCAATTTTGCTAAACGAATTTCAAGCATCGAAAGTGGAGTATTTATGTCTACCGACGACGCGAAGTCAGCTGCCTTGGTCAGCCGTCCCTTGGCACGCCCACGTTTAGCTTTGACCACATTCATAATTTGATACGAACACGTGAATTAACAAACGAACAAAATCCAAATTCACAAAATGCAAATATCTTTTTAACACTATCTGAAGATTATTTGCAAACGTTGCTCTTTCTTGAAACTAGGAATTGAATCACAAACGACAAAAAATATATTGCTGTACACCTACAAGCAATCCTTTAAATTCCTAGCTTAATAACCGCACCACAGAAAACCTCCAAGCTAATTCACTTTAATTTGGCGACGAAGGACCAGAATGTATTATCCTTAATACTTTCAATAATTTTTAATTATCCAGCAGATAACGACAACCCATGAATCATTCATACGACGATGAAGAAAAAGAAATCGGCTCGTATAACGAAAAAAACACTAGAATAATTTATTATAATAAATTGATGCTTACACTTTGACGGTTCCAATGAGAAAGAGGACAAATAATGATTTAAATTTAGCAATTGCAAAAAACTAACGGCAAAACATGTTCAACTTAAGAGAAAGGTACAACTAGAGAGTAACCTTTTAGTTTACAATTAAATTATAATTAACAGTTGGAGAGCAATTTTCCAGTGAGAACAAAAGAATTTAATAATTAAAATGAAATTTCAAAAGAGTGATAAGAATACAAAAAACAGATAGAGCATGAGAAAGATTAAATTTTATAGGAAAATTACTAATGTTTGGCAAAAGAAACAAAATAAGTTAAATTATTTTACTCAAAATTATTACAAGTAAATAAATTGACATAAAATATGAACAATTAATTAATAAATAGACAAAAATATTTAAATAGAAAAAAAATCAGTTCATAATTCCTGAACAGTATCGTTTCATATAAAGAATTTCAAAAGCATCGTATTCGTTATCAATGTTTGAGCCGTTAAAAGTTTTCCAAAAAATAAGTTATAACCGACGCTACGCAAGAAAGGAGTACTGGTACTTGCACCTAATATCTTTGCTAATAAAACATTATTTAAGGATTAGATAATTTCAAAAGCAATTACATACTATGTTAACTAACAGAAACATTTTTGAGTTTAAACATAATAAAAATAATTAATTCTGCGTTTAAAATTAAATTAAACACAGAAAAAAGAATTTCTTAGAACCGTTTAAAATAAATTACATCTCTCAAAATATTTCTTACAATCATATTTAAATATTTATTTAGAATTAAAATTAAAACAACAATCAGTTCCTAAAATATTAAATATGATTATTTTCAATATTACTAAAATTATTAAGCTTTAATGTACAAAAACTAAAACAAATATTTTCAAAACTCCTTTGGACAAGTTGGGAGTAAATTGATCCAGTCGTTCTGTCTTCAGGTCTGAATTTACACAAATAGACAGACGGATAGATTAGGTTAGGTTAGGTTGTGAGTGTCAAGTAGCAAATTGAGTGATTCTTCACATGAATTTGTTCAAGGGCCATTTAACATTTTCAAAGAGCTTGGCATGACTGGATTTGTTGAGAGGATTTTCCTCAATCTGGATGCTTCAGAAGTATCTTCTATTTTATTACAGAAGTTCCTCCATGAAGATCTTTTGCTTGTCCTCAATTGTTTCTTATAAATCTTTAAGGATTCTTTATATAAGTCCCAATCTGAGGATTCTTTTGTGTATTTAGCTCGATTGAAGAGTTTTCTGCAACTTTTCTTGAGCGGTTCTAATCCTGAATTCCACCAATAAGGTTTCTTTTTTCCTCTAACTTGCAGAAGAGGACAAGAAATATTCATTGCATTGTTCAGGGTTAGTGTCAGATCCTTGACTTTGTTATCTAGATCTGAGGTGTTGGAGGGGATATCTAGAGATTCGGCTGTAAGCGATCTTTTCAGAATATCTCTATACGTTTGCCAATTTGTTTTCCTTTAATTACGAAAAACTGGCCGTGTGGTGGGTACATCATTTAAACTGAATTGAATGTATCTATGGTCTGAAAATGAGTGTTCCTCTGATACTTTCCAATTCGTTATCATCTGATATACAGTGTCAGAGACAAGAGTGATGTCTAGCACTTCTTGTCGATTTGTGGTAACAAAGGTAGGTTCATTGCCGATGTTACTGACTATAAGGTTAGTACGAGTACTAAGAATATAATCAAAAATCAAAAAGAGACTCACCTCTATAATTTATGTCCGTACTGCCCCAAACAGTGTTGCCCCCCTACTACAATTGTTGTGTTTTTACTACACTTTTTTTTCAAAAGCACACACTACGCACGCTCCTCCAAACACTACACTTTTTTTACATCAGAACATAAGAGCAACAGCTGATGCAATTATACAATCAAAAGAACTCTTGAAAGACTGAGAGTGAATTTTCGCGCCACCCGCAAAATTAATAAATTTTGCACACAAATTCGATTACCACAATGTAAGTCTTTATAAAAAAAATCTTTTTGGTTTGTAAAGATGTAATAAGTTTATTTATTATCATAAACGAATTTTTTATGAGTTGTGTAGACATATAGTTTTTTATACATTTGTATGTATATTTAAAAGTGAATTAAAGGATTACAGAATTTGTAAAATTATTTGGTTAATTTTTTACTACGTTTCTACTACACTTTTTTTTCCTAAACACTACACATTCATTCAGTTGGGGGGGCAACACTGATCACACTCAATAAGGAGGTTGATATTTTGCCATTTTACCTCAGCGATGATCCTCTTGAGCGTTTCGCCAGGAGGGCCAGAGTTGTCGTGGCCAAGATATGCCGACACTATCCAGTACGTCCCATTTTTGGTGTGTAGTTTGGCGACGGTTATATCTCGATCGCTGAAATCATGGAGTAAATATACATTAGAACTACTTTTAACTAATATGCAGGATCTGGGTTCACCTTTGTCCGATGCATACAGCAAGTAGTAACCAGGAGTCCTGAGTCCTTGAATTCTAGATTTGGAAATCCATGGTTACTGGATCAGGACTATATCCTCTCGGTTCTTGTGCAGACGGAGAAGAAGTGAGGCCGAAGCCTTGATGGAATGTTGAAGATTAATCTGAAGTAGTTGCAGCATTTTGGCTACACTCATCCAGACCAACCCCCAACATGGATTGATTCAGGTCTTCCGATTCATAGGACGAATCCAGTAGCTCGGCTTCAGAGTCCGAGCCAATGGGTTCGTCTTCACTCAGAAGAGCCTTCCTCACGGAGTCTTCAGCTTCCTTCTCGGAGAGACTGTCGACATTTTCAGGAGCCTTTTCGGCGATATTTGTGGTCTTCACTTCAGACTCAGAGCTGCTGGGAGCATCAATTTCCATTGCTGGGTCGATGTCTACCGCAGATTCTTCGACTGTGAAAGTACCTATTGGTTGTTGAGGAACGGTGTTACCCTCATCTTTTTTATATATCTTCAGAGTAATCGAATAAGAGAATCCGTACCCAATCACTCCTTTGGTTGCCAGTAGAGGAGCCAAGGACTCTTTATTCACTACAATGATTGCAGATCTTGAAGCGCCCTTTGGTTCCTCCACTTTCGCAACTTTCCAGTTATGAGTGGGCATGTCTGAATTACTACTTTGTATAATTTTAAGGATTACATCCGGACGAGAAGGTTCCTCTGGAATCCAGGTACGAGCCCTTGGCCTTGTAGGGATTTGCTCTCTAGCAACAACCTCGAGCTTCGCGCCTGTCCAGATCTCTCCTAACTTGCTGACAGCAAGCTTATATAAATCGCAAGATCTCTGATCTCCACAAGAGATAAGCTTTACTTGGCCTCGGTGCCAGCCGTTATCTCTAATAACTGGGGGTGGTCCTGGATTGGCTTTCATGATGTCCAGGTAGCGTACCGAGAGCTCTCTTGTTACCACTGCCCAGCGATCTACTGAGATCTTGCCATCGATATCGCTTCTGTCGATGACTGCAACAATTATGTTTGATTTTAGTGCATCGCTGAAAGAAAGATCATCCTTCCTTAACGCAGTTGATGCCGTGCTGGTCTTCTGCACTTTGAGGCGCTTGGGTTCCGAAGTGGTTCCCTCAATGGACCTTTGTCGCTTTGACGTGGAGTCGCCGCTGGTCTCAGCATCTTGCTGTTTAGCAATGACGCTTTTGGCCCATGCTAGCGATGCTTCCTGCTTTGAGTCACCATTAGTTTCTAGTTTATCACCTAGTCTTTTGATGATCCTCTTAGCATTCCGCAATTCGCGAACGCTTTGCGATAGGGGATGTCTCGTAGTGGTTACAGCAGACCCTTTTTTCAAGGGCGCCTTACCACTGAAGTGGGGTTTGATGGTAGTACTACCAATGGAGCGTAGCAAACTGTGTCAGGCTTGATAGCCGTTTCGCCTTCTAAAGCTATTTTAGTCGCTGGCGACTTATCCTCGTTAGAGGCCAAGCCCGTGCCGGCAGTCGCGACTCCTGCCGACATTTGAACGTATATCCCCGTTCGAATTTTATCTTTTTCATTAGCTTTATTCATGGTTCATTATTAGGGTTTTTTTTTTTTTTTTTTTATAATTTACCCGCGCTCAAGGGATTATGATTACCCTTTAAATGTTTTCAGCACAGCGCGGGCGCGAAGTTACGGAAGAGAAAGAAGGATAGGAAAGATGTGGGGCACGATGTTCTGAGACTGAAGGTGGTTGTCTCAGATATTTGTATTTCCAGGGATGGCGGCTGAACTAAAGCGGAGAAATGCCGTGTCTTATTTATATGTCACTTATAATTCACATTATTTTATTTGTATTCATCCTTGTTGGGCATACTAGTTTAACTCAATTACATGTTGTTAGTGTTATGCCTGAACAACATGCAATGAGTAAACCAGTAAACCCATTGATTACCATTTTTAGAAGGTTTTTTTAATGGAATTAAAGCGACATAGACGACGGCAGGGATCGAACCTGTCATCATGAGGTTGACAGGCGAGCACACAACCATCGCGGCCACGGCGATGCTAACGCAGCTGGATTGCTGGGGTAGAAAACAGGACGTAAGCCTTCCCACCGTGTCAAGGTCAAATTCACGGGAAGGAGTTTTCCAGCTAGGTATACCAAAAATATTGAAAAAAATATCATTGAGGAAATTCTCTCAAAAACGGAATTCTTTTAACATTTAAAAAATTCCAGTATTCTACAAAATTAAGTTTATTTGTGTACCTATTATTCTGTATATTAAAATAAATTTCGAGATTTGAATATGTATTTTGTACACCCTGCTACATAAGGGCAAAATAAATGTTGTGAATTTAAAACAATTTTATAACTTCTGGTTTTTTATACATAATTTTCATTTATTTCGTTATTTATAATAATTTATTAATTTACAAATTTATAAAGTACTCAATATATTTACAGACGAACCAAGACAGATCATTGGGGTATTTTGCACTTCCTTATACTATCGTAATTTCTTAATTTAAACCAATAATACTTCTTCTGGGCATGATTAGTCAAACAATTTATCAATAAGAAAATGAAACCAGCTTGTCGTTGGTTTTACGAAAGTTGGTTTATGTTTTTTACTTGGTGGCTCCTCTGATGTGTCATTTTCAATTTCACACAATAATCCCGATATTGAAACGTCTTCATTTTCATCACATCGTCTCCTTTTGATATTTAACTCAGCTAAAGTGTTTCTGCCGTTTTTAGTATTCAGATTCTTTAATTTTTCATAGTCAATTTTTATGAAAAACATAATTTCCGGACTGGGAAAAAGCAAGTTGTAATATTCGAAAGTTTCTTTTTCAAAAATGTTTCCATATTCATTGGAGATTTGTATACATTCCATGGATCTTGTTAAGATATTGAAGTGATCAAGAGCTGTTGGATGAAAAGAAGTTGAAAAAGAAAAAGTTAGTTAAAGATAAAGGTACAAAGAAATTAAACAGCTTACTTACCAATTCCAATACACTCTTCGTAATTGGCATGACTTGGGCAATCAATATATTTCAAATTACTTTTGTATACCATCTTTATGGTTTTAGTTTGTAATTGAGCCATATTTTTATGATGAATTTTAATAAAAATATAAAAAAAATATTCAAATAAGGATTCTCTAGATCTTTTATGTTCAATGAGTTTTTAAGGTATGCATAAACAACGTCATAACCCAGCGGTATTTATATATACATAAACAAAGCCATAAAATCGTACTAATTTCAAAACAAAAACAATAATTATTATCTAATGACACAACCCTTTTTAATCGATTTTTTTAATCCTCACCCACCTTTTACTACATTTCTTACCCTACCTGTCTCGTAAACATAATGATCATAAAATCCTATACTTTTCAAAATAACAAGCTTAATTTAGTATAGTTATATCAGGCTTAGTATGGGATTAAGTACAAAGCATACAGGCATTTACCTTCAACGTGCTTAATTTTAATATCGAATTTCCAAGTAAATATAGTTAAGTCAAACTAGGATTTGGCATCATAAAAAAGGTTTTTGTTGTTGATCAATATAAGGCTGAATTTGTCATAACTTTTTATAATTTGGGTTTCTTTTCGTCTGAGAAAAACTATGTTCATCAACATAGGTAAAAAAAACATTTTTCGATTTTCAAAAAAAATATCCCATCTAAAATTGCAGTAATTGGTCATAAAGTAACCTTCTCCTCGAAAACATCATTTACGTCAAAAATCCAATCGCGAGGTGTTCTCAAACTCAAACTGCAAACTTTTGTGCAAATGTATTATTTTCGATAACGCAGTTTGCTAAAGTCATATTTCCGATAACATCATTTGAGGTGCAGTAACTACAAAAATATTGATAAGCCAGAGAGCGTGTCCGTTAACGTCAAATGCGTTTGCAAGAAAATTGACTGACGTTGATCGAACAGATTTTGTGCAAGTATCTACATAAAATGATTGAATATTTTGCTATAGCAATATCTGGGTCAAATTAGAAATATTTGACAATCTAATTGAAGTTCATTTGATTCAGTAATTAGTCTGTTCCTGCACTGGTTCTTTCTGTAAAAATTCCGGAAATTACAAAAATAAAACAATTTTATTTAGAGATAATTTATGTAATAAAGTATAAATTTTATTCACTATTGAAAAAGGTTAGGTTAGTCTCCGAGCTTGAAATGGACTGTCCCGGATTAGGTGGTGAGAGCAATATTTTAGCATGAAAATAGTAGGGTAGGGTTGCCGCCTGAACATTCCGCCCACCAAATTATTTTTAAATTAATTTTCATCAGGATACTTTTGCAGTGGAAGTTTGCATAGCTTATGTACAGCTCTGCTTATAAATCCATTAGTATTTTTGACTCTGACAGTTCGCACAAGTTGATCAGATCCGAGGAAAACTTCAGATATTCTACCCGTATTCCAATGAAGAGGGGGACGATTTTCATCACGAATCAGTACCATATCTCCAACTTGTAGATTTTCTTGCGGGGACTGCCATTTTGATCGTAGATATAGGGTTGATAAATACTCTTGTGACCAACGCTTCCAAAAATGTTGAATGCATTGTTGAATAATCTGCCATCTTGAAAGTCGATTTAGATTTGTGTTTATATAGTCTGGTTCTGGAATAGCCACCAATGATTCGCCTATCAAGAAATGTGCAGGTGTTAATGGCTGAAGGTCATTTGGATCCGAAGACTGTGGCGTGAGAGGCCGAGAATTCAAGCAAGCTTCAATCTGTACGAGTAATGTGTTGAACTCTTCGAACGTAAAGGTGTGTGTCTTAAGGACACGTCGCAAGTGATGTTTTGTAGATTTGATGCCAGCTTCCCACAAGCCGCCTTGATGAGGAGAGCCTGCAGCAATAAATCTCCATTCCATTCCTTCATTTCGGAAAAATTTTTGAATTTCTTCCTTGGTTTTTGTGGTTGAAAGTAAGTTAAACAGGTCCTTGAGTTCGCCCTTTGCCCCGACAAAATTTGTAGCATTATCGCTGTATATGCGAGAGCAGCGTCCGCGTCGTGAAATAAAGCGTTTGAGTGCAGCTAAAAAAGCCGATGTTGTTAGCTCACTCACAAGCTCAAGATGTATCGCTTTTGTTGTTAGGCACACGAATAAAGCAACGTAAGCCTTCGTTGATTTAGCACCTCTTCCCTTTGATTGTAGAATGGTAAATGGACCACCGTAGTCGATTCCGCAAATCTTAAATGCTCTGTTCTGCCGTATTCGATCTTCGGGTAAATCTGACATTAGTTGGTACGCTTTAGGTGGTTTTACATGAAAACAGTCAATACAATTGCGTGTTATTTTTCGAGCTAAGTTTCTTCCATTTAGTGGCCAGAATTTCAAACGAATCGAGGCAAGCAGTGATTGAGGTCCTGCGTGAAGTAATCTTTTATGCTCCGCATCAAAAAGTAAAAGCGTGAATCGATCGTTCGATGGAAGTAACATCGGATGTCGACCGGGTACTCTACCGCCCACCCTGAGGACATCATGGTCATCCAAGTATAAACTTAATGATTTGAAACGCTTACTAACGCTGCGATGTGTCTTCAACAGTTCGACTTCAGATGAAAAATGTTTCGCCTGGACGTGTTTAACTAGAACAGTACGCGATGACTCCAGTTCTGTAGGCGATAAGTGCAGCGCCGAATAAGGTTTTTTGAAAACTCTTCGATCGATATGCCGTCGGATGTATGCAAGAACGTAAATAATGCGTGAGTACTCCGAGAGATTATTTATTAACAACTCGAGAATCGAGGAATGTTCCACTGCTACATGAACGAGAAATTGTTTTGCTGAACGAAGTTCTTGATTGACTATCTGGTTATCTAAATCTGAACAATGATTCACAGAGACCGAATAGTCAAAGGTCGAGTCGAGAAGAAACGTGGGCCCATGCCACCATAAAGAATTTGTTGCGAGGTTAGTTGAATCATTTGGACGAGTAAGCAAATTGGACGGATTCTGGTCAGTTGAGATGTGATGCCAAGTAGATGGACTGCAAGTAGATATGAGTTCGTTAACTCTGTTCGAAACGAATGTTTTCCACCGACTAGTATCACCAGAGATCCATGCAAGGACAATTGTAGAATCAGTCCAGCAAATTGTGTCGTCAATAGCCAAGTTCAAACAACCCTTAACATTTTTTATTAACAACGCGAGTAAATGTGCTCCACAAAGTTCGAGACGTGGTAAAGAGGGACGTTTGATAGGTGCCACACGAGACTTGGAACACAGCAAATGAGACGAGATGAGACCATTATGGTTAAAAGCACGGACATACACACATGCACCGTAAGCTTGTTCACTGGCATCACTAAAGCCATGGAGTTCGAGTCGAGAATAATCTGGGAAATTCTTAACGTGACGAGGAATAACACAGTCAGAAGAATATGAAAGCATCTGTTGGTATGATGTCCATTGATTTGAAAATTCTTCGGGTAAAGGATCATCCCAAGAGTATTTGGCTTTCCAAAGTTTTTGCATGAGTAATTTTGCATTTATAACCGTAGGACCAAGCAAACCTAACGGATCGAAGAGCTTCGAGATTTCTGATAACACGCTCCGTTTCGAGAGATTAAGCGGTGTTTGGGATGTGGTGAACTGAAATGTGTCTCTGGAAGGACACCATCTAAGACCCAAAGTTTTTATCTCTTCATCTAAATTGAAGTCCACATCGGATAATTCGCGATCTTCTAGTGGTATTTCATTCAACACCTCATGAGAATTAGAGACCCACTTCCGAAGATTAAAACCACCCTGTGCCAAGAGATTCTTAAGCTCTAGATGTATGAGCTTTGCCTGTTCTATTGTTGTACACCCCGTTAGCACGTCATCTATGTAAACATCATTAAGCAATACGCATTTAGCCAAAGGAAATGTGTTCGAGTCTTCAGCGAGTTTAACGAGACAGCGAGTAGATAAATATGAAGAACAACTAAGACCGTATGTTATTGTGTTCATCTCATAAACAGTCACGGGTTCAGATGAATTAAATCTCCAAAGAATCCTCTGATAAGGTCTATCCCTTTTTCGCACTAAAACCTGGCGAAACATTTTTTCAATGTCAGCCATTAAAACGACATTGTGGGTGCGAAATCGAATAATAATATTGAATAAAAGATCCTGACATGGACGTCCTACCATCAAGGCATCGTTTAAGGATACTCCTGTTGTTGTCTTTGACGATCCGTCAAATACAACCCTAAGCTTAGTTGTCGTACTTGATAATTTCCAAACTCCATGATGTGGCAGGTAGAAGGCTTCCTTTAAATCATTATCGTCGAGATTTCCGATTAGAGTCATGTGTCGGAGAGATATATATTCTTGCATAAATTTATTGTATTCAAATTGTAAGTTCGAGTCGTGAGTAAATTTTCTTTCTAAATAAGACAGCCGTTTGAGTGCTTGCTCCTTAGAACTGCCCAGCTTTGTGGACTTATCATTAAAAGGAAGAGCTACTATGAACCTACCATCCGAGTTACGAGTCGTGTTTTCGAGAAAATGTTGTTCGCAAGAGTTCTCTTCTAAAGATAAGGATTTTTTAGTTTCGAGATTGAAATCTTCCTCCCAAAATTTTGAAAGTCGACTGTCGAGATCTTCATTAGAAACGGTTAAAAAGCTGTGAGTAACATTTTGAGTCTGATCAATTCTGCATCTTCCAGTAATGAGCCAGCCAAATAAAGAATTTTGTAAAATCGGTCTACCAACCCCTAGGTCTAATCGCTCTGGTTTCAGAATATTGTAGAAGAACTCAGCTCCAATCAACAAATCTATCGAATCGGGAACATTGAAATAGGGGTCTGCTAATACACACTGGTTTGGAATAATAAGATGGTCGATATCTAGTTTAATTTGTGGAACTTCACTAGTAATACGATCTATAACTAGGAATTCGATATTATTATTAAATTCCAGAGCTCGTGAACGTACAATCAATGTTGATTTTTTATTAATAGGTTTAGCAGACTGTCCAATGCCTTCAATCGAGAACGTGACATGTTCGGTGGGTATTCCTAGTTTAGCGATGAGTGCTTTTGTAGCGAAATTGCTTTGCGAACCCGAGTCTAATAATGCACGATGAGAGTGAGGTGTGCCCTGACTGTCATATACCAAAACGATAGCCGTAGATAGAAATACGTAATCTCGAGACGTTATTTTCAATGTGCTTGTAGCTGTAATATTTTTCGATTCTTCAGCAATCTGGTTTTTAGTTTCATCAATTAGTGGGGTCGAATATGACGTTGAAGGAGTTTGCGAAAAACATAACAAGCTACTATGTCGTTTTCCGCAATGTTTGCAGTTTCTTGACCTACATATGTTCGCGTTATGTGATGCCCTAAGGCAATTAAAACAAAGGTTCAGTTTCTTAACATGCAGCATTCGTTCGTCGATCGAGCATGATAGGAATTTAGGACAAAAGTAAATAGCGTGAAATTCATTGCAACCTAGTTTGCACTTCTCTGATTGGGTGACTAATGTTTTGTTTAGCGCTTGCCTAGGATTGTTACCACGAAAAGTCGAAATTGATGGAGCAGAAGATACGTTTTTTCGGATAATTGGCTCCTGACATGACTCCAAAGTAATACAGTGTTTTTCCAAAAAAGTTAAGAAAACGTTCCAATCGTAATCCTTATCTCCATTTTCGTGAGCCCACAAACGCTTCGTATCAGAATCTAATTTCTGTAATACTATGTGAACTAACCAGGCATCACGTCCATCAACCTTCAATGATTTTAAAGCTCTAACAACTTCATCTGACGTGTCATACAAGCGACGAATAGCAACCGCGTTACTTGCTTCTTTTATAATAGGCTGGTCTAGGAAACGTTGAATATGTTTTGAGACGATTGGAATTTTCTTACTATAACGTTGCTTAAGCTTTTCCCAAGCCTCATCATAGTTTGCCTCCGTAACTGTTGTGTGTTTAAGAATACCTGCCGCGTCTTCTCTAACTAAACTCATTAAATACTGGAACTTTTTTACCTTTGAGAGTCTTTCATTCTGGTGTACTAAACTAACGTATAAATCATGAAAGGATACCCAATCTTCGTATTTTCCAGTAAAGATAGGAATATGTAACGCAGGCAGTTTATGTTCTCTATCGTGTTGATTTGTGTTTGTTAATTGTAAAACCGATTCATTAAAATGTTCGAGAATTCTGTTTTGTTGTTCTACAACTCTTGAAAATTGATTGTTCGAGTCGAGTATGGTATTATTTGGCGCGGAAGTATTGTTCGGTGAAGACGACGTGAATTGTACCGAGTTAAGAGTGTTTTGACGAGTCAATAAATTTGTCTTAGCCTCAAATAGTTTTGCCTCAAAATTCTCCTCGTGACTAAAATCATCAGAGATAGTGGGATTGCCATCTGTAGTCACAATTTTCGACTGAATATCTTCGTACTTTTTTTTATTATCGGCTACTTGTTCTAAATGAACATCAATTTCTTCTTTAGAAATTATTCGCGAATCTTTATCTGCCTGCGCGAGTGTATTTAATAAAAGAGTGATCTTTCTTAAAATTTGACCTCTTTGTTGACGTAGGTTAGGTAGCGCCTCCATAGTAAGTATGTACTGTACATATATATGTATATATTATTTGAGTCCAACTATAATAATGTCTACTTACATGAACCAAACGTATTGCTTACGTTTCATGTGATGGGTATGCGGTATGTAATTTAAAAGTGCTACAACACACTCGAAAATAAATACACTTCTCTCTTTTATATAAAGTTTTTATATAAGTTTATTAGCTTTTTTTTTCTTTTCATGTAGAGAGAACCTAAAACTGTTAATACATTTTTTGTATATAATGTAAACTGTTCACTGCACCCGTTATGTTAGTTTGATTCGACACAATTATTTCAAGACAATGTTTAATTAATTTTTTTCTGGATTAGATTACAAATGCGACAGCACTTTAGGTTTTCTATGTTCTTTTATATTTAGACCGATATAATGATCACCACCAACCGAGTAACACCATCGAGACCGAGCAGCGAATTGTATTGTTCTTATGTTGCGCTTTAGGTACCACGAGCGACCGCGATGGTAACGAGACGAGATAAATTGTTTTAATTTAAATTATTACAGAGATCCGCGAGAAGTGACCAAAATGTTCCTGCACTGGTTCTTTCTGTAAAAATTCCGGAAATTACAAAAATAAAACAATTTTATTTAGAGATAATTTATGTAATAAAGTATAAATTTTATTCACTATTGAAAAAGGTTAGGTTAGTCTCCGAGCTTGAAATGGACTGTCCCGGATTAGGTGGTGAGAGCAATATTTTAGCATGAAAATAGTAGGGTAGGGTTGCCGCCTGAACATAGTCTGTTAATTAATTTTAAAAATTCAAGGACATTAATGAGAAAATGTTAAAGTCTTATGGCTAACCAGCAAAAACATGAAAAAATTGATTTTTGGGAACTACTCGTAAGCTGCATTTTTTTCAAACCAACATGAATCAATAAACTAGCCAAAATCGAGATTTATAAAAGAGGGAGAAAAGACTATGGTCGATGATGGTATATTTCTTCTTTGCGGGATTATCCTGTTTTCCTGCTTTCAAAAATCTATCCCATGATTATTTCTTAAATCTCTCGTTATGCTTTTCAAATACCTCCTTTTAATCACTTGACATTCTAAGCGAATAGAATTTATTACTTGGATTGAAGGAATGTGGGGAATTTATGTTGTGTCCTTCAGTTTTCGTAAATGTGTACGAATCATTTTTTAAAATTTACTTTCAATGAGGAAAATGTGTTTTGAAAATATAACTTCCCTTAAGGTATCAGTAGAGCTCACGAAAAAAGTGGGCCTTGCCATTCTCTCTGTCCGAATACAGCCTAAACGGCTCAACCGATTTTCGTTAAACTTAATAGATATCGTTTTTAAATTTTGAATTTCTCATTATCGGCATAACGGATTTCAATGAAATTTCTTACACAGAAGCACCTAAAAAGTTTTAAAAAACATTGTATTTCAAAACTTAAAAAACATATTTTTTGAATTTCTGACAAAAAAAAATTAAAATCAATTTTTGTATGGAAAATTCGATATCTCGAAAACGGCTCAATATTTTTTTTTAAATATATTTTTTATTCATACAATAATAAAAACTTAAAGTTTGCGTACCAAAATTTTTTCTTAAAAATGTTATACAAATTTTGTATATAAAAGTAAATTTTTTAAGAAACCACTACCACGACTTATAACTTTTGTTCTTTCATAAACTTATCACCATCTTCAATATACTCGTATGATGATGAATTCATTGTGGAATTTTGACGAAATGAGGTTACCCAAAGTAAAAGAGCCCAGGAGAAATTACTAGAAGTTATTGAGGAATATTCCTCGCAAATACGATCAAATCTTTCAAATTAGTTTTTACCATGTTTACAAATATAATGAAAAATAAAAACAACTTTAATTTTGTCATCTTCATTTGACGATTTACAAATATAATGAAACAAAAAGTTCAGAATCAAAAAAGGAGTTGCGACGGTGTTATTCAATCATTTTAACTTTAGTAAAATATCAGAGCATCATGCTAAACTCCAGGATTGGATAAATTATACTTAAAAATATTTTTAAATTAAATCAAGATCAATGTATAAAAAAAAAATGTTCTTTGGAAATAGAAAGTGAAGCATAAAATGTACATACATAATATGTAATCGTTTTTCTCAAATTTGCAGACTAGGTTTTTTCTTCTGACTTCTGGTTTTTAGAAGCCGTGTTTTATTATCGCCAATGGATCCATTATAGATCATTCCTTGAAAATAAAACTTAACGGATCAAAGTGGCAGTAGTGTTGAATACTCATCTCTTTTCTCCTTAAGTTTGTGATTTTTAAATGTTTCTTGTCTTATATCTTTACACTGTAGTTACACTACCTTACCGTAAAAAGCCATCTACCCGCCAGAGTTAGAACTAAAATTTTCGGATCTTTGAAATAGATACAGATAGAGAACAGGATCCCAAATTGTTTTTGTAATATCCCAAAATGATCTGATCCAGATCCGTAGATAATAAAACACGCCTAGAAATAAATTTTAATACTAGCCGTATTTTTGAAAGAGTGAATACTCAGGTCAGCAAATTTGAGCACCCAAATATCAACAAAACTAAGAGTGAATATAATTTAGTACATCAATCAGAGTGCAATTTGTTGAAATTTTTAGAGCTACAGATAAAAAAAACTTTTAACTGTTGAGACTTCAGATGGCGCTTAATTCAATTGTAGAGAGAAGTATATGTGGTAATAATTTTGAAATTAAAATTATAATAAGTTAGTCAGAGAAAAACCGTTTCATATTCATTCAATTTTAATCTAGGCGTTTCTTTTCTCGCATGTTTGTTTTCTCAAATATAAGTTAATTCCCCTCGTTTTCTACAGAAATGCACTAATGAAATATAAAAATCCTTTAGATAGCTAAAACTTTTTCGAATTGTTTACTTACAGAAGTTTGTAAGAGGGTGTGACCAAGAAACAGCATTTCATTTTTATTTATATAGGTACCTAGATTACTTATTGATGATAAAAACTCACTCGTCACCCATATAAACTCCAATTAAACTTCATTGTAAAAACAGAGATCAAAAGTAAATCTCAACTTTTTGAGAGGTCTCTTAAATTACTCTCACTTGTTGAGATTTACAAAAATGATCACTTAATAACCAGTTTACTTAAATTTTGTTTTTTTCAGTTTCTCAGAGAGAAACTTTTATTTTGATTTTTTTTTAGGTTTTGGTTAACCGGTGACCACTTATTGCTGAGAGAAAAAAAATAAAAAAAATAAAAATAAATAAATACATAAAGAATAAAAATAAATTCTTCCCTAAGTTTTATACTAAGTGAAAGAAGATACAATTTAAATTCAAAAACTCTTGGAAGTTTACTATTAGTTAGGCTTAATACTTAAGAATTAACTGATTAGTGAAAGTGCCGAAACCAAATTTCAAGAATGGAAATAACACAAGTTTACTATCAAGTGTTAAAAGTTTTATTTTTGTGTTTTTTACTTGCAAAATAAAGAAAATAATATAATTTATCATTTTAACCATTTTTGATTTATTTTCTATGAAAAAGGTTTAAGGTTAACCATTTCGATTTATTTTTAGTTAAATAAGTCAACAGAAAAGAGATATTTGTGAACATAAATGATAAATCTCACCCAAAGATCTAAAAAATTAATTTTTAAAAATAAATCACAGACCAAGACCAAAATGAAATTGGCGAATTAAATAAATCTCAGTGAGAAACCGATTGAAAATAAAGGTCAACGGTTATTTTGGATCTCTGGTAAAAACATTAAACAGAAATTGGACTTCCAAAAGAGTAGCTCGATAAAAAATTAGAAGTAATGAAAGTTGGTACATTGAAGATTTTAGAACCTAAAAAAAGAAAAAAAAGTACTGAGGGTCTATCTGTTGTTTTGTTTGCTTAACCACACAAAATATTCCGCAAATATTTAGAAAAAAAAATAAAACAAAAATACGAGTACCTTAAGATCGAAAAATGATTATTAATTAATTTATTTAAATTCTCATTATCACCACGAACGATTTAGATTAAATTTTTCGTTTTTCTTCTTTAATGCTTTTAAAAAATTTTCTCTAATTTTTGAAAAAAAAAAAAAATTATTTGGAAATTGTTACAAATCGCATTTAATTACAAATGTGGTGAAAATTTTCAATTTTTGTGTGCTCTGTGTCTAATAAATCAAAAGTTTCATAGTTTTAATTCAAATAATGAATTATAAAGCAATTGCATTTGTATGCCAATAGGTTTTGTGAATAAAAATAAATCTAAGACTTGGATTTTTAAGTGAAAGCTAGGTTTTTCCAGAATAACAAGTAGCTTTAGCTAGCTAGTTAGAGATGCCTTTTAGTAATAGCTATTTTAAAATAGCTCACACTAGATCAATGTAGCTTTAGCTAATTTTTCAAATTTAAACTTTAATATAAATGAGTTAAAATAGATAACACTATAATAATTTAGTTACAGCTATAAAAATATCAAGATTCTTTCAAACATATCTTGACTAGTTCTTAATTTAATTATTCTATTCAGTTATGGTGCGAATATGGCCGAATTTATATAAAAGCAATAACCGAAATTTTATAGGAAACTTTCGAAAAACTGTGTAACGTGCAATGGAGCTGAAGAATTCGCAAGCATGGACGCCCAATAACCAGGGTCAGTTTACCAATACTTATCCTGTAGAGGATATTAAAAGTTTTGGCAACACAAAATCGAATACCCCGTTCCATTTTCTGTATAAAAGCAGTTAAAGCTAAAGCTACATAAGTCGAAACATGTGAATAAGCAAACGAAAGCTAAGATTGCATTTTCTAATTGAAACTATTTAGCATAATCTTTTGTATTCCCATAACACCAAGCTTCAGCTAGAATTGTCTAGCTCAAGCTACTATAGTAAACGCTTGTACTAGTTAGTTTTTGCTTCATAGTAAAAGCTATGACTAGTTAACCAGCTTTGCCTTCTTCTAAGAAAACCCATTTTCACTTCTATTTATTCACAACATCCAATTTTACAATACTTTTTACCGTATTGCACACATTCCTTTATTTAGTTAATTTCGATTTTGAAATAGTTGTATTTCATATAAAAATATTCCATGACAAACTAAAGTTCATAACTAATTTAGCTCTCAAGCTGCAACATGCATTTTAGTCCAGTTCCCTCCATCAGATTGATTTTTTCGATATTGAATACGATCTCCTATACAGTTCGGATCCGATTTATAAAAGTCCCAAATATTAGGAACAACTTTAAAAGCGGTACTGGAAGAATAACAAAAAGATATATTTTTTTTTACAATTATAGCCTAGTGCTCATTGCTCACTCACAATGATTCCGTTTGAGCCAAAGAATCTTCTCCGTTTTCATAAGCCTTGAGAATGCTATCATGAGTTTCTTTGAGTTTTAAGTACTCAATAGGTTTTCCACAATTGCAAATTCGACTTCGAATTTTGGCGAAAACTGTTTCCTCATTCCAGAGATTTGAAATTTCTTCAGGACTGAGTTCAATGGCTTTTCCAAATAGACGAATCTTGTTGACGATAAATCACTAATTCATTGGTGGAAAATAAGTTAACAAACAGTAAGTTTACCTGCCACTGTGATATATTTCCTGTAGTGCCTGATGGTATTTCGAGATAGAAAGTGATCGATATCCTTGGATCATTCATTATGTTAGCGTACTTTCTACTGTCTTTTTGGGTAACAATTGTAACATGTTTATCAGCTGTTAGTCCGCGATAGTTAACAGTACGATTGAGAGCTCCAAATACTCTTTAAATATTTATTGAAGCAACGATCATTTGTTTTCTTGAAGAACTTTACTTACTCATCGAGAGTCGCCATATTGATTGGAACGGTGTTTTTATGCGGGTTTCCATTACAATATGCTTCCATAATATGCGAAAACAACTCTACCGGATCTTCCGTTTTAATATCGATGAATGAAATATCAGAAAGTGGCTTCATAATCCGTGAGATGTATTTATTAGTTTAAAGGAAGAACAATTCAAAGAATTACAACTTCAAGACGTCTCTCAACTTCAATATGCAAATAACAAATAACAAGAAATCTCTGATTATGTTTTTGAATTAATTGTGTGGCCTTCTATTAAGAATCTAGTAACTAGCATAGTTAAAAGTATAATATTCCCACAATGATGTACATAAAAATTAAAGTAAATATCAAATATCATAAAATAACTACTAAAGATTACTAAAGAGTAAACTTGTTGGTTATTGTGGTTTAATTGTGGTTTCTTAAGCAGATTTAAAAGGTTTGACTTTTCATTGAAATTCTAAAGGGCAAGTTCTGCATTCGTAAAAAGTCGCAATTGTGATTTTTGTTATACATCACTAAGCAGATTCATTAATTTCTAAAATGTATAACTTTCAAACCATCATCCAAAAAAAGGTGACGAAACAGTGAATGTGTTTTTATTTGTTCCGTGTACTTGGGGCATTTTGACTATCCTTAAAATATTTGAGCAATGTCGAGTGTTTAAAAAAGTTGGAGGGGACTTGAAAGGAGATATTGGGCCTTACTAATAATCAACCGCTATTGTCAACTATTAGTTAACTGGAAGGTTAAAACTAGGTGATGAGCTTAAACAAAATGCTACCAATAAACAATTTAATCCTTTCACTAACTAGTTTCCAGACTTTCCTTAAAATCTATTACAAAATCTACACCAAATGAGAAAAAAAATGTAATTAACTGTCAGAATTTTCACCAAAGTATGTCAGTAGTAGGTTTTGGCCGGTTCTGGATCAATGAAGTGGAGTAATTTAAGTGGAGCAAAGTGGATTTTTAAGTTGGATTTTTAAGTTGGATTTTTTTAAGTTGGATTTTTAAGTTGGAATTTAGAGAGTAGTAGGTTTTGGCCGGTTCTGGATCAATGAAGTGGAGGGAGCAATTTAAGTGGAGCAATTTAAGTGGAGCAATTTAAGTGGAGCAATTTAAGTGGAGCAATTTAAGTGGAGCAATTTAAGTGGAGCAATTTAAGTGGAGCAATTTAAGTGGAGCAATTTAAGTGGAGCAATTTAAGTGGAGCAATTTAAGTGGAGCAATTTAAGTGGAGCAATTTAAGTGGAGCAATTTAAGTGGAGCAATTTAAGTGGAGCAATTTAAGTGGAGCAATTTAAGTGGAGCAATTTAAGTGGAGCAATTTAAGTGGAGCAATTTAAGTGGAGCAATTTAAGTGGAGCAATTTAAGTGGAGCAATTTAAGTGGAGCAATTTAAGTGGAGCAATTTAAGTGGAGCAATTTAAGTGGAGCAATTTAAGTGGAGCAATTTAAGTGGAGCAATTTAAGTGGAGCAATTTAAGTGGAGCAATTTAAGTGGAGCAATTTAAGTGGAGCAATTTAAGTGGAGCAATTTTGATTTTTAAGTTGGATTTTTAAGTTGGATTTTTTTAAGTTGGATTTTTAAGTTGGAATTTAGAGAGTAGTAGGTTTTGGCCGGTTCTGGATCAATGAAGTGGAGTAATTTAAGTGGAGCAAAGTGGATTTTTAAGTTGGATTTTTAAGTTGGATTTTTTTAAGTTGGATTTTTAAGTTGGAATTTAGAGAGTAGTAGGTTTTGGCCGGTTCTGGATCAATGAAGTGGAGGGAGCAATTTAAGTGGAGCAATTTAAGTGGAGCAATTTAAGTGGAGCAATTTAAGTGGAGCAATTTAAGTGGAGCAATTTAAGTGGAGCAATTTAAGTGGAGCAATTTAAGTGGAGCAATTTAAGTGGAGCAATTTAAGTGGAGCAATTTAAGTGGAGCAATTTAAGTGGAGCAATTTAAGTGGAGCAATTTAAGTGGAGCAATTTAAGTGGAGCAATTTAAGTGGAGCAATTTAAGCATAGAGTAGTATGTTTTGGACGGTTCGGGGAAATCAAATTATGTCCTTTTTGGTGCTATGGATGCTTAACAAAAAAGAAGAAAGAAAAAATAAAAATACAAAGTTTTTAATATGATTCAAATTTTTTATTTATTTTATTTAAACTTGATAGGTTTTACAGTGATGTGAAATGTGAAAAATTATCTTTATTTTATTTAAACATGTTTCGTTTTAAAACTACTAAAATATAATATTTTATTTATAGATACATATATACAATAGACAATCATATTGGAATATTCTTATGCCCCCATGCATATGTGGTCTTTGAATCCGCACAAATAAATCTTTTTGTATCACCACAACTTAATGCTAACTTATTAATATTTTCAGTATATATTTTATGATTTCTACTTCTAAAGCTATACATTGATCTATATTGATCTTGTTTCTTAATTAAACAATTTCTATAATCTCTTAATTCTAAATTATTTGTTACATATTTTTTAATACCTTTCGCCTTTTTTGTAACCTCACCGGTATCTACTCTATAGCAATATAGTTTTGCACGTAATCCAACGAAATCTAACATTATTCTCGAGTTATTTTCATCTTTAAATAGACCTATTTCCTTGCCGTTATTTAAGGGAAAGTTGTGTATATTGTTGGGAGGATACTCAGAAGTATCAAATCTAGATCTATCAGGATTTATTACGTCATCATAGATATCAGCATAAAAATCATCTGTAAATATGGAATAGATGAAAGAATCTGTATCCATATAGTTCAAACGAATTTTGTTGTTAAATTTTGGTTTCATGTAGTCGTAGTGAAAGTCGTACATTAACCACTTTGATAGGTCAAGAACAACAAAGCCCAAGTAAATTGGTTTATCGAGTTTTATACTTCCTTTCTTCATTTCAATAGCACACATATTCGGTGAAAATATGTTACTACTATGAAAATTCGGATGAGCAATTAGCTTTCTTGCTGAAAATTGGTTTCTTATTGCATGCCACTCAGAAACAATTTTTACATCTCTACGTTTTTCAACATTTTCCATGGTCTTACCGTAAACGCTATTGTTCATCAATTTAAAAAAATCTTTTTCAAACTTATTTTTGGCTACTTTTCTGTATTCAGTGTTAAGCAAAATATATTTCTGAAGCCAGTTTGATTGATTAAACGTCATGACTCTGTGCACTTTAGTCACTATTAATCCATTAGAGATACACTGCTGTAAGTTTCTTAAATGGATTGTAAATTTTTTTCTCGAATTGAGATGAGCAATAAGTTTAGGAATATTACATCCCGAAGTAATTATATTTTCAGGACAGAATGAAAGATCATTATGTAAATCGTGGATACTAGATGGGTAATCTAAGTCTACTTCCAATACATATCCAACATTATCATCTTTGATGTTGGATATATACTCAGTTGTATATAACTCAGGATTATCCCACTGAAAATTACCATAGGGAAGGGGTTGTGACATAGCCCATCCATATAAATTATTAGCATCCAGATACATTAAATATTCCGATGCTTTATTTGGATCATAGCTTGACATATATTTATTATTTGCAACGGCATCTCTGTGACTTCACTGACACAACCCACCCCGAATTCCACTTTTAAAGAAGTTGTACATATCAACGTCTGTTAAAAGCTCCAACTTTATTTTTGTTGTTTTGAGCATAGCATCCCATGATAAACCAGGAGCGGTAAAATAATGGCAAGGGTCAAGTTCGTATATAGAATTACAAACTGTTCTGAATTTTTCAAAAATGTCTGCTAACAGGAGAACATAAATCTTTAGATATAGAATGGTATAGTCTTTAAATGTTTTACATTTAAAATGATTCCATACCTTTACAGCATGATTATAATCCCCATCTAAACATGCTTCATCTACCATCTTATTATGAAATTTAGTAATAGATGGAAGTGATGGTTCTTCAAATCGCTCCCATGAATCTAAATGATCATAAGGGAATACGCCTTTCCTTATCATTAAATTGAATGATTCGCTCTCTTGAAAAACACTCTTTGTATTTTTCAAGTCGTCAAGAGATAAATTATTTGCTAAAGAAGCAAGGCTTGATTGAAGAAATCTATTTGAATCTAAAAATCTTATTTCAAAAAATCTTTTTTCACCCAAATAAATTCTTTTAGATAGGGATATATAATTTTCCTTGTTCATCGGAATGATGTTAATGTCTCCTTGAATTTTTGCGAGACTTTTAATAAACATATGACAATCATAGCCCGAGAAATTATGAAAGAGAACTGGAAAAAATTTTGGGACACGAAAATCTAAATTACACTTCACATGTGCAGATCCTATAAATATACCAGTGAGATGGCAATGGTTCCTTACTCTAAGCTCGCTTTCCTTAAAACTTAATTTGAAAATTGTACAAGATGGATTATTTACTTGATAGTTGTTTTCTGCATCCGTCAGTGGATTCATTGGCTTCGGTTTCTCCAAGACATCCTGATATAAGGCAGTTAAATCCGATGTCAGCATTTCGATAAATTTGTCTGGAGAGTTTTGGCCTAAAAGAAAGGAAGAAAAAAATTATTATTCATATCTTTTAAAATAATGAAATGTGGGTAAAATAAATGGTTTATAACAAGTTAAATGTTAGTACTCACCAACAAATGTCACTTGCTTATCAAGTTTTTCATTGAAACTGCACTTGATGAAGTAGGAGAAGGCACAAGGTATATGTTGCTGGACAGCTGTTGTTGATGAAAATTTAGGATCGGGTGTTTGGTGGCTTATCGGAGCTAGGATGGACTCAAAGTCAGCGTACACTACTAGTGGAACTTGAAGTTGTCTTCCATAATTTTTGAAATAAATATTTGTGTTATCTCCCTCTGGCATTTTTGTTATAAGTCTACAACATTCGCTTTTGTGGTTTTCAAGTTTAGTCTTACTAGCAAAATGTTGTAGACATCCGTTACAGAGATGCATTTGATGTTCTTTACCCGAAATTTGACTACATATTATTAAGCGAGATAATATATTCTTGATATAAACGTAGTGAGTTCTACGATCAATGTTTATACAATACATCAAATTAATGTGTATATTCTGCTCCTTTTGTGTATGATATAATGGACCAATGATTTTAACACTTTTCTTTTTATCATTAGATTCATATCCAAATACATTCACACTTATCTCTGGGTTGTTCTCTTCAAAGTTTTTTACATATTTTAATATCAGAGGGAACTGCAAATTTTTAAATCTGATTAGTTTACCACATACATCAATCAACTCATCTGTTATGTTTGTGATATTATACGAACTAGTTCTCGAGCGATTATTCGTAACTTCTGTGCTCAGAGCAGCTATGATGCTCCATTTAAAACAATATTCATCATTATTTTGAACATTGATGCAGGCTTTCTTTTTTATTAATTGAAGTGGTAGCTTGAAATATGAAGATCCACTAATAGGTCTATATATTTGTTAATGTTAACCTCTATCCTTAAAAATGACAATAAAGCCCATCCACTGTCTTTACATTGGAATTCCTCCAATTTATTTTTTTATTTCGGTATACATTTTTTCGAGATGATCATTAAATTCATCTTCTGAAACTACACTTAGCATTTTGGTTTGCATGCTTTTAGTGGCAATAATTGCACTATCATGATCATCCGAATGTTTTATAAATTCGCCAAACACTTCGAGATTGAATTTAAAGGAATTCATCGCTTGAATTTCCTCTTGTAGAAGCCCCATGATTATGGGGTGCTTCTTATCAACAAGCATCTTTATGTCAAGAATGCTTTCATCCAAATTTTTAATAGAGAAAGTCTTAATTCTATTATTGGAAGCGGACGTCGTTGTACGTTTTGAACCCCTTTGTACGTTTTAAACCTAGTTGTTAAAGTCGTTTTGGGTTTTGTTATATTTTCTTTTCATATAAATAACGAATATATTCGGAGATCACTATCATCTCTTAGAAAAATACCTCTATAAACCATTTCAACTAATGGGAAGTATCCTTTTAAAGATCTATAAATGTAAGAAAATCTATCTTTGAATGTATCCTGAAACCACTATTACTTGTAAGAAAAAGACGTCTCCCATAAATATATCATTCAAAATAATGGGATAATAAAACGTCGTTGTACGTTTTTTTGAACCTCTTTGTACGTTCTAAACCTAGTTGTTAAAGTCGTTTTGGGTTTTGTTTTTCTTATTTGTTTTTTATTCTCATTTTCCCAATCTGAATTACATATCTTTCTCATCCAAAACAAAGAATTTTTATTTTTTACTTTTTATTTTATTTTAATTTTTATCTTTTCATAGAAACAGCAAATGAATCCGGAAACCACTATCACAACATGGCTCCTATATATTATTGAACTAATGGGGTAATAAAAGATTACTGTCATCCTTAAACATTCTCGCTTATCGGGAATAATACATACTATAGAGTTTTCTAATGCTATTAAATGAAATTACAAAATTAGAAAAAAAAAAATCAAAGTAACCTAAAATCTCTATCACTTGTATGAAAAATATTTTCTTTTCATATAAATAACGAATATATTCGGAGATCACTATCATCTCTAAGAAAAATACCTCTATAAATCATTTCAACTAATGGGAAGTATCCTTTTAAAGATCTATAAATGTAAGAAAATCTATCTTTGAATGTATCCTGAATCCACTATCACTTATTAGAAAAATACCTGTCCCATATATCATTCAAACTAATGGGGTAATTAAACGTCGTTGTACGTTTTGAACCTCTTTGTAGGTTCTAAACCTAGGTGTCAAAGTCGTTTTGGGTTTTGGGTTAAGTCTATCTCCTCCTATCATGAACATGAATGGTCATGACCGGTATCCTTTTAAAGATCTATAAATGTAAGAAAATCTATCTTTGAATGTATCCTGAATCCACTATCACTTGTTAGAAAAATACCTCTCCCATATATCATTCAAAATAATGGGATAATAAAACGTCGTTGTACGTTTTGAACCTCGTTTTACGTTCTAAACCTAGTTATTTTGGGTTTTGGGTTTTGGGTTTTTGGTTTTTGGTTTTAGGCTAAGTCTATCTCCCCCTATCATGAATATGAATGGACATGATCGGTTGAATGAAAATCTAAATTAAATATGCATTGAAAGACATATACATACTTATCTGAGAAGATTTTCTTATAAAAACACAAATATTTGTTGGAGAACATCATAGTTATTCTCAAGATTGTAAGAAGACAACACTAAAATGCATTTCGAGGAAGAGCATTCAATTTTTACCTTAGATGATTTTGCTGTGAGGGAGGCAAATTCGCTAAACCAAAACAGTGGTTTTAAGCCAACGATGAAGTTGTCCGA
This sequence comes from Philhelius festivus, assembly GCA_963931855.1. NCBI lineage: Eukaryota > Metazoa > Arthropoda > Insecta > Diptera > Syrphidae > Philhelius > Philhelius festivus. Next base: position 91,050,341 of record OZ007556.1, read on the forward strand.
GTTGGAAATGGGATTCAGATATAACATTTTCTCCCTACAAAAGGTTAAAACCAGGTGGGGTGATTGAATCGTAGCAGATCTAGGGGAATATAAGGTAAGTCAAACATTTTCTTTCTTTTTTACCAAATTAATTTTTTGATTACTTTTATATGTCTTTTTACCTAATAGATATTCAGATCTAACATCGAACAGTATATGTCAGCAATTGGTAGAGGTGGTTATGTATTTGAGATAGCGAGAACACTTGGAACGACCTTCGAGCTAAAATTTGCGAAAATTGAATAATTAAATTATTTTAGATTTATACAATATTAATAATAAAAAGGAAAAGAGAAAAATAAAATTCGTTTAAACAGATTGTACATAAACATGTTTATTATTATTATTATTACATTTCTTTTAATAGAATAGTTTTCTAGAATCTCGTTTTTATTGGAACATTTTTTTTTTTAATTTTCATATTCTTCAAATGAATTCAGGAAAAAAATCTCTTAGTGCTAAAGGGTTTTCCGCTATTTCAGGTTCTATATCACCGATTAGCGTATGCCATGTTTCGAAGAATGTTCGGGGAGTAAAATCTAATCTTCCTCGTAACGCTCTTAGTTCGATGGGGTGGTAAAGATCTTCCACATTGAATGGTTGGTTAGGATTTGTTTCGTTGTTGGTGTTGGTGACTGCAATAGATTCTTCTGGTTCGTTGAGGTTGTCTAATAATAATAATAGCGAGTCTAGTGTTCTAGGGTTTCGAACTAAATTTCCTAGTGTGGTGTTCTTTAACACATAGGATGGACATATTCGTAGCTCAAAGTTGTCCATATCGATCCCAAAGCTAATTGAATCGCCAAATTCTAGCCTTTTCTTACTGGGACCGATTAACCTCCCGTTTACATATGTACCTCTAGAACCACTAGCATTCTTTATAAACACACGCTGTCCGCAGGGTTTAATAAGTATTGCAGCATGTTTAAAAGACACCAACACGCTAGGAATGATCAAATGGTTATTTGAATGATCAGTTCCTATATCTATTTGGCCAATTCGTAGATGGATCACATTTTGGCTGACTATATTTACTAACATCCACTCCGAGTTAGGATCATAGTTGATAATTTCCATTTCAAGCTGTGTTGTTTCTGCTGCCGGTATTACTGCTGTTGCTGTTGTTGAGCTGGTGCTGTTGCTGCTGCTGTTACTGCTGCTGTTGTATCTTGCCAGGCAGGTTTCGCACACTATAGTTGAGTTTACCCTGGTCTTTTTAAACTGCCCAATGTTGCTATGTTACTATTTCTCGGTGTATAGCCCCAGAGAACGCATTAGAAGATCGGTCTTCTATATTGACAGAATCTGTTTTTATTTGGTAGGGGGATCTTAATGTGATGTATCCCAACACTGCCACCAAAATTTTGTAATGCCTAGTGTCACTGTATTTTCCCCCAGGGGAGAAGGGTGACTCGATGCGGATAGAAGAGAAAAAAACAGATTTTTTATTTATTTTATTGGCCCGCTGTCTTTAGCTAGGCTGCGACCAATAGTTTGATTTTATTCTTTTTTTTTAAATAATATGTTTTGTATTTGCTAAAATGTCCCGCTGTCTTGAGCTATGCTGCGACCAAGTTAGCTATTAATTCTATTCTATATCTATCCTGCAATGTTCATGCCCTTTTTATACTCTTAATAAAATATTTTATATGGCTTTCCAATTCATTTCCTATCCCCACCACATATAATCAATTTCATATGAAATAGTACAGACAAACACTTTTCCTTAAAAAAATCGGACTCATCATTACCACGTCCTCAATCGATCAATCGATAGACTTAACCCAAAACCCAAAATAACCAGGTTTAGAACGTAAAACGAGGTTCAGAACGTACAACGACGTTTTACTATCCCATTATTTTGAATGATATATGGGAGAGGTATTTTTCTAACAAGTGATAGTGGATTCAGGATACATTCAAAGATAGTCATTTCCTATCCCCACCACATATAATCAATTTCATATGAAATAGTACAGACAAACACTTTTCCTTAAAAAAATCGGACTCATCATTACCACGTCCTCAATCGATCATTCGATAGACTTAACCCAAAACCCAAAATAACTGGGTTTAGAACGTAAAACGAGGTTCAAAAAAACGTACAACGACGTTTTATTATCCCATTATTTTGAATGATATATGGGAGAGGTATTTTTCTAACAAGTGATAGTGGATTCAGGATACATTCAAAGATAGATTTTCTTACATTTATAGATCTTTAAAAGGATACCGGTCATAACCATCCATGTTCATGATAGGAGGAGATAGACTTAACCCAAAACCCAAAACGACGTTGACACCTAGGTTTAGAACCTACAAAGAGGTTCAAAACGTACAACGACGTTTAATTACCCCATTAGTTTGAATGATATATGGGACAGGTATTTTTCTAACAAGTGATAGTGGATTCAGGATACATTCAAAGATAGATTTTCTTACATTTATAGATCTTTAAAAGGATACTTCCCATTAGTTGAAATGATTTATAGAGGTATTTTTCTAAGAGATGAGAGTGATCTCCGAATATATTCGTTATTTATATGAAAAGAAAATATTTTTCTTACAAGTGATAGAGATTTTAGGTTACTTTGATTTTTTTTTCCCTAATTTTGTAATTTCATTTAATAGCATTAGAAAACTCAATAGTATGTATTATTCCCGATAAGCGACAATGTTTAAGGATGACAGTAATCTTTTATTACCCCATTAGTTCAATAATATATAGGAGACATGTTGTGATAGTGGTTTCCGGATTCATTAGCTGATTCTATGAAAAAAAAATAAAAAAAAAAAAAAAAAAAAAAAAGTAAAAAAAAAAAAATTCTTTGTTTTGGATGAGAAAGATATGTAATTCAGATTGGGAAAATGAGAATAAAAAACAAATAAGAAAAACAAAACCCAAAACGACTTTAACAACTAGGTTTAGAACGTACAAAGAGGTTCAAAAAAACGTACAACGACGTTTTATTATCTCATTATTTTGAATGATATATTTATGGGAAACGTCTTTTTCTTACAAGTAATAGTGGTTTCAGAATACATTCAAAGACAGATTTTCTTACATTTATAGATCTTTAAAAGGATACTTCCCATTAGTTGAAATGGTTTATAGAGGTATTTTTCTAAGAGATGATATTGATCTCCGAATATATTCGTTATTTATATGAAAAGAAAATATAACAAAACCCAAAACGACTTTAACAACTAGGTTTAAAACGTACAAAGAGGTTCAAAACGTACAACGACGTCCGCTTTCAATAATAGAATTAAGACTTTCTCTATTAAAAATTTTAATGAAAGCATTCTTAACATAAAGATGCTTGTTGATAAGAAGCACCCCATAATCATGAGGCTTCTACAAGAGGAAATTCAAGCGATGAATTCTTTTAAATTCAATCTCGAAGTGTTTGGGGAATTTATAAAACATTCGGATGATTCTGATAGTGCAATTATTGCCACTAAAAACATGCAAACCAAAATGCTAAGTGTAGTTTCAGAAGATGAATTGGCTGATCATCTCGAAAAAAATGTATACCGAAATAAATTGGAGGAATTCCAATGTAAAGACAGTGGATGGGCTTTATTGTCATTTTTAAGGATAGAGGTAAACATTAACAAATATAGACCTATTAGTGGATCTTCATATTTCAAGCTACCACTTCAATTAATAAAAAAGAAAGCCTGCATCAATGTTCAAAATAATGATGAATATTGTTTTAAATGGAGCATCATAGCTGCTCTAAGCACAGAAGTTACGAATAATCGCTCGAGAACTAGTTCGTATAATATCACAAACATAACAGATGAGTTGATTGATGTATGTGGTAAACTAATCAGCTTTAAAAATTTGCAGTTCCCTCTGGTATTAAAAGATGTAAAAAAATTTGAAGAGAACAACCCAGAGATAAGTGTGAATGTATTTGGATATGAATCTAATGATAAAAAGAAAAGTGTTAAAATCATTGGTCCATTATATCATACACAAAAGGAGCAGAATATACACATTAATTTGATGTATTGTATAAACATTGATCGTAGAACTCACTACGTTTATATCAACAATATATCTCGCTTAATATGTAGTCAAATTTCGGGTAAAGAACATCAAATGCATCTCTGTAACGGATGTCTACAACATTTTGCTAGTAAGACTAAACTTGAAAACCACAAAAGCGAATGTTGTAGACTTATAACAAAAATGCCAGAGGGAGATAACACAAATATTTATTTCAAAAATTATGGAAGACAACTTCAAGTTCCACTAGTAGTGTACGCTGACTTTGAGTCCATCCTAGCTCCGATAAGCCACCAAACACCCGATCCTAAATTTTCATCAACAACAGCTGTCCAGCAACATATACCTTGTGCCTTCTTCTACTTCATCAAGTGCAGTTTCAATGAAAAACTTGATAAGCAAGTGACATTTGTTGGTGAGTACTTACATCTAACTTGTTATAAAACATTTATTTTACCCACATTTCATTATTTTAAAAGATATGAATAATAATTTTTTTCTTCCTTTCTTTTAGGCCAAAACTCTCCAGATAAATTTATCGAAATGCTGACATCGGATTTAACTACCTTATATCAGGATGTGTTGGAGAAACCGAAGCCAATGAATCCACTGACGGATGCAGAAAACAACTATCAAGTAAATAATCCATTTTGTACAATTTGCAAATTAAGTTTTAAGGAAAGCGAGCTTAGAGTAAGGAACCATTGCCATCTCACTGGTATATTTATAGGACCTGCACATGTGAAGTGTAATTTAGATTTTCGTGTCCCAAAATTTTTTCCAGTTCTTTTTCATAATTTCTCGGGCTATGATTGTCATATGTTTATTAAAAGTCTCGCAAAAATTCAAGGAGACATTAACATCATTCCGATGAACAAAGAAAATTATATATCCCTATCTAAAAGAATTTATTTGGGTGAAAAAAGATTTTTTGAAATAAGATTTTTAGATTCAAATAGATATCTTCAATCAAGCCTTGCTTCTTTAGCAAATAATTTATCTCTTGACGACTTGAAAAATACAAAGAGTGTTTTTCAAGAGAGCGAATCATTCAATTTAATGATAAGGAAAGGCGTATTCCCTTATGATCATTTAGATTCATGGGAGCGATTTGAAGAACCATCACTTCCATCTATTACTAAATTTCATAATAAGATGGTAGATGAAGCATGTTTAGATGGGGATTATAATCATGCTGTAAAGGTATGGAATCATTTTAAATGTAAAACATTTAAAGACTATACCATTCTATATCTAAAGATTTATGTTCTCCTGTTAGCAGACATTTTTGAAAAATTCAGAACAGTTTGTAATTCTATATACGAACTTGACCCTTGCCATTATTTTACCGCTCCTGGTTTATCATGGGATGCTATGCTCAAAACAACAAAAATAAAGTTGGAGCTTTTAACAGACGTTGATATGTACAACTTCTTTAAAAGTGGAATTCGGGGTGGGTTGTGTCAGTGAAGTCACAGAGATGCCGTTGCAAATAATAAATATATGTCAAGCTATGATCCAAATAAAGCATCGGAATATTTAATGTATCTGGATGCTAATAATTTATATGGATGGGCTATGTCACAACCCCTTCCCTATGGTAATTTTCAGTGGGATAATCCTGAGTTATATACAACTGAGTATATATCCAACATCAAAGATGATAATGTTGGATATGTATTGGAAGTAGACTTAGATTACCCATCTAGTATCCACGATTTACATAATGATCTTTCATTCTGTCCTGAAAATATAATTACTTCGGGATGTAATATTCCTAAACTTATTGCTCATCTCAATTCGAGAAAAAAATTTACAATCCATTTAAGAAACTTACAGCAGTGTATCTCTAATGGATTAATAGTGACTAAAGTGCACAGAGTCATGACGTTTAATCAATCAAACTGGCTTCAGAAATATATTTTGCTTAACACTGAATACAGAAAAGTAGCCAAAAATAAGTTTGAAAAAGATTTTTTTAAATTGATGAACAATAGCGTTTACGGTAAGACCATGGAAAATGTTGAAAAACGTAGAGATGTAAAAATTGTTTCTGAGTGGCATGCAATAAGAAACCAATTTTCAGCAAGAAAGCTAATTGCTCATCCGAATTTTCATAGTAGTAACATATTTTCACCGAATATGTGTGCTATTGAAATGAAGAAAGGAAGTATAAAACTCGATAAACCAATTTACTTGGGCTTTGTTGTTCTTGACCTATCAAAGTGGTTAATGTACGACTTTCACTACGACTACATGAAACCAAAATTTAACAACAAAATTCGTTTGAACTATATGGATACAGATTCTTTCATCTATTCCATATTTACAGATGATTTTTATGCTGATATCTATGATGACGTAATAAATCCTGATAGATCTAGATTTGATACTTCTGAGTATCCTCCCAACAATATACACAACTTTCCCTTAAATAACGGCAAGGAAATAGGTCTATTTAAAGATGAAAATAACTCGAGAATAATGTTAGATTTCGTTGGATTACGTGCAAAACTATATTGCTATAGAGTAGATACCGGTGAGGTTACAAAAAAGGCGAAAGGTATTAAAAAATATGTAACAAATAATTTAGAATTAAGAGATTATAGAAATTGTTTAATTAAGAAACAAGATCAATATAGATCAATGTATAGCTTTAGAAGTAGAAATCATAAAATATATACTGAAAATATTAATAAGTTAGCATTAAGTTGTGGTGATACAAAAAGATTTATTTGTGCGGATTCAAAGACCACATATGCATGGGGGCATAAGAATATTCCAATATGATTGTCTATTGTATATATGTATCTATAAATAAAATATTATATTTTAGTAGTTTTAAAACGAAACATGTTTAAATAAAATAAAGATAATTTTTCACATTTCACATCACTGTAAAACCTATCAAGTTTAAATAAAATAAATAAAAAATTTGAATCATATTAAAAACTTTGTATTTTTATTTTTTCTTTCTTCTTTTTTGTTAAGCATCCATAGCACCAAAAAGGACATAATTTGATTTCCCCGAACCGTCCAAAACATACTACTCTATGCTTAAATTGCTCCACTTAAATTGCTCCACTTAAATTGCTCCACTTAAATTGCTCCACTTAAATTGCTCCACTTAAATTGCTCCACTTAAATTGCTCCACTTAAATTGCTCCACTTAAATTGCTCCACTTAAATTGCTCCACTTAAATTGCTCCACTTAAATTGCTCCACTTAAATTGCTCCACTTAAATTGCTCCACTTAAATTGCTCCACTTAAATTGCTCCACTTAAATTGCTCCACTTAAATTGCTCCACTTAAATTGCTCCACTTAAATTGCTCCACTTAAATTGCTCCCTCCACTTCATTGATCCAGAACCGGCCAAAACCTACTACTCTCTAAATTCCAACTTAAAAATCCAACTTAAAAAAATCCAACTTAAAAATCCAACTTAAAAATCCACTTTGCTCCACTTAAATTACTCCACTTCATTGATCCAGAACCGGCCAAAACCTACTACTCTCTAAATTCCAACTTAAAAATCCAACTTAAAAAAATCCAACTTAAAAATCCAACTTAAAAATCAAAATTGCTCCACTTAAATTGCTCCACTTAAATTGCTCCACTTAAATTGCTCCACTTAAATTGCTCCACTTAAATTGCTCCACTTAAATTGCTCCACTTAAATTGCTCCACTTAAATTGCTCCACTTAAATTGCTCCACTTAAATTGCTCCACTTAAATTGCTCCACTTAAATTGCTCCACTTAAATTGCTCCACTTAAATTGCTCCACTTAAATTGCTCCACTTAAATTGCTCCCTCCACTTCATTGATCCAGAACCGGCCAAAACCTACTACTCTCTAAATTCCAACTTAAAAATCCAACTTAAAAAAATCCAACTTAAAAATCCAACTTAAAAATCCACTTTGCTCCACTTAAATTACTCCACTTCATTGATCCAGAACCGGCCAAAACCTACTACTCTCTAAATTCCAACTTAAAAATCCAACTTAAAAAAATCCAACTTAAAAATCCAACTTAAAAATCCACTTTGCTCCACTTAAATTACTCCACTTCATTGATCCAGAACCGGCCAAAACCTACTACTCTCTAAATTCCAACTTAAAAATCCAACTTAAAAAAATCCAACTTAAAAATCCAACTTAAAAATCCACTTTGCTCCACTTAAATTACTCCACTTCATTGATCCAGAACCGGCCAAAACCTACTACTTATGTCAATGTTCAGAAACTGTCATAATTTGCTCTATATGTACCTTCAAAGTATTACCTTATTCTTTTTTAGCACAAAGTATTGTAGTACTTATAGTACGTCAATTGATTTGAATTAACTTTGACTTTTCAATTAAAACTTTAAATTTTAATTTATAATACCATATTTTTTAACAACGAAACATATTTTTTTTAATATTATTTTCATATTTTTTATTCGCAATGTACATAAGTACCAAAGTATAAGTAAATCTGAAACTCAAAATATTTTAAAAATAAAAATAAGTGAACTGGCATATTTTGTATGAGAATTTAATTGTTTTTTGTTTTAGGTTTTTTATCGGTAAACAGTAGGGGCTAGTTTTTTTCACAGTGTGTCATTTTTAATCCATGATTATTGTTGGAGTTTGAGTTTTTAATCATGGACTTAGGTAATCAGCTGATTTCGGTTGATTAATGCTATTTAACCTATACCTCTGAAAGCAGGATCAAAATTGTATCCTACTGTAAACAAACTGGCCCTTAAAGTTTTCACGCAAAGGCGGTAAGTCGTCGTATCTTAAAGTCGTAAACTGCATAAATCAAATCTATCAAAATTTGTATTGAAAATTTGACAAATTAGAAGGTTACGACTGTTTACGATGAATTTTATGCCTTTGTATTATTTCAATTTAGATTTGTTATCAAAATTCCGATTTCCACAAGTGCTATTTGCCAACAAAAATTATAATTTTGTTCAAATCAATATTGAAAAACCAAATATAAATTACAGTTAAACAAATGTAGTTTTAATTAGGTTGATTGGTTTTGGCTTTGAAAATTGTATTCGACGCGTATATTTCTGTATTATTATAATGTTTTTTGTAATACTAAATAATAAAGAAATGCCATCCTCTGATTTTTTACAAATATATATAAAAGATAAGTTTTTCAAGCTTATTTAACTCTTCTGAAAGTGGTTCAAGTGATATTTTTTTTGTTTTCAAAATAAAGACACACTTGTGTACACACAATTTATCCAATACAATAACAAAAAAATAGGTTGAAATCGATTCCCGATCAACACAAAAACTGAATTTTAGATATATGTACGCAATTATGTAATTACATAAAATGGAATCAACAAATTAACCACGTTCAATACGTGGTGAATTTGAGAGTGAATAAAGCGTTTTTTTTTGTGCTTGTATTTATTTATTTATTCGTCTTAAAAGCTACACACTCTACTTAGACTATTTGAATTATGATAAATAACATGATTAAACATAGTTTGAGGATAAAAATAAAATACATAATTTAATATATAGCATTATAACAAATTTAATAATTTATGTTTCAAAACATTTCTATTAATATTAAAATCAATTGCAAAATCATATTCATTAAAATACATACAAGCTCTTGTGATAGGATTATGCTTAGCATAACTAGTACTGTGGTAAGGAACATTTAAAAAATCGCAGTTACGCGGGCGCAAGTTTCGAGAAGGCGCATAAATAAAAAACATAGATAACAAAACCGGACAGTCAATATTACAATTCAATACATCAAAAGCAAAAAGTATTGAGTTTAATTTTCTTCTCTGAGCAAGAGGTTTTAGATCAATTAAAATACACCTCGTCTCATAAGATAAGACGCGGTAAAGGGGCTCCATATAACAGTACAATATTCTAAATGTGGTCGGACAAGACTAGAATAAAGAGCTTTCAATGTATATGGGTCTTCGAAATCTTTTGAATTTCGAATAACAAACCCTAGCATAGAGTTTGCTTTTGAGATCGCATGGTCTATGTGATTTGAAAAATTTATCTTAGAATCGAAGATTACGCCTAGTTATGGCAATCAAATCTTTGTAAAATGTCGTCTTCGAGTTCATAATTATAATATAATGGACTATAATTTCTAGAAAATGTCACAACGCTACATTTTTTATTGTTAAAATATAGCCCATTGATATTACACCATTTAATTAAATTATTTAAATCAATTTGAACGTTCTTTGCATCGTTCAATGAATTTATGGAGCTGAATATTTTCAAATCATCAGCAAATAGAAGATATTTAGAAAAAGTAAGATGTAATGGTAAGTCGTTAATAAAAATGATAAAAAGAAGTGGTCCAAGGTGACTACCTTGAGGAACACCCGAAAAATTTATAATTTCCTTAGACAAGGCATTATCAATTTTCACCACCTGTTTTCTACCTACTAAATAACTCTTTATCCACATTAGGAGCTGAGAGTGGAATCCAAACATCTCTAGTTTTCTTAAGAGAACACTATGTTGAACGCGGTCGAAAGCCTTTGAAAAATCAGTGTAAATAGTGTCGACTTGGGAACGCATTTCCATCTGAGATAGACAAAAATTTGAAAATATTGATAAATTTGTAGTGGTGGATCTACCTTTTATGAAACCATGTTGGTAAACTGAAATATTATTATGAATAAGATTATACAATTTGTTTTTTACAACAGCTTCGAAAACCTTAGGAATTAACTGCAGTTTTGCAATTGGTCTGTAATTTTCAACCGAACTTTTTGTACCTGATTTATGAAGGGGAGTTATTATAGAGTATTTCCATTCATCTAAGAACTCACCATTACTTAAAGAAAGGTTAAATATTATACAAAGTGGAGTAGCAAGTATATTAGCACAAGTTTTTAAAAGAATTGGTGGAATATTGTCTGGTGAAATAGAAAAACTATTTTCAAGAGATAAAAGTACTTGTAAAACATTGTCTATAGATAACTGCAAATTACCAAGATCAACCACAGGATCTGAATTTATTGTATTGGCATAATCTAATTTGAGATCAATAAAATTAGATTGAAAAAACGACGCGAAGTTATTGCAAATTATATTAATATCATCGGACAGCACATTATTATAAGTGATGCTAGATGGAATCCCAATTGAGTTTCTTTTCGTGTTCATATATGACCAAAAACTCTTAGGGTTATTCTTAATATTCGATTCAAGAGACGAGATGTATTGCTTATATAAAAATTTTTTCAAAAACTCATACTCCCTTCTAATTTGTTTGAACTGTTCATTTAAATGAATTGAAGACTTTTTAATTTTATTAAGTTTATTCATGACATTTTTCAGTCTTGATATACTTTTGTTGAACCAAATAGGTTTATTTGAACTTTTAAATAAAGTTTTTTTAGGAACGTAAGAAGAAACCGCTGAATCTAAAATGTTCTGAAACAGAGTAAAAGCTTGTTTAGTATCTTCACCACTTAAGATATGTTGCCAATCTATTGTGCTCAAATAAGTTTTTATGGAATCATAATCAGCTTTTTTAAAATCATACAATTGTGAATTATTATTCGATTTAGATTCATTCAAAATGGTAAAATTAAAAACTATTTCAACTGAATTGTGATGAATGCTATTTTCTAATATATTATAAGATGGTTCATTACATTGAGCTTCAAGACAATTATCAATAAAAATTAAATCTAAAATACGACCAATAGAATTAGAAATATTGTTGATTTGATACACGTTTAAGGCTGATAAACTATCAATAACATTATATTCATAATCTTTGACAACATTATAAGGAAACATTTGCTTTTCATCATTTGAGAATTTCCAATTAATATTAGGCAAGTTAAAATCTCCAACAACTACAAAATAACAATTTTCATCTTTATCATTAGCAATATCTAAAATATTTTTAATGTGAGACTCATACAAAGAATTTTGAGATGAAGGTGGGATATATGATACAAAAATATATAAATGAATCATTTTAAAAGATTGAATAAATAGATCTACACAGACACAAATCTGATCAATTTCGAAAGAATGATAAGGTAGTTTAATTTCTCTACTTGTAAAATTTGAGTGAACAGCCAACAAAACTCCTCCTCCTCTAGTTTGACCAGTTTGACGATCTTTGCGAAAGACGTTGTAATCGGAAGGAAAATATTCACCATTCAAAAAGTTATCATTTAACCAAGTTTCAGTTAAAGCTATAATGTTGTATGGACAGTCCAGGACAGCAATAAAGAAATCATGCGATTTGGTTCTCAAACCGCTCGCATTATGATAATAGATGGAAAAACCGTTGTCATAGCTAAAAATCGGAAGATCATTCACTATGTTGATGTTGGATTTTGTTTTTGGACTAGTCCGTATTACTGCGCTATCTATAGATTACCAATTAAACACGGCTACTGTCACTATTGATTCTTGTGGATCATCAAATGAAAATAAAACGATACGAGTGACATATTTTATATACCCATTTCTTTTCTCCGTGTGTTTGTTTATTTTTCAAAAAATTTGGTCTCTTTTTCCTATGCACTAAAATACACTAGCCAAATAGCACTCCTATATGTCAGATAAAAAAACTAATTTTTAAATAGTGAAATGTGCTCCTGATAAGGAACAATAGCCGCGTTTTATTATCGCCAATGATCCAGATAGATTAACCCTCGAAAATAAAACGATACGGATCATAGTGACAGCTGTGTTGTAAGCTCATCTCCATCTTGATTGTTGATTATCAAATATGTCTTGTCTTTTTTCTTTACACTGCAGTTTACACTACCTTACCATAAAAAGCCATCTACTCCCCAGAAAAAGAACTAATTTCTGGATTTTTAAAATAGATCCAGATAGAGAACAGGATCCCAAATTGTTTTTGTAATACTCGGATCCACATAGATCCGTAGATAATAAAATATAAAACGCACCTAATATATCGCGTTGTTCTTGTAATATAAATTTTTTGATTTATATGAATCATTTCTGATAATAATGAAATGTACTTTGGGATTAAAAAAATATATAAAGACATACAAAAATGTATGTAGTTAGAGGAAAACGTGTACATTTATAAAGTTTTGTATTTAAATTGAATTTATGAAAAAAAAATTAAAATTTATTCGTTTAATTAATAAATTATCTTTATATACGAAATTTCTTTAAAATAATGCTAAAAGAAAATTTGGTATACCAATTATAAGTTTTCGATAATATACTTTTGAGAAAATCATTAAAAAAAAGCAATCGTTCATCCTTTTCGAGATATTGAATTTGAAAAAAATAAAATGCACGACTGGATCGCACAAACTTGCTCTTATGTAAAAGTACTTTGGAATTTAAGATACATTTTATAAATATAAAACATGGATTTAATGAGATAATAATGTTCAAAGGCATAAAATTGCCGTCTGGTTTCCGGAAAAGTATGAATTTATGCAAATAAGCTTTAAAAAATCGTTTTATTATTAAATAAAGTTTTTTATATAAGGAATTTCTCTAAAATTTTTCAAGAAAAAAATGTGGGATGCGAATTTTAAGTATTAAATAATATTGATTTTAGGAAATAATTTCAAAAAATAATCTTTCATAGGTTTTGAAGATATTGATTAAAATTTTTTTTTTTTTAAAACCCAACAAATATTTTTATATACAATATTATTTTAAACTTAAGGGGACTCCTGCTGAAAATTTTGGGTTAAAATCCTCAGAGCCGTTAATGAGAAAGTCGAAAATCAAAAAAACTGATCTATGGCAGGTACCCCTAATAACATTTCCCCTGAAATTTTTTTTTGACCAATTCCATGTCCATTAAATCACACTTAATTTTTTTATCAAAATCGTTATAGCCGTTTTCGAGATAAATAAGATTTTGCATTACGGGTGTATGGGAGTACCGTTAGTTTTGGAGCTAAAAAAAAATTTCAATTTCTCCTCTAGGGAATGACCGAAGACCCTTAACTACCGAGTTTGAAGAAAATACCTCCGGTAGTTTAGGCTGTAGTTCGAGGTAGAGACATACAGACAGACAGACGGAATTGTCGGACCCACTTTTTTCGTCTTCGCTATCATCCTAATGTAAACTTTGATCAAAATCTCGAGTTCGATTTTTTTTTTTCTAAATGCAGAACTTTCCCTATAGTACCTATATCGCAAGTAAAAATTATATACGAAGATTTTATAGACTTTTTTACTTGCAATCATTTACGATTTCAATCCGGTCAGAACCAGAATCGTAAATGATTACAAGTATCTAGACGTAACCCTGAATTATAACCTATTATTCAATAAACTCTTAGACCTAAAGCTCACAATGTCTAAATGTACAATCATCTCAATGCAGACGTATCCATTAGGATATACAACTATGCACAAATTTGGGGATCAAAGAATGTTGATCAAGTAGAAAAACTTTTCAAAATGTATGTTAAACCTGTATCTATGTATATGTTAAGCTTGGAAAATAGCTTAAGAACTCTATTTCTCCGAATGCTTTCTCTTCACTTCGACTACATTAATAAAGTACTTAAATACGCCAGAAGTTGATTACCGCTACCGCGAATACTAGCGTAACAAAAAATCGCCCATAAAACGTTTTGGGTTTTAGACTGGCTTAATTTAGGTCAAATGCTTAAAATTGAAATTTACCTGTTTAACACCTCTTTCAGGAGTCTTCATAAAATTATGTAGATAACACTAGAAGTTAAAGAACATGATACTCGTAATCACATTGCGGATGCTAAGGGCTCTCAGTTTCATAATGTTTATCCTCATTTGAACTATAATATTACACTACACCCTACTTTACTGGTGAAAACTCTCATCATCTGGTGAGCTTAATTTTAAAAGCTAGAGGTGGTCTATTAAATATTAATCATATAGCATTTAAAAAAGATACTGTTGGTATCTGTTTATTATGCTACCTGGATGAAGTGGAGAATACTAATCACCTTATTGGTAGATGCCTAATTTATAATAAATCAAGACTTTCTTGTTCTGGGAAAGAGTCACTGTCCATTGAGGAACTTCATAATGATTTAAGTGGTATCAAGTTCTCTTCCCTATCCAACTTTTTACCTACCTGTCTTAGATATAGATCTTTGTTAACAAATGCATTTAAAATTAAATTTAAATTTAATTATTATTCAAACATTTTGTATCATAGTTTTTTATTTTAGCATTATAAATATCACTTTAAATTTGTAAATAAATATTATACAGAAATTAAAATATAAAGTGAAAATATCTACATACATATATGTATAATTTAAAAAAAAGTATTTACGGATATTAACTGACAGACAGCAAAAATATCTTATGTCAAAATATTGTATTATTATTAAAATTTTGATTATCCTTAGGTTTAATTATTGTATGGGATTTAAATAAATCTAATCTAATGTTATGTAATCTAATCTACAAAGATTTTGCTGAATATCGGCAAAACTGTTAATTAGAAAATCGAAAATCAAAAAAACCGTTTTATGACTATGGTACAGATAATATTTTTTTCTTAAATTTTTTTTTAACAAAAATGTAAACCCTGCCTACAATAGCGAACATATTGAGTTAATTTAAGAGTTACAATTAAATCAACCTCCAATTTTTGAGTTTTTGAAATCACTAACTCTTTAAAAAAAAAATTATGTTATGATGATTTCCAGTATATAGAAATAAATTTAAAAAGTATATATGTATATTTATAATTTCATAGTCTTATTTATTATTATTCTTAAATCGTATTTTAACAAAATATTTAAATTATTTACAAATTTGTTTCAAATACTATACCTACCACAAAAGAAATAATGACAATTTCTAAATTCGAATAGATCTTCTCGAAATTATTTTTCTTACAGCAGAATTTCTTGTTTTGTTAAAAGATGATTTATATTTCTTTCTTGAGGGTTCTTCTGGTAATGAACCAAGAAAACAATTTTGTCTCGTTACTGGTACTCCAAAAATTATACTTGAAAGTACCTCTGGTAATGAACCAAGAAAGCAATTTTGCCTTGATACTGGTACTGCAAGGTATTTACTTGAGGATTCCTCTGGTAAGGAACCAAGAAAACAATTTTGCCTCGTTACTGGTACTCCTAGGTTTCCATCACAACGACGTTTCCTCTTGTTACTTAATTTTGCCAACGGTTCCCTTTCTTCTTCTTCAGATTGTTGATTTCTTCCTTCATTCTCAATTTTGATGAAAAAAATTATTGCTGGACTTGGAAACAGCAAATTGTATAATTCGAAAGTACATTTTTCAAAAAGTTCATCAGATTCGTTGGTGATTTTAATAGATTTCTTAAATTTTGGCGGGATCTCGAAGCGTTCCAGAGCTGTTAAAGAAAAGAAGAAAAAAAATTAAATTTACGAATAAAAATATAAATATACCATATCAAATAAGTATCTAACTTACCGGTTTCAATACACTCTTCGTAGTTGGCGTTCCTTGGGCAGTCTATATATTCCAATCGATCATTGTACATCATCTTCAAAGTTTTATTTTGATATTGAGCCATTTTTAAAGAAAAATAAGTTCCACAAAGCAAAGATCTGTTTGATGTTTTTGGTTGAATGAGATTTTCAAGTATGAAGAATTAACACCAATGTAAGCTATATTTATACCTACAAAATCAAAGAGGAGCTTAACAAAAAAGTAATTAAAATTGTAATCATTTGAAAACAATAACAACCATTATCCAATGACTCATATCTTAAGCTTGTTGTTGTTTTGAATCACCCCTTTATAATCCTTTGTTATATTTAAAAAACACTTCTACCTGACATCTGAAACAAACAACCCTACCATAAAACTTTGAAAAACAAAACAAACAGCACTGGTTGTGAGTCATTTGTGGTATCTTTCGACTGAATGACAGATCCGGTGAATGGTAGATTAAGTGATTCGAAAAGCAGTGGCGCAAAATTTTAAACATTGCTGGCTTAAGGAATAAATCTAGCTCTATTTAAGGCACTCACTTAGTTGCTTTGTTTAGTTTTTTTTTTTTTTTAATAATTGTAAACATCTTGAACAACTCTTCTTACGACTGTGGTTTCGTAACATAACGTAACCAATTTAAATATGAACAAGCCCGAATTTGACAGATAAATAAATCAAACAGAACTGCAAAACAAATAAAATATAAAAATGAACAAAAAAGACTTCAAACCAAAAATCCCGAAGAAAGTTCAATTTATAAGATAAATAAGTAAATTTGTAATAATTTATTGTAAAGTCAACGTGCATATTAAAAATCTTTTGGAAATCTCTTGAAATCATCGGAATTTTCGGCTAATAAAACGTGCTCTCGCCTTCTAAATTCCCATTGATGACTAGTATGGATTGATTGATTGATTGATTATTATCAGCCATCGATTATTTTTGATGTTGTTGATCTCGAATATTTGCGAAAACACATTTTGAATTGAATCGGTCATTTCAAAAACCTCATAAGTCATTCAATTAGAATTTTTCAGGAATCACTAAAAACTGTTTCATGCACAAACAAATGAGTTTTAAACTACTTTTTTATGCTTAATTGAGTATTTTAGTGGTAAAAAAATTAAAAAGCGAAAAAAATTCACAGTTTATTAATAAAAATAATGAAAAAAACATAAAAAACTGTTCTTGACTTAAGTTGTTTTAGCAAGGAATGTGGTAAGTGGTATATAATTTAACCAAAACAATGGTAGTAATCATATTTTGTATAGCTTATTATTGAAAATTATTGTTTTAATTGTTTTAATTGTTTTAATATCTTTAAGGTACATAGATTGATTATCTTCAACATTTTTTTATTGATGGGCACTTTTAAAACATAAGCCTTGGCTGATAGAAGTGAAACAGAAGTTGTAACTTTCTTTATTAATAAGAATGAATGCTTAATCAATCCATCAATATATTCCTATGATAGTACCTTTTCTATGTGAAGCATACTTAAACCTCATGTATGTCGAAGGTGTTTTTTCTGTTTTTGTGGGACTTTTGACAAACATGTTTTTTTGTACAAATTTGGCCACCATTTCATGAATTCCAAAACATCTTCAATTTTTAGCTCTATGACTATATTTTTTAAATTTCTAATGAGATAGACGAGACGGATGAGTATGAAAAGCTGATATCTATAGACAATGAAGTGCAAAAAATCATTCAGTTTCAGGGATCATTCATAAAAATGAGAAAGAGAGTCTGAGACTAAACGGAGCCCTTGAGGACCCCAGCATTTATTTTGTGAAGATCAAAAAAAAATTTATTGAACAATCCAGTAAAAAATTTCTAATCCAACGAATAAGGGCTTCAATGATAGCAAACTCACGTATTTTCGATATACTCGTAAAAGCTTGATGCCAAAATCTATCAAATGCCTTAGAATATCAAGCTCAATGATCTTAATTCGACATTATATGTATGATTCTACTCTTCTGCAACTTGATATCGACAGTTTCTCGGTTTTTCAAATCTCTTAGATAATAATTAGTTTATGCTTGTCTTTCAATTTTATAATTTGTTATAATATTTCATTAAGGTATACTTTAAGGAATTACACGTTCTGTTCTTTTTCAACGCACCATCACTCTCTGTTTCACTTGAAGACATTTTTAAAACTAAAATTACTTTTCGCAGAAAACAATTGTGTGAAAGATGCAATTATGACATTAATGACGGTTGTTATCAAATTGAAGATTTGAATATTGTTGAACCAATCAGAGCAAAGCAAATTTAAAAAACTCAGTCATAAAACTGCTCCCACCATTTTGGTAGTTCATGCAAAAACCTCTTAAGTCACTGACTAATGTTGTTTATGCAATGAACGTCTTTCCCACGGTATTATTTGAAGGGGAAGGAATGTACAGACCTACGTGGTTCTTACCCAGAATACGCATCTCCCTTTAAGGAACCATTTTCAGCAAAAAAAGCATTTTGGAAAAAAATGTGACCTAAGAGGTTTTTGAAATGACCGATTCAATCAATATTTCTTTAGATTACACAATGATGCAAAGTTCATCTGATAACTTGATTGTCTGGCTCATTGGATATATGTATATTAATTTTGCCTTTTGCAATATCAAGCAATTGCAATGAGAATGGATCAGTTTCAAGTTGGATACGCGTAAATGTATGATTAATTTTGGGTTTTAATGCACTACGACCTTTTAAATCTATCGTGAATCCGGGTAGAGCAAGATGTATGAAGAATTTACACTAATGCAAGCTATATTTGTATCTAGGGAATCAAAGAGGAGTTTAACAAAAAAGTAATTAAAATTGTAATCATTTTAGTAAAAACCATTATCCAATGACTCATATCTTATGCTTGTTGTTGTTTTCAATCAACTCTTCTACCTGACATCTGAAACAAACAACCCTACCATAAAACTTTGAAAAACAAAACAAACAGCACTGGTTGTGAGTTATTTGTGGTATCCTTCGACTGAGTGACAGATCAGGTGAATGGTAGATTAAGTGATTCAAAAAGCAGTGGCTCAAAATTTTAAACCTTGCTGGCTTAAGGAATAAATCTGACTCTATTTAAAATAGTCACTTAGTTGTTTTGTTTAGTTTTATTTTTTATAATTTTAATCACCTTAAACAACTCTTCTAACGACTATGGGTTTCGAAATATAACGTTACCAAATTAAACATGAACAAGCCGGAATTTGACAGATAAATAAATTGAACAGAACTACAAAACAAACAAAATATAAAATTGAACAAAAACAGCTTCAAACCAATAATCCTTGAGAAAGTTCAATTTATAAGACCTGACCCGCCAAACGTTGTAAATACCAATTTATGCGAGAAACAGATTGGCACAGCAACTTCAACAGTAACTTTGACAACCACGTCACTCTTTTTAGAGCCAGTGGTTTTAAATGGCTTTGATTACATTAACACAGCAACTTCGACATCGACATCAACGTTAGACCTAAACCCTAAATTCGCTGTCGCTGTGCAAATGCTACCAACTTTTAAGGTGAAATATGTCAGTATTATCAACACTCAAATAAAAATGTGACAACCATCTTTTTGTTTTGTCTATTTATTTTGGTTTTGACAATGGAAGAATTACTAAAAACAAATTAATTTTAGTACGACAAATTGCAAGTCGTATAAATTGATGCAATTTACGTTAATTTTTATCAAATTATGTACGGCAAATTCATTTCGCATTTGAAATTATTTTGATTATATATGCTGTCAAAAACGCTGTTCACGTTGTAATCTATTTCACAAGACTTTTGATGTTGAAGTTTTCGTTGCTGTTAAAGTTGCTGTTGAAGTTGCTGTTTTAATCTGTTTCTCGTATTATTGTAAAGTCAACGTGTGCACATTATTTTTTGTTTCTTCATTTTCGGGGTAAAAAATAAACCGTTATACTTACCAACTCTGGAATACAGCCTACACATGATTGACCATGATCGAAGCATTGAATTTTTCAATGCTTCGATTGACCTTGAGATTTATTGATTGTCATTTCAGACGAATTTTGAAATTTAAGCGTATTAATGTGGTTGGAAAATCTCTTGGAATCATCGGGATTTTCGCCTTTGAACCTGAAATTGATTGTTATCGATTCGATAATTAGCGATCTAACTTTGAACATTGAATTATGAAGTCGAGAATCAAGTCAATTTAAAAATTCACTCCTTCATCTTCTTCCGAGACATCAACTGACTTGAAATAAAATGATAGAGATCCCAACATGTTTTGAATTAACATATTTTTTATGATATTTTTTCTGTTGAGAGTACCTATTCCATCGTTGATGATTTTTGATGTTGTCGATCTCAAATTTTTGCGAAAACACATTTTGAATTATTGCTTCTCTAAATGGCGCATACAAAATTTAACTGATAATTGATTGTCTGGCTCATTGGATTCACATTAACTTTGCCTTCTGCAATATCAGGTTATTGCTTTCAGAATGGATCAGTTGGATATGTATATTTGTTGTTTACTTCAATTTGTGGACACTTTTCACAGTGATCAAGATTTGAAACAGGCATTTATTTCAACTGCTTAGCTGGAACGTGGAATAACTGGAAGATCAATTGTGTCCCCTCTGGACCTAGATGAGATCGCTTATTCTACGTTACAGCTCTTCCTCAGATTTGTTTCTCTGAGAAAATCTAGTATATGGAGTATTTTCAGAAATTGTACTTTACTTTGTTTTATCTTGCATTACATCTACCTATATGGTCTAGTGTTTCCTTATGAGAACTGATGCAGAATCGGCATGTCGCACTTCCCACAAGACCAAGAATATTGATGTGCCTCCTACGTTTATAGTGATCAGTGAGGAAACCCGTAATTATTCTAAGGTTTTTACACCTTTAACCAATACACCGATGTAAAGCGTTTTTGGTTGCAGCTCACAAGCAGCATTTTGGTCTGCCTCTGTTTTTGGAGTTCTGTCCATATTTTTGTATCTTTTGGTCTCCTCTTCGGCTTTAATTTTATTTTTGATCACATTTTCTCTTATTGCACAATAGAGATCAAGCCCTGTTAGGAATGTCCTTGCTCCTATTTTTGCCAAACAGTTTGCCTCTTCATTTCCCATGACACCTACATGACCCGGTACCGAAATAAGTGTTACATTCATGCTTATTTTGACATTCTCATGAATAGTCTATTCGTTAGAATGATTCTATTCCTTCGAATGAACTTTCTTAATTTTGAGATTCGAACGAATAAAATTCATTTGCGAAAGATAGCATAAAATGAACTTCAAAAAAGATTCATTTTCATTGTCAGCTGTTTGACATTTACTATATTTCTATTTGAATAAGTATGACCGTTTTACATTTTTTTTGTTTCTAAACATTTTATAGATGTTGGACAAAGAATCAAGAAACAAAATAAATAATATACTTTTTCATTATAAAGTAAAGTTTAACTATAAAGAACTACATATTCATTACATTTTTTGTGTCAACTCAGCTGTTTTGAAACTATTCTTAAAAAAAATAAGTTGTTCATGACGCGTTCTAAATTTTTATTTTTTTTTTGTATACACTTGGTCACACTAAAATATCAAAAACAAAAGAGAAGTGTTTGTGAAATGTCTAAACCAAAAAGTGAAATCTTTGTTTATTTGCAATTGTTTTGTTTATTGTTCAATAATTTAAATTTCTGTGATAAAAACATAAAATAAAAAATAAAAATATGGCATTTGTGTTGTTTATAAATGAAGATGGTGTTGAAAAAGTGCAGAGGAGAAGGATAGTGGATGCTTTCCGTATCAACGCGGGTGGTAAAAAAAAACCCTTTGCTACCTCCGGGTTTTCTTCCATTATTTTAATTAACTTTTCCTTTTGTTCGCGGTTTGTCCAGTTGGAATGCGACCTTTAAACTAAACATAAAACAACAACAAAAATAATAAAAGTAGTTTATTTTCCATGAAATAATTAAAAACTTACATGTTTTGTTGTTTACTCGACAGAAAAATTCAAACGACACAAAAATGACATTTAATTCTATTCTTTCGAATGTCAAAATTGAATTAGCTTTCGCAAATGAATGAACTTTCTATGGATTGGGTGAACTTTCGATTTGTTCGATTAACATTCTAATCGCCGAGTCTCAAAATTAAGTTTCAACGAATTCGACTCACTTTCTAACGAAAGAGAATGTCAAAATAAGCACCATTATGCGAGAAACAGATTGGAACAGCAACTTCAACAGCAACTTTGACAACCACGTCACTCTTTTTAGAGCCAGTGGTTTTAAATGGCTTTGATTACATTAACACAGCAACTTCGACATCGACATCAACGTTAGACCTAAACCCTAAATTTGCTGTCGCTGTGCAAATGCTACCAACTTTTAAGGTGAAATTTGTCAGTATTATCAACACTCAAATGAAAATGTGAGAACCATCTTTTTGTTTTGTCTATTTATTTTGGTTTTGACAATGGAAGAATTACTAAAAACAATTTAATTTAGTACGACAAATTGCAAGTCGTTTACATTGATGCAATTTACGTTAATTTTTATCAAATTATGTACGGCAAATTCATTTCGCATTTGAAACTATTTTGATTATATACTCGTATACTGTCAAAAACGCTGTTCACGTTGTAATCTATTTCACAAGGCTTTTGATGTTGAAGTTTTCGTTGCTGTTAAAGTTGCTGTTGAAGTTGCTGTGTTAATCTGTTTCTCGCATTATAATTCTTGCCGATGTCGTGTAGCCTGCCCACAGACTTTCATACCAGTTTAGAACTAATGAAATAGGAACTTAACGCTTTGAGTGCCACTTGACTTCCCAAAATGATGTACATTTTGCCGCTAATGTGGTAGTTTCTCTTGTGATTTCGTTTGGTACATTTTCCACTGGCATTCACTTCCGCCTGAAAAATGCTTATACCATCGACAAAAATGGTCCCAAAATTGCACCTGTTTCCTGAGACGTTCCCGATCTATGTACATAGGAGGATTCATAAAAAAAGAATCTGCCTTCTTTTGCAGTGACTGCAAGCGGCGCGGCGGCGGCCGGCAGCGGCGCCGTGAAATAAGGACAAGTGAAATAAGGCCAAATGTTAGCGTTTGGCAATAATTCACTTCGTGAAAGTCCCCCGTGAAAGTGAAAAATCCAGCTCACGTGACTTCGTGGCTTCGCTTAGGGTACGTTTAGTCGTCAGACAGGCACCTATGTGAACAGTTTTCTGGGACAAGAGTATCTTGCCTGGTCCGCTTCGTGGGTATATGATATTTTAACTCCCTTTTTCGTCCTCTGTCCTCTCAAGCGACCCCGTCACTTTTGTGGATATCAGATTTGAAACCGTCCAATAATATTTGTATAGAACGATTGTATTTAACGGAAATGCACGCCTTTTCGATAAGAAAGCTTGATGCCAAACTCTATCAAATGCCTTTGAAATATCAAGTGCAATAATCTCACTTTCTACAAAACGATGTAAAGATTTGTGCCACTTTTCGGTGAGATAAGCCATCAGATCACGAGTGAATCTATTGCTACGAAAGCCATACTGCCGGTAATTAAGAAGTTTTCGTTCGCCTTTTCTAGGGACAGGCTTGACAAATGCTGTTTTCTATACACTCGGGAACATACCTGTAGAGTAGGACAGATGGAAAAGCTTTCGCAGTAGTTTTACCAGCGTTTTATCGAGCTATTATTACAACAGGAGTGTCCTTGAAGACAAGCGTTGGAACTGAAGATTTCGTAGTGTTTCGTACGATTTTTACAAATGATCAAAAATATGTACTACCTTTGGGACATAATAGTATTTATTGCCATAATGTAATTTTACGTTACAGGACTTTCTAGCTTGTTTGTACTTATCCCGGTTTTTCTGAGTAGGGTTGGCTTTAAAACTACGGAAACTTACTTCTCTAACCCTGATATTATGAGTATCTTTCTGCAGCTCGAATCAAACCAGGAGTTTTCTTTTCGTTTGATAGATTTCATCCTATTCGAAATAAAATTTCTCATACCCGAAAGAATCGGATTTGAGACCATATCTGCACTGGAGTCTACGTCACTGGTGTTGCTTTGTTTTTTATCTCACTCAACTTGTAGATGAGCCAACGCGAATTCCAGATGTTGCTGCCCAATCTCCTAATACCCTTGACTTATTCCTCACTTCCCACCCTGAGAAATATACAGTAAATGTATTAACGCCTTTAGGTACGTCGGACCATTCTGTCAGCTGTTTTTCTATGCTCCAACGCCGTAGTTAAAGAAAAAATTCCCAAAAGAGTCGTATGGCAATACGAGAAAGCCGATTGGGATGGTCTCAACAACTTTTTCCGAAACTTTAACTGGTCGATAAGCTTCTCGATAGGAACGTGGATGCGTGTGCTGATATGATAACAAACAAAATCATAAATGGTTTGAAAATGTTTGTTCCTCACAGATCAAAAAGTTTAAAGCCAAAAGAAAACTCTTGGTTTGACGGTAGCTGTAAAGAAGTGATTAGGGTAAGAGAGTTGTGCTTCCAAACATACAAAGCCAACCCTTCTGAGGAAAACCACATAGTTTAAGAGAGCAAGGAATGCTTGTAACGCTTGGATGAAAAGAACCAAATTCTTTCACGAACAAAAATTAAGACAAAAAATAATCCAGTGCCCTAAAGGCAGTAGAAACTTTTGGTCATTCGTTAAGAAAATCAAAAACTCCACCTCTTCGTCGGTTCCCACGCTCATCTACAATGATAATCCTGTTGTTAGTTCCATAGATAAGGCTAATTTGTTTGTAGAACTATTTGCAAGAAATTCTTCACTGCCCGATAGCGACATGAATCCACCGGTTCTTGAAAATGTAAACTTTTCAATGAGCAAAATTTATTTTCGCACCCGAGCAGTCGCTAGAATATTAAAAGATCTCGATATTTACAAATCTGCTGGCCCGGATGGTTTATCACCCATCGTTCTGAAGAAATGTTCTTCCACACTGGCAAAACCATTGCGCAAACTTTTTTATCTTTCCTATTCTACAGGGTGCTTCCCAAAGAGTTGGAAAACAGCGTTCGTCCAACCAGTCCCCAAAAAAGGCGCATCTTCTTCACCTTCTAATTATCGGCCAATCGCACTGACGTCCCTTTTGTCTAATGTCATGGAAACACTGATCAATCGGCAGCTTAAGATATATCTTGAAGAACATAATCTTTTTAATGACCGCCAATATGGTTTTCGCAGTAATAGATCCACTGGTGATTTGATGGCATATCTCACTGAAAAGTGGAACCAATCCTTACATCTTTTTGGGGAAAGTAAGATCATTGCGCTTGATATTTCTAAGGCATTCGATAGAGTCTGGTATCCTGCTCTTTTATCAAAAATGGGTGCGTTTGGTATCGATGTATCTCTTATTCGTTGGATTAGTAATTACCTTTCTGACCGTTCAATTCAAGTTGTTTTGGATGGTTTCAAGTCTGAAGTTCGTAAAATAAATGCTGGTGTCCCTCAAGGCTCTGTTTTGTCTCCGACTCTTTTTCTCATTTTCATAAATGATCTTTTTACCTAAACTACTAATCCACTTAACTGTTTTGCTGATGACAGCACCCTCAGCTTTTCATATTCATTTCCTGATTCAATTCCTTGTTCTTTGAATGTTGAATTGCAACGGCAATATATGTTGAGCTCTTTAAATTCCGATCTAAATAGCATCGTTAAATGGGGTATTAAAAATCGTGTTGAATTTAATGCTTCTAAAACTCAGAGCTGTTTTTTGGCATTAAAGCGGAATATTCCCCCTATGCCCCTATTCATGGATGGAGCTTGCATCATAGAAACTGAAAAGCTATCAATTCTTGGTATGTGTATTACTGACCACCTTTCGTGGAATGACCACATATTGGATATTGCTAAAAATGCGGCCAAATGCTTAGGTTTCCTAAGACGATGTAAAAACTTTTTCTCCCCCTCTGATCTAGCCACAATTTATAAGGCTTATATACGTCCCAAACTAGAGTACAATTCTCATATCTGGGCTGGTGCTTCTAAAACATCTTTACAATTACTAGACAGAATCCAGAATAGAGCTTTAAGGCTGATAGGTGACAGAGTAATTTCCGAAACAATTGTTTCGTTAGAACATCGTCGTAATGTCTCTTGTCTATCACTGTTTTATCGTTATTTCTATAAACAATGTTCTATTGAAATAGCGAGTTGCATTCCCCCCCCCTAAAAAAATTGCATCGTAATACTCGTGCCGCTGGGAATACTCATCAATATACCCTTGAGCCAAACTTTGGACGTACAGTTAAGTACAGAGATTCTTTCTTTTGCCGTACGACTCGAATGTGGAATTCCTTAACCGACTCTGTTTTTCCTCTCCATTTCAATGTGCAGAAATTTAAGACGAATATACATCGGTTTCTCCTACTCAATCCTCCCACTGTTTCCTAAATGCTCGCACTGTGTTCAACCAACATTTAAAGGGTAGTCATAATCCCTTGAGTGCGCGTTAATTACGAGTATAAAAAAAAAAAAAAAAAAAAAAATAGAATACTATCGCCTTTAAAATACAAGCTCGACCGATTTTTACCCAACTTCACCTAAATACTGATCCTCTGAAAGTTTCAGCTATATCAGTTCGGATTTAAAGGTGTTCATTTGATACATTCAACCTTAAGTACATTGAGTTTTTCAATCATTTACTTGTTAGCAGTGTTTTTAAACTGCTTAAAGTTTTAAACATATTGTTTAATAAATTTTATAAATAATTTTATTAATTAAAAAAAATATATTTAACATAGTATTGTGTAATTTACAATATTAAACTTAAGGTAAATTTTATAAACATAGATAAACAATAAAAATAACTTTTAATATAGAATTATGAATAAATACGTAACTTTAATTTTTTTTTCTTTTCTTTGTTAACTTAATTTAAGTTTAAACTTTAATGGCAGCACATTCATTCATACTTAATAAAATTAATTTATCATAACTTTTTTAACTGAACAAATTGTTTTATCTCTAACAAAACGTGGTAAATTGTTTAAAATACTCGTAGGCATAAGTATTAATTAAATCAGTTTTATTTTACATTTTTATTCATACTAACTCATTCATTCGAAATGCTGATAATTTAATTGAATCTTATAGAATAAGTTTGATATACATATATATTTTTCGTTTTTTTTTTTAAATGTACATGATAAGTTTAAATTTTTAACATATAACAACTATTCTGAATGTATAGTTTCTCTAATCCAAGCTGAATTAGATGAAATTTTGTCATACATTCGGGGTCTTTCTACACCCGTCGGGCCACAAGCTATTCTCCATGATGAAATACCAACCAAGGCCCACTGATTTGTTCCTTGAAGGGTACATTGCACTGGCGCACCAGAAAATTCTTCCTGCTGTAAAAGACGAATTGAAAACATTTTTAATTCAATAAAAAATAATTTAATAAATATTTAGATATCAATTTTCTTTTATAAATAATAATAAAAATGAATTCCTTATTGTTTTATATAATATATTTCGTTACATATTGAGATTAAGCGCTGATTTTGTATATTCAATTCATACTATCATTGTATATACATATAACCTATAGTATTATTATAAAACGTGATTTTGTGGTACCAACGCTATCCTGATGGTGGCGCGTGGAGAGTAGGATAAGATACAAAACAAGTAAAAAAAAAACGAATATTTTATAACTAAATTTAGCAGAGACAAATCTAACAAGTATCATCCCTATGCTAAAGATGTCGCCCTAATCGTTCGCCTTCATGAGAGTATACTATAAGTTTTATATACAACGATACTATGCAATGAAGTTATCATATTATGCGAAAAAAACCGCTGGACAAAATTAGAAACAGATTAGTACAGAAGAAGGTGGAGAAGTCTGGGCGAGGCTTAGGTCTAGGGTTGCCAGATTTTTCTTACACCTCGGTGGGACAAGTGGCTAAAATAATGAAAAATCCCGGGATTCCAACATATTGTCCGGGACAAAATAAATAAAATGCACGACAAGGTCGCACGAACTTGCTCCTATGTAATAGACTAAGAATTTCAGAAATGAAAAACTGTTCATAAGCATAAAATTATTTTTTTTAAATGACTAAAACAACTTCTTTAGTAGCTGGTGATAAAAATAGGATGCCATATGTGATTCAAGCAAATGTAGGTTTATGCAAGAACAAAAATTATAAGTCTTGGTAGTGATTTCTTAAAAAAAAAATTTTAGAACAAATTTTGGTACACCAATTTAAAGTTTTTATTATTGTTCGAATAAAGATTAAATTTACAAAAAAAAAAATATTGAGGGGTTTTCGAGATATTGAATTTAAAAAAAAATAGATGTATTTTTTCAAAATTCAAAAAAAAATATTTTTCTTAAAGTTTTGAAATGCAATGTTTTTTAAACTTTTTAGAAGCTTCTCTCAAAAAAAATCATTAAAATCCGTTATGCCGATAATGAGAAATTCAAAATTTAAAAAAAATCGTTCTATGGTAGGTACAGTCAGTAATATATTGTTTTCAATTTTTGTTTATTAAATTATAGATCTTAAAAATTAATTAAAAGAAAAAAAAATTTAAGCGAAATTCTCGAAATTGTTTTCGAGAAAAATACGATTTTCGAAAACCATTTTTTAACATTTGTATGGAGGGTACCGTTATTTTTAAGTAAAATAATTTTCGTTTTCTTAACAAAAAATCCACACATTTTTTTTTTTTTTTGAAAATTTGAATACACAATAATATTCAAACTGCTGGGGAGCCTTAACATAAAAAAAATGATCGAAATCGGTGGTACCGTTTTTGAGAAAATCAAAAACAAAAAATGGAGGGTACCAAAAATAACCATTTTTTGGAAATTTTTTTTAACCATTACCTATGTTGCTTTAACTAAATGAAATTTTTTCAATTTTTTTTTTTTAAATCTGTGGGAAAGTTTTTGAGAAAAATAAATATTTATAAAATTTCGAAAAAAAACCGTATGGCAGATACCGTTATTTTGGTCTTAAAAAAAAAAAGAAAAAAACGTGTGGGGCGGAAATCAAAACCCATATCTACCAAGTTTGAAGAAAATCGGCCGAGCCGTTTAGCTGTAGTCGAACAGACAGACAGAATTGCAAGACCCACTTTTTTGGTCTTCGCTATCATCGTAATGTCAACTTTGATCAAAATCTCCACTTCGATTTTTTTCCTTATAGTACCTATAAGTCGCAAGTAAAAATCATATAATGCGTGTCGATCAAAATAAATAAATTCTTTCATTAATTACTAATTAAATGACTTTTTTGTCATTTGCCTTTTGCAAATATTTTTCTTTTGTCAATTTAATTACAGATGTTTGCAAAAATATATTTTTCGTTAAGTTAGGTTTGTTTGATTGAAATTTTACAAGCATTTTCTTAAGGTTAAATCACAATGCAGCGATTGTTCCTTATCACTGAAAAATATTTAGGTACATTAGGCATTATTTTGTGAGTTTGAGTCCTTACCCGGGAAAAAAGCTGCCTGATGGCGGGACAGATGAATTTATGTCTGTAATCCGGGACATCCCGGGTAAACCGGGAGGTCTGGCAATGCTACTTATGTCACATATCGTAAATATTTGCGTGAACAATATTTATTTAAAAAAAAACTTTTATATAATTCCTTAAGCAATAAAACTTAATTTAAAAATAATAATAATATATAATAATAATATTTTTTTTAATGTCTGTTCATTTATTCATAGATATTGTACAATGTTTATATAAACCTATATTGGTTTGTCTGCAGAAGATTGTGATTCTCAAATTTAATAAATGACATTAAGCTTTAAAGTCATTAATAAATGTTTAAAAAAATAAGTTCATATTTTTTTAATTTATTTTTGTTCAATTTACTGAATTTAGTCTAAGTCGAAAATTTTTAAGGTTTTTTTTTCTAGTCTTGAAGTTTTCAATTATTATGGGATCTCGAGGTAATTCGTTGATTTGATTGCATAGGAACACTATATTTTGGTGTTGTAATTTCTGAACAATTGAAGCATATCTGAAGCAAGTCGAATAGTGGGATAGCTCCATGCATAACGATGTTAAAAAAAATCAAAGTTGATATTTAAGGGCGCGAATCGCTTATTTCAAAAGTAAAATGCACGACTGGATCGCACGAACTTGCTCTTATGTAAAAGTACTTTGGAATGTAAAATACATTTTATAAATATAAAACATGGATCTAAGGAGATAAGAATCTTCCAATACATTAAATTGCCGCCTGATTTCTAGAAAAGTATGAATCAATGCAAGAAGTTTAAAAATCGTTTTATTATTAAATTAATTTTGTATGTAAGAATTTTCTTTAAAATTTTTCATGAGATTTCGGATGCCAATTTTAATATATGAATCTTAGGAAATAATTTCAAAAAATCATCCTTCACATGTTTTGAAGATATTGATTTTTCAAGAAAAAAATTAGAATATTTTTTTTTTCCAAAAAACCCAAAATCATTTTTTTTCCTAATATTTTTACCAAAATGTAGTCCATGCCCATAATAACCCACCTAATTTTTTGTTATCAAAATTGTAAGACCCGTTTTTTGAGATAAATAAGATTTTGCATAACGGCCATACAGCCGTTAGTTTCGGAGTTAAACACAAACTTCAATCTCTCTTCTAGAGAATCACCGAAGACCTTTAAGAATCGAGCTTGAAGAAAATAGCTTCAGCGGCTTAAGCTCTAGGTCGAGGTAAAGACTTACAGACATACGGACGGAATTGCCGAATCCACTTTTTTCGTATTGCAATGTCAACTTTGATTAAAACTGAGTTCGATTTTTTTCCAAATGCAAAGCTAAAACATAATGTTTTCCACAAATTGTCGTAACACCGAACTTAATCTTCGTAATCTAAACAGCTTCTAAGGTTCTAAGTATACCTTTCTATCATGACAATTTATTGTATCTAAGCCACTTCTTGATCACTGCAGTTTTTTGTTTGTTTACATTATTTGCTTGCAGATTTATTTAATCTCCAAGCCGCGCCCGCCCCCTAGCTTAAGCAACAGGTAGCTAACCAACCGCCGGCCGAACTATAAAGTTGAATGAATCCATAATCTCATTAGTCAAGTCGTGAGTCACATATTTTTAAGCTCTATGTAGAATACCTGGGTGTGCATGTTTTGTTGTTTATTATTATCATAAACCACGATCGGCTTAATCTATTTCATTGTTGCATAATTAAGCATAGCTGACTGCTAATTGATTAATAAAACTAGAACAGTGGCACACGCTACGAATCCATTTGGCATGCATGTTTTTTTATAAAGCAGCTGATCGAGTAATTTTATTTCAATGAAAAAAAAAACGGCCGCTTCAAACGCGACACGTCAGAACATGAAAATTTTGTAACCCTCGTCTCGCACTAGAAAAACATTAAATTCCACTCAATCGTTGAGTCTTCTCAGTGTTGCCTCACTTTTCAGTTCAACAAACGCTCAAACGAGACCGAACGTGAATCTGACTCAGTGTGAAATAGTTTCAGTTGGTTTTTGGCTTGCGTTTGAATTTTTTTTCAATTTTTATTTTTATTCGTTCTCATTCTACGGCAAAGTGCGGTCGTGTTTTCGATAGTTCCATCAGTTATTGTTTCTGAAATAAGGGATGTTCTCTGCCCTGTGTGATATCTACTCATAAAATAGAAGGGTGTCATCATCAAAACAAAATACAATTTTGATATTGTTGTTTTCGAAGACCGTAAGCAAGGATTGGTTAGAGAATTAGTGCATATTGTGAAATCAGAATAAAAGCAAGACGTTTTGTGTGTCCTACCTACATTCCTGATCATATCGTTGAACAGAATACATCTGAGCGGAAGTATTTGAAATTTGAATAATTTTGACAATCAAACTGAAATTGAATCCTTAAATCGTGACAATGACACAACAAAAAACCAAGACATTGAAGATGATGTACAGTGGAAATTTGGAACACATATCCTGTCCAATCAAAGCCAAATACGAAGAGTGCATTGAAATTGGTAAGTCTTCTTTTTTTTCATATAGAATGTGCTTTAAAAAGTTTATAACGGTTTTGTTTTTGATTTAGCTCGCAAACGGTTTGAAATTCCTCAAGAATTTAAAAATCACATTCAGATTTCCAATGGATCCAGATATGTATTTGAGAAGTACACATTCGAATACTTCAACTTGTTATTCCCAAGTCCAGAAATTATATTCTACATAAAGTTGGACTACAATGGACTCTTGGGCACTTTGGAATCTGACGATCGAACTCCATTCACCAAATTGAATAACAAACGGAGAAATAGTGACGAATATGAAGGAGTTCCGGTTACAAGGCAGAATTGTTTCATTGGATCTATTGCTGGAAATAATTCGACAGATAGTACCCAAGAGCCACATTCAAAAAGACAAAAAATAATCACAACCAAATCCAGATGTGCTGCAAAGAAGATATCTTCTAGGAAGTCTATACGTATTTAAGAATCATAAATCAGACTTTATTTATTTAATTTATTAGTATATTTTTAGTTTCATTTTTTGTTTGTATTTTTTAAGAATAACCATTGAACTGATTTTAGTTAGCTTTTTCCCTACCTAAGAATAATTAACCACAACATTTTTTTGTGTCATCTAGGATCTATGTAGGTTTAAGAAAGTATTTTGTTTAATATCTAAAAAACGTTCCTTTTGTTAAAAATATCGAAATATATTTTACTTTTAATATTTTTTAAACAATAAATTTATGAGAATCTCAAACAATATGCAATTTTCAAAAATTAAATATTATTTTTGTTATGAGTTTTCGGAATTATTAAAGGAATTTCAAGTAGGTCGCAAGGAATTTATTTTGAGGGTACCCAATGTTTTTCGCACCTGTCAGTGAGTTTGGTGCAGTGTTGGCATTATTTTTATTTAAACCAAATGAATTAATTTTAATCGGATTAAGTTTATCATGATTAAAAAAGTAATCTTTATCATGATTAACGGCATTAATCAATAATCACTAATTGATAACTATTTCAAAATAAAATTTTAAAAAATATTTGTTTTTTTTCAAATTCATTTTTTTTTTTTTCATTCAAAGTCTTAAACTAGGAACGCACTTCCTATTTTTGTTGAGGCGATTAAAAAATCGCGGTTGCCACAAGTATTAGTATTAGTTTGTAAAGCAAACATTACAAGTATTTGCTACAAAAATATATATATATACTTCCACACTAAACGCTTCGTCACTATACAATATAAAATGATAAAGATTATTATTTTTTTTATTTACCGAAATGTCACTGTTAATCGTTCCTCAGATGATATTGGAGATCTCCATTTTGTATTTGTATAGACAATTCTGGGTCCAACTAGTTGCAGTAGTTCCTTGAAGCATTGAATTCTCATTCTATAGTATTGTACAATTTTTTTGGCTGTTCTTTTAAACCATCGTGGATCTTATGAAACAGCTGACCTTTAAGCAACCTGCCACTTATAACCGAGGACACCCAATACTTTTTTACTTGCGACTTATAGGTACTATAAGGCAAGTTATGCATTCGTAAAAAAAATCAAACTCGAAATTTTGATCAAACTTGACATAACAATGATAGCGAAGACTAAAGAAGTGGGTCTCGCAATTCTGTCTGTCTGGCTGTCGGTTCGAATACAGCCTAAACGACTCGGCCGATTTTCTTTGAACTTGATAGATATCATTTTTAATTTTTTCCCCTCACACGTTTTTTACTTTTTTTTTAAGACCAAAAATAACGGTACCTACCATATGATTTTTTTCGAAATTTTATAAATATTTTTTTTTCTCAAAAACTACAGATTTAAAAAAAGCAAAATACAAAAAAAATTTATTTAGTTAAAACTAGGTAATGGTTGAAAAAAATTTTCCGAAAAATGGTTATTTAGGGTACCCCCCAAAGAACCTTTTTTTTGGTTTTCGATTTACTCAAAAACGGTAGAACCAATTTTTATCATTATTTTTTTTTTGCTAAAGCTCCCCAAAAACTTAAAAAGAATTGTGTATTCAAATTTTCAAAAAAAAATTTTTGGATTTAAAAAAAAAATTCAAAATTAAAATTTTTTTTTTCAAAACTCAATATTTCGAAAACCCCATGCTATATTTTTTTAACTTGATAAATGAAAGTTTCTCAATATAATCTACAAGATGTGAGAAAAAAAAATTATTTTACGAAACTTGATATTTTAAAAGATTATCAATAGGAATTTAGCGCTTTGATTGATTTGAACAAATTTGACAATTCGGTATGAGTAAACGGTTTGATGAATCAATTTGTAAATTTACAGGAATATTGGTACACGGTTAAAAATCCTGGCGTTAAATTTAATATTTTTTGGGTTGCATATGTATATGACCAGTCCAAAATGGTATTTAAATGTAATGCTTTGACGAAGATTATAATGAAATAAGAAAACTATTTCAATTTTAAGCGGAGTGATTGAATTAAATTCAATTGAAAGTTTTATGTGACCTCAACTCCATAGTGCGTTTCGCCCAGGTACGACAGTGGGCTCATCAGTTAGATGCTGTCGTACCCTTCTAAGACGCAATTATTATTTGTCGATGTTTAGCGACGCTTATAAATTTCACAGCAGTAATATACTGTGAACCTGGGCGAAACGCACTATGGAGTTGAGGTCACATAAAACTTTCAATTGAATTTAATTCAATCACTCCGCTTAAAATTGAAATAGTTTTCTTATTTCATTATAATCTTCGTTGATATACAGTCTGACCACGGACATTAACATTCTAGGTGTCAGAATTTATTCAAATTCCCCTAGAAAAATAAAATTCACAGTATATTACTGCTGTGAAATTTATAAGCGTCGCTAAACATCGACAAATAATAATTGCGTCTTAGAAGGGTACGACAGCATCTAACTGATGAGCCCACTGTCGTACCTGGGCGAAACGCACTATGGAGTTGAGGTCACATAAAACTTTCAATTGAATGTAATGCTTTGAATATATTTGATTTTCAAACTCAATAGAAGACATATTGAATTTCAATACCGTTTTGTATTAAAAAACAAGTTCGTATTATTAAAAAGTAACACACATAAGTATTAGTATTTAAACCAAAAAAAATTAAATTCATCACTTCTTGTATTGGTTTCAAATGCATTTATATTAGAATTTAATACGCTGGATATTGAAAACATATATTTTTCATTTAAATTGAATATTTTTTTACTCGTTTTAAGCCCAAAGAGAGTTAAAATGTAATACAAGATTATTAAATCTTAATACTATTTAAGGTTTCATTGGATTACTTTTGAACCCACATAGTATTGAAAACTAATACCTACTTATTAAATTTCAATACTATTTATAAGATTTGATTGGATTACTTTTTAACCCATATAGTATTGAAAATTAATAGCAGATACTCAGCTCCCGCCATCACTAACGCCCTTCGAGAAGAATCCTGTAGCGTACTCATCCAAAATGTATGCCGCTGTGCTTGTTTTTATAAGTGCTTTTAATCCCTGTAAAATTAGGAAAATTTTATTTACATAGGTACATTAAATTTACTATTGAAAAAGTTACTTACTTCTTTGTATAAAAGAAGAGAGCTCCCAATTGTTGCTTTTTGTTTTTTCAATTTTCACTTATTTGATTATGAGGCTCTCCATCAGCAGAGTCAAGAACCACAAGGAAGCAGGCCACTATATAGCGCAAGGAATCCACTGGAATCAGCACACCGTCTCGATCTTTCAAAGTAAATCCGTTCACCAGTTCTTCGTTTTCCAAGACTAAAACAAAAACAAATTTTAAATAAATTAGCACGACTTGCACTCTCCAGAAAATAAATTTATGGCACTTAAACTTGCTATTTATTACTTACTTGAAAGAAGGATATCTTCATTTGAAACAATTAAGGATTCAGATGATTCATGCGTCTGATTTGATTTTTAAATGATTGTATTTTTTTCCACGTTTTTCACTTTAATGTAGATTCAACTAAATTTTCCATTAGGAACTCGATGTTGCCGACCGACGCACAGTGGATCGACTCCATACATTTAGACGTGAAAAATTCTAATCTAATATTTGTCTCCATCTATAATTTTCATAAATGTAGAAAAGTATTCTATTCTATTGCATTGTTTTAGTCTTTAAAAATTTAGAACACCTCTAGTCAATTTTTATGTTTTAGAATAAACCGTTCCAGCCGACTTCCAATTTAAATCAAAATTGGCTGATTTTGTACTGATGATTCTCTTAAGCTTAGCAGTATTTTAACAGTTTCTTGGTTCTGATGAATTAAACTAGTTCGAAATATGTTATAGAAGATTTTTTGTCGGAGTCGATTTGGAATTCGAACACCAAACTTAAAAAAATTCCTTCCTTGGGACGCAGAAATCTTTTCCTAAAAAGTGGGCCAAAAAAGGGCTTTGCAAATCTTTGCGAGGCTTATCACATATATTTGCAGAAAGTAGACGACCATCGCTATTCAAAACACATAATTTATTTTCAAAGCAACCTTAGGCACATATTTAGATTTTCCATTATGATATACGGTGCACAAATTTGGGGATCAAAAAAATTTGATCAAGTAGAAAAACTGTTCAGATTCTTCATGAAACATATGTTAAACCTTCCCAGCAACACCCCTAACTACATGTTACACTTGGAAACTGGCTTAAGAACTCAGTTTCTACGAACGCTTTCTATTCACTTCGACTACATTAATAAGATACTTGAATACCCCAGAAGTAGATTACCGCGAATACTAGCGGAAGAATCAATCGCTCATAAAACGTTTTGGGTCTTAGACTGGCTTAATTTAGGGCAAATGCTTAATATTGAAATTGACCTGTCTAACACATCTTTCAGGAGTGTTCATAAAATTATGTTAATGGCACTAGAAGTTAAAGAATATGATAATCACATTGCAGATGCTAAAGCCTCTCAGTTTCATGATGTTTATCCTCATTTGAACTATAATATTGCACCTTACTTCATTGATGAAAACTCTCCTCACCTGGTGAGCTTAATTTTTAAAGCTAGAGATGGTTTATTAAATATTAATGCTAGAGCATTAAAAAAAGATACAGTTGGTATCTGTTCAATTTATGCAATCTGGATGAAGTAGAGAATACTTATCACCTAATAGGTAGATGCCCAATTTTTAATAAATCAAGACTCGCTTGTTTTGGTAAAGAGACACTGTGCATTGAGGAATTTTATAATGAATTAAATGGTAACAATTTCTCTTCCCTATACAACTTTTTAACTACCTGTCTTAGATATAGATCTTTATTAATGAATGAATTTGATTAAAACTATGAAAAATTATCATTGAAACCATATTTTAGAACTGATGTAAAATGTGTGATATTAAATTTAACTAAATTATTAAAGCATCTTATAAATAAATTGTTGAAATATAAAGTAAAAATATTTACAAATATATGTATATGTATATATCTTAAAATAAGTATTTGCTGATGTTAGTTTTAGTTTAATCAATTAAGAATTTAAAACGCCAATCTGACAGACAACAAAAATACGTTATGTCAAAATTATTAAGATTTTATTATCCTTTGTTATTAGATAAAATTGTTATATGGAATTTAAATAAATCTTTACTAATCTATTATATCTATATTCTATTTAGATTTTCCAAAACAAACACGTTAAAAGCAATTTTTTTTTGTTTTTTTAATAACACAATTTTTTATTCAATAAACAAACTTTAAGACAATTTCAATACAGATTTACAAAAGTAAATACCTTCACGAACATCTGCAATAATTTTTTTTTCAATTTCACTTAAAATTGTAATTTTAACAATTATTTTTCTAAAAAACTTAAACGCACCAGATCAAAAAACGACTTTTCACTTTCAAGTTTGGAGGTCATTTATTCCATGCTAAACGGTTTAAAGAAGAAAAAAAAGGCATTTTGAGACTGAATAGTTATCCGTTATAGATAAGAAATAGAATTTTTTAGAATTTTAGACATTGATTTTTTCACGTCTAATTGTATGGGGTCGATCCACTGTGCGTCGCCGCCGACCGACGTGTTGAAACAAACTAACGGAGTTTTCTTTCGACAAAATTATACTCAATATTAAAAATCAATTATGTATTAAAATCTAATATTAATGTGTTCAAAATTAATACCTCGATATTCAATTCAAGTACGAGTTAAAAAGTACAAAATGTAGATATTGAATTTTAATACCATCAAATATTAAATTTCAATACATTATTTTACGATGGTAACTTTTAACCAGATA
This sequence comes from Philhelius festivus, assembly GCA_963931855.1. Lineage (NCBI taxonomy): Eukaryota > Metazoa > Arthropoda > Insecta > Diptera > Syrphidae > Philhelius > Philhelius festivus. Next base: position 91,089,113 of record OZ007556.1, read on the forward strand.
TTCTACTAAAATCAAATAACAAATTCTTGAAATATAAGTTTTCAATAATAATGGTAATAGATTATAAAATAGAAATATTATATTTTAATATTTGAAGATTAAATTTTAGTGGAAAAGTATTTAAAAAAAACATTTTAGTGGGATATGTACTGAGTTTTAATACCAAATTATTACAAAAAATGTTTAATAAAGTTCGAATATTAAAAACAAATTATTCATGTATTGCATACGGCTGTAATACGGAGGCCGTATTAAAAAACATCGCAGAATTTTTAACTGTGTAGTCTCCTTGTTTATAAGACCTCATAGCAGTATTAGTTTGTAAGACAGAAACAGATTTACGAAAAAACCAAAAAATATATATAAATATGTACATATATAAATTATCTTATAATTATTATTATTTATTATTCTTAAATAAGTGTGTAGAGTAATAATATATCAGCTGGAGCTACTTGGGCCTTCTTGTCATAAATTATCTTAAAATTTTCAAATGATCTTGTAGGAGCTTATTCAAGTTTACAAAACTGCTCTTAAATTTTATATGGTGTCATTTGCTGAGAATTTGGTATTCAAAACAAAAATATCTTTCCTAATTCAGAATCAGATTTTCATTAAAAAAAAATAATAGAACGAAAAAAATATTAATTAAAGCTGAATAAAGAAGTAAACTAATCAATGCTGGAGGTAGGATGACAAAATAAAGGCCCTCATTATGAAAAGCGATCGAACGTTCGAATAAAGTTGAATGATTTAGAGAATTTTCCTTATCGCGGTATTTTGATAGGCGAGCTTCCACATTCACTTCAAAAATCAATGCTGCAAAATGATTCCATCAAAATAACACCAGTTAAACGTCAAACAATCGAAAATTTAATTTAGAATTGTAAAATTGTATCCTTTCAGATTTTGTTTTGTGTTCTTCGGTTGTGATTTTTTTAATTAATAAAAAAAACAATTATTGTAATGATCATGTTTGGTCTCTGGTATATTTGGTACCTTGTTTGTTACCACCCAAGCAATTGGCAAGTGGACTAACAGTCTGCTTCAAACTTTGCAGATTGCCTACGGTTTGCTCCCAAAGAGATTGTGTAATCAATCAGTATAGCTCTCCGCTAGTAGCCGTTACATTTTTTTGTTTCCCAAAAGTTTTCGCTTATAGTCCAACAAACAAAATATAATGCTAGTCTTTTCTATTCTTTTGAAGAAGGACCAAGAAAATTCAATTATAGTGCAAATTGATATTAAAAGTAAATTAGTTATATAAGGTTTTTTTTCAGTACAAGTTTCGGAAACTGACTCGAAATATCAAATTATTATTTTCGTTTCATAAAATAACACAATTTATTTTCAACTATCCTTTTCGTTTATTACTCAATAATTTCCAAAATAAACAATAACGATTGATAGAAATGTACTTCAATATTCAATTCGTTAGCGTTATTACTAAATAACTTGATTCGATTGTATTTCATAATATGAAATACTTGGAAATTATTGAGTAATAAACGTATGTATATGTACTTTAAGCGGTTAAATAAGCGAACATTCGCTATTTATAATCCCATGCAAAGCTAATTCGCTAAGGTTTTGACATTTGGAGCTAACATAATTCAAGCGAATAGTTATTCATAATAAGAATCTATCGAATTCAAAAGATTTTTAGTTCGATTCGCTATTCATAATGAGGTTCGAAATGAATTTTGTATTGCTGCTGCCGATTGTTCATATGACCTTTGTATATAAAACTTATAGTACCCTCATGCAGAGACGAACGATTGGGGCGACATATTAGGCATAGCGATAATACTTGTTAGATTTGTCTCCGCTAAATTTAATAATAAAATATTCTCTTTTTCAAAACTTGTTTTGTATCTTATCCTACTCTCCACTGTAAAATTCTGCGTTAATTTCAGCGCCACCACCAGGCGTTGGTACCACAAAATCACGTTCCGGAAGTCAATGGTTGGTGTCGATTGAATTAGGTTGCCATCATAGGTGGGTACTTCTTTTCTTCAAAAATTACCATGAGATTAACAACCCCGAACGCTACTGATCGATGATAACCAATTTCTTTGACTCAAATTCGATGATATGGATGTGAACGCCGTCTGGTTCCAACCTCCCAGCTCCCACATATGTAGCTGATGACACAATGGATATATGGCACGATTGATTTGAATGCGTTTTTGTTTCATGCGTTGCCGACCCGCCAATAACTAGCCATCAAGATTATTGCAGTTCTTTGTTTAAAATTTGAAGTAAACTTTATTTTGCTTGGGTCAAAGTTAACTTTCAACAACCAATAAATTATTTTAATGCGAAATTAAGTTTATAGAATTTGTGTTTATAGTTTACCAACTGAAAAAAGAACACGTATTTATATAAACCATTTTCAAATTTTTAATTTTCATTATCTAATCTTCTACTACATATTTTTCTTGTGAAGTAAAAGATGACGAAGCGAACAATTGAACGAAAGATAATTTATAAACTAAAAAAGAGGCTGGGTGCGACCCACACTGATAACTTCCCATTTGTCGTCTTGAAAACTTTATATTTAGTTTTTTTTCAAATTACCAAATTTTCAGCGAAACAAACTTAAGCTGTAAAATTCAAACAAACATTATTTTACCATAGCTATTAATGGAATTTGAATATGTGGGACTTGGGTACAACTAAACAACCTTATTCATATACGTACGTACAGTACATACATTCTTCTAAAAACTAAGTTGATAATAAAATTATAAAATTATGTATTATATTATAGAAATTACTTTATTATTTCGGTTCCAAACATTTTAATTGAAAAAAAATTAAAAACGAAATATTCAAATATAAAAGATATGGTTTGGTTATTGATGGAAGGGTACTTACAAAATATATCCGCTCTAAAACTAGATATATGTCAAATATAAACCATTTGTTAGAAATTGTATTATGTATAAAATTAAATAATGGAAAAGTCAATATCATTGCTCGTTCTCAAGATATTCTAGTCGAAAAACAAATATTACCACTTTTTAGTAGATTTTTTTTATATTTTTGTTAAAACTGTCAATTCGATACTTGTCAAAATTTAACCATATGTTAATAATTGTATTATGTCGATACCTTCCCGTAAGAATGTACTAAGCGACACTTTTTTCGAAAATGACTTTTTGATGAGGAAATATATTATATGTTAAGGGCCACGTTTTGGCCTGGGTTTCGCCAACCTATTATGCATGAAAAGGAAACTAGAGTACAAATAAAAAAATTTATCAACTGCCATGTTTTCTCATTAAAATAATGTTGCCCCCTGAAATTTGTATTATCCGCCAAAAAAATTATGCTAAGCGACATTAATAAAGATCTCATTGTCGTGAACAACAAAAAATTTTGATAGATGTCACTTAGTTTAACCAAAATTGTCTCTTAGCACACTATGATTCAACTAGAACTTTCTTCGTTTTTTTCGTTTCCTGAACAATTTTAGAAATGTCGCTTAGTATACATTCTTACGGGAAGGTATCGATGTATAAAACAACATACTTTAGAAGGCACTATCGGTGTTCATTCCCAAGAAATTCGACTTGAAATATAATTTTAACTAGTTTTCACTAGAATTTTTAATAGTTTTTTTATTTAAAAAAAAACCATTAATTCAATATTTGTCAACATTTTACCAATTGTACAAAATTATACTATGTATAAAATAAACTAAATTAGAAGTCAATATCACTACTAGTTCTCGAGAAATTTGAGTCGAAAACCAATTTTTACCAATTTTCAATAGAATTTTATACAGTTTTTTATTTTTTGTAAAAAAACTGTAAACTGATTTTTTTTGAAATTTGCACCAGTTGTCAAACACATTATTTTTCGTAAAATAAAATTATTTTGAGTTTCAAATTGTTTTCTGTTCTTAGAATATCTGGGTTATGAATTTTTTTTTTCAGTTTTTTTTATTTAAAAAAATAACGGTATGCTCATTTTTTTCCAATTTCTACCAAATCTGTATGACCTTATAATGAGTACAATAAATTTTATTTGAAATCAATAGCATTATTTTTTCGTGAGATATTTGAAACCAACCAAAATTTTTACTTTTTTTTAAACCGTTATAGTGAAAAAACTACTCACTGAATTTTAATAAACGCCCTTTCAGCCTCTTTCGAAGTTATTATCTATTAAACAAATTTTATTTGAAGTCGATATCTTTACTCCTTCTTGAGATATCGACGACGAAAAATGGTACGAGAACGTACGGACGTACGAACGTACGAACGTACACTGAGAAAAATATCAAACATATTCATATTTAAATCAAACTCAAACACATACGATTTGGCATGGAATCGATATCTATTTAATTTGAATAGAAACGTATTTACCCATGTTTGACCCGATTTGAACATGATTTGGTTTAAATTTACCACGTTTTCTATTTGATTTAAACATGCTTATCTTTGTTTTTATTAACTTTATTTGATGTTGTTTCAAATAGAATCATATTAATTTTTTGTTACTTCAGATTTTTCAGAAATTCAGAAATAAAAAAAAAACTCAACACAAATACAAATTAATAAGTACCTACATTATGTATGTATTTATATTTTTATTTTATCTATTTACATTTTTCCAAAAAGTCATTAAATTGTTGTGGAGCGCTTTAAGATCTCATCTTTGTCACATCTTGAGAACATCTTCAAATTCTGGTTCATATAATTCGTCTTCTGGAATTTGCTTCTTTTTTTTACGTCTTTCGTCGTGCTCTAGTCGTCCTGTGGCAAGAATATAGAAGTCAAATGATAGTTAATCATAAAACACACTTATTAATCAGTATTTTTTTAAATAAAACTATATAAATAAACAGTTTTTGAAACAAATATTTTTTTTATACTTACAATAGAGAGCAGGGAACAATGGTATTAACTTCCACTCCTCGAATAATCTTATGGTTTATATTTTTGCTTGAAACAGAACTTCAGTTATGTAACATTATAATGGTAATCAAATATTTCTTTATTATTTTATAAATTACTCACTTTAGTAAGATCACAAACACACGCGGAACATAAACACACTCCATGACTTTCGATGCCAAAAAGAAGAAAAGTTGTATTTACGAGTAGCTACTTCATTTTTATTCAATTCAAACTCGTTCGTGATTAAATTTAACATTTATGTTTAATCTCTTACTCATGTAAATATTTTAACTTCGTTTATATTTCAAACAAACTCGTTCATGTTCATTGTATGTTACAATTTTTAAGTTAGTAAAACAATTAAACCTGCATTTTAAAAATCAAACTAAAACTAATTTGAATACATATAAAAAATGAAGTGCAGATCTTAATGAAATTCTTAAACATGAATGAGTTTGATTTAAACATATTTTACTGTAAAATAATAGTATTTTCGAATCTAAACAGATTCGAGTTTAGTTATAAGCGAATTATATTTGTCCTTATTTAAACATGCAGTTAAACATGTTTCTATTTAAATAACTCATAGTACAGTTTTCTCAGTGTACGTACACACACACACACAGACATCTCTCTAAAAATGATTGATATAGCCTCTAGGGACCTTGAAACGTCGAGAAATGTCAAAAATTTCAATTTGACAAATCGGACCGATTGCAATAACTCCCTATGGGAAGTTAATAATTAAAAATGAACTAATAGCTTTGTATGTAAAACTTATAGTACTATCAAGAAGACGAAAGATTATGGCGACATTTTAAGGCTAGGGACTGCAATTGCTAGACTTATCTTTGCTCAATTTAATAATAAAATATTCTCTTTTTTACTACTTGTTTTGTGTGTTATCCTACTCTCCATTTTAAAAGCGTGCGCTAATTTCTGCGCCATCACCAGGGTAGCGTTCGCAATACAAAATCACGCTCCATGATAATACTATAGGTTATACATATATACAAAGCTTATAGGTGAATTAAGTAAAGAACTAAATGAACTTCAGCGAAACGAAGCAATTTATTGCATGTAAAAGGGGACACAAGAAATATCTCGAAGATCAAAAAGTTCTGAATGATCGCGGTGATACGTCTTTCGCATCAAATGTTCCACTGGTGATCTAATGGCATAATCTCATCGAAGAGTGGAACAGATCATTACATTGTTGTGTAGAAAGTACGTTTATGGCGCTTGATATTTCTAAGGCATTTTAAAGAGTTTGGCATCTACCTCTCTTGCAGAAAATCCGTAAGTTTGGCATCAACAAAGCTCTTACCCCCAGTTTCGCAGTGGAAGTTTAAGCCCAACTTTTAGTTTAAACTTCAGTTCAACAATCAATTTGGTTTAACAGTGAACCTTGAACGAAGTTCATTCTGTAGTTTAAGTTAAACGACACTATTCTGCAGTTTGAACCATAGTTCAATAACCAAAGCTTCTTTGATTATTTGTTCCTTGATTCAGATAGAAAGAGAAAACAATTTTCAGATTAGACTGTGAAACCGGACGAATGGAACTTCAAATTTAAACTTCAGTTCAGGTTCCGCTGAACTTAAGTTTAAACTTCCACTGTGAAACTGGGAGTTATTCTTTGGATTATAAATTTATTTCTCGATCGTTCAATACATGTTGTATTAGACGGTTTGAAGTCTGATCTTCAGATAAATGCTGGTGTCCCCCAGGGCTCCGTTTAACCTCCCGCTCTTATTTCCTCATTTATATAAATGATCTCTTATCGGAAACTTTTAATCCACTTCATTGTTTTGCCGACAACTTTTGGGCTTGAATGCCACTTGCATCGATTGAGTTAAAAAGTTCACAGCGTTCGATATGTGTGTTAATGATGATATTCGTTGGAATTACCACATTCTCGGGATCGCCGAAAACTAGAGTACAACTCACATCTTTGGGCATGTGATGCACAAAATTCTCACCATTTATTGCATAGAATTCAGAATAGAGCGTTAAAACTGATAGCAAACAGAGCTATCATGGTGTCATTTCCATCTCTAGAACACCGTCGGAATTTTTCATCTCGATCCTTGTTCCGCTATTAGTTTTTTTGGTCGCACAGCCTGATTGTGGAATAATCTACCCGGTACGATTTTCACTTGTCATTGCAATTTGCAAACATTGCAGACCAATATTCATCGAAACAGCCATTCTCTCCCTCCCTAATTTCGCATCCCTTGTGCTATGTTTATGTTCAACATTATAAAGGTCTCTTTAAACCCATGATCGCCCCATATTATGCACATATGTTCATACGTAACTTCCAGAAGCAGATATTTTTAGAAATCTTGGCTTACATTCGAGGTTTGGGCATAATCCCAATGTATGATACCAATAAATTACATATTGTATACGAAATATGTCTCTATTGTAATTTAGGTATACTCGTACGTTTGCTTTTGATTGTAAGAGTTTTAACACTGATTAGAAACTTATACCTTAGCTTAAATAATTGAAAGACCATATCATTGACTCACCGTACAATCATGCTTTTGGAATGTGGCTTCCGTGCACATACTATTCACCGTCGCAATCGAGACATTCTCGCATGCGGACATATCCCCAATTTTCAATTGGACCCTCTGCAGATGGTCCCGCTGCCTGGACCAACCCAATGTGTTGCAATTCGTCCACGGTGTCTGTTCTGTGGATCGTGATGTTGTCACATAGGTAACCGGTAACTTCTGTTGACCTAAAGATCGCGCCTTCTGTGAGTAATATTGCATTTGAGGCACGCTCTCTGGTAGGGGATAAGATGATTGAAATGGGCTTGGCTCAACTGCTCGTGGTAATCGTGAACCGGTGGCTTCTGAGCTATCAATATCAGATGAGTCAGTACTAAGTAGTATAGGTTTTTCTAGGGATGGAGCGACGAAAAACTGTTGCGTTTCTCTTGCTGATATCTGTGCTTTGGTAGATGTATCACGCGATTTATGGCGTTCACCTGCTAGCTTCTCAGCCTTAGGAGTCAATGTATTTCTTTGGTAATCTGGACGAAGTTTTCTATCCAACTCATCAGGCAAGCAAACTGGTCGCACAAAATCAGAAAACACCACTGGGGTCTCCAGCCGGATTAAGGCTGCTGTTGACCCTTCAACTGGACTTTTAATTAAACCTATCACGCGTCGACGTTGTGTCCATGGAGCATTTGCATTTAGTCGCACAGAACCAAAAATTGCCATCCAGGTAGCTCGAGGTTGTCCTTGGAAACAGGACTCTGTTGTCAGGACCCAATCACGAGAAACCTGATTTAAATAAAAAAACTTGGTTACCATACCATCAAAAACTTTAAAAACTTAAATCTCACCAAAGTACCATCACAAACATGCGTATCTTCTCGGTAAAGGGCTACCAGCCATGGCCAATCTCCAGGCGATGACATCTTTGGCAGGGATGTGTGTTTTGGTGACAAAACCGATTGAACTCCACACTGCAACTCCCCACAGCTCACATAGAGTACTCTCTTGTTTTGACAGGTTGTTCGGATGAAAGAAATTTCTGGAGCATGTGGATCAAGAACTCGCACATAGTCCTTAAGGCTTTCCGTATCGTTGCGGATTTCAAACAGCTGAACCGATCTAAGGGCGTACATAAATTACCACTACGTAATAAAAATTGTTCGAATAAAAATTGTAGTATTTCCCTAACCCATATTTATTAAAAAAGGTTTTCGGTCTTAGTTTGATTCATATATTAGTTTTTGACGTTTTCGTTTATTAATCCCACAATTACATCAAAAATTAGCAATTGTAATTTTTAAGGTCATTATTTTAATACTTCTTTCTTTGCTATTGAAGACTTTAAATAATCATTAATATGTGATTCTATCAGATTTAAATGAAATCAACACTTTCCAAAGTGGTAACCTTCATTGTAATACTCACTCATAGCCTAGAGACTTGCACAAGGATTCAGCAACAGTTTGTCTCACTGTGTCCTTTTCTCCACCGTCCAGACCTTCAGCACAAAGTTTACCAACAGTTCCCTTCTCTGAGAACACTGCAAATCCCTCCGAATGAAATCTTGGTTGAAATGGTACCAACGGTTCTGGTTTAATTAAAGCTGATGCCAAGGGGGCTATTGATACTAAAACCATCAAAGGATCAATTAGATTGAAAAATGTAATATTCAAAGAAGTCCACCCGTCCGTCTTAAACTTACAACAATCTTTTTCATCTGAGCCATCGGGACAGTCGGCTTTTCCATCACATCGAGCCTTCTTTGATATACAAGCCCTTCCACGGCCACAATACAAAGAGTTCGGTGGACAAAATGAACATGATCGTTCATCCGAAAGATCCGGACAGTCCCCAATTCCATCGCATAATCTTGGGGATAAAGCATTGCTCTGCAAATCTTCAGAACATCGGGGCTTGTGGTGACAAGACTGCATTCCGGTGGATTCTGGGAATGCCTCACAGTCGAAGAATTTCTTAAACCTGTGCAATAACCTATTACCACAACCCTTCATGAAAATCTGACAATATTCCCGGCACATGACCCCAGGTGTTGGCTCTAATAGTCCATGCGTCTCGCAAGGTGGTTGCAAAAGTCGACAGACAAAGTCGAAGGCTTCTCGAAAACACTCAGCATCTACCATTTCACGAAAAGCAATTACATCAGCCTCCACTTCCGTAATGGAAGTGTGACCTAAAAGATTTGGATAGGTCGTAGAATTGTAGCCTACCGAACGACAATAGTTAAGTTTAAGAGGTTCACAGTATCTTGGGGGTCGAGGAGTGGTTGTTATTATAATCGGAACCTCGTCGTCTTTTTCCAAAGGTGATGAAGACATTATGGGCTCTTCAATCAGTCCAGTGACCTCTTTGATTGTCAAACTCTCTGGATCAATTGTCATATTCGCAAAGTACCTTCGGTCTTGAGCTGTTATTTCTTCGGTGAAGATGGCCAAAAGATCAGCTGTTGATACTAGTCCGATATAGGGATCAAAGATTACATTGAAGTGCACGAGGATGTCATTGGTATCATCAGTTCTTTAAAAAATAAAGATATCATAAGAATCTAAACTAAGAAAGGTATTAATATGGTAGAACTTACCCATCAAGCGCCAAAATCTCAGTTCCCTCAAAAGGTTCTCTTAAATCAGATCTCCTCAGAAGCAGATTTATTCTTTCTCTGTAATCTCTTGACTTGTGTTGAAACCTTATTGACATTTGATCCGCTAAATCCATGGACCATTTGTCATTGACCACTCGAAATTTCCCCCTAAACGTTCGATCAGGCAACGGTTCTGGTCTGAAGTAGGTATCTATATAAAGTATAAAAGGTTTAGTTCTCTGATTGAAATTCGAAAGAAAATCCGTTTTCAACTTACATCCAATATATACAAACGCTCCAGCTACGAGCAGAGCGACTAGAAAACCTGTTATCACAACGCAACCACATTTCTGACTATCGCCGATTTTTCGTCTCGTAAACCGGATGTCCGAATCTGTGGAAAGGACGGATTCTGATTTACGACCATGACTGTGATGTTGGTGGGGCTTGTGATGTCGTGTGCAACGTGTGTTGTGAAATGTTTTCTGTGATGGAACATGGCCATTTGTGTGTGGCGTTGTGTTTGCTTGTATCACCTGCAGAAGAAATAAATTTTCGAATTTTTAAAATTACGTACTTGTATTCAAAATATACGAAATAATCCAATATTTTGAAATAAACTTTGATTGAAATAAGAACTTTTAATTTGGAAATATGTACATAAAAAAAAATGTTCGAAAATAATAATTTACTGTCATCCTCAATTTTATTATTGGAAAAATCCTTTACATCTCAAAAATGCAGCTAAAGATTTTTTGACACAATCGAAATGCGATTTCAACTAAATTTTCATCTATTGGTAAAACAAGAATTCTTATCATGACTATGTATGTACATATATTTTCCGAATGTGCGGTTTTGCCACCACTTCACCTACGTCTTCAATGTCTTTCCACGTTACACAACCACGTTGAACTACAAGTGCAAGCTCTTGCGATTCAGCCTAGTATTTTATTTCATTAAAAGTTCGTAAGGAAAAAATAAAACGTTTTCAATCATGTTTTGTAGATCGAAAAGAAATTTATGAAATTGTAGTCGAAAGTAGATTTGCGTTGGCCACAGGTTCAGATGGTTTACCTGCAGAGCTCTAAAAATACCGAGGTGATATTTTGGTAGAGTGTATTCATAAAATCATCAATCCATTATTAGGTAGAAGAAACCATTCGGCTTGTGTGAGCGTCAATTCAAAACTTTCACAGCTTCTCATCAAGCTAAATCCTCACATGATACTCGTAGCATTCATTATCAGGAGCTCTATATAACTATGGCCGATATTAGGTCCCTGAAAACACTGATTCAACTAGCTAGCCAAATATTGGAAATACGCAGTGCCATGTGCAAATAGGGAAAAGCTCCTCCGAACCATTTGGAACACGCACAGACTTTCAGCAAGGAGATACCCTATCATATGAGTTCTTTAATCTCGTTCTGCGCAGGGCAAACTTCAACATCAAGGGTAGTAAATATGCAACAAATGTGCCAAATTATTTTGAAATTCGGATGATATCAATATCAACGGCTAATGATCTGTAATATAGCCATTTACAGAGATTGAAGATCGGGAGAAATTTATTGATCAATAATCAAACAACATCTATTCTCCGAATAAGACAAAACGTAACTATTGATATAAATTACTTCGAAGTAGTCAAAGAGTTCATCTACGTTTGGTATTTCCAAGAATTAGAATTTAGTGGAGATCAGCTCTTCTTCGGTTTGGCTTTGGCGAAACAAATAGGCTAAAAACTCCTTAACCTTATATTTCTAGTCCTACTTCATGACGTCGAGTATTGGACGATATACAGAGAGGGAGACCTATTACTGGTGTCTTTCGAAAGAAAAATTTGTTCCCGTGTTCGAGGAGGGTAAATTGAGGAGCACATACAGCAGCGATGTACCAAGATCTTGATATAAGTCAGAAATTTAAAACTTGTCAACTAAAATTTGCCCGGCTATATCGAACGAAAGTACAACAATAATCCAGCCAAGAGGGGAATTGAAAACCAGCCCCCAGGTCCGATGGGACAAGGAATACTGAACCTCCGATTTAAAGACAATGATATAGAGCGCTTGGCCTAAACGATAGAAAGATGGGTGGTAGGGATCGCAAAGGATGATATCCTGCATCAATTGGGAAATTAGGTTACATAATTTATAATAGTTCATTTACTTCCTGAATTTCCATCAAAAATTTTTAGTTTCAGGACTCTATATTCTGCTTCTCGAATTTGAAAACTCACACAGGATAAAGAACTCGCAAGCAAGTAAGATGAAGTGGAATTAAAGATGGCCACGATCGAATCATAATGCTTTCTGACTACTCCAGGTATTTGAATCGAATTGAATTGTACAAATGGAAAAGATCAAGCAAACATATTTAAGTCCAGACCAGTATGAAAGTGATTCTTTGAATTACTTATCAAGTTCAGCACTGTTTCCTATGTAATTAAATTGAACAGTAACTGATTGCGTAATATATTTTGGTAAGCAAATATTGGATATATTTTTAAATCTGCTAAATTTTATCAATTTTTAGACGATTTGAATTGAAGCAGGCTCGTTCAACGAAGAATTGAACATTCATTCGCATTTAAAAAATGTAAAAAGGACATAAATAAGGGCAAGACCAAGTATATGCTGTTATCAAGAAAGGACACACAACACCGACGTCTTGGACAAAACGTCATTATAGACAGCTATAACTTTGAGGTAGTGAAGGACTTCATATACCTAGGCGCCGCTATAAACTCTAAAAACAACACCAGTGCTGAAATCAAACGGAGAATAACTCTTGCCAATCGCTGTTTCTTTGGACTAAGAAGGCAATTGAGTAGCAAAGTCCTCTCTCGAGCAACTAAAGTGTCCCTCTATAAGACCCTTATCATCCCGGTCCTTGTCTATGGTGCAGAGACATGGACTTTGTCGAATGTGGATGAGAGCGCTTTAGGCTGTTTCGAGAGGAAAATTCTTCGTGTGATCTTTGGTCCCGTCTGCATAGATGGGCTGTACAGTGAAACTGACCTAGTCAAACGTATAAAAGTCCAGCGACTGAGATGGCTTGGTCATGTAGAGCGAATGGACCCGAATGCTCCGGCCCGGAAAGTCTTCGAATCAAACCCCGAGGGACGGCGAAGTAGAGGAAGACAACGACTCAGGTGGCGCACACAAGTGGCGTGCGAAACTGGAGACCGAGCTAGCTGGAGAAGCTTGTTGGTTGAGGCCCTGGTCCACCCCGGACTGTAGCGCCACCTTAAGTAAGTAAGTAAGTAAAAAGGACATAAATATATACAGGGTGTCCCACAGTCACCGCCCCAAATGAAAATCATGGATTCCTGACGTCATTTTAAGTCGAAAAACTTAAGAGGTCATTTTCTCGTTTTCGTCCCGTTTTCGAGTTATAAGGGTTTTTATGATTTTTCCCTTAACTGGCTTTATCTTTGCCAAACTACGTCCGATTCGTAAAATTTTTTTTATAACGAATCAAGAATTTATTACAGTTTTAGTTTGTCTAGGGACTTTTATTTCTGCGGACAACCGTTTCTCCGCAATTTTGCATCAAACACAATTTTTTCGTTTTTTTAAGTAGTAGTTTTCACTTTCATATCATTTTATTCAAAAAACACGTTAATGAACATTAATTTTTTTCACTTATTGTTAAAGCCCAGTTCGTTTTCTTAAAAAACATTTTTTTTTTTTAAAAAGAATACTAAATGTAATTAACAAAAAATAAACAAACTGAGTGAATTTAAAAAAAAATTATTTTTAAATAAAAAATTAACTTTTTCTGAGCTATTGTGGTTAATAAAAGGGCAAATAGATAAAGTTAATCAGTAAAACCGTTAACAAACGTTAATTAACGTGTTTTTTTGAATAAAATGATATCAAAGTGAAAAAACTACTTAAAAAACGAAAAAATTGGGTTTGATGCAAAATTGCGGAGAAACGGTTGTCCGCAGAAATAAAAGTCCCTAGACAAACTAAAACTGTAATAAATTCTTGATTCGTTATAAAAAAAATTTTACGAATCGGACGTAGTTTGGCAAAGATAAAGTCAGTTAAGGGAAAAATAATAAAAACCCTTATAACTCGAAAACGGGACGAAAACGAGAAAATGACCTCTTAAGTTTTTCGACTTAAAATGACCTCAGGAATCCATGATTTTCATTTGGGGCGGTGACTGTGGGACACCCTGTATAATATAAAATAAAATTCTTTTCCCCGAGCTTTTTGTTCCGCAAAAGTATCTATAACATAATCAAAGTTTAAAGATCGGGCCATAGAATTTTCATAATAAATTTTATTTAACATATCTTCAGCTTACGCGTTGGCTTAGTTGATTAAGTTGACTAAGTTGATTTTATTTGTATAATTGTTAACTATCGATTTACATAATAAATTTTTCAAATACGCGATGATAGGACTTTCAGTGTCACCGGCTTCTAGCCTATTTGGTTAACAAAATGAGGGAATTCCCCTACAGTAACTAGCTCGTCCGCGTCTTCAATGTACCGCGACAAAAAATGAAAATCGACATCTTTTTGTTTTGAATGTGTTGAAATTTTAATGATTAGTTTGAATTTGTATATGATCTTAAGTTGTGCCCCACTTTGATTGATTTTAAGTACTTAAAAAAATTATAATTTTTAAGTACTTAGGTACAAAATTTTGTTAAAAATGTTAGGTTTTTTCTGAGCTCGTGGCCTCTTGGGCCGGGGCCCTCTTGGGTCGGAGGCCCGTGGCATTTTGCCAGCCCTGCCACGCTACAGTTACGCCACTGAATCTAAGGCTCGTAAGGGGTTGTAGTTTTCAGTACTGAACAGAGGATGAACATACCTTTCCATGGATGTGTCAATCCTTGCAAATTTTGAAAACAAAGTTTTTTTAAGTTTTTGAAAAAATCATGGAATCCATTTGTCTACAAAAATCATTATTTTTTCAAAGTTCACTAAACCCATGGAAATACGCATCAAACGAAAGGTCTATTCAATGCCTACATATATATATGCACATGCAATCCAGAATGTTCTGCGAGATCTGATTTCCGAAATATAGCCATCCAAACTGATTTCACTGATTTTCCATTTCTAGCAATGTCTTCGGGTGGACATATTGCCGAAACCAGGCCTTGTAAGAGGTTGCGGTTTTCAAAATGCCTGGTTGGCTTTTCAAGAGCTATTCTCTACCCTGAAAGCCAACATACACATGTACTCATTGCCATTGGTCAAACTCAGCCTGAATAAGCACCAGAGTTATAGAAATTTGGACATTTCGGATGCGTGCCACCCAGCAACGCCCGTATGCCTTCGAAATAAATATAAAATTTCAATGATATCTCACTCACAATTTGTTTTATTCGAATTTGAAAATATGTAGAATACGCTTGATGAAAAATGCTTGATTTATAAACCAATGCCTTATGTTTAAAGCCTTTTTCCTTTATATAAGCCAGTAAAAGCAATTACTAGCATTTTATTTGATCGCAATTACACACCTTTTTTGATATGTATGTATACTTTATATTTCCACTTCCACTTTACACTTTTACTAACCGGTATTAAAAGATTTATAATTACGTAAGTTAAAAAAATGATTCCTGATATTTTAACATAAAATGAAATCACGTCTGATTCTAAATAACACGGAAAGCTGTTAATTTTTTTTACCACAATTTGCATAGTAATTATTCTTTGTCGATTCTAAATAGAAAGACAAGAATCCCATCCATTGTTTGGGCTTCTGATGTATTAAATTCTTCCTCCATTGCATAACAGCTTAAACTGAAGAATTGATCATAATAGCGTAACAAAGAACCATTTTATTTATCTATTTAGCTACACTAACAATCTTCATAATTATTATTAATATAATAGATGGCAAGTATAACAACGTTTGGACTATTTATTTGTGTTAAAATATAAAAATTAGTTCATGCGTTCAAGTAAGCAAAGACTATGTCGATGTACCTGTTGATGATCAATAGATAGTGGAGACAAGTGGAGGATCCAAGTAAACCTACCCAAATCATGATTTTCCGAAACGATGGAGGCCAAAACTGCTGCAGTATAACTTGGAAAATTAGAGCTCAAAGTATTTAAGTCGTTAATGAATACAACTATCTTGGTGTGCGTATATGACTTGGAAAAACCATATGGTTGATAAGTTGGCCAAATCCAAACACGCTTTAAACGCAACGTGGAGAAATGTGGTTGATTGTAAAGATGTTGACTACGAATCCAAATATCATAATTTTGAAACCACAGTTGAAGCGATAAAGGACGATGGCAACGAATGATAGGAGATTACCAAAGAAAATTACGATGCTTGTGATTCAAAAACACACATCATGATTGGAGTCGTGGAGAGATTTAGCAGAGTACCGTGGACAAACACTACTTCTCCGGAGTGATGGAATGGACACATAGTAAAGCTAACTCTATAGTCTCATAACTCAAGTAAATGAAAGAAAAAGAGTCAGGATCAGGACTACATTCTGAAAGTCAGAAGTTCACTTCAGAGGGACGTATAAGCAAGTCTCAACTATAACCTGGTAGCAAATAATTATTTCAGGACGGATTTTCCAAACGATCTCTTATCACTTGTTTTAAAAGAAAGAGGCGGGATACTTCTCCTGAACTATGTTCCTCACAGGAATGATGTGGAAAATATTTGTGGATTTCATTTCTCCTTATTAATTTCTTCTGAAATCAATTGATTTACCCGAGTATGAACTTTTTTTGGGTAAGGTTATCTCTCACCGAGGTGACGTGATTTGGCCAAGGCAATTTGACTCCGCTATACTTGTATCTTTTTCTTTGTATATATAATCTATATTATTATCATGGAGCGTGATTTTGTATTGCAAACGCTAGTCTGGCGGTGGCGCACGCTTTTACAGAGGAGAGTAGGATAACATACAAAACAAGTAGTAAAAAAGAGAATATTTTATTATTAAATTCAGCAAAGACAAATCTAGCAATTGCAGTCCCTAGCCTTAAGATGTCGCCACAATCTTTCGTCTTCTTAATAGTACTATAAGTTTTATATACAAAGCTTGTATTCAGAATTCGCTGTGGCAGGTCTATGGGTCCATATGGTGAACATAACACATGCAATCGCTCAAATTCAGCCGGATCTTTGAGGAAGAGTCATTAAAAATTGGAACACATATATAATAAAAATAGAATTTTGTCAATCACACACAGTTTGTTATATTTATCATTTCAGATATGTTTTTTTTTCTTAATTTTAAGTAGATACAATTAAAAAAAATAAAATTCAAAATGAATCTTGAAAAGTTAAATTAGCACTTCAAGATTCCATACTTGGTTTTTAAGATTCTTTAACGATTCCCTAGAGAAGAGATTGAAAAACTTTTTTGGCTCCAAACTTAACGGTACCTGCCATACAGGCGTTAGTTTACGAATTAATTCCTAAAACGAATATTATCAAATCCACAATTTTCCTTAGAAGAATTTTAAAATAAAAAATTAAATTAAATTAATACATTCATATTTTTCTATAAATCAGACGGCAATTTCATGCATTTGAACATTTTTCTCCAACAATATCCAATCCATGTTTTAATATTTACAAACAATTTTTAAACTCCAAAGTACTTTCAGTCGTGCATTTTATTAATTACATTTTTGTTAGTAAATAGAGAACTACACAGTCCTGCACAGAGCATCAGTTGCCAGGTAATTTGTAACACTTCATTGCATATTTGTAAATGTGTCTTTTTTCGCTTTCAACAACAGAGTTTATATTCTTTTCAAATACCCATCACAAAGATTACATTAAAAAAAAAAAAACACTGCTCCAGGTGAGGCTCGAACTCACAACCCCGGCATTTCTCACACACAAGTTACTGATTATAAGTACCGTGCGCTAACCAATTGCGCCACTGGAGCGCTGAGAGGGGGGCTGGCCAAAATTGTAGAAGACACCCAATGTTCTATGCCAGCTCATGTTCTGTTCAGGTGTTATCATTTTTTGTTCCGATAAGGGTGACTCCCCATATCACTTATTTGCTTTTCTTTTCTTGGATATGGTTGTTGGTTACCATATGTGGAATGAAGTTGTATTTAAGCAAAAACATGTTACTCGTATATGTAGATGAAAGCTTAAAAGTTCTAATATTTCGATGTGAGTTTCGCGAGTATTATTGATGTTTGAATTAAGAAAGCTGTCTATATTCAGTTCAGTTTTTGATGATAACATTAGGTGCGTTTTATTATCCACAAATCTATCTGGATCCGGATCTGGATCTTCCCTTGATAATAAAACGATACGGATCTTAGTGACAGCAGTGTTATAAGTCCGTCTCTTTTTATCCCTGGGTTTGTAAATTTCAAATTATTTCTTGTCTCTTTTCTTTACACTATAGCTTACACTACCTTACCATAAAAAGCCATCTACTCGCCAGTGTAATAACTAATTTTTGGATCTTCGAAATAGATCCCGATAGAAAACAGGATCCCAAATTGTTTTTGTAATACATGTTAAAACTTAATCCAGATCCGGATCCAGATAGATTTGTGAATAATAAAACGCACCTATTCATGGTCGATAAAAGCAAAATACAATTTTCAATTTTTTTTTTTAAACAAAAATTGAAAAAACCTTCTTTATCTCGAACTTATATTATGTAACTCGAATTTTTTTATAATTCGAACAGAAAAATGGCAAGTTCAATGAGTTAGACCATTTTTTTTTTTTGGAAAAATCCCCATTTTTTAGAAGAAATTAAAATCACGTGTGCTTTTTAAATTCGAGTTTTTAAAAATAATTCCACTTTAAAAAGATGGTACATTCTTTGAACATGAATAAAAACAAAATACAACACTGGATCGCACGTACTTGCTTTTATGTGAAAACATGGATATAATCAAAGAAAAATATTCGGATGAATAAAATTGCCGTCTGATTTTTAGAAAAGTATGAATTTATACGGGCAAAGTTTAAAATTATTTTATTATTAAATTTATTTGTACATATAAGAAATCTCTTTTTAATTTACAAAAAAAAATAGGATGACAGTTTCAAATATTTAATAGTGTCTTTGTATATAAAACTTATATTTACAAAAGCTCAAAATTTTAAACAGCCGATTTTGAAGGTATTAGAATAATACTAGGTACTTAGCAATTCGCTAACTTTAAAGTAGATTACTAACTCATTCTCGATTTTAAATATTTTCTAACTAATATCGCAATAAAGCAATTTTCTTAATAAATTTCTACTGAACATACACCTAAAACAATGACAGTTCGTGGAAACAAGTACAAGTAAACAGACCTTTTATGACGTTTGTAAATGTCAAAGAATCATATAAAGTTAGCACGATACTAAACAAATATAATAGGTATTCTATGATTTTAACTGTTATAAAAGGGTAGAGAAAGTAAGATGCTACATTCGATTAAAGTTTGCAAAATTGTTACCACTACCTACTTTCATACTAAAACAGCTTTAACATCGTAATAATTGAACTGAAATTTTGCGCCAAAGCTATTACTAAACCGCATCTCTAACTCGCCAAAGCTACTTTTTATTTAAACTTAGCTTTCATTTAAAAGTCCAAGTGTTAGATTTGGCTTTTTTTTCTTCACGAGACCCAATATCTAAGACATCTTTTAAGAAAATTTGGTCAATTCTGTTTTTTTTATATAATTTTCACGCACTAAGATGAGAATGACTACCCTTAAGATGTTTGAGCACAGTGCGAGCATTTTAGGAACGTTGGAGAGGATTTAAAAGGAAATACAGATCACATTGGTTTTGAATCTCTGAGTATTATTATGGAAGGGAAATACAGAGTCGGGTAAAGCATCATTTTTAAAGCTCGTTCTTGGATTCTCAAGTGTGTTATTGGAATTATACTCGAGCTTTGGACGAATATAAACCTAATAGATACAGCCAGATCATGAATTGTAAAAAATTTCTTTCAACGTCGAAGGAAACCTAAGAACTTAGCAGCGTTTTTGGCAACGTTAAATATTTAAACATTAAACAAAAACTAAGAGTTTCCTCAATGTAATTGCTGCTTGAATTTAAAGAGCTTATCATACGCTGCCGTAGAACAAGCATCTAGAAACGACTACCATGAAAAACGGAGAATATACAGTATTCGTCAGCAAAATAATTTATTGGAATAGAAGTGATCATTGATGAATAACAGGAAGAGAATCGGAGACAAAACGGAGCCCTGTGACATACCAGCATTTATTTTATGGACTTCAGATTTAAAACCATCCAATACAAATGGTATATTGAGCGGAAGGTGGTTTCTAATTCAAATCATTAATACCAAATGCACGAAATGATGTAAGTGACGGAAAACAGGTCCACTCGGAAAGAGACCAGTAGAGTAGGACAGATAAAAAAGCTTACTTAATGGTTTTGTGAACGTAGAAGAACTCTTCTTCAGCACAATTGGGGTGATACTATCCGCGCCAGCGAATTTGTGTGTATCGAGATCTTTCATAGAATCATTAACGTTCTCAATTACAGGAGGAATAATGATACTGTCAGGCAGCGTCGAATTGACAGCAAACTGTGCTGCAAGCTAATTGGCTTTTTCTTGTGAGCAGACATAAGGATTTTTGTTGAAAACGAGCGTAGGAACCGAAGACGAGTAGTATTTCGTACGTTTTTTACAAATGACCAAAACTTTTTACTGCCTTTGGGACATTGCAGTATTTTTTGGCGTAATTTTTGGTCATACAAAAATTCGGTTCTTTGAATATGATCATTACAGGTCTATCTAGCTTGTTTAAAATTATTCCGGTTTACCTCAGTAGGGTTTGCATTATAAAACATCGAAACTTAGTTCTCTGACCCTAATAACCTCTTTACAGCTCGAATCCAACCATGAGTTCTCTTTCGGTTTGATAGATTTTTCCCTATTAGGGATTCATTCCGGAAAGAATTAAATTTGTGAGCATATGTATATGCACTGGAGTCAACGTCACTATCGAGGAAGCATATTGACCAGTTAAATTTCCTCAAGAAATCGTTGAGACCGTCCCAGTTGGCTTCCTCGTATTGTCAAACGTTTCTCTTGGGAATTATTTCTCTAACTGGTTGTTGACACGACAAATTTGCAGACATGACACAATGGTCGGATATGCCTATTGGGGATAATATATTTATAGTGTATTTGTCAGGGTCAGAGGTAAGAAACAATTCTAGAGTGTTGGCGGATTGCCTTGCAACGTCTGGAACTCGAGTAGGCTCGTGATCAAGCTGAGTTAAGTTGTTTAATTCAGAAAAATATCGAAATATCCTCCTGCGGGTGTTGTCTGACCAGAACAGCGTAGCCACGAAGAATAATGTAAAACTATATCACCACACGGAAAATGCAAAACAATTTTTTGGATAGAGTCGGACAGCGCATCAAATTCGTTAGAAGTCGAGCTAGTATCCAAACTTGGACTGCGATAAATAAAGCATGTATGAATGATGTGCTTATGGACTGTGAATGTAAGTGTTGATGTAAAGTGTTCAATTGTTCTGAAGAAAATAATTTTCTATCAAACATATAATATTCTAGTTCGTCAATTGAAAACAAAGCATAATTTAAAAAAAAATAAGACAACTTCATGCAATTAAATACCAAACAAAATCTTACACAATTTCATATACATACGGTCAAACATCTTTATAACGAACCTTCCTCTCTGTAGGGAATTTCACTTTTTCCCCTTCCCCTTCCATATGAATTAGGTTCTTCAAAAAGAAATTCTCTATAGCGAAATTGGTCTTATAAAAACTTATTTTTCTGGCCCGAAAGCAAATTCGGTTCTTAACAACGAAATGTCAATTTTAAATTTTGAAATAAAAGTCTACTACGATTTTTGTTTCGAATTTCAAAAGAGAACTCCCCATTTTGGCAAGAATTTTCTTAAAGTAAAATAATGTACGAAAAGTGTGCATATGTAAAGATCTATAAGGCAACAGGGCAATCGTTTGAGTTTGCATTTTTTATCGTTTATTCAAAAATGTCAAAGCGCAGGGCAATTTCACTATCGGACAAATTGTCGATAATCGCAAAAGTTAAAGGGTAGAAAAGAAGAAAGGAGTTGCTGAAAAATTTAGAGTGTCCTTTAGTATACTGTCGACAATTTTGAAAAATTAAGTACAAATCTCAAATTTTGCCGAACCAAGTTCAAGTAGAAGATAAAAAAAAAAGAAAAACAAAATACGATGATGTGAATAAAGCAATGTTAAAATAGGTTCTATTTTGTATTACCATTTTTCTTAAATATAGAAGATCACTATCAGTGTTAAAAAAAATACATTATCTATATAACGAATCTTGTATAAAACTTCTTTATAACGAAGCAATTTTTTTTTTGTTCCCTTGATGGTTCGTTATAGAGAAGTTTGACCGTATTTCAATTTAGAATGTAAATGTTTAATTAAGTTTTATAACAAGTATTTACCTATGCAAGTATCCGGATTAGCGCAGTTGCACTGTAATACACACCAATCGGACCAGATTACCTTAAATTTCACTTTCTTTAGAAATAATATTGGCATAGATAGTTTTTTGCTCATTTCTTTACATACACGATGAGATAATTATTTCGTGATTCAATAGGAAGGTATTGAGTTCAAATGCATCATTATCTGAATTTTAATTTGAATACATCAGAAGCGGAATCAAAATATAATTTGCATATTACGATAACGCCAATTTGTTTTATGACTACCGATGTCATGACAAGTGAAAGTAATAAATGTTATAAAAATATATACGTACAAAACGACCGACCGACCGCGACGTACATAAGACGAAGGAAGCAGATCATTATATTTGCACAAAAGTGAAAATGTTTACATTTATATCTATGTATATAATTTGATTGACTGCAAGTCTTTTTGAATAAAAAAAAAAAATATCTCAAAGATGCAAGGAGCCTTTTTCCAATGATGCATCATTAAAATTGACTAAAGCTTTAGTCGAATTTTCATGCAATTTTTAAATTACTAGTTTCACATTGATTTCCTTTTTCAACATTTTAAATATTTAAGACATTTAACTAACTAATAATATTTAAATAAATTGAAAGCTCAAGTGACCTCAACTCGAAGGTGTGTTTCGTCCAGGTACGACAGTAGGCTCATCAGTTAGATGAGTTGAGGTCATTTTCATATCTTCATTTATATTTAAATTAAAAATTAAATTAAATTAAAAATTAAATATTTTGCTCAGATCTTATTTCAAGATATCTAAGTAAATCTCTGCCGCTATGTTCAGCACACACAATTTGATATTTTTTGGATTTATAGCCCACTCATGAGATGTGATGTGAATGAATGCCGCAAAATTTTAAACAGCCTAAGTAGTTTACTAACTCATTCCTAATTTTAACCATTTTCTAACTAGTATCGTACTAAAGCAATTTTCTTAATAAATTGCTTCTGTGCACACCAAAAACTAGCTGCACAATGCTGGTTTCAGGGGAATAATGTTTGATTGGTTAAGATCTTATTTGACTGGAAGGGAACAAAGAGTACTTGCAAATGGTATATTCAGTGGTGTACTTATTTGGAAAAACGGTGTACCGCAAGGTTCATGGCTAGGTCCAATTTTCTACATTAACTCATTATTACACCAAAAAATGTCTGGCAATCGCACAGCCTTCGCCGATGATATAGCTTTCACGCAGGCCCGGATTAATAGGGGGGTTAGGGGGGACTGAAGCCCCGGGCCCCGCGGAAACGAGGGCCCCATCCCATTAAGAAATTTAAACCGTAAAACCGCGATATTCAAACTGTACAATCTAACCCCAAAAATAAAAACCAAAATTAGTTGACCCCACAAAATCCAAACTCGAAAGCTATATGCCCCAAAAATGTTAAACCCATATAGCCCAACTCACAATTAATCCCATAAACTTTAAACCCACATAGCTCAACTCGCTAATATCTCCAAAAAGTCAAACCCACATTGCCCAAGTCGCTATTAACCCATAACTGTAAACTCAAAAAATATTAAATCCATGCAGCCTAATTCAGCAAAGGGTTGCCAGATTGAAAAACAAATTGAATTCTATACCTCGTATTTTTTTTTTGCGAAGTGTGGACTAATTATCTTGAGTACCTTATTTATTCTTGATTAAGGGAGATGTGCGAATTGAGCCTAAGAGTACATTTTGATACTAGTGTGGTAAAATTTAGAATTGTTAATTTCCACGAGTCCGTTTTGAGTTTAACAAGCGAAAAATGGCAATACAAATTTTGTGCAGAAGTATTGAATCGTATTTTTCGACACAACGTACGTAAAATTGTTTTTTCCGAAACGCTCCCTTGTGCAAAATTCAACTTTACGCGTATCTAAAAATTAATGTTCAACTTAAAGGTGTTCGAATTGAAATATTTTACTATGTACTAGTTTTTTAAAAGAGGCGCTAAAAAGCAATGTATTTGTTTTGATAAAACATCGGGAGAGTAACGAAATCTCGCCGCACAAAATCCCGAAATATTTGGCGGGATTTTCAATACTATTTTAGTACTATTAATTAAATATTTTATTTTGATCTATTTTTAAACAAATGGAAAGTATTTAAGGAACTGTTGGTTCGGGAAAAATTCAGTTCTTGTTAGAACTCCGAGGAGTTAAACCTCCTCCATCTTTAGAGAGATGATTTTCATTGTTTTGGCCAATTAATTTTGACATTCGACCAAAATATTTTTGGACTTTTGCCAAAAATATTTTTGGACATTTTGGCAAAAAAATTTTTTTAAAAACTTTTTTTCAACAATTTGTTTTTGAAGAAATTTTGTGTTTCTGGACATTTTTTTTTTTAAATATTTCTTGACAAAAAATTGCCACCTAAGGTACTTTTAATCAAATAAATTGTTTACATTGGCGCCTGCCAGGCGACTTAACATACCCTAAGCGGAGCGACGGAGTCGCGTGAGCGGGTGTGTCCCTGAAAAAGGGAGTTAAAATCTTTAAGTCTCGCGGAGCGGGCCACCCAATGTACTTAAACGTAATTTTTGGCTAAACTAGGCATCTCAGCGAGTTAAAAATTGCATATTCGTGATGTAGGGAGTGATGTATCAGATGATTTTTTTTTTTTAACTTTTTTGGATATTGTTTTGTAATGTTCTTATTTTTTTTATTTTTTTGACTCAAGATACTTTCAAGACTTCATACTTCACTTGTCTTCAGCTTTAAGCCAATCAGAGCTCGTTAAAAATGAATTAATTAATTCATTTTGTGAATCGGGATTTTGTGATGCGGGATTTTGTACCCAACCCTAAAACATCGACACTCGAGAAGAAAAAAAACAAACGAAATTTACGAATACATGTCAGAGCATGTTATTGACGCCGTGAAAATATATAGCGGCAAAGTCTTCAAATCCAGTCGCGACTCGGGAGTATGCAAACGTACTCTGCTGCTTTTCTTTTTTGAGGACTGCCTCTGACGACTAGTTGACTTCTTTAATTGAATAATAAATCCTAATTACTACATAATTTGTTACTTTTAATTTTTAGAGTTTTAAATAATCAAAAAGAAAGGGTCTGACGGTTTTGAGTTCATGGTTTTTGGATTAATTACGAATTGGGTTATGTGGGTTTACCTAACACTTTTGGGTTTACGATTTTTTATTCGCGATTGCGAAATGAACACATTTAATTGTTCAAAAACGTTAAAAAGAGGAGCCCCTGATAAATAATTAGCCCCGGGTATCAAAAATTATTAATCTTATCGGGGGTTGGAGCACTTGGGGGATAGCTTCTTGGATTTTCGATGCGTCAACTCCTTGATGCATCGTCTCTGAGAGCGTGGACTCCTAGCGCCCCGGGTTATTGAAGGTTGGCTCGCTTTGGGTTAAGGACGCTCTATGTTATGAGGGGTTGGCTTGCTTGGGTTTTATATCTTTTAAGGGGGCCTCAAATTTGAAAATTGAACGTTGAAAATTGTATTCAATTTGATGTATGATCGAAAGTTTTAAAAAAATATTCCTATATTCAGAAAAGATGGTCGCTTGGTTCTGGAAAATTACAGAGGAATATCTTTTTCAAACTCAGGGAAAAAATTATTCGCCGATATTTTTAATAGCAGATTAGTAAAATGGGTTAAATAAAATAAACGTTCAAGCAGGATTTCGAGCTAGATTTTCAACTTTGAACCAAATTTTTGTATTGACCTGTGCTGTTAGAAATGTCATGGAGTTAAAAAAAAATTGTACTCAGTTCTTGTCATTTTTAAAGCAGCTTTGGAAAAAATCATCAGGAAGAGGGTCTCTAATATAAGTTCTTCAAAATGTACGCTGAACTTCTTAAAGGCGCAAGTGGAGATGGTTCTAGAGATGGTCAGAAATCTCAGAACTATATTACTGCAACTGGAGTACCGCAAGGATGTATTTTATGTCCAGTCATATTCGCTCTGTTTATCGATAACTTAACTGAATATTTATGCGGAGTAGTAACTTTTGCAGGCATATTGATAAAAATGCTTCTGCAGAAAACCTCATCCTTCTTGCGGAAAGTTCATATTCGCTACAGTTAATAATAAATAATAAATCAATTAAAAAAATATTGTAGACTTTGGGATCTTAATATATATTTATCCCAAACGAAGACAATGATTTTTAAAAGATCATGAACGCTGTATGCTCAAGAATGGTTTAACAAAAACTGTTACTGAGTACAAATACATGGGAGTAACTCTTACATCGAATTTAAGCATAAGCCCTAAATGTACCAACGCAAAAGTAGCGATAAGCTCAATGTGTAGCAAGTTTTTTAGAGCCACAAAAATAAGTGCTGCAGTTACATATATGCTGCAGATCTTCAATGCAGTGGTCAATTTTACGTATGTTATGGAATATACATTTTTGTGTACTTGGAAATCGAAGAGTTTCACGTTTTTTACCTTTATTTTCTAAAAAGATTATTTAATCTTCCAAACCAACATACTTTACTTATGTAGAATCAGGTATTGAAAACATTTTTACAAAAAATGTAAAGGCATGTTGTGACTATGTATTGCGAAAAATGATGGATGACGAACCTCATTTACAAGAAAGAATTATGTTGAAGTTACTACGTACAAGATCTGGAGTCATCTCTGAGCTGTACCGTTTTGCTAATGAGAACCATGTTCCTTTGCATTTAAAAGAGAGTAGCTTAGCAGAATGGAAGATTAGTCTATTTAACTTAATAGCAACTATCGACGAAAATATGTACTACAGATATCGATACAAAGCTGTCTTAACCGAAACTCGCGAAACCTACAAAAATCTATCTCACACATTGGGAACTGGCAACTACTTTCAATTTCTATTTTCAATCGATGGAAATTATTATACGTATATTTCAATCGAGAACAGAAATTTCAGGCCCTATAGATCGGACCTACCTATTTTCAGCAGTCTCTCCAATCTCAAGCCTAGTGCGCAGATCGAGACAAGACAAATTTTATCTCTACAATTTTAATCTCTACAAAACTTTTCCAAATCTCGCGCAAAAATTTGAAGTTGGAGAATTAAAAAATAATTTTATGTGTTTTGTGGTGTATCTCTGGAACGGGTTGTCTTACAAAAGTCGTTCATACCTTTTTGGAATCTCCTCTCGATGCTTTCAAGAGAAGCATTAGCACCTTTTACATAAAACCAGTTTTGAAAAAAATCACTTTCGGAAATACGGTGGCTGTCAAAATTTGTCCCGCAAAATAATGCTTGTATCATTCTTTTTCCTGGCAAAATTTAGTGGAGACATTTTGTAGAGCAATTCACAATAGTATGAATTTTGCGCGCGAACTGCGTACTGCTCGGAAAAATATCCGAGACAAAATTTGTCGCAGGAAAAAAAATGTATGGGAGACAAAATTTTTCCCGATCTGCGTACTAGGCTTCAATGAAAAAGAGAATATGGTTCATTATCTTGGCAAATGTCTGCTTCTTAGCGAATTTCAGCGAATATATATATTTCGAAGAACACACTCACACTATAAATGATGCGTATGATGAACTCAATGTATCATTGGAAAAAGCTTGGAAACTTCTGTAAAAATGAACAGCCTGTAAGTTTTACAACTATTCTTTGCATTATTAAATATTCTAAGACTTAAAAAAAAACTTATTAAAAGCAATTACTGTCGCGAAGAAATATTTCTTTTTTATTAATTTTCTTAAAGATATTTAAAAAAGATTAACACCTACAAAATAAGCCAAATCTTGGATTTTGAGAACAACAATACTCGTAATTTGCGAAAATATGTATACACTCCTCACTTTGTACACTTTTGTACAGAAACAGTTCAAAGTATTCTCAGAAAGAGAGGGCACTCCCACTTATCCAGACAACATTTATGATATTCACAAGTTTCGTCATCATAGTGTATTTATTTGTATTTGTCACCTCCAAACCAAATAAAATAATAAATCAATCACCGTTATAGTTTTAGGGTTTACCGTCGCACTTTTCTGCTATAAAAGCCAAGCCTTCACCTCCAAACACACCTAACTTCTTATAAACACCCAGGTTTTATAAAACAACTGAGATTATTCCACTTTAATGTGACTGCGACATTAACTTTCCACATCTGATTTCTGACACAGTTCAAGGCCTTCACAGTAGCATATTATACGTTTTAACCAGACTCTTCGAGCCATGGTCAAGAATTACTGTCGAACTTCTTACCTCAATCTTCTCCTTGCAAACCGAAGAAAATCGTAAACTACTGCAATATTAGTAAATCAACTTAACACTTAAGATTGCATTGATCGTGTAACACTTGTTGACCTTGCTGCAACGTGAAATGGCACTTCTTACATATCCAAGTGGACACGAACAATGTGCTTGTTGCTTCTATAAGAACATTCTCATAAACAAAACAAGTTCTACACATTCTCTGCACTCTCTTAGGGAATTCGATACATGTCTTATGCCTGGAGATCAGCTTGAAAGCCTGTGAGCTTATATAAGTTCAGTCTATCACACCGACTGGCTATGACCACCATCATCGCTCGTTAAGTTGAGACTCTAAAGTGCACTAGTACAAATTCCCATTGTTTCAAATGGCGCATTTTGCAGTGTTTCCTATAGATGCAAACATGCCCAACCGGTAAGGTGCAGTCGCTACGGTAGGTAACTTTGATCTTCTTCGACTTACAAGCACGAATTGCTATGACGTCTGCAGCCACAGGGGAGAATGGCGCTTTAGAGCAGTGCAAGGAACATAAAGAATTTTTCGAAAGGCATGTTAAGTGGATGAAGATTTTGGACAATGCATTCCATGTTACGAATGAAGAATTCCATTCGAATGGGTGGAGCTTTATTGAATTCTAAAGAATCCAACATACAATGATTAGCATAAAAACAGAGAGTGGATGGTGTAAATGGAAATGTAATATAGGAGTGCCAAAGTGCGGGATCGGAGTTAATGAATGGATCTAGAGTAAGTGTCAAGACATGTCAATCGATGATTGATTAATTGACGAATCGATGAGTAAAATGTCTTCGAATTGATTTACTTATGATATTAATTCATTTAAATCAGGAAAAATGGCATTTTGTTAATTGAAAATTATAAGCTTGAATTTTAAAGATTAAATTTTAAAACTTCTTTTTATACATATAAAATGAATTGGTACAGTTAATTTTGTAAAATTTATAAAAACGGGCACAACGATGGTCGAAAGGCTTAGGTTTGGGAAGTCTATTCTTTATAATAAATATCAATGAACTTCTCTCTCTTCCGTTACACTGCTCCATTGATATTATATTCGAATGATCTCTAACACATAATGGTTGCCTTAATCCCATTGAAAAAGTCGAATCGGCAATAAATTAAAGCCAGTTCTTGGTGGAGATTTTCGAATGCTATCGCTATGCAGAAGAATGCACCAGTTGGTACAGGAATAATTCTAGCTAAAAACCGTAGTAATACCTTAGACATTGCGTCTGTCTATAAAAACAAAACTTGACTTATGTAACGATGAATAATTTTTTCTTTAAAATCATTGTGAATTTGCTTCTTTGTCACTTTTAAATGAACGACTTGAGCATTGCACATAACTTACGAGTACAAGTCAAAAACAGAGATACAATTTTTCAAAAGTGCGTTGAACTACATATTTGCGCATTTGCAAGTATTGAATCGGAGGCGGTGAAAATGGGTTTGGATGTTAATGAGGACAAGACGAAGTAATATGCTATCATCGAGAAAGGAATCGCTACATCGTCGACTCAGGCAAAACGTCACGATGGATAGGTACAACTTCGAAGTCGTCAACGACTTTGTCTATACCTGGGCTCCACTATTACCTCGCAAAATGACATTAGTGCAAAGATCAAACGAATAATCACTCTCCCCAATCGGGCTAAGAAGGTATTTGAGTAATAAGGCCCTCTCTTGAAGAACCAAGGAGACCGTATTTATAAGACCCTAACTATACGGGTCCTGCTGTATGGGACTAAGCCATTGACTCTGTCAAAAGCGGATGTGATTCTGCTTAGGTGTTTTGAAAAGAAGATCTTCGGGTGAT
This sequence comes from Philhelius festivus, assembly GCA_963931855.1. Lineage (NCBI taxonomy): Eukaryota > Metazoa > Arthropoda > Insecta > Diptera > Syrphidae > Philhelius > Philhelius festivus. Next base: position 91,119,657 of record OZ007556.1, read on the forward strand.
TTTGGGTCCAGGAGGAGACGGATGGAGCACGTGACGCTAGCTAGCTATAAGGACTGAGCTGGCTGGAGGAGCTAATTAGTTGAGGCCGCAGTCCATCCTGGACTGTTCGCGCCATCTAAAGTAAAAATAAGTATGTACCTAGAGCATTGCACAACTTTCAATATAATCAGTGGCGTATCCAGAAAAAATGTTTGGGGGGGCACCTGCATAATTTTTCAATAATTTCATTTTGCTTTTTATTTTTTGCAGTCCTTTTAATTTAGTAAAATAATTAAATCCAGCATTTTTTTTGTCCCCTAAGAAACCTTAACTTGCGTAATCAGTAAAATTAAACTTTTTTTCGATTTTTTTTTTAATTTGTTATTCCTATAATAAAGACAAGAAATAATAATGAACTTTGTTCATTTGTTATACAAACTTAAGTTTGAATGTAAAAAAGGTTAAACATATTGTTTAGTTATTGTTTTTTTTTATTAAAATCGAATTAATTCTCCTTTTTTTTATTGGCAAATTGTTCAACAAATTCCTCAGGATCTATTTTGATTTCTCTGTGAATATTCATGGATGCTAATCCATTTAGACGAGCTTCGGAAGCTGTTGCCCTCAGCCAAGTCTTTAACCTTCTCAGGACGGAAAATGTTCTCTCTGGCTCTGCTGACGTAACTGGAAGTACACACAGTACTTCTAGTATCTTCCAGCTTCCTTATATCTGGGAATTGTACATTACAGCAAACGGGAAAAGAAGCTAAAGCTGTTGATGGGATATTTTATCCATTTTTCTCCTCCCATGTTTGTTTCCATATCTAAATAGTAGAATGGAAAACATAACTTGTTGTTAGTTGTTGTTAGTAAATTAAAATTGAAAGTACTTAGTCAACATTTAATATTTTATAGAAAGTTATGATATGAATTATTCAAACCAAATGTTTGATCAGTGTTTTACTGACAAATATTATTAACTGCGAATAACTTTTTTTTGTTGAATATTTAAAATGCTCATGTTTTTGTACCTTTGTTATGCTATGTTATTTTTTTAGTTAAAATCACGCATTGTATAAGTTTTGTGCTTATTTTCTTAAGACGCTTTATTAACAATAATTGTTATTTTGAATGCATAATATTAATCTAAAGAATTCCGAACGATTTATCGAATTATGTGGTTTGACTCAAAAATCGGTCGATAAATAAAAAATTCCGAAAAAAGTTACCCCAACCCTCAACGTCAGCTAGGGGTCTAACTCAAACAAACACAAACAACCGTTTCAGAACTTGGGAGGCTCGAGAATCTTAGCTCCCTCTAAATCTCTAAGATTTACGAAAAAATTTCAGTTAATCATGTACATTATGATCTTTGATGCCCAGGCCCCCTCAATACGCCACTGCTTTCAATTTAATAAAACCACAACTTTTACAGTTCATTATATTTTTTTTAATACTTTATTAAATAACAATGGCGCAAAATTTTAATTGAATTAATACGATGCTAAAGCTGTTTTAGTATGATACTAGGTTAAAACAACGAATTTGAGAATTTTTATCGAATATAGCATCATACTTTCTCTACCCTTTTATTAAAGTTAAAATCTTCTTTATATGACTCTTTGACATTTGCAAACATCAAAAAAGGTTCGTGTACTTACTTTTTTACACGAAATTTCATTGTTTTAGGTGTGTTCAGAAGCAATTTATTAAGAAAAATTTTTTAGTACGATACTAAGTAGAAAGTGTTTAAAATTCAGAATGAGTTAGTAAACTACTATAAAGTTAGCAAATTGTTAAGTAGTATCATACTTATACTACCTCATTAATAGGCTGTTTAAAATTTTGCGCCAATATCTTTAAACGTTATAATTAGTGCATAACAATAATAATAAAAATAAATTTCTACATATGCACGCATAAAGATATTAAAAAGAAATAGCTGAGTACAATCTTAATAGAGTACATTTATGTACATCTTAGAGTATAGTTATATAGTTATCTTGCAGGTACTTTAGCTACATAATAGCTAGAATTCATGGCAGCTTTCTTGTAAGATAATCAAGTGGAAATAAATAAGTAAATAAACATTTCTCTGGAACTTATACTTCCAAAATTCATCCAATAAAAAGTAAGTTTAGGAATAAATAATTTTTTTTTAAACATAAACTTAAAATTTTGTAAAAGTTTGTATACACGGTTTGTAAAATTTTTGCCATAAATTAAGGTTTTAAAACTGTTCCTGCTGCCTTCGTGATCTAAGTTCATCAATAAAACTTCATACAGGATGTTTCAAATTTGTGCATTGCTACACACTCATGCATCATACACATCCTAGTACTCTGCCGCGTCTTATTCCAATCACCCGGTATAATGTTCTTCCTTATAAAATTTCGATAAAATTATTACGTTCCACAACACTAGTCAATTGCACTCGATGTGGTTGTGACGGGCTTCAAATTTTAAAGTTCAATGTCTCCCAGCGCGGTACTTAAATACCACAGCAGTCAGTCACCATTCGAACAAGGAACAAAAACATTTTATACCATGTAGTTGGTAGGTAGGTAATATTTGATTTGATGAAGTTACTTTTTGCATGCTACATCAATTTTTAATAATTTTAATTTTTTTTCCAATAGTAATCAGTTGATGTTGCTTTTCACAACAACAACACACATGAAAATAATCTTCCTCAGATGTTGATGCTTTAATTTAATTTATTTTTGCTGAACGGTTAGATCGTGATAACGAACGCGTGCATGAATATAATAATTTTAAATTTTTAGCATGTTTTCGCTCAACAAGGTTTTATTTCTTGTATAAATAATAACCGTTTTGCATGCTCTGTTATTTTGGTTTTTAATTTCTGTATGGATAATTTAGTTGTGCATTTATTTATAACTAAAAAAAATACAAAAGGCTCTGAGCATGGAAGTCGATTTAATTTTATTTAATTAAAAAAGTAGGCCAAAATCTATCAGTTAGACGGAAAATGAAATTTTCATAGAAAATCATAGTCTTCGGTGGGTGGCGATGCCATTGCGTGAAATTTCCAACGCAATCTTTCACAGCTTCTAACAGTGGTTCTATTTTCAGGCATAGCTATAGTTCATTGACAAATATTCCCTTTCCTGTGTTAAAAACGTATACATAACGATATAAATAAAACAATACTATTTCTGAACTTATCTATGACAAGTTTCTATTTATCTTTGAAAACCAAGAAAAATACCATAACGCCATTATGGACAAATATGAATTTATGCAAGAACAAAAATTTTAAGTCGTTGTAGTGGTTTCTTAAAAAAATACGATTTTATATACATAGGTACTTACATTTTCAAAAATTTTTAAGAAAATATTTTAGTACGCCAACTTTAAGTCAAATTAAATTTCAAAAACTAATATTGACCCGTTTGTTAGATATCGAATTTTCAAAAAAAATGATTTTTCATTTTTTCATAACTTCAAAAAATATTTTTTTTTTAGGTTTTGAAGTGCAATGGTTTTTAAACTTTTCAGAAGCTTCTCTATAAAAAATTTCATTAAAATCCATTATGCCGATAATGAGAAATTTAAAATTCGAAAAAATGGTTCTACTTAAGTACAGTCAGTAATATCTTAATTTCAATTTTTACTTGCGACTAATAGGTACTATAAGGCAAGTTATGCATTCGTACGGAAATCAAACTCGAGATTTTGATCAAAGTTGACATTACGATGACAGTGAAGACCAAAAAAGTGGGTTTCGCAATTCTGTCTGTCTGTCTGTTCGACTACAGCTAACGGCTCGGCCGATTTTCTTCAAACTTGGAAGATATGGATTTTAATTTTTTCCCTCCGGATGTTTTTTCTTTTCTTTTTTTTAAGACCAAAAATAACGGTACCTGCCATACGAATTTTTTTCAAAATTTTATAAATATTTTTTTTCTCAAAAACTGACACAGATTAAAAAAAAAAACAAAAATTCATAAAAATTCATTTAGTTAAACCTGGTTGAAACAAAAAATTAAAAAAATTATTATTTTTGGTGCCCCCCTTGGAACCATTTTTTTGTTTTTGATTTTCTCAAAAACGGTATGACCGATTTTGATCATTTTTTTTTATATTAAAGCTCCCAGCAGTTTAAATATTATTGTTTATTCAAATTTTAAAAAAAAAAATTTTTTTGGATTTAAAAAAAAAAAATCAAAATTTTTTTTGAAAACTTAATATTTCGAAAACCCCATGCTCGATTTTTTTAAAACTTGATAAATAAAAGTTTCTTAAAATAATTTAAAAGAGATGAAAAAAAAATTGATTTTACCTAGAAATAACAGTACCCTCCATACAAATGTTAAAAAATGGTTTTCGTATTTTTCTAGAAAACGGTTCCGAGAATTTTGCTTAAATTTTCTTTCTTTCGATTAATTTTTAAGATCTATAATTTAACAAAACAAATTTTGAAAAAATGATATTACTGACTGTACCTACCATAGGACGATTTTTATAAATTTTCTCATTATCGCCATAACGGATTTTAATGAAATTTTTTAGAGAGAAGATTCTAAAAAGTTTAAAAAACACTGCATTTCGAAAATTAAAAAAAAAAATATTTCTTTTTTAGATTTTTGTAAAAAAAAATCCTTTTTTTTTTTTGAAAATTCAATATCTCGAAAACGGCTCAATATTTTTTTTCGTAAATTTAATTTTTATTCGAACAATAATAAAAACTTTAAACTGGCCTACCAAATTTTTTTTTTAAATTGTTTTAAAAAAAATTTATATACAAGCTTATTTTTTTAAGAAACCACTACAAAGACTCATAATTTTTGTATGGCATCCTATTTTTACCTCCAACTACTAAAGAAGTTGTTTTAGTTATTTAAAAAATTAATTTTATGCTTATGAACAGTTTTTCTCTAATAACATTAATTTTTGAAATTCTTAGTCTATTACATAGGAGTTAGTTAGTGCGACCCAGTCGTGCATTTTATTTTTATTGAATTATAGATCGTAAAAATTAGTCGATAGAAAAATTTGTTTCAAAATTCAAGACGCCCGCCGTTACCCGAACCATTATTTCAAGGTAAAATAAAATCTCCCATCATCTTATAAATTGTATTAAGAAATTTTTAATTTTCAAGTTTAAGAAAAATCAAGCATGGGCTTTTTGAAATATTGAGCTTAAAAAAAAATGTTTTAATTTTTTTTAAATCAAAAAAAAATTCTTTGTAAATTTTAATACACAATACTATTCAAACTTTTGGGGAGCTTCAACATAAGCAAATTACCAGAATCAGTTGTACCGGTTTTTTGAAAATCAAAAAATGGTTCCGATTGTGTTTACCATTCATAACCATTTTTCTTAATTTTTTTTTTCAACCGTTACATAGCTTTTACGAAATGAAATTTCTTGTTTTTTTTTTTTTAATTTGTGGAAAATATTTATAAAATGTCGACAGACAGAATTCCGAGAACCACTTTTTTCGTCTTCGCTTTCATCCTAAAGTCAACTTTGATCAAAATCTCGGTTTCGATTTTTTTATGAATGCATTACTTGCCTATAGTAAATCGCAAGTAAAAATAATATCATACATCATTGATTCGTTAAAGTATTATAGGCTCGAACAACATAAGACCAACTCATTAAGAGTGACTCAGTCTTAATTCATTTATTTTTTCAAATTTGACGTCATATTGCTAATCTGATATCAATTAAAAGCTCTGCTATTTGCATTAATTTGTGGCTTTGTGCCTTTTTTTTTTCTCGAATATTTTTTAGTAATTAAATAACTGAGTTAAGCGCGTCTATTGTTATTTAAACTTTAACATTGTTAAATTGATGTTTATCAGAGCAAATGATAAATGTTGTCTTTCCCATTATGATTTTTCAACAATAATCGTGAACATGCAATCACAGGCATTGTCAATACACATAAGACGTAATTCTTACAATGTCCAATGATCATAAAATTGGTCATAAGAATGATGGTTGTGTGGTCATAATAGATAAATAACCTGGCTTTAACAATCTCTAACTGGGCACGTAATCAGATTATTCTACTTGTTTTAGGGTAAATCTTCTTCTGCCTACTTGGAGGCCGTTTTCTCTTCTTTTGCCTTAGTTACAACTTATACCGCCAGTTGATATACTTTTGTTGGTGTGCTATAACAACTAAAAGTAGGTCTCGAGAGTTTTGAACAGAAGTATGTACATATGTATTCATGTTAACTAGAACTACTTACATATGTGATACGGTTGAAAAGAAATTTTCCATTGGACATTCATTTTATGAATTGCTTGTTTTGTTTCGAAAGAGATACATATCTTTCATTAGTTTTGACATTAACACATATGCTGAGATAAAATTTACAATTACAATTACTGGTTACATCAATTTCAACATAACGAATTATTTAATGGTTCTTTTCAAAAAATTAAAGATAATCACAGCAGAATACATTTTCAGATTACCAACAATTCTGTTGAAATTCTATGAACTTGTTTTAATATGTGCCAGCCCTGAATAATCTGGCCTCAGTACTATGAATAATCTTAGAAGGCTTTGAACTTAACTGACGTAATTCATTGAAATTTTGTTTAATGACAGATCTGGTGACAGCTACAGGAAAATTGCACTTTGAGAATGTCAGTTCTAGTTGACAGGGAATATTTGATTTATTCTTCTTAAATTAAATGTACTTCTAATATTTTAACTATTTTTCTAATATTCTTCACTTCGATTCGATTCGATTCATAATTATATTTTACTGGTTTGACGTGTCTACTCAAGTCAATCGGTTAATAAATGTCAAAATTATTCAAACTTTACATACGGACTTAAAAGATATCGCACCGCTAGCATGCCCCATTTACAAGATACATATGTATAGCTAGTGCTCTGAAATGTAGTAATAGAGAGGAATATCTAAATATCACAAATAAAATCTTATCGGATATTCTGGTAGATCACTTAAAACCTTGTTGTGTAGTATTTGTTGGCAGCACCGGTATTTCATAGCCAATTTGTCTACTGGAAATTTTTCACTATTTCAAATTGCGATTTGTCACAATTTAGGCTTTTCGTTTTTAAGGTGGGCGATTTTAGGCTTCTTCAAAAATCTAGATCTTTTGTGTAGAAAAAAATTGATGATTATCTTCCATTCTGATCAGATCCTTTCATGTTTGGAAAGTCTAGGTCTATTTGTGAATGAACCTACATTTATTTCTATATTACTTATATCTATTTATTATTACCAGATATTCTGCTGGGGAATAGGCTAAGTGTTTCGTGATAATAACCAGTCACAATCAACAAATTCGGTCTGCGTAAGGCTGAAAACACACCGGATAAAGCAAAACGTTTTTGATTCGATAGTCAAAAAAACATTTTTTATCTGAACACACACCAAGCGAAACAGAATAAAGCAAAACAAAACGTTTTGTTTCGTTTGGAGTGCGTTGAAAAGAAACGAAATACGAACTATCCTAAAAGCTTAACTCCCGCTGAAAGATTATAACTCTACGGCAAGTAAACACAAATAACAATTTTGTGTTTACAAAATAGACATTATGTGTTTATTTATAAGAAAAGAGAAAAGCTTTCAATCTTGCCCATATTCAAAAATGTCATAGTAGGAAGTAGAAATCCACAGCTTATCAATAGTAACTTTATGTTCCTTATTTTTATAACTATAGGTAGGGCTTCTTGCCTCAATTAAAAAAAATCAATTTTTCTCCATCTACGTAAATATTTATTTAAAAATTTGCGCACAGAGTAAACGTAGAAGCAAATAAATCTGTGAAGTACAACGAAAAAAGAAAATTAAAAGAACGGAATCAAAATTTCGTTTTGCAAAAAACAATAGGTCAGCTATCGGCAACGAAATATGTTTTTCTGTTTTGCTTTTGTTTTTATGTTTTGTTTCATTAGGTGTGCGTTGCGCCATAAGAAAGTATGCAATTATCGTCAACGACCCTTGTTCGAAACAGTTTTGTTGCATTCGGTGTGTGTTGCTCGTACTCGTACATATACAGACAACCACCACCGAAACACTTCAAAACAAAAACGTGTGTTTTGTTTCGTTTTCTTTGGTGTGTGTAGTCTCATAAGAAATAATGTTCTCTTGTTTCACAAAACAAAGTTGTTTCAATAAATTTTGTTTTTGTAGTCATGCTTGAGTTCTTCATCTGTCAAATTTAGGATTATTCAGTTGTTGCAGTTTTATTTCGAGATATTAGAATGAAAATTTAGGTTTAATGATTTTTCTGTTTAACATAAAACAAATCGTGACCTTCAATATTCGAGTCTAACAAATAATAAACAAAAACGGATGAAGAAATATTTGCACACAATCGGTATGCCAGCGAAAGGAATTCAATTAAAATGCTCTTGAAGTTTTAAGTATTTAACTCCTAGGGAAAAATTAAACTGAGTTTCCCCTTTTCTGGAAACTGCATCAAAAATATTTCTCAAAACGCACCCAAACTCAAACAAAATTAACAATTTTAAAATTCGTGAAATGAATTTTCGATTTTCTAGAAACTTTCTCAATTATGGTCTGTACAAAACCTAAACCAGGATCTCACTTATTGATGTCCTCCTCCCAATCAACATAGCTCCCTTCACTGTGTCCGTCTTTATCTTAAGCATAACGGGTAGTGGCGAATAGTGTTCCTTAAACATCGATAGTCTATCGATAGTTATCGATAGTATTCGACTATCGCAAACATCGATGTTTTATAAACAATCGCATGTCCCGAAAATTAATAATTGCATCTACTGAATAGTATTCCATGAAAAACTTTCTTTATTTACTTTGCGCTGAGTGCATTAATTTACCATTTCACATAGAAGTTGAATCTTGACATTTTGTTTTATCTTTGAAGTAGGTTACCATGTCAACGAAAGTATTCTACAGGCGTTTTTCTTTTTAAGTTTAGAGCAGGAAATTTACCTCTCAAAAAATGATCTGTGTTTCTTTTTAGCTCAGTTGCATTAGCATATACTCGTATATATACTCTATTAGCCTTATTTACTTGCTCGTTTTAGTGAAGGAGTAAAATTACTTCAACTTTAAAACAACTTTTTTTTTATTTTTTTTTTTTATTTTTAAAGCCGTTGTAGTATCTTAATTTCATTTTGACATGACATGGTGAGAAATTTACAAAAAGGAGTGTAATCAATTTTTTTTTGTTTGTTAAAGCCTAGTACGCAGATCGCGCTAAATTTTATCTCCCATACGAAATTCTCTCCAAAATTTAGCCAAGCCAAAATAATGTCAAGCATTTTAGCCGAGAGGTACGCTGCTCCAGCTAAAAAATCAAAATTTCTCTTCGAACTGCACATGACTTATCTGTCAAAACTTAGCGCACAAAATAATTGTCTGGCACATTTATTCTCGGGCTAAATTTCAATTTCAATTGAAATTTAATAATATTTGAAAAATATTTAAAAGAATACTTTGTGACGGAGGTCTTACAAGATTTTCCACAACAAAATCTATCATAATTCTCATTCGCTCTCATTCATAATTCTTTAAAAATCGTGCTTTAAACCAAATTCTTTTAAATCTTCGAAAAAATTTCATTTAGAGAACAGCTGTTTTCTGTGACATATTCTCCACAAAGTCAGCAAACATCAGCTAAAATCCAAGCTAAATTTTGACATAAGAACTTTATGGAGAATATGTCACAGAAAACAGCTGTTCTCTAAATGAATTTTTTTCAAAGATTTAAAAGAATTTGCTTTAAAGTATGATTTTTTAAGATTTGTGAATGAGATCGAATGAGAATTATAAATTATGAGTGATTTTTGTTGTCTAAAATCTTGTAAGACTCCACCAAATATTCTTCTAAATATTATTCAAATATTATTCCATTTCCATTCCAGACAATTATTTCGTGCGCTAAATTTTGACAGATAAGTTATGTACAGTTCGAAGAGAAATTTTGATTTTTTAGCTGGAGCAGCCTACCTCTCTGCTAAAATGCTTGACATAATTTTAGCTTGGCTAAATTTTGGAGAGAATTGTGTATGGGAGATAAAATTTAGCGCGATCTGCGTACTAGGCTTAACTAAGGCCAAATGAATAATTATTTTTTTAAACTGTATTGAATAATTTATTGCTCGGAAATAAGCTGGGGTTTGTTAACGTTTACAATAACCAGAATTTTAGATTGGTAATTTTTTTTTAATAATATATTTGACATAACGGTCAAGAAAATATTTTATAAATAAAGATTTGTCTTACGTGGCGTAAGTCCGAAGTAAGTGCTTGGACCGAGTATTAGTGAGATCTAATAAATAAGGCTGTATGTGCTGTATGTTTTAAAAATAATATTTAGAGTCGACTCCCATTCTACGAGTAAAATCTATTTAGAGCAATTTTTTTTTTTAAAGAAAGTGATTTAATTTTTTCGTCGAAATTAGAAAAAAACCAAAAATATAGGGCTTAAATATTTATTTATTTATCAATCACTTTTTTACTAAAATAAAAAAAAAATTGTCCTTACAAATGTTGATATAATTACTTCTTAGAAACTATCGATTAACTATCGATACTATCGGGTGTTTTTCAAAAACTATCGTTGACTATCGCAAGTGCCGACTATCGATGTTTAAGGAACCCTTGTGGCGAATTCGCTTACGGTTATATTGTGCGATTGTTTACCTTCTTCGGCCAGAAGTACGCTCCGAAGTTCATCCTAATCCACTTTCTCATTTCATTATATCTCTGCTGAATGCGATCATCCACAATGGAGTTCGTATAATGAACGTATTCAGGGCACCTCCGTCTAATTCCCCTAAAGTTAAAAGGCAAACAAAAATCAATTGCACGCTATCATAGTCCTCGTCCTGAACCAACCCAGACTAAGATGGAGAAAAATATCTTGAAAGGATACATTTTACCATTTATCAATGGTAAATGGTTAGGAACAAATAAATTTCACGCTAAAATTAAAATCAACTTACACCGCAGACCTTCGCGCAGATTTTAGGGAGCTAAAGGAATTCTTCTTCCAAAATCGTTTTCTTTTCGTTTACAAGACACTTTATTAATGTTTGGGCTCTCGGCCATTCTAGTAGTTGGGCTCTTAACCGTTCTGGATAGGTACTGGATTTAAGATTCGGTTAGGATCTTTTCGTGGACCACCTGTCACAAGAAAAGATGTCGTTTAACACCTGCGTTTATTACTTTTCCAAGATTTATAAAGAGAATGCATCTGTCTAATAATGACACTGTACTCTGTCACCAGAAAAGGAAAGGTTAGATAGAAAAAAGGATCACGAATAGACTGGTGAAATACATAGGTGAATAAGGACGATTTTATTAATTTTTCACATTGTTCTTCATACATTTGTTCAAGTTCTTAAGATTATTCTGATGATGTTTGCATTTGAAAATTAGTATTGAAATGAAGGCAGCGAATAACGTTTTGGAAACTATATAATAAGCTCTCATAGTCTATTCGGGCAAGATGTCACAATCGAAGTAGTTAAGGACTTTCATCAGTATAGAAATCAATCCAAACAATGAATAATACTTACTACTCGAATTGCATGAGGCAGAGGTATCTCCTTTCGCAAAAACGTATTTTATGCGATTATATAAGTACGGAAGCATTTAAAAAAAAATGACAGCGATGATCCCCAAGCTTCTACATTTTAAAGGTTCTATTAAGAAATTTTTTGGGGTTGTTAAACTTATACACCCATATTAATAAAGATGGTTTAGTGGAGGTTTATCGTTAAGTCCTGGACTAAGTGCGAAATTTCATTAATAAAACAAATTTTCTGTTAAGTGACGTTTACTAATTATGATTAAGTTAAACCACCGAAGTAGGTGGTTTAGCGAAGGAATAAGAAATAGAAATGTCCACAGTCAGACACAGCAATTGACAATCAATTTAGGTAGCCACAGAATATAAAAAAGAGATTGCTTACTTTTGTAGAAGATTTTCTTAAAAGGATTTTTGATAAACGTCATTTTTCTATTCCGGGAACATTTTGTTTTTATTAATGTAAATATTTAAGCCATGGCCATGGTTCATCTGTATAATTTAGGAAACACATCGAACTAATGATAGAAGAAACAAATTACGCTCCTTTAAAAGTTTTGTTTACGTTTGACTTCGACGGTAATTTAATCAACTATTCTATCGATATGAATACATTCGATATATGTAGAAACAACTGGTGTTATCCACATTCACCAAGAACTTACCTTCGTGTTCCAATTCGCCTTCCCATTTGAATGCTTCCCGCAAATGTTAGTACTATCCCGGTTGATTATGTTATTATTATTATTGTTGTTGGTGTTGTTGTTTGTGTTTGTACCCGTGCTTTTATTTCCTTTCTCAGCTGATGACATTTTTTCCGATTTTTTCTACAAAAAAAAAAAACAATAAAATAAATAAATAAACAACAAAATCCATTACACAAAATACAAGAAAAAAGATACATTAATTTAAATACCACATTTCTTATTCCGGTTCCTTAAGAACACGTACAGTAAAATCAATGAAGTGTAACTAGAAAAATGGAGATTCTCACGACCGACCGCGTAGAGCTTCTTACACCATTCTCATAGTTTTTACGCTTACCAAAGGAGGTACAATCTAACAGATGTTGGATTGCGATGGATGAGCTGCCTGCGAACTTATTCGCAGAAAAACTTTGTCTTCGTGATGCAGATTGAGAAAGTTGCACCCAGATGTGCTGGTGATGAATGATAGATGCAAATTGCAGCAATCATACAACACGACAACCACTGTTTGGGTGGAAAATGAGGCACTCGAGAGGTGTGTATTTGTTTTGTGTTTCGTATGAGAGTGTGATATTGTATATGCTGCAACCATTTGTTATAGCCCAATTGTGGGACATTGACTAATTGTGATAGTTTCTGGAAAAATAATTTTTAGAAAGCGTTTGTTCCCAAATTGGTCTGTAGAATCCAACAAAATATTTCATATAAAATATTTTAGTTGCCCTATTTGAAGTTATTTTTAGGAAGATGATATTAATGCATGATCAAGGTTGCCTGTGGTGGAATTCAAATAGCTTTTTAAGATTGCACAAAACTTCCAAATAAAAGAAAAATACTTCTAATTTTGTAGGGTGAAATGGTAATAATCAGCTTTATGTACTTTTCTCAAAAAAATATCAGATATTTTTCAAAGAAATGTTAAGACAAGGATTGTAGTTTATGAAATTGGTCTGTTAAAATGGGAGTGGGGGCCACATTTTTCACACACTTGATAAATAAATTCATGCATCCAAATAAAGAGTTTGAGTAGCTGAATATTCTTTCACGATTTTTCAATGTGAAATGGCCTACTAGAGAAAGCACAATGAAAAAAGGGCCAATTTCTTTGACCCTATGTTGACGGTATTAAAATTAGGTAACTTCATTTGTTATTTCTCAAGAACATAACAAATTCAACTTCGTCTTCGAATGACATCCCGATAACTAGCTCTTTAGATAAGACAAATGTTCTTGCAGCTCAATTTACTGCTAGCTCTACGTTACCCGATAGCTAGCTAGCTCAAGAAATATCTCGCAGACCAAAAGCTTCCTAACGACTGGCAATACGGCCTTCGCAGCAATTATTCCACTAGTGATCTGATGGGATATCAAAGAGTGGAACAGATCTTTCCATTGTTTTGGAGAAAGTAATATTATTGCTCTTGACATTTCTAATGCATTTGATAGAGTTTGGTACCAGGCTCTTTTTTAGCTCTCTTTTCGAAAATGCGCGCCTCTGGTATCAACGAAGCCATTATTCTTGTAATAGAAATCATATTCTATATTATGTCTGATCTTTACAAATAAATGCTGGTGTTCCCCAGGGCTCCGTTTTGTCTCCGACACTCTTTCTCATTTTTTTTATAAATGATCTGTTGTCTGAAACTTCGATCTACTTCGTTGTTTTGCCGACGACTTTACCCTCAGCTTTTCATACTCAATTTCAAATTCACGTGCATCTCCTTTGGAAGTGAAACTGCAGTGGTATCGTATGATAAGCTCATTAAACTCTGATCTTTATAGCACTAATGAATGGGGTATACAAAACCATGTGGAGTTTAATGCTTCAAAAATTCAATGCTGTCTTCTGTCGTTGAAGCAAAATCTACCTCTTATGCCATTGCCCTTCCAACGCGGAAGCCGAAAAGCTCTCAGAATTCAGTATGTGTGTCAACGACGATCTTCGTTGGAATGATCACATTCTAGAGACCAACAAAAAAGCTGCTAAATGCTTAGGATTTCTATATCGATGTAAGAAATTGTTCACCGCCTCTGACCAGGCTACAATTTTTTTGTGATGTTCCCGATCAACATTTCTTCCCCACTTTTTATTATTTGCCTCATAATGATCCAATAGGGTGGTATCAGAGCTCCTTCCTGTTTGAACCAAAGGTCGTCCAAATCCATGTCTTCAATTTCAGTAAAAAAAGAATTTTATTAACATGGCTCTGTAACGCCCTCTCTTCACCGAAACGTTGTTACCAGCCTCATTTTCGAAGAAATATGGTCGTTGTCCAATTCAAGCTACTGTAAGACCCAAGCTGTAAAGCGATAATGAAGCGGATGGTCGTGCGCCTTCAATTTATTGCTGAGTGAATTAGTCCTTGTAAGCGAATAATCCGAGATCTTTGTGCAGAATTCTCCTGAGACTAGTGCGTGAAATGTTGAGCTGTTGTGATGGAGGGTGCTTCATTTCGGCCAAAACTTCTTTTCAAAAAATGCACTATTTGTGCTACAAAGCACTCCCTTTGGAAATAAGTTTTCAATACTTCCCAACGTTGTTCAAGCATAGAACGGCTCATTTCGTTCCGCGGAAGTATGTTACTGACTTTCTGTCAAGATTTCGAAAGAAACCACACTTTATATACCCATGAAGACAGTATTGTGTGTTTTTATTTTTTTTTTTTATTTAAAGGAGTATCCATGCCAATTCCATTCCAGGGAACATTGTTAAAGAAACGTTCCTCAAACGTTTCCTATCCAATTGGTTGAAGAATGAAAACATTCCACATTATGTGTGTTTATTTGGTCTATGCTATATCCCAAGTAAAAATACGAGTAAAACTAAGTAAATCCAAGTTTTCCAGCCTTACTGTAAATATATATTACCAAATAATATAACCTTTGATGGTAATTATTGTTAATTATGTAATATACGAGGATTTTTATTAATTCTTAAAAAAAAATCTTAAAATCTAAACAATGACATCATAAATCAACTTAGAAATTATTTTGATGCTAACAAAAATCCTAGTGATAATTACCATGGGAATTATTGTGTCATCTCAAGTAAGATGAAATAAAATACACTATTGCGTCGAACGCACTTGCTCATATAGATGACAAATTTAAGAAAAAATTTAAAAAAAGATACTCAAGTCGCAAAAAATTACTATGCAATATTACCTAAGGTTCTCAGTTTTAATAAACATCAGTTCTGTCCCTGTGGCGACGAAAATGCTGATTAAAAAAAAAAAACATGGAGATGAATCCAAATGATATTGGTTGCGAACAATTTGATGGAGCAGTTAGTAATCTTACAGCAACAGTTTTTGAGAGTGTTCAAAAAAACTCAAAGTCAAAATAATGGTTATTCACTTCCTGCTTATGTAGAAGAAGCAATCAAAACAAGAAATAGAAACTTGTGGAACTTGAGGAACAGGAACTTTCTCTGTGAAATGAACGTGGTCATAAGAAAATCAATCTTTAACGAGACGAAACGAGACAAGGAGCAATAAACTACTGGCGTTAAATAAAGGATGAAAACCGTTTTCGAATATAATAAAAGCAGCAAAAAACAAAAAAGTTCATATCCATCTTCTAAGATTGGTAACTCAATATTAATATCCAAAGAAGAAAAAGCCATCGCAATAGCCTGTAGTTTTTGTGCTTATAGTTCAGTAGCTATAGCAATTACAAGATCAATAATCGAAGAGAACATATATTGTTAATCAATCTATGCAATAACGAAACGAAAGCGTCCTTAGTATTACAGAAGATATAGTACCACTTGATGACCTTGAAATTTTATTAAAAGACACTAAGACTAACAAATCACCTGAATTTGACGGAATACAAAATCTGTTTCTAAAAAATCTTCTTAAAATAGGTATTAGGGACTTCAGAAATTTCTTTAACGATTGTTTTCAAACAGGGTACTTTCCTAATGAATAGAAAATAGCCATATCCATTATCCAACAAAAATTATAGTGACCCTTCTATAACTACAGACCACTAAGCTTGCTGAATTCGTAAGTTAACGCCTTGCAAAACTAATAAGAAACAAACTAATTTTGCATATTAATCAATTTGATATCCTGCCACCAGAACAATTTGGCTTCCGAAGGTATCATTGTACTTCAAATCACATTGATAGGATAACTTAGAATGTTAATAATAATCTGTCTGCAGGTAAGAACGCAGAAATGGTGCTCCTTGATGTGGGGAAAATTGTCCTTTCTGTTAAATCGATTATTTAAAGTTTGTGTTAGCAGTTGGTGCACCGATGAAAATATTATTACTTCAGATGTACCCCAAGGATCAGTATTAGGTCCATTTCTGTATAATTCATATACTTACGATTTCTTATTGAAACTATTTTTCGAACTACTTTGAATACTATTCAAACATAAATTCATCAAAGACACAGGTTCTTTATTTTACCAGGAAAAGAAAACCCTGTTTACTGCCTGACAACAGCCTAAAATTGAACGGAGTACAAATTAATTATAAATCAAGTGCAAGGTTTCTTGGGATACACCTCCTGGATAAAACACTGACTTTTAATTTGCACATATCTACAGCTAACGTTAAATAAACTAAATATTCTAATCAAAACACTTAATCCAACTATCAACTGGAAGTCCAAAATAAGTACAGAAAACAAATTAATGATATTCAAGTCTATCTTCCAAAGTATAATTGTTCCTGTAAAAAAGGTGTAGTGCCAAAATTGACTGGGCACTAACGCGCCCTTTGATTTTGTATGGTTCGCCTGTTGGTGAACATGTACTTAAACTCATATATAAAAACTGCAGATAATGCGAAGTAAGATTTTAAAAATAATACTTAATCTTCCCTTACATTTTTCTACAGAAGAACTTCTTAGAATATCAAGTATTGATAAAGTTTCAGTTAGAATTTCGAAACTACAACTTTACTAACGATTTAGTAAAATAATAAAGCCATTTTACTAAGTGAAAAATAGAAGATTTTGCTAGTTTTAAAAGATCTTAGAATCTTACTATCACTTAACATTTTACAAAATGGCTGCTTTAACTTTAAGTAACTGACTAAATCCATATGATATCTGTCATTTTCCTCGAAAATGGAAAATTTTACTCCAGGTAAAGACAACAGTTTGTTTCTTGGTTGAAAACCTTAACATCCTAGATCGAATTACAAGCCGCGGGCTCTGATTTCACCCGAATTACAAGTACTAGTTACATTACAATTTTTTAGTAGAAATATCCATCAGAATGATGTTGGTCAGAACTTCTAGTACGATCTAAAACGCCGAAAAAACGCACGATTTTTGGGAATTTTTTTCTCGGAAACTATTAGGTTATAATATATTTTTTTTTTAAATAATGAATACATGCGTCCAGAGTACAAAAAAAAATTGTTTGTCGAATTTTGGCCGAATTATAGAGGGCGCCAACGTCGACTCATCAAAAAACATATTGTCCCGTTGCGGACAGTTAATCTCCGGATCTACTGAACCGATTTTCAAAAAACTTGTTGCAACTTAAAAAAATGGCGACCCAAAAATGGCCAGCAAAATTGCCAAAAAAAAAATTTTTTTTCAAAGCTCGAGATTTTTTTTTTGTTTTGCCTTTTTAAACAAATTGTGGTAAATTGTCTCGTAAGAAACCTTCCTTTAAATAAACCACTTTGTTTTTTTTTTGTTTCAGTCCAGCCAATTCTGAGATTAAGTGTCCGCAATGGGACAATGTATTTTTTGATGAGTCAACGTTGGCGCCCTCTATAATTAATTCGGCCAAAATTCGAAAATTAAAAAAAAAAATTTTTTGTAGTCTTGACGCATGTATTCATTATTTTAAAAAATTAAGTTATTGCCTTATAAAGTTTCCGAGAAAAAAAATTCCAAAAATCATGCGTTTCTTGGCGTTCTAGACCGTACTAGTACCTCAATGAAACACAAAGAATATATCTATGTACAACAATTAATCTTACAGAATCATTACATGGAATGATCCAGTTCACAGTGGAAAAATGTTGTCACAAATAAACAAATAACAAAATAAATTGTGGGTTGCCACTTTTGCTTCTGAGTTTCTGACATTTCAAATTATTAAGTCCGTTCCCTAGATTTAGTTTTAACTACTTTGTTTTTTTTCTCGAACTGTCATTACTTAGACATGTTCAGGTGGACCACTTTTAGTAAAAGAGAATAAGTATATTACACTCAGGCGCGGATACAAGGGGGGGGCAATGGGTGAAATTGCCCCCCCTGGGCAATTCTTCGTTTCACAATTATTATAAAGTAAATTTTTTTCAATCCCAGCCTTAACCTATAACAACCAACACGCAAACGCTTACGCATCACTTTTCACTTTTCATGTTATTTATGTAGATACCTTTATTCACATTCTTGAAATTGCGTACAAAAAACCATAACACTTTTTTCTTTTTTTCCCAAAGGCAGAATAGAAGTTTGGAGTGCAGCCTGCAACTACGCATTTTAGATATACCTAAGTTCTCTGTATGAAAGTATGTATATGTATGTACTCGTATATGTATATATTTTACGATTCCATAAGTTATTTCCTTTATTTGCGTTCGGCGCCCGCCTGTCGCGTGCGTCGGTCGTTGAAATGCCTATCATGGTTTTATGTTTTTTTTTTTCACTGACTGAAGAATGAACCCTTTTCTCTACCTGCAAGCATTGAGAATAGGAATAGGGATGATGTGTGATGTGTCAACAAAAACAAATTTGACTTTATGATCTAGGAATACTCGTTAATTGCAAAACAAAAGGAGCGCAATAAAACCATAATGTCTTCATTCACTGCCTATTATAAATTCCATATTATTTTTTTCAGGCAAAGACAATGGGTTTTTTTATTTTCTTTTGCAAGTCCCAACCACGACCGTTACAAGTAATGAAAATGTGTCTCAAGTTTTAGGTAGAAATAATAAAGAACTCTAAAATAGTTATATGCATCTAATTCAAATTGCAACCTTTCACTTCATATTCTGTTTGCTATTTCTTGTCGACAGTCGACGCGTGT
The DNA here is from genome assembly GCA_963931855.1 of Philhelius festivus. Lineage (NCBI taxonomy): Eukaryota > Metazoa > Arthropoda > Insecta > Diptera > Syrphidae > Philhelius > Philhelius festivus. The sequence goes on from OZ007556.1 coordinate 91,138,901, forward strand.
TTGGCTTTTGTGTGTAGTTAATAACAGTGTTTTGTCGCGTGCCGAAAGTGTCAGTATATTCTATAAAATAATATTTGTGCGTAATCAACTGTAAACAAGTGTTGGGTACATTAGATACATTAAAAGAGCATTAAACGAAGACCAGATTATAATTTTACCTACCTATTGTGTTTCAAAACGCAGCAAATCATGGTATGTTTATTGAATATTTTCTTAAATTAAGTTCTTAAATATTGGGGAGTTATTTAGAAAACAAAATGAGAAATACATAGAAATGACTGAAAAATAGTATCTAGGTACTCGTACATATCTAAGCGATTTTTAAAAGATTACCAAGACTTATTTATTTGGCGAAAATAGCTGAAGTAGTGAGCAGGCTTTTTATCATTAAAATAGTCAATTGTGCACATTTTGTGACAGGCATAAAATTTTTGGTGGTGGTAGATAGGTACTTCATAAAAGAATAATTTTGAGATACCCACTGTGGCACTTTCGATCTTATCTATATTTCTTATAAGAATAATGAGGTAAAAATAAAATATTTTCACTTAAGTGATTCCCAAAAATGTGGTTTTCGTTGTTCCTTGAACAATTCCAAAGAAATTGACAAAAGTTATAGCTGAGACTTTTTTTTAATTAATCAAGGTTGATTTGATGATATATAAATAAAAGAAATTATTTTGAGGTACCTATTTAATTTAATAAATCTATAAACAAATCGATTCGATAACGAGGTTGAAAGCTTTTTATAGGTATGTGGTCTTTTTCTGTACCTAAGCGTATTTTTGAAAATATAATCGATAATTTCAAAAAGTGGTACATACCTACAAAAATGCAATTTGGAATGAATTTTCCTAGTATCAAAAAGATGATGATTTTGTTTAAGAAAAATTTAATTTTATATGATCTAAGATAGGAAAAATGCTTTGTTAAATATCTCTTGAGCCGTGCATCGTAATGCTAAAGTAATGTAAACGAAGATGTTTGATCTACTATTTAAGAGTTATTTACATACGAACTTTATTATGTACCTGCACATGCTTTCCTTCAATTAAATTAAATTAAATTAATTCAATTAAATAAATTGCTATTTTTATATTCGATTGTGTTTATACCTTTTAATATTTTAAGACAGAAATGCAGAGAATCATTAAAAAAGCGTAAGTATTCGATGGACCATTTTTTTTAAAGTTAAGCAAAATATTACGAAAATTGCCCCCCCCTGAACGAAATCCTGGATCCGCGCCTGATTACACTACTAAGTAAAACGATAAAACAAGGATTACAATTTACAAATACGAAGTAACATGCTAAGCCCATAACAATAGATTGCTTACAATTTTTTCCCCAATATGATTATATTTTATCGTGCAAGAATTCAGATAATAATTTCATCTCAAACTTAGCTATTTAAGGTTTTTGTAAGATAAATTATTATTATTTATTTGATTGTTATTTACTCATCAAGTTTTATTTATTTATTATTAATATTTTTTTCTATTTATTTATTTATAATTTTCAGTTATTAATTTATTCATTGATCTACATAGTAAGTTTTTTAATTTTTATTACTTTAAAATTTAAATATATCGATATCTTCCCTTAAGAATGTATTAAGCGACATTTTTAAAATTGTTCAGGAAACGAAAAAACGTCTCATTTAGTTATTGTTTTGTGTATTTTATTGGAAGAAACAGATTTAGAGATGGATTTTTGCAATACAAAACTTGACATCATTGCAAAATGAAAATTTTAATCAGATAAGAAGTTTTTGTCGCTTAGTACATTTTCGTGGTCAAAGCATTGGCGCTTGATACAATGTATACAATGTTAAATGGCGCTTAAGATGACAACAACAAAAAAACATAAAATAAATGGGAAAAAAGTAGTAGCCTACTTGATAAAAAAATATTTAAAAGCAAAGACAACCATATCTGGAGTATTATAAGCGACAAAAATGGATCAAGTTCTATTTGGATGAGTGTGCTAAGCGAAAATTTCGGTTAAACTATGCGACATCTAACAATTTTTTTTTGTGGACGTTTGGTTGCTTAAGATAAGACAATAATATTTTTAAAAATGTCGCTTAGCATAATTTTACTGGCGGATAATACAAATTTCAGGGAGCAACATTATTCCAGTGAGAAAACTTGGCGGTTGCTACAATTTTATTTTCTCTCTAGTTTCTTTTGCATACATGATAGGGCAGTAAAACCCAGGCCAAAATGTGGCGCTTAACTTCTAGTATACATAGTTCCACATCAAAAAGTCATTTTCAAAAAAAGTGTCGCTTAATACATTCTTACGGGAAGGTATCGATATTATTGTTTGTGATATTAAATGTAAGCAACATATTAAGACATTTTTCTGCTCCCCACTTTCCTTTTTTTTGCACAAACTTCAAATGTATAGCTATACTGAAGGTTTTCTTCTCGTAATTTTTTCTTCAAAATATAATAAATCTGTGATATAAATTTAACATAATGTTGTAACATTTACAGTAGTAAGGTATAGTATAAGAAACCGTCTTTGTAAATTGTACAATCTCTGTTAAGTAAAAAAAATGTTTTCACTAAACCAATACTTGACCTATAGAGCAAGTAAAAATATTAAAATTGTTGAACAAAAGTTTAAAGAAAAACCGGTCACAGTAACGGTCATAGCAAAGGGGAAAATTAAAATTAAAATTAAAAAAAAAACTTCATATAAAAGCCTTTCTAAAAAAACATTAATTTTTTCATTAGTCAGCTAATATCTTTAAAAAAAAAACAAAGATGATTGTCATTACGCCAGAGGTTGGCAAACTCCATCATCAGTCAGTCTAGGAAGACACAATGCGGATGAATGAATAGATAACTTTGCATCTTCCTTGATGCGTAAAGATGTTTTGAAATTTCCTCTCTGGTAATCAATCCGCAATAAACATTCGACAAGTAGTCAGTTGATAGAAATGAATGGTACAAACGAAGAAATGAGGTGAAAGTAGGTATACATATATTTCTCTCTTATAAAGTGCAAAACTTCAAATACAAAAATATTAGTTTTAAAAGCCAGCCACTCAGTTGGAGTGGCCAGCCAAAGTTAGCTCATCAGATTGGCAAATTGATTTTTTTTTCTAATGCGCTTGTATTTCTAATTGCCTGACTAATTTAGTAGCACGTCTGTTTCCTGGTTTATTAAATTATTATTATTGAAATTCATACTTACGAGTGTGAGAAAAACTTCATTTTATATTATGAGAGTTTCACACATTTTAAACTTATTGAAAACTATAAATTTTAGACACAAGAATGGAAGCATTTCAAATAAGTTCCGGAAGAATTAGTTGAACTATTATTAATAAAGCAGAATGGTGCTTAAAGCACAAAATCTGAAAATAATAACTGTAGGTACCTAATTCTAAATATTATTTGGAAAGTTATGAATTCATAAATTAATAATCGAACTGCAGGTTTTATCCAATTGTGGAAAAAAGTAGCTTATCTCATATATCTAAAATAAAAATTCGAATCTTTTCTTAGACGAATCACAAAAGGAAAAAAACATCGCAACAAGCAGATCGGTTCACCCGTTAAGGCTCTACCTTGATGATAATCTGTAAATTTTATTAAAACCTTGAGATATTTACTTTTTCATAAGGGCAAGTACCAACTTATTGGTTTAAACTTGATATTTCGTTGATGGAGAAGTAAAAACATAATTGGTTATCGTAATAGCTAAGCATCCATCGTATTATCGTTCGTTCAGATGTTATAAAGCCAAATCTACTGAGGAAACCGGATATAAGTTGAAACAAGACCTGTAATGATCATATTCAAAGAACCAAATTTTTGCATGACCAAAAATTACGGCAAAAAATACTACACTGCCGAACAAAATAAGAGGAACGATGTATGTTCTCTCTCTCAAGGTCAAATATAGACTAACGGGATAGGTTAGGTTAGGTTAAAGTGGCTGCTGACCGGAAAAGGTCAGCACACTTAGACCAATATTTGGTCCGTTGTGATACCACAAGGATTTCAAAAATCCCCCTTACTCGTTAAACCATTTTGAGCTAATAATGAAGCGTTTGAGACAGTGAATGTCGGAATTATTTAGATCACTAGGATCGTTATAGTAGTAGTCTCCCAAGTGGAGTCTACGTCTTTGCGCTAGGGCAGGACAAGAGCATAGAAGGTGGGGAATTGACTCCTCTTCTTCTTCATCCATGCAGCTTCTGCAAAAGTCATTTGCAGGAACTCCAAGACGAGAAGCATGTCTTCCTATTAGGCAGTGCCCAGTAAGGACACCTATAATGGAGCTAATATGCAATCTACCAATAGAAATTAGTTGTTTTGAGCGTTTAGCATCAAGCAATGGCCAACTAACGGGATAGTTTGTTTGCAATTTTTATGAAAGCAATTGTTCCCATAGTAAGTATAGTATAGCTGTCAAATTTGACATCATTTCGTTAATGGAAAAAAAATGAAAGCACTTTAAATGCAGTCATTAGAAGTTTTATTGTTAAAGCGTTTGCACAAGTTTGAGTTTCATGTGTTTTTTTCGGCTTTTCTTTCGTTTGATCTTATCAAAGTCCTACTGGAATATTGTTTATGACAAATGTGATTAATTAAAGCAAAAATGGCAGATTCAAGTGAGGTTCAAGTAGCCCAGGCCCTATATGTTTGATCGAAAATGGCTTTTCCTACCGTTATTTTTCGAAATGTGAAAAGGTATAGAAAAACCGGTTCTCTGAAAAAGAATCCCGGACAAGACAAGAAAAAGGTCACGACGCAAAGAGACGACAGATTTATTGCGACCTATGTCCTCAGAAACAGGTCCGCGACGTCAATTGAGGCTAGGAACAGACTTCTGGAAGTGCGAAATGTAAGAATTTCGTCCAAAACTTTAAAAAGACGACTCAAGGATTCTGGATTCAAACCGTGCAGGCCAGTAAGAGCTCCCCTTCTTACCAGGCGCCATAGAGTAGCGCGTGTTGCCTTCGCACGTAACCATATAAACTGGTTAGAGGACGACTGGCAACGAGTGCTCGTCACTGATGAGTCCAGATTTTGCCTCAAGCCGGACGACAGGCGGGGCAAAGTGTACAGAAGATCAAATGAGCGGTATGCACAATGCAACATCATTCCTCGAGTTGCTTATTGTGGAGGTTTCATAATAGTTTGGGGTGGCATATGTTTGGGAGCCCGCACGGAGTTACATGTGGTTGAGAATGGGTCTTTGACAGCTGAGCGATATGTATTACTTGAAGCTTGGGAGCAAATACCCCAGCAAACCATTGATAATGTAATCAGAAGTATACCAAGGAGACTTATTTCTGTCCTCAGAGCAAGAGGAGGGAATACTAAGTACTAACACATCCCCACTTTCAATAAACTTCAAAGGTATACTTCAAGTTTTGTAAATCAATGAAAATATTTTTTTTAGCAGAATTTCCCTTTTTTTTAGGTTTTTGTGTTTTTTTTTTTAAGGAAAACAAGTAGCAGTTTTTTTTTTATTTCAAGTAACTCTAAATTGATCAAGTTATAAATCCTCATCAAAAAAATATAAGTAGATAAAATGAAAATAAACCAAGATTTTTCACTTTTTTCATGCGTTCCTCTAATTTTGTCCGGCAGTGTAGAATGTAGTAAAAATGTTTGGTCATTTGTAAAAAACGTACGAAATACTAATTCTTCTTCGGTTCCTATGCTAGTTTTCACGACTCCTAGCGTCAGCTCACAAAGAAAAAGCCAATTTGCTTTCAGCACAGTTTGCTGTCTGATAGTGTCATGATTCCTCCTATAATTGAGAGCGGTTATGATTCAAGGGGACAAATCTTCTTTCGCACTCTTACAGTTGCAAGAGTACTGAAAGATCTCGATATACACAAATCCACTGGCCCTGATAGTATTCCCCCAAGAGGTGTTGTTCTACGCTGGCAAAACCATTACCTAAGCTTTTCCATCTGTCCTACTCTACTGGTCTCTTTCCGAGTGGATGGAAAACACCATTTGTCCTGCCTGTCCTTAAACGGGCTGAATCCTCTTCCCCCTCTTACTATTGACCAATTGGACTTACATCCCTTCTTTCTAAGGTCATGGAAACGCTTATAAATTATCAAAAATATCTTGAAGAACGAAAGATACTGAATGACCGGCAGTATGGCTTTCGTAGCAATAGGTCCACTGGTTATGTAAAGTAAGATTATTGAACTTGATATTTCAAAATCATTTGATAGAGTTTGCCATCAAACGCTGCTAAGTATTTAGGATTTTTATAAACACTGTTAAATTCAGAGGATCTTTCTTTAGCCGCACTACTCGAATGCGGAATAATTTACCCGACTCAATATTTCCCTGCCATTGTGATATTCAGACATTCATTTTAGTATAAAGCCCATTCCTATAACTTCTCCCAGTACATCAAAATAAAATTGGCGAAAAATTTTAAAGGATTAAGTAATATGTTAAACCCATTTTAGTAAATTATTAAGGATTTTGCTAATTTTAAACGATTTTAACATATTAATATCTCTTAACATTTGTCTTTTTTTTTTATAATTTACTCACGCTCAAGGGATTATGATTACCCTTTAAATGTTTCAACACAGCGCGGGCGTGAAGTTACGGAAGAGAAAGAAGGATAAGAAAGATGTGTGGCACGATGTTCTGAGACTGAAGGTGGTTGTTTCAGATTTTGTATCTCCAGGGATGGCGGCTGAACTAAAGCGGAGAAATGCCGTGTCTTATTTCTATGTCCCTTATAATTCGCATTATTTTATTCGTATTCATCCTTGTTGGGCATACTAATTCAACTCAATCACAAGTGTTATGCCTAAACAACATGTAATGAGTAAACCAGCAACCCATTGATGACAATGTTAAGAAGGTTTTAATGGAACTAAAGACGACATAGACGACGGCAGGGATCGAACCTGTGATCATGAGGTTGACAGGCGAGCACACAACCATCGCGCCACTGGCTACCTTAACTTTTAGTAATTTGCTAAATCCATATGACTTCTGTCATTTTCCTCGTACAAAATTTCTTGGCAATTTTATTTGAAAGACTCAAATTGTGCTTTTTTTATGATTCGTGAGCTAATTGTTTTTAAAAGTAAGCAAAATAATATAAAATGTTTTTGGACGACAAAGATTTCGATATGTTTGAAGACTCAGCTTTGTGCAGAAAAGTGCGATGTTTTAAGTCCCCAGCAAATCCTTTTGAAGAGCTGGATGATGGAGAATTTTGCTCCAGGAATGAGTTTGCCAAAGACAACAGTTCAGTTCTTGGTTGAAAACCTGAAAATCCAAGACCGAATTACATGCCGCGGGACTCCAATTTCAACAGAACTACAAGTACTAGTTTCATTACACTTCTTTGGGAGAAAAAAATTGTGGTTGTCACTTTGACTTCTGACAAATCAAATTATTAGGTCCCTTCCTCAGATTTAGTTTTGTTTGCTGCTTTGTATATTTTTACGAACTGTCATTGTTTGGACGTGTTCAAATGCACAATTTTTAATGAAAGGCAATTAGTAATTTACTAGTTAGTAAAACGAAAGAAAAGATTTAAAATTTTTGAAGAGTTAGTAAATTACTAAAAGTTTAACAAATTGCTAACTAGTAAATTGCTAAGCCCTTAATAATAGGTTGTTTAAAATTTTGCCTTATTGTCACTTAAAAGAATCAAAAAAGGCAAGACAATTCTGTTACCACTTTTGAAATCTTTAGTTCCGCTCTTAAAAGATCAAACCTTAAAAGAACTTGCGCACAATTTAAAACGTTTCACGGTTAAGGAAAAGATTTGAATGTAGTTAACGCAATTGTTAAGTTGTGAGGCCTTGTCGAACTTTTTTATATAATTTAAAACAATGTGAGTTTCACAATGTTACGTATGCAATGTTGAGAAATAGATGGACACTTTTTTACCAGATCTATCTAGATAGTTTGGGAGCTAAAACCGCTTTCTCTTTCAAAGGGGTACCAAGGTTTTAATCCTTCCATCTGATATTAAATATTCCAATTCAATCTTAATCAAAAGGTAGGGTCAATGTTGGTAATAAATTTATTTGGGCTATAGGAAGAAGTACGTTACTTATTTTGAGTACGAATAAGATCATTTTTTTATACATAATTTTAAAATTTGGCAGCACTGGAGCAAATGCTTTTATTTTATATTTATTAATTTTTTCTTTTGTTTTGAATATCATGCTCATCTCATATATAAATCATCAATGAATTGAACTTCACTCTGTCCCTGTTTTTAAATGATTAAATAGTTTTTGACCAAGAAAAAATAATATTATTTCAAAGTCGCCAACCACTTAACTCTGACTTCTTCTTCTCTTTAAATTTGAATCACTTCACTTTTATTGACAGAACATCGGAATATTACTTATAGAAGAAGCCATATTCGTAAACTAGGTCATGTTTCACTAATATCACGCACAACGAAAATTCAAGTTTATTTACCTATTTACATTGTTTTTGTGCTCATAGCATAAACTAGCTTCAGTGGCATGATTTTGCGATGGCGGCATACCTATAAGCATTTCAGACTCAATTAGCCAGAGCCAGAGAAAAAGCCGGTATATGTAAACAAGTTATTTCAAACCTTTGTCTTAAAGTTTGTTCGAGTAAAGCAATTTATGATTCATCATATAATCAGACCTTGGGTGAGTTCTCGGACCTAACTCAAGTTGACAGCTTGCACAAAGAAGTAATACAATTAATTTTGATCACAACGGGAACTGGCCATTAAATTACGGTATGTCCCTATATAAGGGTGTCGGTTATTTGACAAATACATTTTTATTTTTTAACAAGAGATCCTATATAAAAAGTATATGTCCTAATAAATAAAAAATTAAAAAAAAATTGTTTTGTTGTCATTGTCTCGTGATTCTACTTTTCCTATACTTTATATGGGATTTTTGCACTTTTAACCTTATTTTATTTTATTTCTCTACATTTGATTTTTTTTATTATGTCTTCAAATCTTCTTATAATAGACCACGGCCAAAATTTTTTTTTGATAAAAAAAAATTATATATGTATTTCGAAAAATGTAATACCAAAATTCATTTAAATACAAAAAATTATGTTAAGTAGAATTTTCAATTTTTGAATTTGGGTCTATTAAAGTGATGATTTTAAAATATAATTTAACAAACACAAATGAATAGTTGATGTTGTTTGAAGGAAAAAAAACCCCAACAGTAAATTCAAAAATTCTATACACATTTTTAGGGGAAATTATGGACTCAGAGCACTTCCAATAAAATTTTTCTCTAGGCCATAAACTATTGACTTAAGATCTGACTAAAAAAATATATTTGGAAATTAACCGACACCCTAATCTATGCATAGAAATACAAACATCGTGTGTTTTATTTTAGTTTTAATGGAACAGCGTTTCAGTTCAGGCCGGTTTTAAAAGTCAAGATTCAAACAAAATAAATAATGAACAAAAGGAATTTATTCCATTTTGCAATGTCAATGTTTTTGTTAATTATTACATTATCTATATTTGAAATAAAAAAGAATATAGAGGATGAAAAATAATTTTAAATATTTTAAGTATGTTTCATTATTAAACGTTAATCTCTTTGCAAGTTAGCACAAATCCAGAATAGAAGTATGTTCAAATTGACAGAGTTCAAAGGGTGAGTTGATGAGACCACCTCTCCCTAAGATTGGTAACATCCTCTTGATTTCGACTTATTCAGCAAATCCTAGCCAAACAAACGGGCATAAACACCAACCACTAACATATCAAACTCATCTTCAAAACGTTGCAAGGAGCCACATGCTCCTACGAGCTTGGTGGAGGGATGATTTCTCAAGTGGGGGTAAAGGAAAGCATTACGCTCTTAAAAGGCGTCTACCTGTCCTCAACCAGGTAATTATGTGACGACAGACATTTCTTCAATGACTTAGAAGTATCCTCCGACATTTCAGGAAATAGCTTTCTGAAACTCATCAACACCCTTAACGGACTTGAATTATATAGGATTATCATAGGTTTCAAAACATGGGAGTCACATTCCCTAGGGTCACAACGGCTCTACATTGATCTAAGTGTGATGGTAACAAGATCAACTATCAGCCCGTTAGCGTAACCTTACCAAAAGCTTACGGATTTTGAGTTGTAGTTCACATATTCACTTATCGTCTATCTCCATAGTCTATATAGTTTTTGTTTGATTGGTGAAAGTCTTTGCTAAAAATCTAAAAAAAAAATAAAATGCACGTTTATATTGCAGATATTTGATTTTATCTTCAACGAGCCGAAAAAAGCTTGAGCCGACAATTTTTTTTCGAAAAATCTTATATTTAATATTATTCAAAGAAGAAAGGCTTGTACAAAAATTTTGATCCAAATCAGCCCAGCCGTTAATGAGAAACTCGATAACCAAAAAAAAAAAACAGTAGGTACTGTTTGTATAAAATTTATTGTTAAAATTTATCTACCGCAAATTTTAAGCATACCTACGACGATAGTTCACAGTTTTTTTTTTTATGTTCGACTTTCACATTAACGGCTTTAAGTTATTTCGATCAAAATGTTTGTAAAGTTTTTCGAAAAATTGTTGTTTGAATTTTTGGAAAAATAAATCAATTTTTTGTATTTCCTTTTCATTTTCTCTGTAAATGATAATATTATTATGCAATACAATTTTACATAAATAACAAATACAACATCCCACTTGCTGTCACTGTCGATAAAAGCAAAAGTCAAATTCGGCTGCGGATGAATTTTCGATTTTTATTCTAATAGTGATTGGAATTGCGGTGGTTGTGTTCCTAATGGTACGAGCGGTAGTTTAATGAACCTCAATGGCTGCTCTCGTAGGATAATATTGCGTTTTGTCATGTCAATATGTACGAGTACAACAGTTTTCTTAAAACATCATATTGAATTCAGCCATTTTGACAGAATTTTTATTAAATTTTTCAGAGAAGGAAAATGCACGCTTGTTCAACAAATATAATTTCTTAACCACAAGCGCGTGAAGTTTTAAAAAACACTTTTGCATTTCAAAATTTTAAAAGATTAATAACGCTCTTGCTTGATTCACATGCAAGTGTATTACTTACTGAGCAACTGTGAGTTTTGATTCTTTTTTTTTATATTCCAGCTGAGTTAGGTCATTGGATCCAGGATTTGGGCAGAAGAAAACAAATTAAAACTCGGTATATTTAGAAAGTTCGGTATTACATATATGTATCTCTTTTAGAAGAAGAAGTTTTATCTGCGCTCGGTAAGTCCAACTTATATATACCGCTCCAAATAATTTTCATTCCATCTCTAAGAAATTGTGTTTGGGAAATCCTAAGCAACGAACCTCACGTTATTTAATAACGTATGTATCAATGCGATTGAGAAAAGAAGCCAAGTAGGCGTTATATACGAGGGCGGTCCGATAAGTAACTACTTAGCCTACAAAAGAAAAACACAAATTTTGGAAAAGTGGCGATTTATTTCTCAACATAGTCTCCTTTTAGCCTGATCCAGCGATGCTCCAACTTCTTTAACACATCCGGAAAATAGGTTTTCTCGAAGTCTGCAAAGTAGGCCTCCTTGGCGGCGATGACCTCATTCGACTCAAATTTCTGCCCGGCGAGTGATTTTTTTCAATTTTTAAAACAAAAAAAAGTCGCCCGGGCCAAATCTGGAGAATACGGTAGATAGAGCAGCAGTTCGTAGTGCAATTCAATCAATTTGGCCATGGTCTCACGGTTGCGCTTGTTGTCCGGAGTGCGCAAACGCGGCACCCATCGCGCCGACAGCTTTCTCATGCCCAAAATTTTATGGAGGATTTGACCCAGGCGGTCTTTTTAAATGCCTACTATTTTAGCTATCTCGCGCACCTTCAATCGGCGGTCTGTCAATACGAGATCGTGGGTTTTTGACACACGTTATCCTCCGTGGTAGTCATTTTCGGGGCACCTGGGCGGGACTCATTAAAAACCGATGTTTGACTATGTTGAAACTGGTAATACCAATTTTTTATGGTCGCCAACGGAGGAGAAGAGTCACCTTACACAGCATCCAAGTGCTCTTTGATTTTGCTATACGCGATTTCCCACACGTGGTTAAAACAAAAATACGAGTCCGATTCGAGTCCGACAGTAGCCATGTAAGAGAATGTACTAGACGATAGTAAATCTCTCTTGCGATACTGACACTATCGGGCGATGAGGCTAAGTACTTATCGGAACACCCTCGTATACTGACTTCTCAAAGGCTTTCGATAGCGTGAACCATAAACTACTTGTTTAAGCTTAAATCTTTAGGTTTTCACTCTCAAATGCTAAACTGGATTAAGATTTATCTAGAAAATAGAAAACAGATAGTGAAAATTGGTCACATGAAATCGGAACTAATAATAAATTACTCAGGCGTTCCCCAAGGCAGTCATCTGGGCCCTATATTATTTTTATTTCTTGTCAATGATTTACCGAGTTTTATTATAGACGAATGACAGACAATTCGCAGATGATTTTAAGATATATCGAAAAGTCAATTCGCTTCCTGATTGTATGCAACTGCAAAAAGATTTGAACTGCTTATCCAAATGGCGTTTGTTTAATAACCTTGACTTAAATTTCAAAAAATGTTGTATCATGACATTTACAAGATCTTATAGTCCGATATCCTTTGACTACTGTATTTCCGAGAAAGTTCTTCAAACAGTCTTTATAGTCATAAAGATTTGGAAGTTATATTTGATTCCAAACTGGATTTCAGAATGCATATTGATTATATCTTGTCTATAGAGGCAATTCTATACTTTTTGATTAGAAGTTCTAGCGACTACTGCTGTGTAGTTTTCCTTATTACAAGGGTGTGACTAATAGAATTGAAAAAATCCAGAAAAGATTCACAAAATGTCAACGTTCCGCGTTGATTGATATAAGACCTCTAGAAACTAGAAGCATTTATTTCCTGTTAATCTCATCTACAAAGACAAACCGATAACTAGCTCTTTAGAGAAGGCAAATATACTTGCAGCTCATTTTGCTGCAAGCTCCAAGTTGCCTGTTAGCAACATTGCCCCTCCTGTACTTGAGAACGTAAATCATTCAATGGGACAGGTATATTTCCGCACTCGTACAGTTTCAAGAGCCCTTCGAGATCTTGATACGTGTATAAAAAAATCCGCCGGTCCTGATGCTATACCCCCCATTCTTCTGAAGAGGTGTTCTTCATCGCTGGCAAAACCATTGCGTAAGCTTTTCCATCGCTCCTACTGTTCTGGAATCTTTCCTAGAAGATGGAAAACAGCATTTGTCCAGCCTGTCCCAAAAAAGGTGACCCTTCCTCCCCCTCATCCTATCGACCAATCGCACTTACGCCCCTTCTTTCAAGGTCATGGAATCGCTGATAAATCATCAGCTCAAGAAATATCTCGAAGATCGAAAGCTTCTTAATGACCGGCAATACGGCTTTCGCAGCAATCGTTCCACTGGTGATCTGATGGCATATCTCACCGAAGAGTGGAACAGATCTTTACATTATTTTGGAGAAAGTAAGATTATTGCGCTTGATATTTCTAAGGCATTTGATAGAGTTTGGCACCAGGCTCTCTTATCGAAAATGCGTGCGTTTGGCATCAACGAAACCCTTATTCTTTGGGTTAGAAATTACCTTCTAGATCGTTCAATACATGTTGTATTGGATGGTTTTAAGTCTGATCTTCACAAAATAAATGCTGGTGTTCCCCAAGGCTTCGTTTTGTCTCCGACAATCTTCCTCATTTTTATAAATGATATCTTGTCTGAAACTTCTAATCCACTTCATTGTTTTGCCGACGACTCCACTCTCAGCTTTTCATACGCGTTCCCAAATTCACGTCCATCTCCTTCGGAAGTGAATTTGCAACGGTACCGTATGATAAGTTCATTAAACTCCGATCTTTACAGCATTGTTAAATGGGGTAAAAAAAAAACCGTGTGGAGTTTAATGATTCGAAAACTCAATGCTGTCTATTGTCGTTGAAGCAAAATGTTCCCCTTATGCCATTGTCGCTGAATGGCACTTGCATCGAAGAAACCGAAAAGCTCTCAGTACTCGGTATGTGTTTTAACGACGATCTTCGTTGGAATGATCACATACTCGAGACCGCCAAGAATGCTGCTAAACGCTTAGGATTTCTATATCGATGTAAGAAATTTTTCACCCCTTCTGATCTGGCTATCATTTATAAGGCGTATATACGTCCAAAACTCGAGTATAACTCACACCTTTGGACAGGCGCTGCTCAATCTTCTCTCCATTTATTGGATAGAATTCAAAACAGAGCGTTAAAGCTGATTGGAAACAGAGCTATCATGGATTCATTCCCATCTCTTGAACACCGTCGGAATGTTTCATGTATTTCCCTGTTTTATCGCTTCTTTCACAAGCAATGCTCACTCGAAGTAGCCAGTTGCATTCCTCCCCTTTATCAATTCACCCGTGATACCCGCTTCGCTAGAAATGCTCATCAGTTCACCCTTGAGCCTAACTTTGGTCGTACCGTCAAATATAGAGATTCGTTTTTTAGTCGCACAACACGATTATGGAATAACTTACACGGCACAGTTTTCCCCTGCGAGTGAATTATAAAAAAAAAAAAATGTCTTCCTTTATTCGAATTGCTTATAAGACATACACCAACTCATTGTCTTAGACCGCCAAGGGCTAATTAATTTGTCCTTATTGTACAACATTCGATAAATTACGGAACAACTGAACCAGTTGCTAAAGCTTGTCATTGCCATTTTTGTAACAAATACGCCGATGTAATCGAACTTGAATGTCCTAGAAAATTGTTCAAAAAAAAAATTATGAATACTATTGCAATTGATTAAATTAATTTGTATTAATAATGACTTTGATTTAATATTGAGTTGCGTCTAAGTAACTAGTATGTATTTTAAGTCTTAATAACTAAATAAATAAAAGTTTTTAAGCAGATCCTTACATTCTAATGCAAACATTTTCTCCTTTTTCGTTTTCAAACGCCATATTTGATCGAAAACTTTCTTCCACTCCACGAAATCTTTTACTTTCGCTCTAAAGTCAACACCTTCGCATTACATTTTGTATACGACTTTCCACAATACTTATTATCGTCACCTTTGTCGATCAATTAATTGTAAATAGTAAAATTGTAAGCAAAATTTCTATCAATACATTTTATTTGCGATAAGAAAACTTTCCACCATCAATAAGTCTGTAGACAGATGTTCCTTTCAGAAGTCAAATCATCCCACGATTCCTAGTCTTCTTTTTTACAAAGCACAAAAGATGTCACAATCACGAGCTAGCTAACTTATGGCTTTGGCTTTGAGATGCTCCATCTTGGTCTGCTTAATAAATTGGTTTTCCATTCGGTGCATGGTACAATAAAATCAGCCAAAAAGTCTTAGCTTTTCCCATGCTAAAGCAAAAAAGTGAAATCTTGCATTTGTCAAAATAAAAACTAACAACAAGGCCTAAGCAAATATCCGAAACACAAAACATCATTACCCACTTCTGACGGTCGGTCATTGATTGAGCACCATGAACTCCAAAAGCTAAAAAGTTATTACCGAAAGTTCGTTTCTTCTTTTCTATTTAGCGGTGTAGTGTGTTCAGCAAAGAAGCAATGTCAAGCGCATCATCAGCAAATAAATTCACCTTAAGGTTGCTACCGCATTTCTGCGAATTTAGCCGCACTTCACTTTCCACCGGTATACTGGAAATAACCGACAAACAGATTTGAACACAAAAAAAAACCGTCGTCGTTGTCAGTGAAAGCGAATTTAACGACCAACACGACACGACACTCGTTTTGATTCGTTTTTTTTTTTTTTTTTTTTTTGTCTTTATTTATTTTTTTTTTCTTGTGTTGTGTGAACTACAAGTTTTTGATGCAATTCAACATTGCAACTTACTTTCCATGGATTTATAAACCAGCCAACCCATCCTCTCGACTTGCAGTCGCCGTTAATGTCAAGGTCTCATTGCAATCGGAGGGAAATGTGCATCCATTGAGCTGAGAAAAAAATGGAAAGTGGGTAAATTGCTCCCACAGCCAGAGCAATATATGTATTCATCAGATACATTTGCATAGATTCGATTCCCGCCGAAAGTTGTATAGTATACATTATTAGAAGTCGGATTTCTTGCGAGATGAATGAGTTGAACCAGTTTTAACGAATAGACTTTTAGATGGTTAACCTCGGGAATGCATTACTTTATTTCTTTATGCACATGTTGTTTTACTCCATAAACCAACCACATATCAGACGACACGCACATTTACTTCAGAGATTCTGGGTTAAGTAATGAAGTGAAATGAAATGCATTGCTTTAAATCGAGTAGGCAGATTCCACTGTTTGAATTGAATCAAGTTGAAATACCTGTTCGATTGAAGGTGAAAACATTATAAGTATTGTTTCGATGTGGTTCTTGTTTTTTTATTTATAAAAAAAAAACTTAACTTGGGATTATAAATACCCTCGGGTTGCTTTAAGTTGATTTTGTTTTTAATTTTGGAGCAAAATTATCTAATCATTATTTTTTATTAAAATTTGAATCCGCAACCTCAAAATAAAACTTCGAAAAACTTTACTAAAATAAATTGCTGGGAACAAATCTACAGTGGTAGACTTCAATCCAAAAGCAGATACCATAAAGTCACAACCTGTATCTATATTCTATGTACAAGTAAGAAAATTATTTTGAATGGATCGAAATAAAAAGCAATTTTTGTTTGGGATAATATTAAAAGGGGTTTAGTTAAAGATTTATTTAATAATGAATGAAAAGACAAAACAGCTTTAAATTAACTTGGTTCTTGGGGCAATAACAGATGCATTTATTAAACAAGTTGTGTAACCAAAAATAAAATAAAATTTATATTCCAAGTGTAATGGAATTTACACGGCCATAAAACATACATGTAATTAGAGAAAACTGTAGAGAAGCATAAGTCTCCTTCTTTGAGTTGATTAGAAAAAACAATTGCTCAAAATATTACTTGAATTAGTATGATGTTAAAGCTGTTTTAGTATGAAACTTGGTTAAAACAATGGCGCAAAATTTTAATTGAATTAGTACGATGCTAAAGCTGTTTTAGTATGATACTAGGTTAAAACAACGAATTTGCAAATTTTAATCGAATATAGCATCATACTTTCTCTACCCTTTTATCAAAGTTAAAATCATCGAATACCTACTTTATTTTTTTAGTATCGTGCTAGCTTCAGATGACTCTTTGACATTTGCAAACATCAAAAAAGGTTCGTGTACTTACTTTTTTACACGAAATGTCATTGTTTTAGGTGTGTTCAGAAGCAATTTATTAAGAAAATTCTTTTAGTACGATACTAGTTAGAAAATGTTTAAAATTAAGAATGAGTTAGTAAACTACTATAAAGTTAGCAAATTGTTAAGTAGTATCATACTAATACCTTAATAATAGGCTGTTTAAAATTTTGCGCCAATGATTTTGCAGATTTTAATCGAATATAGCATCTTTTTTTACCCTTTTTATTAAAATCATCGTATACCTATTTTATTTCTCTAGTATCGTGCTAACTTCATATGAATCTTTGACATTTACAAACGTCAAAAAGACTGTTTACTTAGCTTTTTTCACGATCTGTCATTGTTTTAGGTGTGTTCAGAAGCAATTTATTAATAAAATTGCCTTAGTACTATACTAATTGCAAAATATTTAAAATTAAGAATGAAAATGTCACATTGTATTTCAGTATCTCCTATCCATATACAATCGTTAGAAGCCAGAAAAAAAACAGTTTAATGGATAGGTTTCGTTAATAACAGTATGTATGTATTTATTTGCTTAAGTTAGTGCAGACTAAAAAAAATTTCTACCACAACGTTAAATCACTCCTTGGAACAGATAAAGTTTTACAAGATGCACTATAGAATTGTTAAAAAATCAGAAACGTGTACGGTTTGATTGATATTGTAGTTGATCTAAGAATATTCGGTGGTATTTTAATATAAATTGTTGGCAAGATTTTGACACAATTGCAGCTCTAATCTCTACAAAATGTCCACCATCTGAAAACGGTACCATACGAGTATATACATACATATATCAATTTTACTAAATGTTATCTTAACGTTGGGCTTACTTATTTTTATTTACTAAATTTTAACTTTAATTAATTAATAAATAAATAATTAAAACTATCCATTTCTCTCTGTCTTTCAGGAACTTCTTTGTACAACTGGAGAAATGCATATCGAAAATGAAGAACACCAGAGCTTGAGTTGCGTAAGGCTCGAAACATGGGTCGTTACTGTATTTTTCTCTTACAACTAGGAGAACCTTCTCCTTGCGGACCTACTACTTATCGGTGCTCATAGACTTACTTAGCACTATAGTAATCTGCTTCAGGAGACCATCATCCAACTGAACGTAGTCAGTCAGTAACAAAATGCAAAAAAAAAAATAATCCCTAAACTCCCTGACGGATCAACATTGGCAACCGAACGAAGCGTAAAGTACCTGAAAATACAATTCGGCGAGCTACTAAGGTTCAATCCTCATGCAAAATACTTTCTTGGAAAAGTCAGCTGGGTCTTCCATCATGTCGACCACGGATCAAAAGAAGTACCGGACTTAGTCAGCAGACCAAGATCCTGCTCTTGAGACCTGTCATCGGATATAGCTTTCCCGTATGGTTTTCTTTTCTATTTTTTTTTTTAACTTTTTAGAAGCCTCTCTATAAAAAAAATTTCATTAAAATCTGTTATGCCGATAATGAGAAATTCAAAATTTGAAAAAATGGTTCATTCAGTAATATCTTAGTTTTATTGAATTGTAGATATACATATATTTTATCAAAATTGTAAGTGCCTTTTAGAGAAAAATACGATTTTTTATACATTTTTTGTATAGTGGGTACTGTTATTTTTAGATAAAATAATTGTTTTCTCACATCTTGTAGATTCTATTAAAAAACTGTTAATTGTCAAGTTCAAGCATAGAGTTTTCGAAATATTGAGTTTTGAAAAAAAAATTAACATTTTTAAAAAAATAAAAAAAATGAAATTTTGAATATGCAATACTATCCAAAATCTAAGAAAGCTTTAGCATAAAAAAAATGATCAAAATCGGTTGTACCGTTTTGAGAATATCAAAAACAAAAAAAAAGGGTTCTAGGAGGGTACCATTTTCAAGTATTATTTAGCTTAACCTAAACGAATATTTTTAATTAAAAAAAAAAACCTGTCATGCGGTAGATCTCGAGTTCGATTCTCAGCCGCTACAAGAAAGTTTTTTTCAGGGGTGTACTGCCTCTTGCGAGGAATTGACAAATTCTCCAAGAGTATCTCTTGTCATGGAAAGTGCTGCTCACAAGCCGTTCGGAATCGGCAGAAAATTGTAGGTCCCCTCCGTTCCTGGTAACACGCACACAGGATTGGTTGAGAGTTGTAAGTCACTAGGTCCTGGTTCATTCCGAGTTGTTGCACCACCAAATTTATTTATTTATTTAGTCTACAAAGTTTAAAAAAAAAGCTGTCGAGTCGCTTAGGCTGTAGTCAAACAGACAGACAGACAGAATTGCGAGACCCACTTTTTTCCATCATCGTTATGTTAAGTCTGATCAAATTCTAGAGTTCAATTTTTTTACGAATAATAACTTGTCGTATAGTATGTAGCTACATACAATGTCGCAAGTAAAAATGTAGGAAAAAGGTTATTTAATAGTATGTACCTACTTCGCTCATAACTCTAAACTGGCTAGTAAATTTTTTTTCTTAAAATGTCTATTTTTTTAACTATCGATTCTTACTATCGGCATAACCGATTTAAATCAAATATTTTATACAGACTTTTCTCCCAAGTTTAAATAACATTGCATATCAAAACTTAAACAAAAATCTTAATTTTTTGTTTTGGAATTCTAAATTTCAAAAATAAGTCAATTACTTTTTTTTATTTATTTCATTTTTACATAATAAAAACTTAAAATTGAATTGTGCCCCCATCGCTGAAGTACTGAATAAACACATTTCTCACCTTTTTCAAGACCCATGCCAACATAGCAGAGGTTGTATTAACTGTTTTTGCGACTTCAGGTTAATGAAAGACCTTTGGTACAATTCTAAGCTAGTAGGACAAATTCTGTTTCTTGAAATATCCACTATATACCACAATTGCGTCATCAGGTACTTTTTCGAGAACCATATATTTTCGTTCGAGAATGGAAGTCGTGTTCGGATAGTTTCTGCATAGTAACCAACTTTTTGGATGTTAATGAAAATCATCATTCAACTATTGGAAAGTTCGAGAACAATTTCAGAAATTCCGCTGGGTTACAATTGTTCATTTACTTTTCCAACTTATGATGAGGGCTGACTTGAAAGGAAACAAAACTTTAACAATACGCCTATCGAATGGGACAACTCTTTACCCACTAAAACCTCTACATCTTGAATGGCGAGCATTTCAAAAAAGGAAGTACTCGTAGTTATCTTGTCGCACCCTGTATATACTCGTATATTATGTAAGTTGTTGACAATCATATTTTTAACAAAATCCTTTAGCTTATAATATTCTCTCTCTCGCCATCGATTATTTAAATAAAATTACTATTTAATAGCAGTAAGCTTTGGTACTTCCATTACACAATTGCGTTCCAACAAAATTGCTTCTTATTTCTATTAACTAAGTACCGTTAATGACATTTGTTTTAGACAAACGACCATGACCTTTTAAAAGTGAAATTTGGTTATAAAAAAAAAAAAAAAAATAAAATAAAAAACAAGATAGCATAAATTTGTCATTATATTTATTTATGGTTAAAATTGAAACTTAATCCGTTCAAATTGACCTCAATCAGAATAAAATCAATACAAAATTTTAAGTAAATTCTAAAACCAAAATGTCAAGACCCTCAAAATCCGAGAAAAAAAACAAATCAAATGAAAGAACCGATTGAACATAAGAAAAAGTAAAAGTTACAAGATTAACGATCAACGTTTGTTGTGTTTGTGGAACCCAAAAAGAGTAAAAGTCTTCTAGCTGTGCGATTAGAAATAGATTTTATTATAGCCTAAAAGGTACAGTTACAAACAGGAAGAACCTTTTTAATATGATTTATTTATTTATTTAATATCTACGAGTATCTCATCGAAGGCGGTGGAAAACTTACGAAAACAGGTAACAGTGAATTCAAAGTGTTTTTTTTTATTTTAACGAAATGAAATAAAGAACACATAAAATGTTAAAAATTATACATTTTCATATTCCAATGAAATCGGTTAATGTTTTTATTAATTACAAAGCATGGCTCATAAAATTTTATTTTATTTTATTTTGTAAGCAGCGTAATGGTGTATTATTTTATCTTTGAAATACTTTTCTTGTGTATAAGAAAGTCAATGGAATATGCGTAGGTAGATGGAACATTTTTGGTCCCATTATTTAAGAAAATAATGACCAAGGATGATGGCTTTAATGTTAATGCTTTTTTTCCTCTTTCCTATTTCTTACAATTTTATATTACATTAAAGATTATTAAATAAAAAAAATTAAAAAATGATGACCAATTAACTCCTCAGCTTGAAGACAACACCAAATAGAGAACTTTTGTGTGTGTGATTGGCTCTTAGCAATAATCAAATTAAGAGACCACTTTAATATTTCAGTGAAATGAACGATTATAGTTAGCCATACATGATATGAACTCTAAATTATGTACCATTTATTGTACGGAAATAAAATGTAGCATGTATGGTCAGTTATATAGAGTCCATTAAATACTGGGTCATTTCGATCAAATAAAGTCATCTCTAAATTTGTATATTGGTAAGGCCCATTGAATTTAAATCTCACTGCATAAACAGAAATGTTGCTGGTTCAAAAACTATTTGGTGAACAAATAGTGAATCTTTTCAGTTCAAATCATTTTGAAAAATCTTCAACATACTAGAAAGATGAACAAATGCCTAAATGTTGTCAGACGCACATTATGTTGTGCAATGGGAATGATATAAAGAATCGTTATTCGTTATTCTTTTATTAGGCCATTTTCAGAAATTCCGGCAATCTCAGATTTACAAGATTCGTCAGCAAAATTTTTCAGTTTTGCCTTCAAATAATGACGGAGCAAAATGTTTAAGATCTTGCTTATACCTTTGGAGCAAATGGTTAGTGCGTTAAAACCGGAGGCCTTGGAATCGAATCCCAGCTAATTTCACTTAAAAAAAATAATCTTTTTCAGGGATGCTGTCTCTTGCGAGGAATTGAATAAATCTCCAATTCTGCTTCCCTTTCTATGAAAAGTCTTTGACGTTCAGACTTAGCAGAAAAACGTATTTTTGTCGACAAAACGCAAACCAAAATGGTAGAAAAACTTCCGACTAGAGCGACTAGATCTTGGTTGCCGACAATTTTGTTCTGTTGTAAAAGGTAGGTATTTACTCGTATGTAGTAGAAATGGTGACCATTGGTAATCTAGCCCTGTGGCCCAATTAGCGCCGAAGTGCGGAATTTTGACACCATAACTCGTTTGAACCTGCGCCTACGGATGAAATTGTTATGGAGAATTTTGGACATCCTCGCGGAGTCATCCAGTTTGGATTCAGTTTAAAAAACAGAGAGGACGTATAGTAAATTTTAATATGTCTTACTGTGTGTTTGATTTTGTATCGTCATCTGGAATTCGGATTATTCACTCATCCAGACCAACATATGCATCCAAAACCATTTACACGGTGCCAAGCTAAGCAGCTTGTTGACTAGTGCTGAAGCAGTAGCTAGTCCAGTTAAGTGATCCCCGTGCCCCATGCACCAAAAACTTCCATCAAAGCCTTCAATTCTCCAGGTCGCGGTTTTAAAAATCAAACAAAAGGCACGACACAGAAGTGATCAAAGTTCGCAATAGAGCCATTTCGTCGCGTGGAGAAAAGAGATCATGTCTTCGATCAAAGGGCATGGTAGTGCCCAGCCAAGTTCTAGCACTAAGTACACCCTTTTTACAGGAACAAACTCAGGCGACTTTTGACCCCTCCCTATCTTCAGTACCAATGAAGTCAGAAACTTGAAATTCCGAATATTTGCTAAGATAGTCAGGCACAGGCGCCTCACCAAATTTCAATTTTCCAGCATAAGGCCTCAAAAATCACAAAAACCGAAACTGACTGACTGACTGACTGACAGATCATCAAAATTATGGAGCACTTCCCGACATCGTAGAATCTTTTAATTTTGCACAAAAGTAGGTCTTGTCATGCAAGTAGAAGAAAAAATTGAAAATTTGAAGTTTTCCATTCAGGGGGCGTGGTATCCACCCACTTTCTCCGAATTGGTGTTGGTTGAATGGAGCACTTCCGACTGCTGTAAAACGATGAAAGTTGGTAGAATGGTAAAGCTCAAATTGCATATAAAGGACCAAAAATAAAAATTGGGGTTTTCCATTCAGGGAGCGTGGTATTCACCCACTTTCTGAGAAAATGTTTAATTTATATGGAGCACTTCTGATTGCTGTAATTAAGGTAGGCATGTTAGTGTTAGGTATCTTGTCAGGACAAGAAGAAATAATTGAAGCGCAAATCAAAACAACCAATAACAAAAAGAAAATATACCAAAGGAAATAGGAAGCTTTAAACTAAGTTGATTTTAGTAGATATAGAGTACACCCTTCTATCTTTCCGTATCTTTCGAGATTTCGACATGGCAAAATATTAAAATCTTTGCAAAAAGGAGTGAGATCAGACCAAAAACATAAATGTTAAAAAAAGAGCCAAGTTCTTCTATACAAAAACCTTTAAGTAACAAGTCAGCCGTGAAAAGTACTGAGATCTAAAAGTACGCGAAGTTCTTACTTCATGAAGGTTTAATACCGAATATTTAAAGTAGAATAATATTGAAACAGCTACAATGTAATAGAGACATTTTATTAGTTAATAATTACTGACTAAAATTTGATGGGTTCACTGGTCAAGTTTTTAAAACCTTTCGAATTGGTCATAAAAAAAACTTGACAAGTGAACCCATCAAATTTTAGTTTAGTTTAGTTTCTTTCTAAAAATGCAATAAAATGAACGAAATTAAATGTTTCCCATGTATTATGGCTTTATTAGTAAGAGCATTCCCATTAACTATGGAACACAACGTCATTGAGGCGATAACGAGGCAGATGGTCGTGCGTCTTCAATTTCTGAGTAAATTGGACCTTTTAAGCGAATAATTCGAGATCTTTGTGCAGAATTCTCCTCAGTCTAGTGCGTGAAATGTTGAGCTGTTCAGATTGATTGTTCAGGCGCAAAGCGACTCATTTCGTTCCTTGGAGGCATGATATTGACTTTCTGTCCATATTTCGAGCGGGAAACAGCTGTCAGTGTCAAAGTAACCTATGATCAAATAAAAAACCACTAGATGGCCACTCCTGTATATTGAATACAATTTTCAAACTACACAGTACGAAAAATTAAACCCAGACCCCAGTTTTTGTGAATCTATGATACAATCAGAAATTCACTGATTGCCTTATCACTTTACTTTACGTACATGGTTCTAAATTAAAAAATTAAATGTCTTGGTTTTAGTCAATACCAAACATGAACCATTAACTCCTCAACTATATAACGGCACAAACCTCAGTTCAAGCCAGACGTTCTTGTCAAAGATTGAATAGTGAAATTGTATCTTAAAGTATAAACAGATATAGGCGGCAGTGGCGGATTTACCAGCAGGCTAAGTAGGTTTGAGCCTAGGGCGGCAGATTTTAGGGGCGGCAAATTTGAAACCCGATTTTTTTTCGCCGTCGGTTTTCTAATGTGTAGATATCACTCTAGAAGTCCACAAGACACCTTTTCGATGACTTTTCCCTCTGCTCTTTCATTGTACATTCAACGGTACCGCAAACTTCTATATTCTACGGTAAAACACCCAGTTCACAGCCACAACCATAAATCGGCCGTTGTAAAAATAATCTAGGAACTGACAATTCACAATTTTAGAGGTAAGGGCGGCAAAAATTCAACAGCCTATACTTGGGAAATGTGTAAGTCCGCCACTGATAGGTGGCCTAAAGCCACAGCAACCGCGGTCTCACAGAACCAGTTCTAAATCATATCTACACTCAAACTTTGTTTTGGTCATATTATCATAAAGCTACTCGTAGCCTAAAAATACCCACTGTTTGCTGGGTAAGCCTCTCTATCATGAGAATATTATGGTAATTTATTTTTGCAGTAATGAATGCTTGTCATATAGCTATTAAGTTTGATATTTTCACCTCTATACTGCCAGACGCCATCATACACGTTCGGGTAAATGTGTTGCATGCCTACTAAAAGGTTAACTTAAATGTTCGGTGTCTGCCTGCCAGAGCCGATCATTTACCTGGAATGATATATACGAGTTTTGTCTGTTTTGGGGAATCTCAAACGTTATTGATCATTTGAACTTTAGAAAATAAACTTTTAACGAGAACACTTTTGTACAATATTGTGTCTTTGTAAGAAAGAAAGTGAAACTGTTAGCAGTTTGGCAAGAAGGTGAGAGTTAAAATGTTAATTTATGCGTTCTTGAATTTTATTGTGTGTTGCTGAAAGCTTGTCGAGACTTCATGCGATAGAAAAATTTGAATTCGGATTATAATAACTGTTTTTGAGAATCTAAATAGGGGCTTATTTATTTGAAATTGCTAGTTTCGGAAGCCAAATTTGCATTGCGAAATAATTTGTTTTGTAAGTTAATTGAACAATTTTCTGAAATTTATTCAAGCAGTCATTTCTTGTGAGTAGATGGCTTTATTTCTTTTAGCTGTTTGAAATGTATTTCAATTAAAAGATCAAGAGACCTCAACTCCAAAATGTGTTTCGGCTAAGTGCAACAAAGGGTTCATCAGTTACTGGCTATAATACCCTTCGAAAAAAGTAATATTGGTTAATTTTTACCGGCGCTTATAAAAATCACAGAATTAGCTGTCGTACCTGGTCTATACGCATTTTTAGAGTTGAGGGCACATGATATTTTAGTAGTGTCCTTCATGGGTGTAGAAGAACAGGCGAGACTTGTCGGTGGTCTTGAAGTAAATGAGCACAAGACCAAGTACATGCTATCAACAATCAAACAAATATCTGTCCACCGATTAGGGAAAAACGTCACTATTGATAGCAAACACATCGAGGTAGTTAAGGAGTTCATCTACCTCGGACTTAATATAAACTCCACTCCAGAAAGGGGAGATGATACTGAAATTCTTCGACGGATATTTGGTCATGTGCGCGAGAAGGGCGAAGATACATATAACCGCGAACTCTATCAGCTGTACCAAGATGTGGATCTTTTCCAGAAAGCCAAAACACGTCGACTACATTGGCTCGGCCACATTCTGCCAATAGACAACGATGCTCCAGCTTAGAGAGTGTTGCTTGACTCCAAAAGTCTTGAACTTTTATTTTAAATGAGAGCTTATCAATGTCTTTCTAATAGCGAAACATCATCGATTTCGCTAAAAACAAATTCTAAGCCACCGATCGCAAGATATGTCTCCTGTAAGTCTTTTGATAGCTTTCAGACTATTGAAATGAAAGTACGTTCATACCTTAGTAATTTCCTATATTATTAATACAGATATAGCTTTACGTGAAATGCGGAAATAGGACAAACCTTAAGAATCACCAGTTATTATTAGTTATTACTAATGGGGACATCCAACAAGAGATTTTATCTTAAATCCAACTCAGTGGTTTATAAAGGAATACAATATTTGACGAATGATGGTCGCCTCGGTGATTCTTATGAGTTACGTTTTCGTATAATATAGGGAATAACAGCTCCTATATTTCCACTAAATATAAAAATTATAATTAGAAGAAGAAAAAGTAAAATCTAATGTTGTTAAATCGCATGATCTTGTCAGCCAATTGAAGTCTTTATTTAGAGAAGTCGCACTACGAAAATTGTAACGCAATGGAGCCACTGTCTTATGAACTGTGTTGCAGGTGGTGCTGGTCGGCTTAAAACGTCTATATGGCATTCATTTCAGAAAAAGCTAAAGTTTGTCAACACCGCTCGTTTGTTATTAAAAACTCGTACCTTCTTCGCTTTTGAAGAAATATGAGCCAATACCACCACCAGTTCAAGACCCGCAACAAACTGCCTCTCGTTTTAGATGAAGAGGTTGTTCCTCTATTACTCTTAGATTTTTGGAGCCTAGATGCTGAAATTTCGTTTGTTAACGTTCCCATACGAAATGAAATGAGCCTTATCAGTCAGAGTAGGTGTATGTTACGAAATGTTTCCGCGATATTTTCATCATTTTGGTAGTAAAATTTCGCCATATTTCAACCATTGTGCAATTTTATATAGAGGCATTTAAATGGTTATTTCAATATCTATTTTCATTGTCCATCTAAGTGTCACCGGCAATGGGTAGGTTGGTAAAAATGTATAACTCATATCATACGGCGGCGGATGCGGTATAAAAGTAACCGAAGTTCATCGTGAAACCATTTCGTCTCACTGAGAAAAAAGCTCAAGTCTTTGATGATAATTTCCGAAAGTTCGTCAATGTCGTCAAAGAATGCCCCTCCAAATGATTGTGCTTTAATTTTAGACATAACCGGGTATGATCGTTTCCTTTTCCCCACAGTTATGAAAGCCAGTGTTTCTTCCCTATTGGCCTGTGTCCGCTATTGGTAGCAACGGTCCTGGCTACCACTTGCTTATACTCATACAAGTACAGTCGGATTATGAATTTCTATGATAATATCCGTATTTCGGTTCTGGTTTGATCTTGCATGCTTCCCCGATCGCCAGGAGTTCAGCTTGTAAGGAACGATCACATTCGGGTACCTCGCGTTGTCTGGTTCTGTTTTCGCCTCAATTTTCATTATTCAGAACTTTAAAATAACGTGCATTAATACAACTCCTATTAAATAGTTCCTTATTTCCTTAAGGCTCGCAAAGTTCGTTAAACTCATTCAAAAGTAGGCATTTCCTATGTTGTAGTTCGGGTGCATAAAATATACTCGCAATACCTAAGCGAATTTAAGAGAGTAAAGTTTTTAATAATTTTATTTCTATTTTAGTCGTGCGAGCAAAGCGAATTTAACATATTTTTACTTGCGATATATGTAGGTACTATAGGGCAAGTTCTGCATTTGGAAAACAAATCGAACTCGAGATTTTGATCAAAGTTGACATTACGATGATAGCGAAGACGAATAAAGTGGGTCCGGCAATTCTGCCTGTCTGTCTGTATGTCTGCAGCTCGATCTACAGCCTAAGCCACTGGACTTATTTTCTTCAAACTCCGTACTTAAGGGTCTTCGGTGATTCCCTAGAGGAGAAATTGAAAAATTCTTTTTAGCTCTAAAACTAACGGTACCCACATACACCCGTAATGCATAACCTTATTTATCTCGAGAACGGCTTTAACGATTTTGATAAAAAAAAATTAGGTGTGATATTATGGACATGGACTACATTTTGGTCAAAAACAAATTTGGGGCAAAATGTTATTAACGGTACCTGTCATAGAACCGTTTTTTGATTTTTTGACTTTCTCATCAATGGCTCTAACGATTTTAACCAAAAATTCTCTGCAGAAGCCCTCTTAAGTTTAAAATAATATTGTATAGAAAAATATTTTTTTTTTTTTTGATTTTTCAAAAAAAAATTCCAAGTTTGTTTTTGAAAAACCAATATCTTTAAAACGTATGAACGATTATTTTTTGAAACTATGTCTAAAATATATACTACTAAATACTTAAAAGTTGGCATCCCAAATTTTGTTCTCAAAGAATTTTAAGGAAATTCGTTATATAAGAAATTACTTTAATATTAAAAGAATTAATGAGACGGCAATTCCATGCATTTGAACATTTTTATCTCATCTCATTAAATCCATGTTTTATATTTATAAAATGTATTTTAAATTCCAAAGTACTTTTACATAAGAGCAAGTTCGTGCGATCTAGTCGTGCATTTTATTTTAAGTACGATTTGTGCTTTGCTTTGGTCTCAATTTCGTGTAAAATGGATTCGGAAAAACTTATTTATGAAGTTACCGTTATGGGGCATGAACAGGAAAGACTCCTACTTAAATTTAAATTAAATTTGGTGGTGCAACAGCTCGAAGAGAACCAGGACCTTGTTACTTACAACTCTCAGCCATTCCTGTGTGCGTGTTTGCTCGCCAGGAATGGAGAGGCCTACAATTTTCTGCCGATTCCGAACGACTAATGAGCAGCACTTTTCATGACAAGAGAGATCTAGAGGATTTGTCAATTCCTCGTTAGAGGCAGTACACCCCTGAAAAACTTTTTTGCAGCGGCTGAGAACCGAACCCAATACTTTCTGCATGACAGTCCAACGTACTAACCATTATACGAGTACGACGGGGTACTACCAGAAAAAAGAATGCACGACTAGATCACACGAACTTGCCCTTATGTAAAAGTACTTTATGTATATACATACATACATACATACATTTAAAAATGAAAGTTTTTTTCATTGTGGTCAGATCTTACTAAAAAAACCTTAGCGATGACGAAAAAACTTTCTTTCTCTTTTAAATGTAATAAAATAATAATTTTAATAATTAATTATTTGAACAAATTACTTTTCTTTTAAGCCACAGAGTGACCTTTCTCTTTAAGAAGTTAATTTTTTTGTTTTTTTTTGTTTCTCATTCATTTTAAATTTCCTATCTATGTATCTATGTATTTCTTTAAGTGAACGTTACTGCTAAGTTCTTAAAAGCAATCTAATTCCACAAAAACTAAAAAGAAGCTCTTCAATTTCACAAGAGAGTCACCTACTCCTAAAAATTAAAAATATCTGATTGGTCTCATTTTTCATAACTACATTCCTCATAATCCATTAAATTGATTGGCAAATTCAACCTAAATTTATTATGTAATCGCTGGTTTATTTCAACGTTGGCCTTAAGCAATATGAATGACTTTTTATTTTCGTCTACTCAAAGAAGAACTATTCTACTTAAGTGAACTGTTTTTTTTTCTGAAATGATTTTCCATGTTGCTAAATAAAAATCATAAATATAATGTATACATATAGTGAAGGTACTTATAAATTGTATATCCAATCTTGCTAAGGGGGATTGAAAACTAAATCACAAGTTATCAGCGATTAAAACCTGCAAGCAAACACGCAAAACTATTTATGATCAACACAGTTCCAAGAAGACATTGCAACGTGCAGCATTATGCTTAACCCATATTTTCAGTGCAACAAATTAAAAAAAATAAAAATAAACTATGTAGGTACTATTCTGCTCTCACACTCTTTAGTAGACAGACCTTTTTCTATGTTTAACACTTTTCAGTAAGCAATTTAAATTCAGAGCATTTTCACCATCTCGTTACTTGTAACGGAAAATCTTATTCCAAAAACCGCACTTTAGTCTCCGCACGAAGGAATTTTTCATTTGGCCATTATAATTCGACTCACAGTTTTTTGTTAAGATAGGGAAATGGTGGCAGTTTAGTTATACGTGCACATTTTAAAATCATTGTTGATATTGGCAGATATAGCTATGTGACCATGTTTATGTGATTGATAGTTACCTGAAATTAAAAACAAAAAAGTTATGAGTAAATAGCAAACAAATATGAAAATTTATAACAAAAATATGATCATTCTCTTACAAAGTAATCAATTGAAAATGATTAATAAAAAATGTGAAAATCAAAAACCTAAACCTTACAAGAAAAAAAGAGCTGTAGGATTAAAGTAAAAATCATCTCAATAAATAATCCACATAACAAAAAAGACTGCCACTAGCTCCTTTATCTTTTTACTGTGGTTCATTGCTTCCAGTGTGATAGCTTATCCCCTCGAAACTGTGATTATAAAGTTTTTTTTCTTGTTTTCTATCTTTAAAGTGCAACAAAATGAACCAGTAGACGAAATAAGACCAATAAAAACAACTAAAATCTAAAGCTCAACCATAGTGAACGTATGAACTTAAGTGCATTTTACGAGTCTTACATAACCAACACAAATCAACTATAGAAGTGAACAAAATTAGGATTTGAATTTAGATTTGGGGTCCGAATAAACCACGTCGAAACAATCCACAAAATATAAATGCAAACAGCCTCATTGAACAAAAAACAAGAAAAAAAAAGCATAAAACAATTGTGTGTATACAAATGTCGTGATCAGAATGCCTAATTAATTATTGAGTAAAAGATACAGAATACAAAATAAATAAATAAATACAAGGAAATAGAGCAATTTAAGGTGTTGCATTCACATAAAAGGTATTTGGCCGCAACTAAATCAATGATTTTGTCAAGTACAAGTTTTCAAACTACGAGTACGTATATAGTATTTGAAAACTTTTAAGTCAAGGAACTTTTCACAAAGTCAAGAACTACTAATTTAATTGACAAATATAGAGAAAAAAAATATCATCACAATTATCACTAACTTGCGAATTATTTTATATTTCTTTTTGCTGCTGAACTACTTTTATCTATTAAGTGTTGATTTGTTTTACCGTTAAACGGATCTATAAAACATTGTCAGTTGCGTAGTGCTGTAGGACTTTTTTATGAGTTGGTTTTAATAATTGCTGTAATTCAGACAACCATCAATTATTATTTCTTTTGCTCGTAAGGTGTTAACACGAGAAAAATCTCACTAAACAAAAGAACTGACATACAAACTCGTTTAATTCTTTTTTTTTTTTAATAGTATGAACAGAATTAAGAGTTTTTCTATTAAATTGCAGTTTGTGTTAATTGTTTTGAATTTAATTAAACCATTTTACTTGATTAATTGTACTCGTACTCGTACACTTTAAGATGGGGTTTTTGTTAACGATTTTTGCACGACCAATTATTAGTGGGAGGGTTTTGTTATCACGATTTATTTCCATCTAACCCAGTGGACACTTGCAAAAATCCTCTCCATTCTCCCAAAAAAAATGAAATTAATAATGTGCTTAAGCCCGTTTCGGTACTTACATTTTTGTCTAAAGTTTTCAAGGGAAAAGTTCAAAAAACAACTTGAACACAAAACATTCTATTATCCAATTTATTTCGCCAAGAGCATAGCTGCTACACTGCCATTATAAATATCGTTGAAGATGTCAGACAAGACATAACGTTCATGTTTTCCCTTGATTTCTTCAAAGCGATCAATATCATGATAATTTGTGCTACAAACTCTCAATGCTTTACGGTCTTTTGTTAACGGCAGTACTTTTACTTTCATCCTATCTCCGGAAAGAAAAGCAAATCGGTATTGTTGACAATCAAACATCTTGCTTTCTTCCGACCACTAGTGGAGTAACCCAAGGTTGGATTTAAGAACCCCTGCTTCTCTCGTTACAGATCAATGATCAATAGATCTTCTGTTGAAAAGTATGCTCATGATGTTCAACTTCATAAAGACTGTCATCTTGGATTTATGGAAGACTGTGCATACACATTACAAAATTAACAGAGATTTGGAATTAATTTCGCATTGGTCAGCATGAAATGGTTTAATCGCCTAAAGTCCAAATGCATCATCGTTAGCAGAAGAACTTCGAACGTACATAGTCCTGCCATAAGTTATGTCCCTAACAAAAACATGTTTTATTTAAAAAATAAAAAAGTAATCAAAATTCTTTTTACGTCATTTATTAAGTATTAAATTTACAATATAAATATATAAGAAATTATTCAAAATGCCCCCCCCCCCCCCCCTTAGCCTTCAAACACTTTCTTAAACGATCCGGCCACTCGTCTACGCCGCACGCATGAATTCCAGTGGAAACGAAGCTACTGTCTTCAAGAAATCAGCTTTGAGAGACTCAATATTTCGGTGAGGCTTAGACCCAGCTTTCTCCTCCAAAATGTTCAGTGGATTAAGATCGGGGCTACCCGGCTGGCAAGCACTGGATATTTCAGCAAGATTCTGCGCCGGCCCACAAAGCAAAAACAACACAACTATGGCTTAAGGACAATTTGAATAATTTCTTATATATTTATATTGTAAATTTAATACTTAATAAATGACGTAAAAAGAATTTTGATTGATTTTTTATCTTTTAAATAAAACGTGTTTTTGCCAGGGACACAACTTATGGCAGGACAAGGTAGAACATACTTCCGTGACATATACCTTAACAATTTACAGCTTTGGTACATTTCCACAGGTCTTAAGCTCGGCATTCTTATTAAAGCCTACTATCTTAAGTTATGCACAATAATGTCGCTGTTGCCCAAGTTCTACCTATAGAGCTTTATTACGAGTATAAAGCCTTTAAGACGCGTTTATAATTGTTTGATTGTAGTAGATCACGAATTATCCTACTTTACGGGCCGACTCTTTAGACAACGGTATGATCAAAATTATCTATGGCGTGATCATCAAATAGAAATGGTTGCACAAGTAGTGTACAAAGTGGTCACAAAGATCAACTAAACATTTTTGCCACTATTACACAAACATAGTATCTCATGGCCGCCAGTAGTCGCCATGTTGTTTTGGTGACTTCTGTCAAATCGGTTGATTTATTATTATTCAGTAGCTAATGTCAAATCACCATGGCAAACTACACGATTAAACAGCACGTACAAATGTTAAGATTTTATTATCAAAATGAGTATTTGTTGTGCAAAAATTGCGCGCAGTTCACCCATTTTACGGTAAACGTGATGGCCCTTCACAGTCGTACGTCAAAGAAACGCAAAATTGACCGAGAACAACGCCGCCGCGGTCTGTTAAAGTATACTGCAGATCCCGAAGCAGTCCATTCCTTACACTATTTACAGACTTTAACCTGGCGAATTTTCAACGGGACTTGAACCTACACC
The DNA here is from genome assembly GCA_963931855.1 of Philhelius festivus. NCBI lineage: Eukaryota > Metazoa > Arthropoda > Insecta > Diptera > Syrphidae > Philhelius > Philhelius festivus. The sequence continues at coordinate 91,172,700 of OZ007556.1, forward strand.
CGTACAAGAGCCAACTAAACCAGTAGCTCAAAATTCATAACCATAGACAACGCCGCCGTTTGTTAGCTGATTTGGCTTCGGAGCATTTGGAAAAGGAACCTAATTTTGCCCGAAAAATCATCTTTAGCAGAGACGCATTTTTTGATGAATGGCTGTTTTTAAGAGTAAAATTGCCATATATGGGACGATACCAACTCACCAGAGGTTCACAGGATGACAAGGCATCCTCAAAAAGTTACCTTTTGGTATTGATTTTGGTTGTTGAGGCGGTCACCGTCAATGGCAAGTGCTACAGAAGGAAGATGAAAAATTTCTTAGGGCCCAAATTGAACCATAATGTAGCTAGAAGAGATGTGGTTCCAGCAGGACGGTGAAGCCCTGCGTGCCACACACCAAACGCCAAGGTTATCTCTCGCTGAACTGACATGAATTGATCCAATTCGACCCCGCTATAATTTTTCATGTGCGATTTCCTAAAGTCGCAGGCCTTTGCGAATAAACTAAAATCGACCAATTTCCTTAAAGTGAACATAACACAGGCCATCTCTTAAATTCAGCCGAATCTATGCGAATGAGTCATTAAATTTTGGACCACTCGGATCCGTGCAACGGCAAGAAGTGGAGACGGGTATTTGAACGATGTCTATATCATACGTTATTTACGTTATATACGAGAATCATACATGTTATTTCCTCACTCACAGCTTGTTAACTTCCCATAGGGAGTTATTGTAATCGGTCCGATTTGTCAAATTGGAATTTTTGACATTTCTCGACGTTTTAAGGTCCCTAGAGGCTATATCAATCATTTTTAGAGAGATGTCTGTGTGTGTGTGTGTACGTACGTTCGTACGTTCGTACGTTCGTACGTTCGTACGTTCGTACGTGTGTACGTTCGTACGTCCGTACGTTCTCGTACCATTTTTCGTCGTCGATAGCTCAAGAACGAGTAAAGATATCGACTTCAAATAAATTTTGTTTAATAGATAATAACTTCGAAAGAGGCTGAAAGGGCGTTTATTAAAATTCAGTGAGTAATTTTTTCACTATAACGGTTTAAAAAAAAAGTAAAAATTTTGGTTAGTTTCAAATATCTCACGAAAAAATAATGCTATTGATTTCAAATAAAATTTAATGTACTCATTATAAGGTCATACAGATTTGGTATGAATTTGGAAAAAAATGAACATACCGTTATTTTTTTAAATAAAAAAAACTGAAAAAAAAAATTTCATAACCCAGATATTCTAAGAACGGAAAACAATTTGAAACTCAAAATAATTTTATTTTACGAAAAATAATGTGTTTGACAACTGGTGAAAATTTCAAAAAATGAGCTTACAGTTTTTTACAAAAATTAAAAAACTATATAAAATTCTATTGAAAATTGGTAAAAATTGTTTTTTGACTCAAATTTCTCGAGAACTAGTAGTGATATTGACTTCTAATTTAGTTTATTTTATACATAGTATAATTTTGTACAATTGGTAAAATGACAAATATTGAATTAATAGTTTTTTTTTTAAATAAAAAAACTATTGAAAATTCTAGTGAAAACTAGTTAAAATTGTATTTCAAGTCGAATTTCTTGGGAATAAACTCCGACAGTGCCTTCTAAAGTATGTTGTTTTATACATCGATACCTTCCCGTAAGAATATATACTAAGCGACATTTCTAAAATTGTTCAGGAAACGAAAAAAACGAAGAAAGTTCGTTGGCAAAACCCAGGCCAAAACGTGGCTCTTAACATATATTATATATCCTCATCAAAAAGTCATTTTCGGAAAAAGTGTCGCTTAGTACATTCTTACGGGAAGGTATCGACATAATACAATTATTAACATATGGTTAAATTTTGACAAGTATCGAATTGACAGTTTTAACAAAAATATAAAAAAATCTACTAAAAAGTGGTAATATTTGTTTTTCGACTAGAATATCTTGAGAACGAGCAATGATATTGACTTTGCAATTATTTAATTTTATACATAATACAATTTCTAACAAGTGGTTTGTATTTGACATAAATCTAGTTTTAGAGCGGATATATTTTGTAAGTACACTTCCATCAATAACCAAACCATATCTTTTATATTTGAATATTTCGTTTTTATTTTTTTTTTCAATTAAAATGTTTGGAACCGAAATAATAAAGTAATTTCTATAATATAATATTAAAAAACACGGAAATTTATAATTCAGTATATAATATGTACCTACCAACCTTCGTAATTATTACAAGTTTTCAAGACCACAAATGGGAAGTTATCAGTGTGGGTCGCACCCAGCCTCTTTTCTTATTCCATTTCAACATTAACTTTATTGAAATACCATATACATAGATCTGTTTAGTAACTTGATCACAAACGTCAAAATCTTCATTTTCATAAAACTGACATTTGTATGTATTGTATATTTTATAAGAAAATACTGGCATTAAGTGGTATTTCCGCCTTGAATCTGTCAAATTCTTCTTCAAATTACTGTCACTATTGTTGTACAGCTCGCTAAACACATTTCATATTTCTAAAACTCGGTCATTCATTTACATTCCTGACACAGCACTTATCCATAGTGGATATATCAAGTTTCAAAACTATTGACACAGTTGGATTCCTCATGAACTAAACATAGAATTAGTTCCTTGACAAATAGACGTCTTTCTTTGCGTCGTTTTTCATCATTTCTATTTTATGGTTTAATAATATCGATTGCTATACAGTTAAACCTTTAAGTAAATCATCTCAAAGACTTACGAGAAGCAGATTAGACGAGTGCTGCGCTGAAATTTTTTGAGGGGAGAATGCAACTTGCTATTTCGGTTGAACATTGCTGATACAACAAGCGATAAATACAACGATAAACAGGAAACGTTACGACTGTGTTCAAGAGAAACAAAAGTTTCCGTAATGTAAGTGTCTCCTATAACTTCAATTTCCTATTTTATATTCTACTAGCTATTATCAGCCCGCTTCGCTGGGCGTTATTTATATTAATACAAAATTGCGAGAGGTTCATAACTTCTAGCAAATTATTTTTATACAATTTTAAAATTATTTTTAAAGAGTTCGTTTAATTTTTTATTTATTAATTTTTATTCTTCTCCTGAAGATTCATCTGTAGTTTTATTTCTACTACTACTGGAAATAGTAATGTTATTTAGATTTTGTGCTGATTCCTCAACATCTTCATCATCAAATAAATTTTGAATCACTTAGTTAGTCCACCTAGTAACATTGTCACAGCAATTGTTGAAGACTGCTTCGCAAGAGCTAAGGCTATATCATTTTGGGATCGAATTGCCGCCAGGATCAATTTTATTAGGAACGTTTTAATAGTTCCTCCCTTGGGCTGGGCCCGATGTGTGTTGGGCGGGACACGGGCCGTTCAGGTCTCATCCTGACTCACTCACAGTCCGTAATGGGCTCACTCCAACGCGAACCTGCTGCAGCGATTGCACCCTTTGTCGTGAATCGTTGGGCTTAGTGGTATTGGGGCCTGACCCACGGTAGAGCTTGGAGCGGGGGGCCTAATATTTAACCCTCGGTCTATCTTGGGGTACACGGTGACATGCGGCTCGTGCGCGTTCCTACCAATTCAAGTTGGTGGTGGTTGCTTTATGTGTCCTTGTGGTAGTTTTATCCATTTGGTCTTTGTTTCTGGTTGGCTCTTAGGTGGGGTTGGCAACAGGTATTGTCTGCGTGCGCCCGCCTCTTTCAGGTGACTGAACTGATGTGTTGTGTTGAACGACTCGGATGGAGCTTGTCTCTATCTGATTTCGGCGGGATTTTCAGGTGTTCAGAGGAGCATAGGTAGGGTTTTATGTTTGTGCGTATAGGTGGTACATGCCTAGTATTAGCTTCTGCCTTGGTTGATGGCTGGGTACGTGTACCTTCACGGTCGCGAAACTTCACCGGAAGCTATATACTGGTACCACGAGAGATAGTGCCCATGAAGTGGTTCTTTGTGTCGCAGACGCTCGGCCCCTCTGCTTCAGACTATCTATGAGGTAGGCCCCCTTGTGGGAGTATCGTGGTGAGTGTGGTTGCCCCAAATCCTGGAAGCATATGGTTTCCAAGTTTACTTGGATTCAAGAGGTGCTAGGTAGACCTCGCTCCTCAGCAAGGTGTGTGGACATGACCCAAGATGTTCGCAGAATTACTACTGGGTGGTCTTGTACTAACTCAGGGAGGTGGTCAGCGCTTAATCTGTCTCCGTTAGTGTGGGTAGGCCCACCTTGGAACTAAGCCTTAGCTGGCAGGTGTCCACGTTAAACGAAATTCGGTTCTGGGGCATTTTAAAGAAAAATTTCTCCAACCCTGTTATTGATTTTTTTTTTTGTAAACATCTTCTTGCTCAGGTGTTAGCATAGGTACATACATTTGCTTGCACATATGACAAAAGTGCAAGCTTTCTGGAAAAAAGTTCTTCTTTTTCTTTATAATCTTCTTTGTCCTCTTCTTGTTATAAGACACCTTTTTTCTTTGACTTTTTCCTTGTATGTATATATATGCTTACAGAAATCTATATTTTTATTTATATTTTTTGACAAAAAAAAAACTTTGAATGTTTGTTTTTGATAAATAAAGGTAATATATTCCTTATATCTCAGTGAAGCTACTGTTGCGTTTAAGGCCACCATTTTATTTTTGTTTTAAGTATATATAAACACTAACGTACTTGAGTGCAATGTTGTGTCGAAATTTCAAAGCAATCTGTTAAGAACTTTCCGAGATTAGCCATTAGTAACAAACATACATTTACATTTTTATTTATATAGATTTATCTATTCTATATTGAATTCTATACAAAAGGGTCAAATAAGTAAATAAGCATAGATATGAGAGTAATACTCAAGTTTTGGGCGGATATAAGCCTTAGATATAGATGGTAGCCAGATCAGATGTCTTGCATCTTTTAAGAAAACCTGAGCATTTTGCTGGGTTTTTGGCTACGTGTGGAATATATGAAATATGATCATTCCATAACAGATGGTCAGGAACATATTGTATACATACTAACAAAAGAAAGCTTTTCGGTTTCTTTAATACAAGTGCCATTCATGGATAATGGCAAGGGAAGTTCGCTTCGCTTGGCCGAAAGAATATAGCTTTGTGTTTTCGAAGCTTTAAATTCCAGACGGTTCTTAATTCACCAATGTATGTATAATTATGTGGAGATCAGAATCTAATGAGCTTTAGCCGTCTTAGTTCCAAAAAAAAACCCAAGAGTAAGGTTGTTTGTGAGTCTGGAAACGAAAATGAAAAGCTGAGGATGCTGTCGTCAGCGAAACCATGAAGTTGATTAGAAGTCTCAGACAAAAGATCATTGAAGAAAATAAGGAAGAGTTTTGGTGACAATCCAGAACCTTGCGGCACACCAGCATTTATTTTTTTACTTTGATCAAACTTCAAACTGTCCATAACAACTCGAATTGAACAATCATAAAGTTGATTTTTAATCTAACGAAGGAGAGTCTGTTACTGTTGTAGTCTGTTACTGTTGTAGTATGAAGTGGGTTATGTTGCATTGTCGACTATGCAGAATTACGGCTTAAATCTTGCAATTTCATAGAACACATAGGATTTTAATTCAGAAATGTAAACTTTGTATTTATTCACGAAATTAACAATAAAGGGTCTGTTTAAATACAAAATATACAACTTTTATAAAAATAATTCCTGTCTGAATTTTGAGTCTTGCGTGCTCTTTGAACACTTTTAACTGCCAAATACGTACAAATTTTGTATTTATGACCAAAATGCATTTTTCACAATGCTAAGCGTGTAATCTTAAGTATAGATCTTCGAACCAAATCAAACGAAGAATTCTCATTAAAATTATAAAATCATGATCTACTGACAAAAAACCTATTAATCGTTTCCTTTTAGGAATGCATAATATATAGAATACTTACAATGAAAAGTTTCACGCATTTTATTACTAATTATTCAAATTTGTACGCAAACTTCTGCAAGTGACGGTCATACTGATATTTTTCTAGCGATAATTTCAAACTTATTTAAGAAAAAAAACATTTAGATTTTTAATTATATGCACGTGTTTGCTTAAGACTTAGCATACCCTACCCAGATTTATATAGTTTACTTGCTCTGTAGGACAAGGTAAGCACACATGAAAATGTGCTAACCAATATACGAATATCTCGACCAAAAGAGAAATCAGTTTCTTACCAGCATATTGCTAATTTAACGATTATATTTATTCTGAAAGATAATAACTGTTTAACAACATAAATATACCCCACAAGCACATTGCTCGTATCATCAAAAAAAAATAATAAAGGCTTAAATAACTTTCACTCTACACGTCTACTGCAAAAATTCACACAAGTGGCTTGTTTATTAAGCGAATTACTATTCACCCGATGCAACACACCCAGTCATCATTTTTCTGACCCCGAACCTTAAATAAAAATTGTCATTCAAAAGCTGTGATACCCCAATAAATACCCTTTGTTATGGATAACTTGAACCATCCATCACGTAGGAGTAAAAATAAATACTTAAATAAAATAAAATAAAATAAAACTCCCAGGTTTATGTATGTACATATACCTAACGGGTGATTTTTTAAGAGCTTGAGAGCTTTTTTTAAAAAAAAACGCATAAAATTTGCAAAATCTCATCGATTCTTTATTTGAAACGTTAGATTGGTCCATGACATTTACTTTTTGAAGATAATTTCATTTAAATGTTGACCGCGGCTGCGTCTTAGGTGGTCCATTCGGAAAGTCCAATTTTGGGTAACTTTTTCGAGCATTTCGGCCGGAATAGCCCGAATTTCTTCGGAAATGTTGTCTTCCAAAGCTGGAATAGTTGCTGGCTTATTTGTGTAGACTTTAGACTTGACGTGGCCCCACAAAAAATAGTCTAAAGGCGTCAAATCGCATGATCTTGGTGGCCAACTTACCGGTCCATTCCTTGAGATGAATTGTTCTCCGAAGTTTTCCCTCAAAATGGCCATAGAATCGCGAGCTGTGTGGCATGTAGCGCCATCTTGTTGAAACCACATGTCAACCAAGTTCAGTTCTTCCATTTTTGGCAACAAAAAGTTTGTTAGCATTGAACGATAGCGATCGCCATTCACCGTAACGTTGCGTCCAACAGCATCTTTGAAAAAATACGGTCCAATGATTCCACCAGCGTACAAACCACACCAAACAGTGCATTTTTCGGGATGCATGGGCAGTTCTTGAACGGCTTCTGGTTGCTCTTCACTCCAAATGCGGCAATTTTGCTTATTTACGTAGCCATTCAACCAGAAATGAGCCTCACCGCTGAACAAAATTTGTCGATAAAAAAGCGGATTTTCTGCCAACTTTTCTAGGGCCCATTCACTGAAAATTCGACGTTGTGGCAGATCGTTCGGCTTCAGTTCTTGCACGAGCTGTATTTTATACGGTTTTACACCAAGATCTTTGCGTAAAATCTTCCATGTGGTCGAATAACACAAACCCAATTGCTGCGAACGGCGACGAATCGACATTTCACGGTCTTCAGCAACACTCTCAGAAACAGACGCAATATTCTCTTCTGTACGCACTGTTACGCATTCGTGTGGTTGGTTTAATGTCCAATAAAGTAAACTGAGTGCGAAACTTGGTCACAATCGCATTAATTGTTTGCTCACTTGGTCGATTATGTAGACCATAAATCGGACGTAAAGCGCGAAACACATTTCGAACCGAACACTGATTTTGGTAATAAAATTCAATGATTTGCAAGCGTTGCTCGTTAGTAAGTCTATTCATGATGAAATGTCAAAGCATACTGAGCATCTTTCTCTTTGACACCATGTCTGAAATCCCGCGTGATCTGTCAAATACTAATGCATGAAAATCCTAACCTCAAAAAAATCACCCGTTACATCACGGTCGTCGTGGGTAAAAATATAGCCTCACTCACCTAAACAAAAGATTTACATTTGATTGCCCCTAATCAATGATTGGGTACCCACCCAAATTATAATTCCTTAGCCAAAGTCTCACATACTTTTTTTTGCGATAATCTTTAATAAAGAGTGATGAGAAACAGAACAACCCATTTAAAATGCGTAATTATTTGAATACCTGGATTGAACGTTATCAAAACGGACAGCATTTATTTGAATAAGCATTTATTCAACAGTCTGGGAAGTAACGTTGTATGATGACAATTTTTACTAAATATCAATAAATCTTGAAGATCTTAACATTTATTTTAGATAATTTAAATATAACTAAAACAATGAGAACTGCAATTTGAATACATTTAAAATAAAATGCACGACTGGGTCGAACTTGCTCCTCTTTAATAGACTAGGAATTTTAAAAACGAATGTTATTAAAGAAAACTGTTCATAAGGATAAAATTATTTTTTTTAAATTCTTTTAGTAGTAAGAGACAGTTTAAAACTGTCGTCACTATTGAAATTTTGATGGCGGTTGATTTCAATCGCCTCACGTACCAAACGTGGGATGTAATGCTATTCCTAAGCTAAAACCTTTGCTTGGTCAAAATGAATCCAATGAGGTTCGTATGGATTGTCCAAGATATGCTCACAAATTGCCGGGAAAAGTCGGGCGGTGACCACGCTCAATGCAATTTGATGCGAAACGTTCGGGTTGCGTACTAAATTGCACTCATATTAATTTTCTAATAACGCGGATAATCCGAAAAATACATATTTATTATGTCCAACGATTGCGAAAACCTTAAAAGTTATATTTTTAGAAGCATCTCTACAAAAAATTTCATTAAAATCTTTTATGTCGATAATAGGTAATTAAAGATTTGAAAAAATTGTTCTATGGTAGGTACAAGGTGTAATTTTTTTTTATAATATTAAAGATCGTTAAAATTAATTAGAACAAACAAAATTTTATCAAAATTCTAGGCGCCGTTTTCGAGAAAAATACGATTTTTGAAAACCATTTTTTTACATTTGTATGGTGGGTACCTTTATTTTTCGGTAAAATAAAACTTTTTTCATACATCTTGTAGATTATGTTGAGAACCTTTTATTTTTTGCGTTTAAAAAAAATCTACCATAAGGTTTTCAAAATATTGAGTTTTGAAAAAAAAAAATTTGAAATTTTTTTAAAAATCTAAAAAAAAATTTTGAAAATTTGAATACACAATTCTATTTATGTTTTCGGGGAACTTTATCAAAAAAATGATCAAAACCGGTGGTACCGTTTTTGAGAAAATGGTTTCTTGGGGGGTACCCTCAATAACCATTTTTCGGAAAAAATTTTTCAACTAGTACCTAGCTCTAACTAAAATGAAATTTTTTTGTATCTTTTTTTAAATCTGTCAAACAGTTTTTGAGAAAAAAAAAATATTTATAAAATTTCGAAAAAAAATCGTATGGCAGGTACCGTTATTTTTAGTCTTAAAAAAAAGAAAAAAAATGTGTATGGGGAAAAAATTAAAAATGATATCTACCAACTTTGAAGAAAATCGGCCGAGCCGCTTAGGCTGTAGTCGAACCGACAGACAGACAGAATTGCGAGACCCACTTTTTTAGTCTTCGCTATGATTATGGCAACTTTGATCAAAATCTCGAGTTCGATTTTTTTTTACAAATGCATAACTTGCCTTATATCTAGTACCTATAAGTCGCAAGTAAAAATTGCTTTAGCAAAATCATTTCATTCATCGGTAATTATAGTGTGAGATAAAAAGAATCTACACACAAATTTAAAAGAATGTATTCCATTGTTTTTGGCGTTACTTTTCGTGGTGATTTACTTCTGATAAGTATTCAGAAGACTGTGCTTTTCAAAAGTATCAGTATATTGAACGACCTTCCACCCAAGAAACTTAATATCCTTTTTTGACTGATTGATCGGATGTACATACATAGTTATTCACTAAGTTGCATCTTTTTTCGCACCTGAAAACATCGTCACTTTATCGAACTAAGAAGCTCATTGACTGTATGTGGAATATAAAGGGCAGTCTTTATCATAATCATACTCTTCTTGCTTGCAGTCTTAGAAAATTGTATTGTATTCTAGATACAAAAGTTGTCGAAGTTTGCCACCGAAGCATTTCATCGCGATAAAAAGTGAGATCTAGGTCTTGTTCTCCGATTCTGAAATTTGATCACTGTCCTCAAAACATCGTTTGGATCCCAGAACAGAACCATGGCAGAGGAAATGAACACGATTGTTTCCTTTTCCTGCTGGTCCCAGTTAGTAGTTTTTAGAAAACTCTCACCCTCAGTTTCACAGTTGAAGTTTAAACTTAAGTTCAGCTAAACCTGAACTGGAGTTTAAATTTGAAGTTCAACTCGTCCGGTTTAACAGTCTAGTCTGAACTTCAGTTCATTGAACGTAGTTTAAGTAAATTGTTTTCTCTTTCTAAAGAGTGGTTAAATTTTATACTACGTTTATATGCAGTATCGAAAGATCGAGTTGGATTAGGGACGGATTTTCGACCCAGGTTTTTCGTCATTTGAGTTGAGAGCTCGATTTGGAGTTGAGTTGAAATGGTGTTGAGCGATTCTGAAACATTTTGTTAAGCCAACTCCTCGACCCAGATTTTCCGTCTCATATTTCGACTCGACACCGCTGAGCGAGTGAGATCGAGTCGAACGAAGCTCATTTCAACTCAATACCCGTTTACAAAGGGTCGAAGCGAGCTTTAAGCTCGCTTCAATACCTCATATAAACGTAGTATTAAGGGCCGATGTTGAATGTGAACCACACCTAAACGTCAAGTTTTTTTCTGCATTTCATTTGACATTTCTCAATTTAGACTAACTCAATTTGAACCATGGAAAGATACACAATCGAGCAACGCGTTAAAGTTATTCAGGCTTACTCTTATTATGAAAATGGGCGTTCAAATCAAAATGCAAATGTGCGTACAATCGGAAAAATCGTGCAAAAATTTGAGCAAACCAGGTCTTTAGGAGATGTGAAAATATACCAGTGCATGCTCGTACAGCTCGTACTGCAGAAAATTTTGCTGCTGTTCGCGATAGTGTGGCTGAAGAGCCGTTGAGTTGAGGACTCGTCGTCGTGCCCAACAATTGCATCCCTCACGCTCGTCGTTGATGAACATTATGCATAAAGACTTGCATTTACACGCTTACAAGGTGCAATTGACTCAAGAACTAAAGCCTCTTGACCATTTCAAGCGTCGTCTATGGTCAGAATGGTGGCAAGAAATGGCAACAGTGGATGATCAATTTTCGAAGAAAATCATCTTCAGTGATGAGGCACATTTTCACCTCAGTGGATTCGTCAATAAGCAGAATTGCCGAATTTGGGCGAATGATAATTCAAGAGTGATTGTCGAAAAACAAATGCACCCACAAAGAGTGACTGTTTGGTGCGGTTTATGGACTGGCGGCATCATCGGGCCGTATTTTTCCCAAAACGAGGCCGGTTAGGCAGTAACTGTGAATGGTGCTCGCTATCATGAAATGATAACGAACTTTTTATGGCCCGAATTGGAAGATATGGATGTGGACGATATGTGGTTTCAACAGGACGGTGCCACTTACCACACAGCTAACAAAATAATGGCTCTTTTCCAAGACAAATTCAATGGCCGTGTTATCTCACGTGGTGGCGATGTAAATTGGCCGCCAAGATCGTGTGATTTGACACCGTTGGACTTCTTTCTTTGGGATTATTTGAAAGAAAAAGTGTACGTTGATAAGCCAGCAACAATTCAAGAGCTAAAGGATGAGATAATTCGGCACATTAACGGCAGAGAACATCAATTATGCTTCAGCATCATTGAAAATTTGGACCATCGGATGGAGGTGTGCCGCCGGGGTCGCGGCGGCCATCTGACCCATATTTTGTTCCATTCATAATTGAACTATACCATGTTATTATAATAAAAAGAAATGACAATAATTCCCTAAATAATTTGTGTTTTATTCAAAATAAACATCGGCCCTTAAAATTTAACCACCCTTTATCTGAATCAAAAAAAAAAACAATCAAGGAAAGTTTGCTTTGTTTCAGTTGTGGCCTGTGACAGGAAACAAAATTAAAAACTGAAAATAAATAATATTTTCAAAAGTGTGAAGGGTTTTTGAATTGAGATTTGAACGGCAAAATAGTGTCGTTTAAATTAAACTACAGAATGGTTTCTCAAAATCGTATTTTTCTGAAAAAAACGGTAGAATTTCGATAATTCTTACGATCTATAATATTCAATAAAAAAAATTGAAATTTATGTACATATAAATCTGACTGTTCCACACACATCACACAATCATCTTTTTCATTTTTGTTTTACTTTATTGAAAATCTATAATTAACATAGTTTAACGCTGATAAATACTTGAATATAGCATAATGTTTTTTGCTGAACATGGTTCTGTACTCTGTTATAAACATAACCGCGATTTTCGTCAAAAGTTTACGGAATGATTGTAGTTAATAATGCCGGAGACCACTCAGTATAATATTTGTAAAAGCTGATGAAAATATAGCAATTTCAAAATAATAGATGTATATTCGTATTTATTTAAATAATAAAACGGAAACGGAACTCCAAAAACAAAAGACTACCTGTCTAAATATCGACATTCGAGTTTCCTCCTCCGGCTTTCAAATTGTTGTGGCAACAAAATGTTTATACTTTTAAAATGATAATTTTTTTTTTAATAAAATTGGATCTTGCAAACTCACAGTAAGTTAACATAAAATTTTATTAAAATCGGCTCGTAAGTTTAAAAAAAATAAAACAAAGCTATTAAAGAAATAAAATCAAAAACTCAATTTCGGCCGTTTTCTAGATTATAATAAAAAAAAAACACTATTCTCTTGTTAATATTTCGGGAAACTTATTGCTTTCTTTTCCTTTAAGGTTGTTTGTATGTAATTTATTTAGAAAAAAAATCTCTACAAGATGGCGCACGGAGTCGGCAAATCCTTATATTCCTCATCAATAGTGTCTATATACATTCAGATTCAATTCACCAATCAACGCCTCATCTCCAACTATAGATTCCAAGTTAATTTACACATTATAATATTAATAATAATTTACGCGGAAACTATTGAGTTAGAAGACAGTAAAATGCTCAAATTAAGTCATCAAAATCATCAACATAAATCTTGGAAATGCCACAACGCATCCGTTGTCGTCAAGGTGTAGATACTCGTATATAGATTTTGCGTAGTTTAGAGTTAATATTGTATTGGCCATGAAGTATACACTTCTTGTTTAAAGTGGGTTTTGCTTTTTTATTGTGACTTCGAATTTTAATTAAATGCTTCTTCTTTTTCTGAAGTGGCCTACGCATATATTTCTTATTGTTGGGTTGCATTTCCGTTGATGATGAGTTGGTTGGGCTTTGTGATTCACTCTTGCAATTATGAAACGTTTTTTTTTTTTTTAATAAACAAAACTTAGAGACTTGAAAAATTATAGCACTTTATTTATAACAATAAATATAAACAACAGTCAATCTCGCATTCATACTGGACTTTTTTCCATTTAACTTATGTATAACTAACTTCACCTTCAATTTACTACACATTACTGGCTCTAATTTCGGCCCTTTTTAGTTAGCCTTTAATAACTTACTACTCATGTCTTTCGAACATAAAACTATATTATTACTAAAACTCACATTAAATATATATTTCGTGCAACACCTCTTGCCGTTATGGTTGGACAGTTTATTGACACCGGAGCTCTGGTTTCGATTCTCAGATGTTTGTTAAACTATTTTAGTAGGGGAAATCTTTAAAAAGAATCCTTGTATGTAGAAATCGGCATACAAATTTAGAGCTGATCTATTCCTACCGTTTAACAACACGCACACAAGAGTGTTTGAGAGTTGTAAGTCAATAGACTTTGGTGCCAAGATGTGACATCAACCTTATTTTGAAATATGTACTTATAGTATCTCTTATGTAATACTTAGTGTAGTGATTAGACTTGCCAGAGGTCTATGTTCGAATCCAGTCTATTCCATCTAAAAAAAAATTTTATAAACAATTGCTTTTGCGAGGAAATCACAATTCCTCTTAGGCCCCATCTTTTTGCAGTGATACCAAAATTAATAAGACCTTTTGGGGTCAAAGATAATTCATCACTGAAAAACTACTTCAAGATTTAACTCCGGCATCAGTATTAACTAAACCTGAGTTAACTCAGCACTGAAGAACTGGGCCTTAGACTATCTCTTGCCGTTCGGGTTCCGCAGAAAATTGTTGAAAATTATTGAGAGTTGTAAATCACTAGAACTTAGTTCTCCACAACCTATTGTTGCGGGTTTCTTGGATGCCGTCGGGGTCTGTGCTGGCATGCTTGACCGGCCTCACGCTCGTCGGAGGGAGTAGATTCTTGACCCCTATCGAAACCGCGCAGACAAAAATCATGCCAGGCTCTACGTCGCAGTGGCACTAATTTTTATAAATGCAACTGCAAAAAAATAGTATTTTCTAGGCTAATTTATACTAAAAAGACACGTTTTTAAGATATTTCAGTCGCTAAGTGCTATTCGCTATGGTAGATTGAAGCCTAAGAGTAAGTTTTAACACATTTAAATAGAATTTTCTATGATAGTCTATATATTTTTTATGACGATAAGAGCTTTTCTTCCAATTTCCTTTGAGTATGCCTATGTAACACGAGTAATCTGAGCAGAAAAATGTCTCCTTTTGTTGTATAGGCATCATAAGTAATACAATTAAATGTGTGTCACACCCAACCCCATAAAAACTTATCAAATTTCATGAATCTAAGCACCATTAGCACCTGCCTCTGATAACTTATATTTTCTTGTCTCTTGTCTTACAATCTTGTCGATTTTTCTGATTTCGTTCAGAGAAAAATAAAGTTAAAACAAACGTTCCAAAGAATTACAATTAACAAAACACTCCTCTTGAAGATCATCATCGACGGGCGGCGTGATCTTCATCAAAAGAGGTGTTCATTCACCAAGATTGCGTGTTATACACATCTTTCAGTTCTTTTCTCAATAGAACGTGAAAGTGGGACAAACCAGATCCAAACTACCATGCTGAATGCTAGTGCGGTTGCAATGATTAGTTATTGAGGTGTGCTAGCTTAGTTAACATCATTCGAGTCCAATTTATGATTCGAGTAGATTAGATTTAGAACAAAAAACCGAGCATCATTGATTCAATTCAGCACAAAAGACTGTTAAGGTCATTGTGAGTTTTAATTGAATTCTTTTATCAAACTTTGACAGTCATAATAAGAACACCTGATACCACCACCTTGAGGTGTATGAATATTCCCAACTTTCATTGAATTTTTCTCAATATTGCTAACTTTCTCGAATGATTTTCATAAGGGCCAATTATTCAGTTAGTTTCTTTCACAAATTTGATTGCTTATTGACATAAGCTTCAAGCTAAATTGTAAATAAGTACACAAAAGTACCACAATTTTCACTGGAAATAGCGTTTACAATATTCACGCCTACATTTGTCTTCATACTTGAAGGCATTTTGCCAAGTGAGATTGAAACCCTCAGAGATCTGATTATAATAGTCCTTAGATAAACAGGGGGTGTTGCTTTGTGTTGTGAAATTATCACCTTTGGTGATTGCGTCCCAAGACATAGCTTTCTTTTTCTTGCTTTATTGTTGCATCTATATTAGAAAAGACGGTATTGTGCTGTACGCAATAAAAACAATACAAAAAATCTACACCTTAAGCTGATGGAGATTAAGATTACCAGCGAAATGCAGTGCAATTCTTTTTTTTTTTGTTGGGGAGAAAAGTGAAATGTCTTAAAGGTAAAGTTTTTGTTTCTTTTATTTTTGCTGCATTTTATGATGATTGTTTTGCATTTCAACCTGCAAAATTCAACGACCTGTGAGGGATTTGTATCGTCGAGTGAAATCATTACACGATAATGTAGGCTGAAATTAATGAATCGAAACGGTTTAGGTGAACTAATTATAGGTTTTTGTTGGACAGATCATCATGGTTCGTTTGACAGGAAAGTGGCTACTTAAGCAAAAAGAAAGTTTACTCGTCGGTTGACTTAATCATCAGTATAAACCGTTTCTACTTCTTGGCAGGCAAGACTAATTTCTTATAGTTCTATAAATCAAATTTATAATTCAATTGAATGTTCAAATGACCTCAGCTCCTAAATGCGTGTCGCCCACGAACACCAGTGGGCTCATCCTTTATGTGATAGTGTAACTTTCTAAAATGATTCTTAAGTTGCATCTACACAATGCCAATTAACATTATTAACTTCCCATAGGGAGTTATTGTAATCGGTCCGATTTGTCAAATTGGAATTTTTGACATTTCTCGACGTTTCAAGGTCCATAGAGGCTATATCAATCATTTTTAGAGAGATGTCTGTGTGGGTGTGTGTACGTACATTCGTACGTTCGTACATTCGTACGTTTGTACATTCGTACGTTCGTACGTCCGTACGTTCTGGTACCATTTTTCGTCGTCTATATCTCAAGAACGAGTAAAGATATTGACTTCAAATAAATTTTGTTTAATAGGTTATAACTTCGAAAGAGGCTGAAAGGGCGTTTATTAAAATTCAGTGAATAGTTTTTTCACTATAACGGTTTAAAAAAAAAAGTAAACATTTTGGTTAGTTTCAAATATCTCACGAAAAAATAATGCTATTGATTTCAAATAAAATTCAATGTACTCATTATAAGCTCATACAGATTTGGTATGAATTTGGAAAAAAATGAACATACCGTTATTTTTTAAATAAAAAAAACTGAAAAAAAAATTTCAAAACCCAGATATTCTAAGAACGGAAAACAATTTGAAACTCAAAATAATTTTATTTTACGAAAAATAATGTGTTTGACAACTGGTGAAAATTTCCAAAAAAATCAGTTTACAGTTTTTTTTACAAAAAAATAAAAAAATATATAAAATTCTATTGAAAATTGGTAAAATTGTTTTTCGACTCAAATTTCTCGAGAACTAGTAGTGATATTGACTTCTAATTTAGTTTATTTCATACGTAGTATAATTTTGTACAATTGGTAAAATGTTGACAAATATTTAATTAATAGTTATTTTTTTTAAATAAAAAAACTATTAAAAATTCTAGTGAAAACTAGTTAAAATTGCATTTCAAGTCGAATTTCTTTTGAATGAACACCGATAGTGCCTTCTAAAGTATGTTGTTTTATACATCGATACCTTCCGGTAAGAATATATACTAAGCGACATTTCTAAAATTGTTCAGGAAACGAAAAAAACGAAGAAAGTTCTAGTTGAATCATAGTGTGCTAAGAGACAATTTTGGTTAAACTAAGTGACATCTAACAAAATTTTTTGTTGCTCACGACAATGAGATCTTTATTAATGTCGCTTAGCATAATTTTTTTGGCGGATAATACAAATTTCAGGGGGCAACATTATTTTAATGATGAATTTTATTTTAATGTACTCTAGTTTCCTTTTCATGCATAATAGGTTGGCGAAACCCAGGGCAACACGTGGCCCTTAACATATAGTATATTTCCTCATCAAAAAGTCATTTTCGAAAAAAGTGTCGCTTAGTACATTCTTACGGGAAGGTATCGACATAATACAATTATTAACATATGGTTAAATTTTGACAAGTATCGAATTGACAGTTTTAACAAAAATATAAAAAAAAAATCTATTAAAAAGTGGTAATATTTGTTTTTCGACTAGAATACTCGTATCTTGAGAACGAGCAATGATATTGACTCTGCCATTATTTAATTTTATACATAATACAATTTCTAACAAATGGTTTATATTTGACATATATCTAGTTTTAGAGCGGATATATTTTGTAAGAACCCTTCCATCAATAACCAAACCATATCTTTTATATTTGAATATTTCGTTTTTAATTTTTTTTTCAATTAAAATGTTTGGAACCGAAATAATAAAGTATATATATAATATAATACATAATTTCATAAATTTATTATCAACTTAGTTTTTAGAAGAATGTATGTACTGTACATACGTATATGAATAAGGTTGTTCAGTTGTACCCAAGTCCCACATATTCAAATTCCATTAATAGCTATGGTAAAATTGAAGAAAACGTCACAATATGTTTTTATCTTTTTGTCCATGAAAAAGATGTAAAATTCTACTCAAGGTTTTCTTACCACAATGGGAAGTTATCAGTGTGGGTCGCACCCAGCCTCTTTTTTTCCTAGTTTTCATCTTCAGTTTACAGCTATCATCAAAAATTTCTTATAAAAAAACAATACTCCACTGTAACTTTCTACAAAAAGTATGTCCTAGGCTTCCAGAACGAGAAGAGCTTCCTGTTGCCCTTGTGGTGCACCCTCTTTACCAATGGGAACTTTATCTTAGAGTTGTGGAATTGTTTGACGTGCACTCGGCGAGTTTTGCTGGCAGCAATTGCCTCGACCTTGATAATCTGGATGGAGTGAGCACGAGCACGATGACGTGCACCCATTTCACGGTCGCACTGAGTGACGGCTCCGCCGACAGTCAGATCACGGTATTCGCGGTACATGTTGTGTGTGCCGGAACGTGAGTCATAACGCAGCCAGATGCCAAAGTTCTTGATTTTAATTGGGGAAGTTTCGTACACTTGCTTGAGCGAGACGATTTCACCGGTGGTCTTCTTGAACTTTTTCAGTTGGCGCAAGAAATACCAGAAACGGGACTTTGCCACAATATTATCTGGGGCGAAAATTCTCATTTTGTAGAGAGGAGTCTGGGGCTCCTTCTCTGTGGGCAGTTTGCGCCCGATGACTTCGTATTCCTTCAACTGTCCCTTAGCTTTCATTTTGGCAGCGTTCTCAACTTGTTGACTTCACGTCATTTACAAATAAAGCTATTGATAATGGCTTTCAATAATATTATATCTATAACGACTTCAGAAAAGCTTTCGACAAATTGTCTCATAGTCTTATTTTATTCAAGTTTTTATCTCTTGGTTTCCCTTCAGCTTTCGTTCATTGGATCAGATAGTATCTGAATGGAAGAACTTACCAATTTTGTTTAGAGAAATTACTTTTGATTCAATAAACGCAGACTCTGGTGTACTTCAAGGTAGCCATTTTGTCCCACTATTCTTAAGAGTTGTTATCAATGATGTTGTTCTGATAGTAAATTCGTGAATAGAACTTATCTACACCGATTTTCTTTTCTTTTTTTTTTGAAAAAAATATCCAATTATTTTGTTATTACAACGTAAATGATCATATACTTTTAAGAACAAAATCAACTCGTGACCTGGACGTGAACTTTTATCAAAAACCTTAACTTTACACTTTATACTGAAAAATTGTAAATTTAAATTTTCGTGTAGTCTCGTTATATGTTCGTTGAACAACTTTTTTGTTCGTTGCCACTTAGAATAGGTATGCGAAAACTGTTATTTGATAATTTTACACAATTATTTTCTGATAATTTCTTAATTTTAAGCAAAATTAATTCTAATACAGATATGAATCAAATTTTAAAAAAAGCAGGACCAATATGTTACAGAATAGTTCCAATTCGTGTATTGTTACTTTGATGTTTTTTTTTATTAAAAATAATTATAAGATTTTTCTTTTCAAGCGGGATAGAAAAAGGAAAATTTTCACAATTAAAGTGGAAAATTACCATACAACTTTATAGTCAATGACTTGAATTAAGTTAAAGAAATGAATCGGTCATTTCAAAAACCTCATAAGTCATTCAATTAGAATTTTTCAGGAATCAATAAAAACTGTTTCATGCTCAAACAAATGAGTTTTAAACCACTTTTTTATGCTTAACTAAGTATTTTAGTGGTAAGAAAATTAAAAAGCGAAAAAAATTCACAGTTTATTAATAAAAATAATGAAAAAAACCTAAAAAACTGTTCTTGACTTAAGTGGTTTTAGCAAGGACTGGGTAAGTGGTATATAATTTAACCAAAAAAGTGGTAGTAATTATATTTTGTATTGCTTATTATTGAAAATTACACTTAAGAATAACTTTTTGTCATGTTTTAATATCTTTGAGGTATGTGAAGCATACTTAAAGCTCATATATGTCGAAGGTGCTTTTTTCTGTTCTTGTGGGATTTTTTTCTATAAGATTCAGTGTCGACAAACATGTTTTTTTGTACAAATTTGGCCACAATTTCATGAATTCCAAAACATCTTCAGTTTTTAGCTCTATGACAATATTTTCTAAATTTCGAATGAGATGGACGTGAATTTGACAGACGTGACGGATGAATATGAAAAGCTAAGATAGACAATGAAGTGCAAATCATCAGATCATTCAGTTTCAGAGATCATTCATAGAAATGAGAAAGAGAGTCTGAGACTAAACGGAGACCTTGGGGTCCCCTGCATTTATTTTGTGAAGATCCGATTTGAAACCTTCAAAAAAAAAAAGTATTGAACAATCCAGTAGAAAATTTCTAATCCAACGAATAGGACTTCATTGATACTAAACTCAAAATTTTCGATATAATAGCTTGATGCCAAAATCCATCAAATGCCTTAGAAATATCAAGGTCAATAAACTTACTTCGACATATGATTCTACTCTTCTACAACTTGATATCAACAGTTCCTCGGTTTTTCAAATCTCTTAGATAAATTAGTTTATGTCTTGTCTTTCAATTTTATAATTTGTTATAACACTTCATAAAGGTATTACACGTTCTCTTCTTTTTCGGCGCACCATCACTCTCTGTTTCATGAAGACATTTTTAAAGCTAAAATTACTTTTCGCAAAAAATAGTTGTATGAAAAACGCAAATTTGACATTGATGACGGTTGTTATTAAATTGAAGATTTGAATATTGTTGAACCAATCAGAGCAAAGCAAATTAAAAATATCAAACTACTCCCGCCACTTTGGTAGTGCATGCAAAAACCTCTTAAGTCACTGACTTATGTTGTTTATGCAATGAACGTCTTTCCTACGGTATTATTTGAAGAGGAAGGAATGTACAGACTTACGTGGTTTTTACCCAGAATACGCATCTCCCTTTAAGGAACCATTTTCAGCAAAAAAAGCATTTTGGAAAAAAATGTGACTTAAGAGGTTTTTGAAATGACCGATTCAAATGAAATTCAAGTCATTTCATCAAATTCAAATCCTTAGGGCGGTAAATATTGAGAGCTATTAAAATTGAGAGCCTAATAAGCCTATTCAAATTTATTTCAATAAAAGCCACTGGTATACATGTATACATTTAATTTCTCGTTGACTTAACCTTTCACTTCTAGAAGTTTACCGGGTAAAATTGATATCACTCTCTGTTCCATTTTATACATAAATCAATATTAAAATACTGCTATCAAAAAGTAAAAATACCTGCTGCATAACTTATGACAGCCCAAGAACGTGCATATACATACCAATACTCCAGCTTGAGATGCAAATTTTATGTAAATTACCTAAGCATGTGCATTCCATAATATAAAACGGCATGAATATAAAGAGATAATGTATTTCTATATTATTCAAAGATGGAAGTAGGTATATGAATGTTTTATATAGCAACATGTGTATATACTCCAATTTTAATTTACGTTTAAATATGAGTTTAGTTAAAGTTAATTTGTCTGCGTCCTTGAATCGGATAGGTTACTATATAAAAAATACATAAACAGACACCAGAAAGTAAATACAAAAAAAAAATCCAATAAAATAATGTACAACTTTAATGCAGCCAAAGCCCCCGTTAACCAGAACCACACCACATACTCAATACACATGCATTGCATTTCGGACCATCCACCTGCTTCTGGCTCTGGATCTTGAGAATGGGTCCCCTTTGCTTTAATTCAACACATCACGACAAAAGCGTCGTCGTCGTCGCGTCGACTACGATGTGACATGGACATGGCAATGCTGCGCATAATATTTCCAAGTTAGGAACCTTCCCAACACTGTCCACATCCTCTACGGTCGTCCGTCGCCTTCGTCGTATTGTGATGCAGTTGACCAAAACTGTTTTACTTCGCTGATCCCTGGTTGGGCCTATTTGCTATATCAAGTCGGGTAACATCAGCACGATATACCTATAACGACCACGACTCACCAGCCACTAGGAACAGAAGAAGCAAAAATGACGTTAGTTTCACTTCTCGACTTATCTATGGTTCTAGTTTGTCTTTATCCATAAAAAGTCACACTTCTCATGAAGTTAAACAATAAAAGCCTTAAACTATCTATTTAGGCTATCAACTCATAAAAGCGACAGTTTGATTCATAAAGGTATAAGCGGTCGGATTAAACCACAAAGTCTTTCAAAATCATACATATGACTTGACACAAAATCAAAATAACAAGTGTTGGGGTTACCATACCTAATTTTTGTACAGAAAACTGTCATCTTAATTTAAAGTGAACAATGAAAATAGCAAAAATCAATTTTTGTTCCAGCTATTCAATATAAGGTTATTTTATGGTCTATACTTTACTAAATATTTCATCCTAAAATTCCGTCTTCATCTAGATTTTCGAGAATTAGGTATTCAGCAAAGACTCTCGCGTTTTTGGAAAATTGTCAACAAACACGACCACTAGTTCGCACATAAACCATTTTTTACTATAAATTTTATACGGAGTAGTTTTTCAACATAATTCCTCGTATTGTGGCAACTCTAAGAAAACTTAATTTTAAACAAAGTCTCTGTACAAAATTTGTAAAATTGAGCCTGCTTCACAAGGTGCTGCTGCTTCACGCGCGTCGTCACCACCAGTCGGTGCCAGAGTAGTGTCAGAGTAACGACTTAACATTAAGAAGGTCTCTGGCATTTAAATGTTGGCAACAAGTTAGTTAGTTGTTGCTGGTGGTATTCGATTACATAACCTTCTTGTGCCCCGGCCGGCCGGCGCGGCTCCACAAATGGGTTGCAGTAGTAAGAACTGCAACTTGTAGAAACCAATACCACAATTCACTGTTATCGGATAATATTGATCGGCAGGCATTTAAACTAAAAAAAAAAAACATCCTACAAGGAACGATAATAAACGGGTTGTTCAAGAACTGGGTGTTCCAAAGCGAGCCTTTCCCTTACTCGCGGCTATAATGTTGTTGAGCCTCTTTTTTTTTTTTTTGTCTTCTTATGGTTCCTTGCATACAGTTTAGTTATTGAAATCACTTTAAGAGTGGCAATAAAACGTATTTTGTCTCTTCCTGAAGTAATTCTTATTGAAATAAGTTTTGTTCTAGAGAACTTGAACCTGGACTGAATGTGCGTGTTTTGTTTAAATTTCATTGCTCCCTTATTGCTTGAATTTCAGAGATTCCTTTTTTAGATAAGAGAGGAGGATATCTTTGAACTCGTCACTAAAGACATCTGCTGGTTTTAGGAATTACGTACATTTTTGTGTTAAATAAAATTTATTCGATGCGGTCTGCCGGAGATCTTAAGTGAATTCATTTTTCAATGGCAATTTGCGGATGCTTGAGTGTTTTTGTTTGACTTTGACTTCTAAAGTTGGTAAAGGTAGCCTTCCAAAGATGTAGTACAAACTATGAGTGGAATTAGTCAATCAATAAGATTCTTTTAAAAGTATTTTGACTGGAAAAAGAGTTAGTAATATTCTTCCACCAGTTTTAAGAAATATCGAATTTTCAAAAAAAAGAAAACAACGTTTGAAAAATATCATATTTAATTGTAATTTTTTTCGAGATCGGTTTAACCCTTAACGAGGAATTCAAAACTCAAAAAAACCGTTCTACCTTAGTAAAAATGTTCTGTATATTTATTTGTTATTCTGAAAATTATTAAAATAACACTGCGTTTCAGGTTTTTGTCAAGAAAATTTAAACATTTTAGCGTTTTTCCACAAAGCTGGATTTTTTCTTGGCTATTCCCGTACATGAATAACTTGATCGATTTTATAATAATTTTTTCAATTTAGTGCTCTGAATACTTTCAAATAATACAGGATTTAAAAAATGTACAAATAGTTTAATCCACATTTAGTACTTTTCACTTTTTGAGACTTTCCTGTCAAAAATACTGTTTTACGAGTATTATTCACTTATAAAACATACATCTTAAATAACAGCAGGATCTGATGGCCTAGCTGCAAATCGAGTATAGACCAACTCTTCACACTGAGGAAAAGATCAACGAATTTAAAGTCAGAGCCAGCTATCTTTTCAAAGTCGCACATGATAGCATTCAGCATCAGAGTAGCTTTGTGTGATATTGGTAGAACTCGGGATCACAGGAAAACAGATCTACTAAACTATTCCAAACATGCACAGGATTTTAGCAAGGAGATGTTCTATGATGTGACTTATTCTCTCTCGTTTTGAAATAGATGGGGCAGAAAGAACACGTTAACATAGAAGGCACTATATTCAACAGCTTTGCCCACCTATTGAGGTATGTGATACTCGTATCGTCAATGTTGAACGTTACCAGAGTTATATAGATAATAGAGTTCGGGTGATTGAAGATCAACAACGAAACAACAACACCGAAGAAGTTGATTAGTTCATCTACCTCGGAGTTAATATTAACTACACGAACGACTCCTTAACATGCGGTCTCCACTAGCGATGAATCCAGAGCATGCTTTAAAGCATGCGTTCATTATCGCAAGTAGAGACCGCCATCACAGCTATATTTTCATCGCTTGCGATAGAAAGTATGCTCTCATCGCATACCATTCATCGCTTGCTTTATCGCAAGGAGAACTGTCATATTGTTCTGGCGTACCCAAATTTAATTTAACTGAGTTTGAGTTTTGCGTGCGGAGAAAGCTTTTGCTTGGAGTTTACGTTTTTCTAACAAAATTAAAAAAAAAAATCTGATTTGAAATTGTCCATAGAACTCATTTATATCCATTAAAATTATTCACTATACTAAAAAAGTATGCGATGAAATGCCCAGCCACAAAAATCTGACAGTTCTTCTGCTCTCTGCTTTCTGCTTTGGCTATTGCGATTGCGATGGATTTATCGCTAGTGGAGACGGCGTGTAATGGAGATCAAACGAAGAATGACTCTGGAAACGGGTTGATAATTCGGTTTGGTGAAAAAAAAAATTAATTCAAAAATCCTCACTCGTAAGACGAAGTGTACTTCTGTCCTGCCTTACGGCAGCAAGTGTTGGACTATATGCAAAAAAATTCTTCGACGGATATATAATGCTGTGTACGAGAAGGCTAAATGGGGGAGAAAAAACAACACTTAACTCTATGAGATGTACTAAGAATTTAATGTAATCTAAAAACCCAAAGTACATTGACACAATCAGCGAAGGAACGACTAGGCTCTATCCAAGAGAGTTTTCGATTGCCAGGCCCCAGGTTCGAAGCGACAAGAAAGAACGTACCTCCGGCTTAAAGATCAAACCATCGCAAATGCCAGAAGGCTTGGCTTAAATGACTAAAAGCAGCGTGCTCGGGAATGTAGTTCATGTACCTACGAGTATTGCAAGCAAAAATCGTTAATTTCTCAAAGAAAACTAGTTCTATTCTATTTCAATATCTACCAGTCCTTAATGGAAAACACTTATTATCAATGAAGTTTCTCTAACGATTTTTTAATTTGCTTGCATAGTTTCATATATTTTGAACATTTTCTTAAACAAAATCCATGTTTTTATAGCTACATTTTTGAAATTCCAAACTGCTTGAACATAAGAGCAAGTTACCTGCAACCAGGGTTGCAAAAGCTTAAGTCACTTGTTAGCTTAAGCTAGGCTTTAATTCATAAGCTAGTGAGTGACTTGTGAATTAAAAAAAATATAATTCACCAGCTACGAACTGACTTATGAATTAAAAAAAATTTAATTCACAAGCCAGTTGGTGACTTGTGAATTAAAAAAAAAATAAATCATAAGCTTCTTAGTGACTTATGAATTAAAAAAAAATTAATTCAGAACCTACTAAGTGACTTATGAATTAAAAAAATTTAAGTCATGGGCAAGTAAGTGACTTATGAATTAAAAAATTTTAATTCCCAAGCTACTAAGTGACTTAGGAATTAAAAAAATTCAAGTCATGAGCAAGTAAGTGACTTATGAATTAAAAAAATTCAAATCATCAGTAAGTAAGTGACTTATGAATTAAAAAAATTTAATTCAAAACCAACTTAGTGACTTATGAATTAAAAAAAATTTAATTCATAAGTTAATGGATAAATGCTGATTAGAAAAATTATGAAATGGATAATTTATAAGCTAGCGTGATAATCTTATGATTTAAAAACTAGATTTGAAAGCTTTCGTTAATAATTAAATAATTATGTAGTCAAAACAAGCTTAAAAATTTCCAATCTACCAACTAACTTATGAATTAAATTTTTTTTAATTCACAAGTCACCAACTGACTTGTGAATTAAATTTTTTTTAATTCATAAGTCACTTACTCTCTGATGACTTGATTTTTTTTAATTCACAAGTCACTTAGTAGGTGGTGAATTAAATTTTTTTTAATTCATAAGTCACTTTGTTGCTCATGACTTAAATTTTTGTAATTCATAAGTCACTTAGTAGGTTCTGAATTATTTTTTTTTAATTCATAAGTCACTTGGTAGGTGGTGAATAAATTTTTTTTAATTCATAAGTCACTTAGTAGCTTAGGATTAAAATTTTTTTTAATTCATAAGTCACCAAATATCTTATGAATTAAATTTTTTTAATTCACAAGTCATCTATAGACTTATGACTTAAGGATTTTTTAATTCAAAAATTCGCAACCCTGCCTGCAACATAGTCATGAGTTTGTTTTTTAAATTGTCGACTGGCTATATCGTCGCCAATCAGCAATGACTCTTGCACGGAATTAAAAATCTAAAAGTAGGAGAAGTTTCTGAAAATCCTGCTCATAAGAGAGACAAAAATCAATGGCTAAATTTTGGGTATAGTCCCCAATTCATCTATATTTTCAGTCAGCTTCCAAATTTTACGCGGGAAAATGAGTTAGAGAAATAATTCAACAAGCTATAACTGTAAAAAGTGTAAACTCATCACAAACCCAAAATCTTATTTTAGTAAACTGAAAAGTGTAAAATTTAGATTTAGAGGATGGTATACATTTGTATACATTTTTTACATCTAAATCGTATCTGATGTAGACATTCAATTTGCTTGGAAGAAGAAGAATATCTTTATCTTTTCGAGAACCCTATTCTTTTTAAGCAGTTACAGCTAGGGCCTATTGGCTTGCAATCATTTCTTGCCCATTTTATTATCCGGCAGGAAAACAGGATACCTACAACTTTTTGCTGAATCCGAATGGCTAAAATGATAGGCACTATTGCACAACATGACACTGACGAAATCAAATCGGAAAAAGTACTTACATTAACAAAATCTACGTCAGAAAATACTACAATGTCCTAAAGGTAGTCTTAGTCTTTTGTAAAAGTTAAAAAAAAACTCTTCTAAGTCATCGGTTCCAACACTCATTCACAATAACACTCCTTTTGTCAGCTCGCAAGAAAAAGCAAATATACTTGTAAGGCAGTTTGCTGCAAATTCGACTTTGCCACTTAGTATTATAACTCCTCCTGCACTTGAGAACGTTAACGGTTCTATGGAAAAAATCTTCTTCAAAGATCTTAAAATACATAAATCCGCAGATTGTATATCCCATTTAATTCTGAAAAGGTGTTCTTCTACGCTGGAGAAACCATAGCATAAGCTTTTCCATCTGTCCTACTCTTCGGGGGCTCTTTTCGAGTAGATGGAAAACGGCATTTGTATAGCCAGTCCTAAAAAAAGGGGAATCTTCTTCTCCCTCCATTTACCGACCAATTGCACTAACGTCCATTCTTCCCAGGGTCAAGGAAACGCTTATCAACAATCAGCTCAAGAAATATCGCGAAGAATTAAAGCTCTTAAATGACCGGCAGTACGGCTTTTGTAGTGATAGGTCCTTTGTTGATATGATGGCATATCTCACCGAAAAGTGGAACGAATCCTTACATAATTTTGGTAAAACAAAGGTTATTACACTTGATATTTCTAAAGCATTTGATAGAATTCGGCCTGAAGCTCTTTTATCAAAAATGCGTGGACTTTGTATAGAAGAGTTTCTTCTTCGTTGGATTAGTAATTACCTTTCTTAGTGCTGGTTTGCCCCAAGGATCCGTTTTATCACCGACACTCTTCCTTACTTACATTATTGATCTTTTGTCTGACACTTCTAATCCACTTCACTGTTTCTCTGATGAAAGCAGCTTCTCAAATTCTCATACTCACAACCCGACTCTTCAGCTATGGAACAGATTAGATTCCGATCATGACAGCATTTAACAATAGGACTGTCTTCTTTCAATCAAGCAAAATATACCACCCTTGCCATTATCCATGAATGGCAATTGCACCAAGGAAACTGAAGCCTTCCATATTGGGTATTTCTGTTAATGATCATGTATTATGAAATTATTATATATTCGTCGGAGCCAAAACGCAGCGAAATCATTAGATCTTCTTAAAATATGCAAGAAATGTTTGTCCCTTTTGATCTAGCTATGATCTATAAGGCAGACATCCTGTCCAGGAGATTTTAACTCTCATATCTGCGATCATTTACTCATTTCAACCTGTTGGATAGAATTCAAAATAGAGCCCTTAAACTTAAAGGAAACTTTTGTTTCTCTTGAACACCGTTGTAACGTCTCTTGTTTTTTATTGTTTTATCGATTTTTATATGAACAATGTTGAACTGAAATAGTCAATTGCATTCCTCCCCTCAAACAATTCCGCTGTGATACTCGTCTGGTTGGGAATGCTCATTAGTTTATACTTGAGCCTAACTTCGGACGTACTGTCAAATATAGAGGTTCTTTCTTAAACCGCCAGAGTGTGGAATACTATTTTCACACAATAATTTTTAAATCTACCAGAGCGTTAAATCAAATAAAAAGTCTGTACTTGGAATAGACACTGAAGATATTATTATTGAAATTTTCTACAGATACAAAAAGTCAAGATGGATCTCCTTCGAAAAAAAGCACTTTCCTATAAGAAAACCACAGAAAAACACTCCGATGCAAATTTATCAAGTCAATTGTTACATCAAAATAGTTCCGTATCTTTTTTTTTTTTTTATTCTTGACCACAATTCCCCAGCTGCACAGCTGAAAATCTTTTCAATCGAGAGAGGATATTTGATCGATTCATAAAGATTTTCTACCTTTACCATCTGCTCCTATAGTCAAGTTTGATTTCCTACAGATAACTCCAACCTTAACTTGTTTGTGGTCATAAAGTGGTTAAGTCAGGAAATGATTCAAGTGCCAAATATTAGATTTCAGATAAACACACATAAACGTACGCCACACTACAATTGATGCATTTTTGACGAGAAAGTTAGTAAGAATTGAATAGATTTATAGTCATAGACATAATTTTGGGTTAGGCCTCACCCTTTAGACCTTTCAGGTCTAGAACACTTCGAACATACCCAAACCTAGATTTTTATGTTTGATTTCTTTATTATAAGAAAATACTTGTAACACACATACCGATACGTGAGGGACATGTCATATTTATGTTTGATCAAAGTGAAACTGTCAATGAAATCATGAATAAATTAACATATGCATGGCGCATGTTCTTTGACATGTATGATCATTAAATTCAATATGACATAAAGACAGAAAATAATAATTATTCAAATGGATTATTTAAAAAAAAATCTTACTTTCGATTTTGGCTTTATTTTTGTCAATACTCAAATGGTATTATAATCTTACTGTCCCAATTCTTTTGTTCTTTTAATTTTTTGTCTTTGCTTGCTTTATGGGTGTTTTTACACGAAGACCTTTCTGACAGTGTTATGCCTTTGGCTATTTAATGTCTTAATGGGAGATTCTCCCATAATTCTCTTGTATTTTTTTTTTGTATACCATTTTTGGTAACAGAAACTTTAGCTAACGTTAAAGTTGTGTAGTTAAGCTCTACACTATAGCATGCAAACATGGCACCAATTTAATTTGATTTTCCATGCGTTTAAACAATGCATAGTTAAAAAAATACTGGTTGTATCTAAGTATGTACCTATATTTAAATTTTAAGAATCAAGGACGGAGAAAATTGCAGACTTGTGGCATAGATGGTGATGGTAAAGTTATTAAGTGTGCGAACGCTTCTGGCGAAGTTGTAGAATGGTAGGTATTATAAGAATGAGAATTTAACATAGTCAGGTGGAACAAGAAAATTTTGGTTATTCATAATGTGGTTTTTTACATTAATGAACTCAGAAATATTTTTGAATTTTATCAAAATTGTTTCTACTTTCAAGTAAAATCTTGTCAAATAATTAGATAATTATACTCAATAAGAAAAAAATTGTTCTGTTGTATTACTCTGATTTAAAAATAAATTTCATGAATCATTATTATTTTTCTTGCATTTCGTTGGGCGCCACTTTAAGTTTCCGAATAACAACAACCTATTTTTATATTTTGTAGTGTTTTCTTCATCAAAACCCACAATGGATTTACCCTTTTCTACTTTAACTAAGTTTATACGTTTGTGTCAAATTTGAATCTTTTATAAAAATTCAAAGTTTAATTTAAAAAAGAATCTGGTGGATTCGTTTAAAATAGGGAAAATGGACCACTGCGTATTACCTTTTTTCTTGACAAACAATACGTAACTTATGGCCTTGTCGCATCTTAAGGGGTTTTAAATTAGCGCAGGTAGACCACTGTGTCATATTAGCATACTATACCAACTCAGTTAAAGAAAAAAAAATCCAAAGAGAACTGTTAATAGCTTTATTCGAAACTTCAGCTGGTCTGACGATGATATAGTAGCAGTCACAACTGTCAATGGAATGAAAACTTTTATCCCTAACAGAAAAAAAGGAGTAAGTTCTATAAAGAGAATATTATTTGTACGACTACAGTTGTAAAGTAGTTATCAGGTTAAGAGAGTTAAAATTCCAATGCTACAAGACAAACCCCAATGAGGAAAACCAAAAAAAGTACAGGCCAGTAATACATGAAATGCTCCTACTTGAAGGACAAAGTGCTTGGATAGCCTAAATCTGCGGCAAAAAAATACTACAATGCTGTAAGGGTATTAACAACTTTTGATCTTTTATAAGAAATATTAAAAACACTTCTAAGCCATCGGTTCCAATACTCGTTCACAATAAGGCCAGGCGCGCACATTCAATTTTTAGTTTCGCAACTGTTTAGTTGCTAAAATGAAACATATGGGCTTATATGGGACACCGCGCACTTAGAGCAACTCGATTCGAGCAACTAAAAAGTTTGTATTTTGACACAAACTAAACGATTGCCTAAAATTAATTCGCAACAGTTGAGCTGTTTTCTATAAGCGCAAGAGAGAAAAGAGTGTGAGAGTGAGTAAGGAGTTGCCAGTACGCGGTACGGTACTCTATCAACTGGTGATTAAACTATTGTGCGCTGCTAGCCTAACACTCATAACCTTTAATAACCTTTTGTCACAGCTCGCAAGAAAAAGCAAATATGCTTGCCAGATAGTATTATGACTCCTCCTATACTTGAAAGTGTAAGTGGTTCTATGAGACAAATCTTCTTTCACACTCGTATAGTCGCAAAAGTCCTTAAAGGCCTTGACATGCACAAATCCGCTGGTCCAAATTATATATTCATTTTAGTTCTGAAAAGGTATTTTTATACGCTGGAAAAACCATTGTGTACGTTTTGGAAAACGGCATTTGTCCAGCCGGTACCTAAAAAAGGCAAATAGTTTTCCTCCTCCAGTTACCGACCAATTGCACTAACGTCTTTTCTTCCCAAGGTCATGGAAACGATTATCAACAAACAGCTCAAGAAATATCTTGAAAATCGAAAGCTCTTTAATGACCGGTAGTACGGCTATCATAGCAATAGACCCACTGGTGTCCCACCGAAAAGTGGAACCCATCTTTACATTATTTCAGTAAATTATAAGTTATTGCACTTTATATTTCTAAAGCATTTGATACAGAAAATTAATAAATTTGGTATCGATGGTTCTTCCTTTCGTTGGATTGGAAATTACTTTTCTGACCGTTCAATTTGAGCTGTTTTGGACGGTTTTAAATCTGATAAGCAAATAATAAATGGTGTGCCGCAAGGCTCTGTTTTGTCAGCGACACTCTTCCTTATGTTTATAAATGGTCTTTTACCTGTAACTTTTAATCTACTTCATTGCTTCGCTGATGACAGCAGCTTCAGATTAGCATTCCTCTTTCCAGACTCACAACCCTGCTCTTCGACTGTGCAACTGAAACGCCAGCGTATGCTAAGCTAATTAGAAATCTCGGCAGCATTATTCAATGGGAAACTAAGAACCCTGTGGAATTTAATGCTTCAAACACACAAAGCTATTTTCTGTCGACCAAATGAAATATTACACTCATGCCATTATTCTTATATGGCACTTGCATCAAAGAAACTGAAATACTTTTCATAGTCGGTATGTGTGTTAATGATCATCCCTTGTGGAATGGTCATATATTCGACGTAGCCAAAAACGCAGCGAAATACTTCGGTTTTCTTAAAATATGCAAGACATTTTTTCTTCTTCTGACCTGGCATATAAGGCATATGTATATCCGCCCAAAACTTGAGTATAACTCTCATTTTCGAATTGGTGCCCCCAACACTCATTTGAACCTGTTGGATAGAATCCAGAACAGAACCATAAAACTTATAGGAGACAGATCAATTACGGAAACTTTTATCTCCCTTAATTACCGTCTAAACTTTTCCTGGTCTTTCATTGTTTTATCGCATTTTAAATAATGCTCAAATGAAATAACCAGTCGCATTCCTCTCCTCAAACTCTTCTAGCAATAAAAGCACATCAATTTACCCTTGAGCTTTACTTCAGACGAACTGTCAAAGAGGTTCTTTCTTAAGTCGCAATACTGGAATTTGGAATACACTGCCCTTCTCTATTTCTCCGCCTTAATTGTGATGTACAAGCTTTCAAAACTAATGGACATCGGTATCTCCTATTAAATTCTCTCCACTATTCTTAAACAAAAAAAAAGTTCAACATCGGAAGGACCAGATTTGTTTGAAATTCAATTTATGCGAATTTTCAAAAACTTTTAAATTATGACCATAATGGCTCTACGCACAAGTAGAAGAATAAGAAAAATACTTACTTAAGAACTATGATTGGCAAGCATTTCGCGTTAAAGAAGAATTTAAGTTCATCTGTTTCGTCTCAGAAATATGAAGATTTTAATATAAATAGCTACTTATCTAATCTAATAAGATGTTTGTCAATAATCTCATTTGAGCGCGTTTTATAATTGTTCAACAAATGCTTATTTTTTTTTGTTTTGCGTTTGTCTAAAACATTTGTATTTTTTTAAATTAAGCTAAAAATTAAAATAAATGAAAACATTTCGAAGCGTTTGTTGCCAACTAAAGAAAAAATGTGGCTTTGTTTATTTTTGCTTTATAAAATCAATGAACCCAGACATTGAGTTGAGATACATACTACATACACATGCAGATAGTTTAAATGAAAATATTCACCCGCTCACTCAAAACTTTAAGATAAAATGAAAAATCATGTTGACATTGAGTACCAGATTGCAAGACAACTTTCATAACATATACACTACGTGTATCTGTAATAATATTTACATATGTATATAATTTACGTGCATAGTAACATACGAACATATGTACATACTCGTACATTATTTCAATTTTGTTAGGTTTTTCAAGGTCTTACTGAATTCAGATCAGTCTGAGCTCACAAGTGCACTGAATGTACCATGTTATGTATTTACTTAGTATCTTGATGTCGTAAATTTTGTTTCCAAACGGTTTATGTTTATGTTTATTTTTACTGTCAATTTTAATACTGCGATCGTTTTAATAAATTAAAAGAACAACAAAGCTTGGAAGAAGTTGAAAGTATTTTTATATTTTTGTTTTGAAATCAAATACATTTTTAAAGATAATAATAATTAATGAAAGAACCAAGAATTTCGATAAAATTTTACACATTAACCATGCAATGGTTAGGTTAAATCATTTCATCTAAGTTGCATTTATGTTAAGTAAAATTGATTAAAAATGATGAATTGGATTAGGTAGTTTCAAGAATAGAAAAAGTCTGTAGGTAAAATTGCCAATATTTTTTTGAAAATTCAAAATTTTACTGAGTCATCTAATCCTTATTATGGTTTTATTGACGTCAGCTTCTCTGTTTCTCAAAAATGAATCCGTATGTATGGCCAAAAATGTCTATGCTGAGAATATCAACATGTTCAACCTTGGACTTGGTAAAACAAATTAGCAGGGAAAAAATCTTTTGTTTGAAAAAGTGATTTAATCCAAAGATTCATATAATATTGAAGAGTTTAGCCCAAAATTTTTGAGCCACAACAAGAAAAAAATTAAGAAAAAATGAATAACTCTGCCAATCGTAGAGATAGTCTTTAATAGTTGTCTAAAAATTGTTCCATATTTCTGTGATATGGAGAGCAGTTTGAGTTGTATTTATACCCAAAGCGGGCTCTTTTCCCGTGTTAAACCAAAAGATCTCAGAGCTATTAGTCTATTATCATTCCTCCTCAAAATTTTTGAGCGACTGCGACTGTTTGATATCCATTTAAGAACCGGCATTGACAATAGCCTTCTGTCTACGGCTTTTTATAGCTCTTTATACACTGGAAAGAACCATCGAATAATCCCCCCATCATAAAGAGTTGGCTTTCTTGATATAGAGGGCGCTTGGAACCTGAAAGCGGATTTTTACAGAGTGACTGCCTATGCGGATGTCATTGCTATTGCCGTATCAGGATCAGGAAAGATCTATTACTATATGCTTTATAAATAAGCTTACAAACTGGGCCGATCGGTGTGGATTAGATGTTTAATTTCACAAAACAGATCTTATCCTCTTCTCTAGCAAATGTTAAATTCTCCATATAGACATTCCCCCCTTCCATTAAAGATATACCTACCACTAACATTCTCCGACGAGATAATTTCAGATAAGAGGTTAAGTTGGAAAGTTGGCTTTACATCCCTTTTAGACAAATCTGGGAGGACATGACATTCGTGGAAGATGATTCAACCCACTTTGCACTGATGGATCAAGGCAACTACAGGTATCCCCATCGCTACATATAAACTTATGCTAAAACAAGATGATATACAGAGAACAAACCTTAGGTGAAACAACATTACAACCTGCTTGGTGAGAATACAGATTTGGCCAATGATGGATCTGAATAGGTCTAAATGTTTAAAATCTTTACGTTAATCGCACATAGGCTCCGTAATAGGACACTGTTTCATAGACAAGTACGCAAAGTGGCTTCGAGTTTATTTTAATGATTTATGCAGAAGCTGCAGGGATGAAGAAGAGGAAGAATTGATTTCTTACCTTATCTGTATATGTCCCGCGTACACTCTATTTTGGTGATTTGTTTTTAAAATGACCTTAGTGATCTGGCAGATATAGATAATAGGCAATCTCGCTCGTTGCATAAGGAGCTCCAATTGGTTTAACGATTAGGGAGAAAGTCATCAAGATTCAATGTGGTATCACAGTGAACGAACTCATAGTCTAAGTGCGTCGGAACTACTGTTGCCTTCCGCGTCAACCTAATCCAACGAATAATCTGTTCCTCTGCCAACTGCCCATGATAATCGTATTACAATTATCATAGTATAGAGAATATTGTGCAGTTTCTTTGACAATTCTTAAAATCTTTTTACATTTAATTATAAAATAGTAGGAATTTACCTTTATATTTGCTTTTTTTTTAAAAAATTTTTAAAAATTTTGTACGATTTATTTATTTTGTTTGCAATGATTTATAATTTTTGTTATTACGTAAGCTAATATTTGCTCAAGAAATCTACAAGAGGAGTTCTTTAAGTCATTTAAAAAATTAATTTTATGGTTATGAAAATTTTTATCTGGTAACATTTATTTTTAGTCTTTTACATAAGAGCAAGTACTTGCGATCCAGTCTAAATTTTATAAGATATTTTTTTCTCAAAAACTCTCGACAGATTAAAAAAAGAAAGAACAATACATTTCATAAAGTAAAATTTACGGAACAATTACATTGATCAATTTTGTATGCTACCTAAAAAGTTAGAATGGTATTGTAAATTTAATTTTTTTTGATAACACAATTTTTGAATCTTGACAATTAATCGTTTTTTATTACTATCTACAAAATATAAAAAAAAAATTGTATGTCATCGAAAAATAAAATTTTCCACAATACAAATATCAAAGAATGGTTTTCGAAAATTGTATTTTTCTCGAAAATGCCACCTAGAATTTAGATGAAATTTTATTCTTTGGCTTAATTTTTCCGATCTATAATTCAATAAAAAAATGTTTTAAAAATATATATAGATATTATGTATATTATTTATATTTTTATATTATTATATATTATTATTTTTTTTTTTTTGTCAAAAACCAATGATTTTTAATTTTTGATCTTGCATAATTTCATATTTGCTAAAGAAAATACATGGCAAACTACAAGACTTTAAAAAATTATTTGTATCCTTCTAAATATTTATTTTTTAAATTACAAATCTCTTGAATATAAGAGCAGGGTCGTGCAATCCAGTCGTTCATTTATTAACGAATTCAGAAAAAAAAAATTCAAAGCTATAGTTTGCGATATTTTAAATAATTTAGGAAGCTACAAACAATTTGTTTGTGTATAACTGAATACTTGGTCTAAAGTTCTAAGATTATAGATACACCGGATTATGATATTAAAAGCTACTGTAATGTTTCTCTTTGTAATAGGGCTATGAACAATGGGGAGACATTGATGAAAACACTTAACAATAATGGCCCAAGAATTGATCTTTGAGGTACACCAGACGATAGCTCAAAAAAAATAGATTTCGTTTCTCCTACAATAACTGATGGTTTTCTGCAACTGAGGTATGAATACATTAGATCAACAGCAGAATGGGAAAACCGAAAGTAGTTCTTCAGTTTGTATATCAAGATCTTCTGACTAACTAAGTGTTTCGAGAAATATTAAGAGGTTATTGCCCTACAGAAAACTAGCTATTAGCTTGTGCAAAAGCTTTCAAGTACTTTGGATTTAAATGGGAGAATAGAAACTAGTGTAAACATATTATATTACGAGTACTTTGACACATTTCCAAAGGTACTGCTTAAAATAATAGAATTGAAAACATGCGTAAGAATTAAAAAGATGTACTGAAATCGGTAATAAAAGAATTAATATTTCTTCATGATTTCTCATTTGTTCAAGAAATCAGACGACATTCTTTCAGTTTAGCTCAAAATATTCAGGTAATCGTTTTATTTATTAAAAATTATTTTTCTTTGTCAAATCATGAAAAACAACTTTTGGGGTAAGTTTGGAAAATCCCGAAAAGCAAATATGTCTTTATTCTTCTTAAAGCCATTTTTAAGCATTTTACTTCAAACTTAGCTAATTTTTATGAAATTATTTCAAAATATGCAAAACCAGCAGAATTTAATTACTAGTTAAATCTTTTCTTTTTAATTAATAAAAAAAAAGTAGAAACGTGACAGAAAATGGTGTTAGGTAAACCTTACATTTCTCCCATTCTCACTTGTGTACCCTTTTCCATATTACAAATTTCACATTCAACTCATCCATAAAAATTCAGAAGTATCTCATTAAGATTTAAGATAATTGCCTAATTAACTTTTATATCACTTTCTCAAAACACAGAACGAAAACACCTTCTCTTTCAACAAGCGAAGAAAAGATTCACCCAATAAAATACCCAAAACGAATGGAATCAGTGAATTCCATTGTGGAGTCAAAATAAAACAAAAACAAAATCAAAACAAAAAATAATGCCCATTCATAAAAATTTACTAACCTTATTATTACTGCAATAGTAAATATCCGACATTTCGCTGCGTGTTAAACAATTTTGAATCCAAAAAGAAAATTGTTTGTTTGTAAAGGAAAAAAAATGTCTTCGTTGACAAAAAAAAATATCTAAAATATCTTTACGACTACGCGTTCCACTTAAAATAAGTACAAAACTTCTTGACGTAAATTAACTTTTTTATTAGGGGGATTAAGCTTAAATTTCACTTAACGAGTATTAACACTCTTGTGTAATGATTTCCACTTCTTTTGGTAATTAAATTTGTTTAACTCATGGGGAAAAGCACTACTTTTGAAAATCACGTTTAAAAACATGCGCAAAAAATATATAATTGACTCGTCATTCTGTGTTGAGCCTGAGTTACGGAAATTACATGCGATTAAGTTACCAAAAATAAACTTTACTATTGTTGACATACAATCATCACTGTCACGCTAGCTTACACGAACGTATCTTTAAGTTAAAATGATTTTCTCTGCGCAATTAATCCGTTTCCAACAGTGTCACAAGGAACCGGACTTCTTTGACACTCAATAAACCCAAGACTCACACGTAACAAACGCAATGCAACTTTCGATTTGAGTCAAGTTCTGCTTTCTTCGCATTTCACTAAACAAACGATAAAATATGGTATCTGAATCTGCGTCTACCACCAAACGAAGTTCCAATTGAACTGTCTTACCAAAGATACTTAAACACTTCTCCAAGTCTAGCTTGGCTAAAAACTAAAAACAAGAGAGACTGACTTGCTTGCCATCTGTGAGTTTCGCCAGATCAGACCTCTTCTTGGGCTTCAGAACATGTCTTTCTTTTGGCTGGGGAAATGTCTCGACATCGAACATGTTGGCTTAGATACTTTTGAGAATATAAACACAACTTCAGCCTAACGAAGTGGAGAATTGAGATTAGAAGAAATTTAAACTTTTTTCCGATTCTTCTAGGTTCGTTGCGTGTAAGTTTTCCTTCTAATCGGATTGCTGGATACATCAAAAGTTATAGGTAGCATCTTTATAATCATGTTACTTACACGTCAAAGAGTAAGCTGGTAATGGACTTTATTTAGAGGGGGAGTGTTTAGTTCATTGGGCTTAACTATCAGCAGATGACTCTTCTTTATGTACTTATTCACTTTTTGTGATTCTTAAAATGGAATAAAGTGATGGGATTCAATGGAAGAAGTAATTCCATTACTGGTCAATGGTTTTTTTGCTACTTTTTCTTTCTTGTGTCTGTTTTTCTGTTATGGTTTTGGTTTTTTTATTTTTAAACAGACAAATCAGGTGCGGTCGTGATATTTTGGTTAGAAGGAAGGAGGGCAATTTTGATATGTTACCTTTTTTCATATCTTCGGATTTTTTGAAATAAAACTTCTTTTACGGCGTTGGGGGTAAGATATTTTCTGTACAGTTGTCAGTGACATGTCAAAACGACACGTTCTCAGTTAAAGACAGCGACATGTTTTTAGAATCATTTTTCGAATGGTATTCGAGGTCATTTAAAACACTTTAAAAACATCTTTTTCGCAAAAAAAAAAGAATGTTCTTTTAACAAAAAAAAAACACCATAACCAACAAAACAATTAAAATAAAATGCACGACTGGGTCGCACGAATTAGTTCTTATGTAATAGACTAGAAATTTAAAAAACGAACGTTTTTAGGGAAAACTGTTCATAAGGATAAAATTAAATTTTTAAATTCTTTTAGTAGTAAGAGACAAAAACAGAATGCTTTGCAAATATGTATGCAAGAACAAAAATTAATAGTCGTTTTAGTGGTTTTTTAAAAAAATAAGCTTTTATATAAAAAATTTTTAAAAGATTTTTAAGAAAAAAATTTGGTACGCCAACTTCAAGTTTTTATTATTGTACGAATGAAAATTAAATTTCTTTAAAAATATTGAGCCATTTAAAAAAAAAAAAATATTTTTTGAATTTTTGAAATGCAAAGGGGTTTTTAAACTTTTTAGAAGCATCTCTATAAAAATGTAAAAATGTTCATTAAAATCTGTTATGTCGAGAATGAGTAATTCAAAATTTGAGAAAATGGTTCTATGGTAGGTAGGTACAAGCTGTAATATCATACTCGTAATTTCAATTTTTTTTTTATTAAATTAAATATCGTAAAAAATTATTGAAAGAAAAAAAGGACCTTGTTCGGAATTTTTAGTCTTCGCTTCCATCTTAATGTCAACTTTGATCAAAATCTCGAGTTAAATTTTCTTTACGAATGCATAACTTGCCTTATAGTACCTATAAGTCGCAAGTAGAAATAATTTCACTAAAAAAACACACAATAGATTATTTTTTTTTGTTGAGCTATGAACCAACAATTTCACAATTAAAAACCACTTTCCTTTAAAAAACACAAACAAGTATAATATGGTTTTTATTATTTTATTTATTAAAACATTAAACAATTAATCCTACACAACACTGATTACTTATATTCTATATATCATAAAACCTAAGGACTAAAACTTACAAAATAATTCATGCTAAATTTATAAAAACACTTGTAAATAAAATGTCTGCTTTCTGTTGCCAAATATAAACCAGCATTGCCATACCATTAGAAGAATGCTTCGGTTCGAACACAATTAATGAAACCTCGTCATTGTTGTACAATCATTTTCAAATTATGAAAGCAGACTAGGATGTACACAATAAAGCATTTCTCATCGTCACGTTAAGTAAAATTAATAAATAAATAAAAACCGCACATTCATATTTTAGTTTCACATCTGTTTGGTTTACCAAATGTTTCGTTTTGCCAACCAAATAGTTGCGAACCTAAAAATTGAATATGCGTACCAAGCCTTAGGAATTGCGGCACGATTTTATAACAACAAAAAGGTGACAGTGAATCATATCTCACTCTCGTCTCGTGTTCTTATCGCATTATGAATCGGGAATAGTTATAAAAAATTTTGTCTGTCGTTTTCAATTGGATTTTAATGTTGAAATCTGACAAAATTGCTTACGACGTTATATGACTCACGACGTTTTGAAGCTATTTCGAAATTATATGAGTGCCAATGAGAAAAAACGTACGATATAACTAAATCTCGTCGTGAAAAAATTCGTGGCATTGGGAATTGCTCGAAAATCTTAAAACTACAAAAAGTTGACAGGTTATAATAGTTTTGTTCACTGAATAAAAGTTCAGAGTAAAACACAACAGAACAGTGCAAAATTGAGCAGAACAGAAAATTTTCCATGAGAAATGTCAGACAAGTTAGAACAGTCAGTTATCTGTTCTACCTTTCTCTAACTAAAAAACAAGGACAAGAAATCTTGTTCTAGACTGTTCCAGATAGACTCATTGAACAGCAAATCAGAACAGTTTAGAACAGAAAATTTCTCATTGAACAGCAAAAAGGTGTACTTTTCTGTTCCAAACTGTTCGGAACAGCGTCACTGAACAGAACTAATGTCTCGTTCTCGTCTCGTGTTCTGGTCGCATTATCAATCGGGCATTCTTATAAAAACTTTTGTCAATTGCATTTTAATGTGAGCATCTGAGTAGGTTTGCGCTATTTTACACGAAATTTTTATATTTTAGACGTCAGTATTCTTTCACGATTTATGATGTGCACTCAGCTTAATAATCATGTGCGTTAAAAAGCGCCATCTGTGCATCATAAAAAGCGCCATACATTTTGGCATCTTTCAATTTGTAAAAATATGCTAAAATTACTTTTAAATGGAATTTTCTTGTATGTTTCCGAAAAGCACTGAATGCTAATGTCAAAAACCAACGAAAAGTAAATTTCCGTATCATCAAGAGGGGAACACATCC
Organism: Philhelius festivus; assembly: GCA_963931855.1. Taxonomy (NCBI): domain Eukaryota; kingdom Metazoa; phylum Arthropoda; class Insecta; order Diptera; family Syrphidae; genus Philhelius; species Philhelius festivus. Next base: position 91,214,282 of record OZ007556.1, read on the forward strand.
ATATTGTACTTCACATCTATGTATGTCGTAAAACACATTTTTTTCTAGAAACGATAAGTGAAGAATACAATTATTCTAATGGCTAAGCGAAAATCATCAACTTTATTTTGATTATATAAGCAATTTTTAAATTCATTATTATCTTAATCAACAATTAGCTGTTGTTTTTGCTTGTACAAAATATTTGTACCTTTATTATTTACGAGTAGAATCTTCCAGGGGCTTTGCTTGAAGGAAAAGAAATTTTACTTTTCGCGCGCGTATGCCGGTACACACACTCTTTTTTTTTTTAATATTATCATCATCATCATCGGCTCGACAACCGGGTTCCGGTCCTGGCCTCCTTCAACAAGTCTCTCCACCTATCCCGGTCTCTAGCCGACGCCATCCAGTTGCGCACCCCAAGGCTTCGGGCGTCCTGGTCTACGCCATCTCTCCAGCGCAAGCATGGTCTACCACGCTGTCGTCTACCATAGAATGTACCACAAAGAACTTTCCGAGCAGGTTCCTCTTCGCTCATGCGAGCTAGGTGCCCTGCCCACCGGAGTCTACCGAGCTTAATTTTTGTCACGATATCTGCTTCAAGGTAGATTGCGTACAGTTCATGATTGTACCGTCTCCGGAATCGTCCTTCCTCACATACGGGGCCAACAATTCTCCTTAAGACTTTTCTCTCGAACGCAGCTAAGAGGTCGGAGTGCCTTTTGCTAAGCACCCAAGTCTCGGATCCATATGTGAGTACTGGCAGGACCATGGTCCTATACAGCAGCAGTTTTGAAGTTATGGTGAGATTTCTGGATTTGAAGAGCTTTGACAGAATATAGTAGGCTCTGTTGGATTTGAGAAGCCGCCCGCGTATTTCTTCTTCTATATTATTATCGGCTGCTACTATTGACCCAAGGTATTTAAAGGATTGCACCACTTCAAATTCGTGCTCCGCAACCTTGATTGTTTGACCAACTGTTCCTCTCGCATTCGACGCCACCATGTACTTTGTTTTACCTTCACTAATGTGCAGCCCCAGATTTAGTGCCGCCTGCTCAATCTGGATGAAGGAATCGTGTACAGCTTGTTCGGTTCTTCCGATGATGTCAATGTCGTCTGCGTAAGCTAGTAACTGGCTGGACCTGTTGACAATGGTCCCTCTTGTTGCCGTGCCAGAGTCACGTTGCTTTCTCCAACGCCAGGTTGAAGAGGAGGCAGGCCAAACCGTCCCCTTGTCGGAGTCCATTAAAGATGTTGATTGGTCTGGATAGCAATCCGGCTATTTTTACTTGGCTTGTTACGTTGGTCATGGTCAACCTACATAGTCGTGTCAATTTATTTGGGATGCCGAATTCTCTCATGGCTTTGTAAAGTTCTACCCTGGCTATGCTATCATAGGCGGCCTTAAAGTCTATAAACAGATGGTATGTTGGGATGTTAAATTCTAGACATTTTTCCATCGCCTGCCTAAGGGTAAAGATCTGATCAGTTGTTGATTTGCCTGGAATGAAACCACACTGATATTGTCCGATGACGGTTTTAGCGAATGGGGTTATCCGGTCTTGTAGGATAGAGGAGAATATCTTATAGGCGGTACTCAACAACGTGATACCTCTATAATTGCTGCACGTTGTGACATCTCCCTTCTTATGTATGGGGTATATTATGCCTTTTCGCCAGTCTTCTGGCATTTCTTCCTGCTCCCATACGTGCACTATAATATCATGAATTGCTTGACGTAAGGCTGGCCCGCCGTGATGAAATAATTCGGCTGGTATGCCATCGGCTCCCGGGGATTTGTTCTGATTAAGCCGGCCTATAGCCTTCTCAACCTCTTCTATGCTTGGTGTTTCGGACGGATTGGTAGAACTTCCGCGCCTGGTGCGGACCTCGCTCTCGGCTGTTTTCTATTTCACAGATTAGGTTCTTCTCCCAGGCTGATTTCTTTTGTCTGTGAAGCCGTTTTTCTGTTCTTCTGAGCTCTTTATATTCCTCTTCGCATGCCCGCGTTCTATGAGATTGTTGCATTGCTCGGTACGCAGCATTCTTACGTTCAGTCGCTAGCTTGCATTCATCATCAAACCAGTCGTTCCGATTTTTACGACTGCTGCCTAAGATGGAGTTGGCAGTACTAATGACAGTATTTTTAAGACGTGTCCACTTTTCATTTACGCCCAGCATACTGGCTCCAGGACTTACTCTCCCTAAGTCAGGTGTTTCTAGGGCGAGTCCTAACGCATTACCAAAGGTGTTATTGGTGTTTTCATTGCGCAGGGCAGCCGTGTTGATTCGAACCTGATCGGCGGATGCAATGCGTCTTCGCAAGGCAATCCGCCCTCGGAAAACCATACCAACAAGATCACAAGTAGCACAAAATGGTATAATTTCGGTATCACATTTCTTAATTCATACTTTATTCCTTCTTTATTAGGTATGTAAATTTATGCCTACTTAATTCCATCTTAATATGATCTTTATTAGGTATTGTTTTAAAGAACTTAACATGGTATGTTTACTTCTACTTAAAGCATTCTTAAATACTTCTTAAATGGGCATTTCTTAAATCGGTTTTTTTTTGTTACTTAATTCCTTCTTTAATCCTTCTAAAAACATTCCTTTTTTATTTTGGTATTAAATCGGTATTTTTCAGATTCTTTAATACGTATTTAAGTCTTCTGAAACAGTATGATTTATAACGCCGTTTTCGTACTTTTAGTTTTAGATGGAAAGCAAAATGTGTAAACCGAATTTATTAAATCTTTAAAAAAAGAGATTGTTTCATTATTGAAGATAAACAACAATTAAAACAGCATTTGTGAAGTTAACAATCAAAACGGTGCTAAAGGCACTTTTTTCAAAATATGGAGTGTTGTATACCAAAATTTGCGTATCAAAGAGAGCTATAGAATGGTGGAAAAATTGTATTTTAAAACGATCTAGTTTAGAAGTTATTACTATTTTAATGTTGAGTTAAGGATAAAAACGAGGCTATTTGTTATTTTTTAACAAGCTATTTTTCATACAATGCTTGTAATTTTCAAAACAGCTCTATTTTTCTCTAAATGAAATCAAATAGATAGGATTGTTTTTCAAAAGGAGCTAAATAATTTTGGGCGCTAAAATTGTTGATGCTTATAAAAGGATGTTTAGTTTACCTATCGTATTCTTTGTTATCATTGTTAAATAAGTTTTGATGAATTCCAATAAAAAGAACTTTTCCTTACTTAAATGTTCTCTTATTTTTTAATTTTACAGGCATTTGAGAATCAAAATTTAAGAAACTTATTTTCAAAACGCGCTAAATATATTTTTAACAAACAAAACTGCCTAAAAAAAAAAACATTTCACTAAAGGACGAACATAAAAGGTCCCTTTAGTATTTTTTTTTGTCAATCTAATAAAAAAGACTTCTGCAAATTTTACAAAATTTACTGCATTGAATTAACTTAAATACTCGTATTTTAGGAATTATAGTTTTCCGCGCTTTTGCGCGGTTTCATGTTCATTTTTTTAGCCTCTGTTTGATTGTTAACTTCACATTTATTTAAAATGTGACTTTTTTGATGACATCCGTTTATGTAACTGACAAAATGTCCATACTTAATTCATACTTTATTCCTTCTTTATTGGGTAGGTGTGCTAATTTTTGGCTACTTAATTCCGTCTTAATTTCGTCTTTTTTAGGTATTGCTTTACAGAATTTAACATGGTGTGTTTACTTCTACTTAAAGCATTCTTAAATACTTCTTAAATTGGCATTTCTTAAATCGGTTGTGTTTGTTACTTAATTCCTTCTTTAATCCTTCTAAAAACTTTCCTTTTTTATTTTGGTATTAAATCCGTATTTTTCAAATTCTTTAATACGTATTTAAGTCTTCTTAAAGAGTATAATATTAGAAACACGAGAGAGTTATTTGAGTAGCACTTTGAGACAAGATATTTTAAGTGTCACAGTGGCACAATAGGTAGAGCACAAGCACGGCAAGCGAGAGGACTCGGGTTCGAATCTCAGTGGAAGCACAAAGGTAAATTAAAAAAACTAACTTTTAAAATTCTTTCATTCCAGCAAAAATTCACATAAAGACTAGAATATAATCAACAATAATAAAAAACAAACAGATAATAAAAAAAATTTATTTTTATTGTTTCTAATAATTTTTTTAAGAATTGCCGTAGCTCTTTAAGAAGGAGTTAAGAAGTATTTAAAAAGATGTAAGGAACTATTTAATAAGGAGTAATGAAGTATTTAAGAAGAATGATATCCCGATTTAAGACCATTTTAAGACTCAATATCTTCTTATTTCCTTCTATCGGACCGCCCACTTGCGCCTTTTCTCTACTTAATAGGAACTTAAATCCGTCTTATAGAAGATGTCAGATACCGATTTAGAATTCTTAAAGACTTCGTTAAGTAATTCTGTGCTACTTGTGATTGTGATCCGAGTCGATATTGGCACCTCGGTACGTTCGTACCGTCATCAAGTTCGAGTAGTGGCGACGGTCTATCAACACGTGGTCTATTTGGTTACGAGTGACTTCATCAGGTGATACCCAGGTGGCTTTGTAGATATCTTTACGCGGGAACCTGGTACTCGCAACGACCATGTTTTTCGATGCTGCCAATTCTAAGACTTGAAGTCCATTGTCATTAGTGTTCTCATGCAAACTATGGACCTATTTTTGCGTTCAAATCCCCAAGGATGATTTTAACATCATACCTTGGACAGGCATTGAGGGCCCTCTCGACTTGTTCGTAGTAAGTCTCCATTTCTTCGTCTGAGGACTCCTCCGTAGGTCCGTGAACGTTAATGAGGCTGATGTTCGTAAATTTGCCTCGCACGCGAAGGGTGCATAGCCTTTCGCTTATAGCGTTAAAGCCGATGATGGTAGACTTCATTTTTTCGCTGACTAGGAAGCCTACCCCGAGCACATGGTGTTTTGTATGACAGCTATAGTATATGTCATATTCTTTCTTCTCTAAAACACCATTCCCTGTCCATCTGATTTCTTGAAGAGCTGTTATGTCAGCTTTATATTTTGACAGGGCATCGGCTAGCTGCTGAGCAGCTCGAGCTCTATAGAGCGATCGTACGTTCCATAAGAAAATTCGTAAATCGTTTTTCAGTTTTCGTTGCGTTGGTTGTCGTCGTGTGATCAGTCCGTTTCCGAGGCTTGTTGTCGGTCTCGTAATTCATAAGTTTTACGGGACAGGGAATTAACCTGTCGCCAACCTGAGGAACCAGCCTGATCATATTAGCCAAACCTTTTTAAAGGCTTGTTTCTAGCGGCAGCCACGGAGAGGCTATGATCAGACTTCCACCAGTCCCGAATAGTTACGGCACGTGCATGTTTTCGTATGCTACATGTTATTCCCCCTATTCGTCTGATGGCTGACCGCCATAGTTCTGCACAAATTTACCTACCACAAACTAAAATAAAGCGCTAATGATTAAGAATTTTAATTTTGGTTGGATATGGTTCACATTGGATTTTTGTGAAAGAATCAATGTAAAATACATTTAACAAAAATTGCGTATTGACAAGGTGAAACCACAAAAAAGAACAAATTTGTGAAAAATGGGTTTCTTTTACTAAAACTTCTAGAATGCCTTAAAAATAACCAATTGTTCTACTTCAATTAAATAGGATTTTACCCAAGAAGTTAAGTTTTTTGACTTAAATCATGAAAGGCAATTCAAATAATGCTCGCGAAATCGAGATCTATTTTTAAAAACGTCATGGAACTTGGATACAAAAGATTTTACACCTCTTTGTATAAATATTAATACAAACAGTATTTCTCTAATGATCCTCCTGAAACTAATCGGAGAAGACAACAAAAACCATTCGAAGCCGCTTCTCACAAGACCAAGAAAACGAAAATTAGAGGATATTTTAATCTCAAAACACAGCGAAGAACTTAAATTTGCAGCAAAACTATCTGGTCGGTTTTCTGGTGAGGTGATGGATCAAGATCTCAAAACTTGAAATTCCAGAAAAAATATCATTTATTTTTTTATCGCAAAAGGACTAGATAAAATTTACACGAAAATCGAGGAAAACTTTGACCTTTCCACCGATCATTCACCAGTCATATTGACAGTAAGTGGAAAGCTAGTCAAAAAGGAAAGAGCTCCATTTTTATGTAACAACAAAACTAACTGGGATAAATTCAGAGAACAGTGCGAAACCAATATTGCGCTTAATATATCTTTGAAAACGCCTTTAGAGCTAGAAGATGAAATCGATATATTTATTAAAGTCATACAAAACGCTGCATGGAAAAACACTCCACACAACTTTAGAGATCCAATTAGAAACACAGCTACAATTCCACCGGAAATAAAAGATCTGCTTCGCGAAAAAAGAACTGTTCGGAAAAGATGGCATCAATCACGAGCACCTTAGGACAAAACCATCTTTAACCGCCTCTCGAATGAGCTCAAATATGCTATCCGCGAATCAAAAAATCGGAAGATTTCTACCTATCTTGAAGGTCTGACCGCAGATAAAAATACGAATTATTCATTGTGGAAAGCAGCAAATACATTCAGCACCAATCAGACAAAATAATGGTGAATGGGCTAAGTCCGATAGAGAAAAAGCTGATTTATTTGCTCAACATCTAGAGGAAACCTTTAAACCTTTTGACGGCCAGGCGTTGATAAATGAACATGGTGATATCCAATGGCCATCTGAAAACTTTCTTATTCGGAATATCACGTTATCAGAACTTCATCAAGCTATTAAAAATCTTAAAAATAATAAAGCTCCTGGGTACGACCTAATAAATGCTCGCGTGCTTAAAGAGCTACCCAGAAAAGCAGCAATTAAAATTCAGCACCTTATGAATGCGGCATTAAGGCTTTCATACGTTCCACGCCAATGGAAAGTCGCAGAAGTTTTAATGGTTTCAAAACCGGGAAGGTCTCCGAACGAAAAGAAATCTTATAGACCGATTTCCCTCTTGCCACTGATCTCGAAGGTATTTGAGAACATCTTATTAAAGCGACTGCTTCCTACTATCGAAGAAAACCGGCTTATTCCTGACCATCAATTTGGTTTCCGAAAAAGCCACTCAACAATTGATCAGGTGTACAGGATAACCAATGAAATTGAGAAATCACTAAAGAGAAAAAATGTATGTTCAAGCGCATTTCTAGACGTCTCTCAAGCCTTCGACAAGGTCTGGCACGATGGCCTTAAGTTTAAACTAAGACAGGACATTCCGGATCAAATATATTACATCCTTGAGTCGTACCTCGAAGATAGGCTATTTCGAGTTAAGCAAGGGATGGAATATTCGGATTTTAAGGAAATCAATTCTGGTGTTCCCCAGGGAAGTGTTCTCGGTCCGATTCTATTCGTACTATACACTAGCGATATTCCTCAAGAAGAAGATACCATAATAGGTACGTTTGCAGACAATACGGCTATACTTGCAACCTCCGATTCAGTTGAATGTGCAACCGAGAAGCTCCAACGAGCTCTAGATAAAATTTCGGTATGTACTAAGAAATGGCGAATTGTTCTTAATGAGTCCAAATCAACACATGTTAATTTTACTTACAAAAAAATTACCAATCTGCCCACCTACATTAATTCGGTGCAAATACCATAGGCTAATGAAGCAAAGTACCTAGGAATGACACTAGACGCTAAGCTTAAATGGAAAACTCACGTTAAAAAGAAACGAGATCAACTTGAAAATAAATTACGTGAAATGAATTGGCTTATTGGAAGATATTCCAAACTCAGCATCTACAATAAATTGCTTATCTATAAGCAAGTGATAAAACCAGTATGGACGTACGGTATACAGCTTTGGGGTTGTGCTAAACCAAGCAAATTTCTCAGAGAAATCTTTAATGCTCCGTGGTACATTAGAAACAGTGATTTACACAGAGACTACGATTGCCAACTGTTGAAGATGAAATAGCAGTTTTCGCTGGAAAGCTAATGCCGAATAATTATTGATTGTGTAATTTATTACCTGTTAATAAAGTTATAATAATAATAATAATAACACTTAAATAACCATAGCAATAGAATTATTCGACAAACAATTGATGAGACAAACCTTGTGCGCCGACTTCAAAGAACGAGACCGTTCGACCTAGCGCCATAAGGATTATCCGTTTCCAAATGTGGTATCCGCAGGTCCTCTCAGTGGGGAGCTTCCTACCAAACGTGATTATAATATAATGAAATTAAAACTACTTGATAAGGTAACTTAGTTGTAGTCGCAAGAACAAAAGGGAGGTGTTTTTTAGTGAGTAAAAATCTCACACTACTATGAGTACCGGGCTCATAGTGACTATGAAGATTCTTCACCTACCCACGAAAAAAAGAAAAAAAAAATTTATAACGACCAGTAGTAAATGTGTCCCTATATAACAACTAAAAATGTTAAATATTTGATTTACTGAGAGTGAACAATCAATTTTAATACCTCGACAAACGTCTATAAACAAACCTGGCATAAACACCTCCCACAAATTTTGAGTTCAGGGCTTTTCCACGCAGCTATCCTTAGTTCATATGATTCGGTTGGTTATATACTCGAATACACCTTCTAAAGGTTGACCTCCTATTTTCTTTGTAGTAGAATTTATAATAAAGAGGACAGACGGCAGGATCGATTGCTTTTCTCAGAAGTACATCTCTGTTCTGTTTCGGTCTCTGAAGATTCAGATCCGGAAGGTAGTTGGATTATTCTTTCTATAAGTTAGTGTCATTCCCATACGTTCTTTTAAATAGTATACATAATAGGTTTTTATTATTCTACTTGAGAAAATACATAATATTTAAAATATTTAATCTAATTCCAGCTTTCTAAAACTACCCTCTATACCAAAGTCATTCAGTAGACTAATACTTTTTTCTTTTCGAAGTTTTTCATTAGTTCCAAGGAGTGCATCATTTTCGAAATATTCAACATGATCAAGAAGAATTTTTTCCCACTCTTGTAGAAATTCTTCTTTGGATCCATTTGCCCCACCATATTCAACAGACATACATTCTTGAGGTATATATTTATATAAATCACTTTCTTTCTCGTGTACAAAAATCTAAGAAAAATATTAATTATATATTAATAAAGACAAATTCAGCAACAAAAATCATTTTCTCAAACTCACTTCAAATGCACTTTTTGATGTTGAGACAAAACTTCTTGCTAATTGTACAATACCTTGAAGCTCCTTTTTCATGTTAATTATGTGAATGTGTTTGATTCGAAGCGGTATGCATTGCTCTTGGTAAATGTACGTTTTTCTCAAAACTGCTGGGTCCAAATACAAAGCTTGTTGAAGTGAACAATTTTTTAAATCGAAAATTAATTCTACACCACTAATACTAGCCAAATCGTCCTTGAAAGCTAATATTTCAAATAACATAAATCGGACCTTCATAACATCTTTTAAACTGTGTTTCTTTGGATCGAATTTGGAGAAATGTGAGATAATCAGTCTTGGACCATTATTTGGTAATGGATTCGGTGGAATGGTGATTAATCTGAAACAAAAGTTCAGACAACCCAAGCAAAATAGAAGTAATGAGAGTATAACTCACCCGCATTTCAGAATTTCCAAAGCAGTTATATCGACTGATCGATTTTTGAAAAGATCAGGGTAGGTAGACTTGCAAGTTAGGAAAAAATCGACTCTCTTTTTACTTTCCTCTAAGCTAAAATTACAACGTCGTAGAAATGTTACCAGAAATTGGTCATCATTTCTAGAAATCAAGTGATTTTGTTTAACTATCCAACAACGAAGAGCATTGATGTCACTTTGTAGACGATCATAGTTTTCGTCAAGGTCTTCTTGCGCCTTTTTAGCTAGATCAGGGCTTAGTTTTCTGATATTCATGTTTGTACTGATGACACACTCCAACTAGTACTGACTAGCAGTGCAAATATACATAGCTATCAAGAAAGATCAATAGATTAATTAACTAATTCATACTAAATTCATACACTAGGTGCCTCCTACGTAGCAATGTTAGGTAAACAAAAAAAAACACTGCATACAAACAAACGTTATCTATAAACTTTAAAACTTAAATAGTATATAAAATACGAATAAACTATTTATGTACAAAAACAAAATTGTAATCGATAAATATATCTATCCGAACACACTGAATTATCTTCTATATCTCACGAAGCTTATTTACATTTAATAGAAACCCATTCATAATTAAAAAAGATCAAAGCTTAAAATCGCATGCAATTGACAAACTTTCAGTGATAATTGGGAAAAAGCTCACGAAGTATCTACTTGTAAGGTTTTCAACAAAGATTCTCAAACTGTTTTGTATCAATCAACTTAATGGCTGAACACAATAGAGACGGAGCTGCAGTTGGAATAGATAAGTATATGTATGTAAAAAGATTGTATATACAAAAATTCAATATTTCGAACGCAAGGCAGCTGCAAACGGAGACTGCAAGAGGTAGACATTTCTGACGTTTCAAAATCCAACTAGTCAAACCAATCGGTTCATGTTAACATAATGTTGAAGTGGGCTTAAAGCTCTATTCAATTTCTCATTATGCGCGGAACAGATTAAACCAGCAACAGCACCAGCATCGTCAACAGCAAAGAGCACGCTGACCAGCAAACATTTCTCAAACACATTGCCACCAGCAACGGCATTTCATCTGCTTGACATTTCATATCGAAAAAAAGTTTTTCATTGTGGTGCCACTGAATATTGCGGTGGAAAAGTTGACAGCACTGCACCGTCAACAGCAAATTTAGGACTTTGGACTAACGACGCTGTTGGCGTTGCTGCTGCTGTTCTTATGTGTGTTGAACAATTGAAATACATTGGGTCTAAATTAATGGCGGCCGCTGTTGCTGTTGACGGTGCTGTTGCTGGTTCAATCTGTTCCGCGTCTTATATTTAGTGACTTACTTTCAACTATTCCTTTTTGCGGGCCGAAGGCTAATATGAAAAGCACTTTTCATGAAAAGAGAGCCTATGATTTTTTTTGTTTTTAGATGGCAGCAATGAGAATCGATTCGAGAAGTTTTTTTTCCTGAAACCTTCATTAAATCCCAATCTTTTTTCTGAAAATTCAATATTTTGAAAACTGGTAAGCTTTTTATTGCAAATATTTCAAAGAAGAGTTCCTGACTATAAAATTTTGGAAATATTTTTATAAACAGCAAATAAATATTTATTTTTTTAAATGCATTTTAATCCTTTTTGTTTTTTTTTTATTCATAAATTGGTAATTTTCGTAAAATAATTATTGGAGGTGCATACCTGTACAAGTTTGTAAAAAAAACAAATTTAAAAAAAAGAAAGGCCTGAAACAGAAGTAGTATTACATAGAACGGGGATTGGTGCCAATGTAACGACATTGAGTTTTTGAAGCATGTTTACATAGTTCTCGATTCTCCTTTTGTAATAAATTTGTCACCCCTTCTCATATAGCTACAATTTTTAAGGCGCTTATACGTCTTAAACTCGAATATAACTCACATCTTTGGGCAGGAGCTGCTCAAAATTCTCTTCATTGACTGGATAGATGTTGAGCGACAAGTAAAAGAGTAAACGATGTTTATCAAGCAATAGTTTATTAGAGACTAACTTATTAATTGGTTTGGTATAAATGTGTTATGCAAAATATAATAATAAGGATGAGCGTTGATAAGGGATTTAAGAAAAAGTAATTCATTTGTTAGGCCAATTCACAATAAGTATTTAACACTTTCCCTCAACGCGAAAACTTTACTTTATAAACATTTTTTTTTTTTTGTATATACTATAATGTTTAACAAAAGAATTCAGTAAGTAAATTTTAATTCAATTAAGTATTTAGCAAATGAACTTTTCTATAATACAAGTCCTAAAAGTTTGCAAAATTTTTGATGCTTTAATTTTTGGAGATTTTTAGTCAAAACATCTGCCAACATTTCATCTGTTGGGACATAATCAATTTTTATATCGCCTCTACTGTAGACTTCTCTGATATGATGGTATTTGATGTCAATGTGCTTACTACGTGGGTGATGTACTGGGTTTTTAACCAGCTGTTGCGCACCCAAGTTATCTCCATGTATAGTTATGTATGATGTAGCAAACTCAGAACCACCAAGCTCGGCGACCAGTCGCTTTAAATACACCGCTTCCTTTGCTGCAGCCGAAAGAGCCATGTATTCCGCCTCTGTGCTGCTCAGTGCCACTGTTGATTGTTTCTTGGACTCCCAAGATATGGCTGCACCACCAAGCATAAATGCGAAACCAGTATATGACTTTCGATCCACAACATCACCACCCCAGTCAGCATCAACAAAACCTTCTAGTTGTTTACCTGTGGAAAAGTAACGCAATTTATATTTAACCGTAGAATTTAAGTACCTCAGCAAGTGTTTGACAGCGCTAAGATGCTCTTCATGAGGATCCACATTAAATCGTGCTAGCTTGTTGACTGAGTGTACGATATCTGGCCTTGTCGATATTGCGAGATAAGTTAACGAACCAATTATAGATTGATACTGCTCTCGATTAGCTCGTTTACAGCTCTCATCCTTACAGCCAAACTGTTGACCAGCTTCCAACGGTGTTTGATTTTGTCGGCAATCAACCATGCCTGTTTCTCGAAGTAGTTTCCATATAAGTTGGCTTTGACAGATCGAAATTGGGCCAGTTAATCCCTCGCGCGTTATCTCAAATCCAAGAAAATGATGTAGAACTCCATTGTCGACGACTTTAAATTCATTTTTAATTTGGTCTTTGATTTTCTTAATCGAACTTTCGCTTAAGCCGCCCAAAATCAGATCATCAACGTAAACAGCTATGATCTTCAAGTCACTTTCTCTATCGGCAAAATAGACACATGATTCGCTACTGCACTGTTGAAATCCAAGTTTCTTAAGAACCGCATCCAGCTTCTCGTTCCATGCTCTTCCCGATTGCTTTAATCCGTATAAGGCCTTACGCAACCTCAACACATTTCGTGGATTATTTTGATCGATAAAATACTCCGGCTGTTCCATAAACACATCCTCTTGAAGGTCTCCATTCAAGTATGCCGACGAAACATCCATCTGGTGCAGAATAAGCTTTTTCTCTACAGCTAAAGCTAAGATTAATCGGATCGTAGAATACCTTAAGACGGGAGAAAACGTTTCTGTGTAATCTATTCCGAATCTCTGGGAAAAACCTTTTGCAACCAACCTGGCCTTATACCTCTGCAACTTTCCACTTTCGTCCTTTTTAAGAGTGAATACCCATCTACAACCTATGGCTTTCTCTCCTTCAGGAAGCTCTACCGATTCCCATGTATTATTGGCTAGTAAACACTGGTATTCTTCATTTGCAGCTGTTTTCCACATTCGAGATTCGGGAAGTGTCAAAGCCTCTGCCATAGTTTGTGGAATTGTAGGGGCTTGTGCTGTGCACAAGTTATTCAAAACATTATATTGTTTTCTAGGTCTTCCTGGCCTTCCTGTTCTTAGTATTTTTGGGCGTCCCTTGCCAAACGTTGGAGTTCTCTCTGCCTCTTCCTCACTGCTGGTCTGCGATCTCTTACGCTTTGGATATCTATCAGGCTTTGAAAAAGATTTTCCCTGCTGTTGATCGTCATGCACCTGTTCACATACTTCACCTTGCTCGCTCGAATTTGTATATTTCGTATCATGGCCAACTTCCTGATCAAGCTTCTCCCTTACCTGTTCCTCTGCCTCCATATCCACTTTCTCCGGTTCAATTTCCTCCGATTCCAACAACTCAAATCTACTCACGTCGAAATCGTTACCTAAATTACCTTCAATGAATGAAACATCTCGTCTCTCAATTACTCTTCTTTTGGATTTGTCGAAAAACCTATATGCTTTAGAATTAGCCGAATATCCTACCATAATATACTCCTCTCCTTTAGGTTGAAATTTGGAAAGCGACTTCGATTTGTTTAGAGCTATGGCTGTGGAACCAAAAACCCTGAGATGCGAAACATCTGGTTTTTTATTGCTCCAAACTTCTTGTGGTGTAACATTAGTTAAGACCTTAGTAGGGCATCTATTCCTCAAGTACACTGCTGTGTTGACAGCTTCTGCCCATAAACTTTCACCTAGACCGGACTGCAAGATCATACATCTCGCCATCTCGACAATAGTCCTATTGGCCCTCTCTGCAACTCCATTTTGCTGTGGAGTATAGACTACAGAGTGTTGATGCGAAATTCCACATTCCTGAAGAAAATTTGCAAAAGTGTTGCTACAGTACTCGGAACCATTGTCGCTGCGTAAGGTTTTTATAAATTTTCCTGTTTCACGCTCCACTAATGCCTTGAATTTCTTAAAAACTTCAAAAACCTGATCTTTTGCCTTTAGGAAATAAACGAATATTTTACGCGACTTATCGTCAATGAATGTTACAAAGTATCTTGCACCTCCTAACGATTCTCTCCTCATTGGTCCACAAACATCAGTATGGACGAGTTCCAAAACATCCTGGGATCTCGTTGACGACTCGTGTGGAAATGACTTTGTGCAAATTTTTCCTAGCATGCAGATTTTACATTTAAAATCCTCAGGCATGACTCCTAACGATAATCCACTGACCATCTTGTTCGCATACACTTTGTTCAGGCTTTTTACATTCAGATGTCCAAATCTATGATGCCATTTTTCATAATTGCTTGTGCATGTATATAAAGTCTCATTTCGGTGACATTGAAAAACGAACAAGTCATTATTGAGACTAGCATTCAAAATTATATTACCTTTCTGTTTTATATAGGCAAACTTCTTTGAGAATTCAACTGAGCATCCACTTTCTAAAGCTTTGCTAACGGACACAAAATTTGCCTTTAAATTTGGAACAAACAAAACATTTTGCAGCCTGAGCTCACATAATTCCGTATTAAGAATAACCGTACCAATACCGGTTGCAGTAATGTAGTTATCACCAGCAAGCTTAATTTGCTCTCTACACGCACGCATAGTGGTAAATACCGATTGATTGCAGCTCATGTGTGAAGTCGCACCGCTATCGATGCACCAACAATGCGGACCAAGAACATTGTTGTGTGAGGCCGAAAGCATAGAAAAAGAAGCAACAGGTTTATTGCTATGGCGCTTCTTTGGTTCTGGACAACTAACGGAGAAATGTCCCCTCTTACCACAATTGTAACACTTTCCTATAGATTTCTTCCTTTGAGAAAATTTCGAATTATGTCGTACGGCATAAGCCTGTGCATCGAAAACCACGTCATCTTTTCCAACTGCTTCACCTTTTTCCAATCGCCGATCCCCCTCTTCTAAGAGCTTTACTTTTAGACTACTCATTTTTGGCAACTCATCGCGAGATTCTATTGCTACGACAAAGTTATCCAAAGACTTTGGAAGACTCGAGAGCAAAATAATTACGATTAATTCGTCGTTAATAGAGAAATCAATCTCTTTAAGCTTCTCGATAACACTTGAGAAGCGATTTAAATATTCGGCCATGCTTTCTTTCTCTCCGAAACTCATGTGCAACAATTGTTTGAACAAAGAAATTTTCCTGGCTGGGCCACGTGGTTGGTGAACTTCTTTTAAATTATCCCAAGCCGATTTCGATGAAACACAATTTTTAACGTGATTGACTTGGGAGGATTTAATATTTAAAATTATAGACGCAAGTGCTTTACCATCTTTTGTGTCGAATTCTAATATTTGCTGAGCATTCAGATTTTCCTGTTTGACTGTGGTTCCATCGACATACGACCACAAGCCAGAAATAATGAGCACACTCCTCATTTGAATTGCCCATCCATCATAATTTTGGTCATCTAATTTATCTATTTGATAAAGAGCAGACGAACTCATTTTAATTATCAATTTACCTCTATCTAAGAAAAAAAAAAACACCGTTTTGCTAATTTAACTTTACTGTAAGCGACAACTCTGGGCCCATAACCTGTTGAGCGACAAGTAAAAGAGTAAACGATGTTTATCAAGCAATAGTTTATTAGAGACTAACTTATTAATTGGTTTGGTATAAATGTGCTATGCAAAATATAATAATAAGGATGAGCGTTGATAAGGGATTTAAGAAAAAGTAATTCATTTGTTAGGCCAATTCACAATAAGTATTTAACAATAGAATTCAGAACAGAGTGTTAAAATTGATATCAAACAGAACTATCATGGAATCATTTCCATCTGTTGAAAAACTTTGAAATCTTTCATTCCTTTCCTTGTTTTCTTTCGCAAGCAGTGTTCCACTCGAATAATCCACTTGCATCCCTCCGCTCAATCAGCTCTCCCGTGACACCCGTTAAATACAGATATTCGTTTTTTAGTCGCACAACTCGATTTTAAAATAGTTTACCTGACACTCTTTACCCTTGCCATTTCAAGTTGAACATTTTCAAAACCCCTTATTTTCCCCCTCGTTTGTGCTGTGGTAAACAATAAATCTTTGACTACAGTTGAATTGTAAGAAAAAATGTAAGTATGTATATTTAAATTATATTATATTTTCCAAGTTGATTTATTTGTTTAATCGTTAGTCTCCAAGAACTTAAATTAAATTTTGTATTAACATCATATTTTAATATAGAATATCGGCTTGGTGTTTTTTCTATCTTATCTTAGATAATAAAATCGCATTTCGCTGCGAAAAAACGAATTAAATAAATGAAATTTTAGGTGAGAAAATATATAACAAAATTAAAAAAGAACGTATACGCCACAGTGTACCATTATTGCACAGAGTCACCTTCTTGATAATTGATGATTATTTTGAAGAATATTTTAAAATTCCACGAAATACATTTTTAGGTATTTTTTATACTCAATGTAAACCGTTCAATTAAAAAGACATATACAATTTTACATAGTTCAATTGTTTTTTTTTAGCTTTGTTTAAACCTTATTGTAAACTTCTTAGAATAAACATTTTCAAAATATTTCACCCATTGGTTTCACAGTAATTTCATGAATCTGAAATAAATTAGAGTTTCTTTTAAGATTTTCACATAGTTAATTAAAATTTTATATAAACCTGCACATTAGGTGGAGTCCTTAATGCATACAAAACAGCATCTGCAATATTTTCTGGATTGAGTCTAGCCATATCTTTTACAAAAAAATGTATCTCCTCTGGAAATATATTTGTGTTAACTGCACCAGGACAGATACCCTTAAAAAAATAATATTATTTAGAAGAAAAAAAAAACAATAAGATCAAATAAAGTTTAAATTCAAAAATTTTTGTAAACCGACATTGCTTTATAATAGAAATCTAAATTTTTTTGACCCGAAGATTTTTTTTAATCAATCATAGATTAACAGAGTTTTTAATTCATAAATTTCCAGACTAGACATTTTGAAATGCAGAATTTTTCAAACACACCCCAATTATGGCTAACTTCGTTAAACCAACACTTACTGTTATTTTCACTTTAGATTTGTGTAGTTGGAATTCCTGTCTATATGTCTCCGTCATGGCAGTTATGGCAAATTTCGTCGATGGATATATATTGAATGATGGCAGGACATCAATAAAATTTAAAACTTGTTGTCCAGCTATACTATTAATTATCAGAATGTGCCCCTCGTCTCCACGAACCTTAATCCGATTGAAAACTTCCCGAGTGCACCAAAGCACACCCATTATATTTGTGTCGATGACTTCACGTATTTTTTGAGTATTACCGGGTGTAACAAGTTCTGTTTCTCGTGTGATTCCAGCATTATTGAGTAATACACTTGCTCCACCCAGATGCTTCTCAGTCCAATCGATAGCATCAATTACCTGATCCTCCTTGGAGACATCACATTTCCTTGGGATCAAATTTGACTGGAGATTTATCGGAAGACTTTCCTTCAGTTCTTTAAGTTTTTGTTCTCTTCTAGCTAAGGCCACAACTCTCAAACCAGCTCCAACTAATGCCTTAGCACATGCTGCTCCAATACCTCCACTGGCCCCAGTCACTATGGCCAACTTATTCTGCCACCTTTCCATTTTAGTGTTCGAATGAAAAATGAAACTGATGGGTAAATAATTGAATTCCAATGGTAACTGATGGCGTTGCTGCCAATTAGCAACCCCTACTAATGTGGAGGAATTTTTAATTGGATTATTCAATTATCTATAAGACTTCACTAGGCTTCGCTTTGGTTTCAAATAATATAATCATTTAAAATGGAACGTTGGCAGAAGAAAGTCGCTGTTGTGACCGGTGCTAGTGCTGGAATTGGTGCTGCTTGTGCCAAGGCCCTTACAGCAGCAGGTCTGATTGTTGTCGGTTTGGCTAGAAGGGATGAACGAGTGCGAAAACTTATCGAAGATCTTCCTGGAGCAGTGCAAGGAAATCTACACGCCATCAAGTGCGATTTAACGAAAGAAGATGAAGTAATGAAGGCTTTTGAATGGACAGAGAAGAATTTCGGAGGTGTAGACGTCTTAGTGAATAATGCTGGAGTGATTGAAACAACTCAACTTAGCAAACGTAACAATACGAAAGAAATTCGACAAACAATTGAGACAAATCTTATGGGTGTGGTATATTGTACGAGAGAAGCATTTAATTCTATGTTGGATAGGAATGTCGAAGGTCACATTGTAATTGTGAACAGTGTGGCTGGACATCAAGTTCCTAATCTGGGACCTGATTTACCATCTCTGAATGTCTATCCAGCAACAAAATTTGCACTTAGAGCTATGACAGAAATTTATCGACAAGAATTTCTGAAAAATAAGTCTAAGGTTCGGATAACGGTAAGTTTTAATTGTCTGGATTTTATTGAAATATTAAATTTAATTTAAGATTTTATTTTAAGAGCATAAGCCCTGGTATTGTGAATACAGACATTCTTCCGACAGAGATTCAAACCGTTGTCAAGCAGTTTATGCCAATGCTCAGTTCTGAAGATGTCGCCGATGCAGTTTTGTATGCAATTTCTACTCCAGATAATGTTCAGGTAAAGCGAAGATAATTTTAATATTATTTCTTTTTTTCATTTATACACATTAAAATATCTACAAATTGATGTATGTATGTCTAGCTGGGTATTATGCTAAGTCATAAAATTCTCCATTAATCAAAATCTGAAATGCTCTTTAGAAGTTTGTAGTTTAAATTTATTTCGCTTTATTTATTTTGTTTGTGTTCTACTTATCGCATTTTTATAAGGTACATCCTAAAATCACTGAAAAGTTTTTGACTTACGATTTTATTTAAATAGATTTATATAATCACAATTTTACCGTGCACTTGGGCGTATACGTATTTTTTTCTTAAGTTCAAGTGTGAACTTGAAAGTTTTTGTATGCTCCTAAAATTTATTAGACCTTTTTATAACATCACTTGCTTAAAACATACCTTAGCCAAATATATCCCCAAAGCATTTACATTTTAAGATTTTGTTTCTTCAGAAAACCCTACTATGAGAAAAACTCAAACATCGGAAATAACATCGAAATTAAAACTGGCCCGAACTCACATGGATTTTAAAAGGAAAATTCCTGATGTACTCGTAACATAACAGAATTTTTGAACTTTAACATTCGTATATCTTGAAAGCTAAAGTCCTTAAAATGTTTCTGAATACCATAATGGGAGAGAAATATTGAGCTAGGTCAAGCATTGCACATTCTTGTAGTGCGACTAAAAAAAGAATATCAGAATTTTTGGTTTTTCGATTATATCCAGAGACTCAAGTGAGTTATTGGAGCAACTGATAAAATATATGGTAATTGTACTCGAGCTTTGGCCTTATAGATAACTGGCGTATATGTAGAAGTGAACAATATCTTCTAACGTCGAAGGAAATCTAAGAACTTAGCAGCGTTTTTGACAACGTTGAATATTTAAATATTCCACACAACGTGGCTCTGATACACAAACCGAGAACTTAGTGCTCTTAGGTTTCCTCAATGCAAGTGCTGCACATGAATAGCGACATTGGGGGTAGACTCCGCCTTAACGGCAGGAAACATCATTGAGTTTTTGACAATGCTATCGAGATCAGAATTTAATGACGTTTTCATACGCTGCCGTTCTAAATCCGCATCTGAAGGATAAGGAAGTGAACCTTGTAACGAATATAAGAAGCGGAGAGTACTGTCTTCAGAAAAACAATTTAATAAATTAGAAGTTTCAGACAAAAATTTATTGATGAATATGAGAAAGAGAGCTGGAGACAAAACGGAGCCCTGGGGCACACCAGCATTTGTTTTATGAACAAAAGACTTTACAACTTAGTTCGGAAGATAGTTTCTAATCCAACGAAGAAGAGATTGATCAATACTAAATGCCCTCATTTTCGATAAGAAAGCTTTATGCCGAACTCTATCGAATGCTTGTGAAATATCAAGAGCAATACTCTTACTTTCTCAAAAACCATTTCAATATTCCACGAAAGCCATACTGCCGGTCTGCGATAAATAAAGCATGTATGAATGATGCGCTTACGGACTGCGAATTTAAACCACATGAAATTAAAGTTTGTATTTAAACCATGAAGTAAAAGCTGATAATGATAACCAACATCAAAAACATGTATGACGCGGCGGAGCCATGGCCAGGGAAGAAAAACAAAGGTTGCTTTGTAACTAATGTTTTGCCCCACTCCTTTAATAAAAGTGTACTTTGTGGAGTTTTGTCCGGATGCCCTAAATTGCAACACTGTCTTGTCGCTTTTCAAAAA
Organism: Philhelius festivus; assembly: GCA_963931855.1. Taxonomy (NCBI): domain Eukaryota; kingdom Metazoa; phylum Arthropoda; class Insecta; order Diptera; family Syrphidae; genus Philhelius; species Philhelius festivus. Next base: position 91,234,921 of record OZ007556.1, read on the forward strand.
GCAGCTAAATATTATTTATAAAACTATAGAATGGTCTTGTTATTGCCCTCTATAAACAAGCTATTTAAAAAAGTTAAAAAACGCTATGGTTAGTTTTTTAAATAAAACTAAGTTTTTCAATGATATTCCCGTCGGTCTTCAAAGTGGCACGTCATCAGAAGATGCCTTAATGCGTTTCTGCTTTCAAATATTTAATAGTCTTGACAATACAAATATTATTGCAGCTTTATTTCTTGATATTTTAAAAGCCTTTCATATTGTAGATCAACAAATATTGATACATAACATGGAAAATGTGGGTTTTATATTTGAGTGGTTCAGGTCATATTTGAAAAAAATGTGAAATTTGATGATACAAAGAGTAATGCGAGGGCAATAAATTTGGGTGTTCCAAAGGGTTCTGCGTAAGGTCCTATTCGTTTTTGATATAGTTGAATTATTTAGTTTTCTCTTCACATTTGCAAATGTGGGTGAGTTTTAGTTTTGGTGCAAAAAGATGTCTTAATTATACATGTGATATGAATTGGGATCTTATCTTGTTAAGAACCTGGTACTCTGAGCATAAACTAGTAATCAGCTCAAAAACCAAAGTAATGTTTTTTTTCTTTGCCTGTTAATATAAATTTAGGTGCTGATCTCTATTTGCATCCTACATAATTCCAGAAATTCAAACTACTAAACTGTTCTTGTGTCACAAATTTTTGTTCTAGCTCCTTCTCCACTTCAGATAGACACAGTGAAAAATGGTTTTGACTTGAAGTTTTGAAAGAATTCAAGTATTTGGGCCTATTTCTTTATTTCTGTAATCACACGGAAAATCAAAGACATTATTTTTGTGGCACTGCAAAATACATATTTGTATACTCTTACGAGCTTTTGGAAGTCTTTTATGGAATATTTTATTCAAAACTTCAATATGAAATTTTTATTTTGCAGGAACATGGAACATACTACCGTGAAATCCAATTTCTTTTAGTAATAGGTTATTAAGAAAATCTGTCCTAAGCCACGCCTTTACCCTAGTTTTCCACTTTTGAATTAATTGTAATTAATTTAATTAATTAATTAATTAATTTTCTACTTAAAATCCTGTACTGCTTCAAGGTTCTTAGTGACTTCCTTATAAGATCAGGAAATCTTTATTTCAGAATAATTGAATAATACCATTTCAATCATGTATTTAAACCAGTTTTCCGTAGAACCATATTTCGTAAGTCTTATGATGAAGTTTTATGTTGATTATTTAAAAAAACTCCAACAATATTACAGATTTCTAACATCACCTTTTTTATTTAAAAATATGTAATACAATGCTGAATTTATAGTTATTCCCTATTTTTTTATAAAATTTTTAACTTAAATAAAGTGTTTCTCTTGTCTAACTTATATAAATGATTCATAAATTAACATTCTTTTATATGCATATTTTTTTCGGTATTTTTAATATTTTTGTAATTTATTAATGATTCACCCTAACCAAATATCGTTAAAACTATGTTAACTTTATTTATTAAGTTGTGATTATAAAAATAATTTTGTCACATATTTCTTTATCTTTTTATGAAAATTAAATTGAAAATGTTTGTATCGGGATTTTAAGAAACAAATAATAAACTTAATAAAAACATTATATTTTAAATTCAAAACATTAAATACTGATAACTTGAATTTACAAAGTTTTAACATTTTTCCATTTTTTTTTCTCATTTATTTTTAGGTCCACAACATAATTATCAAGCCGATGGGTGAGAAATTCTAACGAAATACACGACATGAAGAATCAGCTAAAAACAATACTTACCAATAGGTTTCAGGATTATCTCGTGAACCTGCATTATTTAATGTATATAAATTAAATCAATTTCAAACACAACTGACTGCTATTTCTTTTACCTGAACATGTGGTGGTGCTGCTAGAGCATATAGAACGGCACTCGATACATCTTTAGCAGCCAACATTGGCATACTGGCTCGTATCATTTCAGTTAGATGATCTGGAAAAATCTCAGTATCCACTGCTCCTGGGCTTACACTCTGATGATTAACAGCAATTAATAATTTAATTTTTCTACGCAAAATCTTCTTACCGTTATCCGAACTTTTGTACCATGCCTAATGAATTCCTGTCTGTATACCTCAGTCATAGAAGTAAGTGCATATTTTGTAGCTGGATAAATATTCAAAGATGGTAATTCGGGTATATTTGGAGTATTATGTCCAGCAGTGCTATTTATAAGCACGACATGGCCATCGCTACCTCGAACTTTCATCGACCTAAAAGCTTCTCTTGTACAGAAAACTACTCCCAAGACATTAGTATCTAGAGTCATCTTTATGTCTGATGTGTTGTCGGGTTTCACCAATTCCGTTGGTTTCACAATTCCAGCATTATTAACAAGGACATCTACACCACCCAAATTACTTTCCACAAAAGCAAAAGCAGCCTGAACTTGTTCCTCGTCTCTAACATCACAACATTTAATATGATATCGCGACCTTTCTTCAGGTGGTATACTGTTACGAATATCCTTCAAGCGATCTTCATGAAGATCCAATGCAACAACAATCATTTCTTCACGATGAAGGTCTCTGGCGATTGCTGCACCAATTCCAGAACTTGCTCCTGTAACAACAGCGACTTTGGCTTGCCAACGATTCATTTTTAACTGTGCTGTACACAGAAAATATTTCCACTTAATCGACAGTGGATGTTTTAATTTTCAACTGGTTATAAAATTTATATTACACTCTATATACGAAGCCATTTAATTTGAAGCAGGTTTGGGTCTCAAGTAATAATATAATTTTTTGACCTTAAATTAAAGTTCATATCACACTCCGATTTATTTATTCTTTATGAAGCCTGAAGCTCTATAGATTTACTCAATCGGATCTTTAAGAAACAGAAGACATTTTTTTAATATTTGGTGATGTGGTGATGTCCAACGGCCAACCGATAAAAAAATTTTCCATATCTTCGATACAGTTCATAGTAGATGTTCTCCAGCTTTGTTAATGATTTATCTTTATGTTTGTTTTAAATGTTTGTAAATTCCAAAAATATCTCAGTTAAAAATGTTCTTCGGTTCTTCCATTGTCAACGACTGGTTTCTGAAATAAATTAGTCCCTTATCTTTGTACATCGGAGTTATTGCCAAGATGTGTTATGTATCTTCTTTTGATTTTAAGTTTAATATTGCATTCCTTAGCATATTGGTTAGTGCATTGGACTGTCATTCAGAAGGTCTTGGGTTCGATTCTTAGCCACTGCAAACAAAATCAAGGGTGTACTACATCTTGTGAGTAATTGAATAATCCTCCAAGAGTATCTCTTGTCATGAAGAGTGCTGCTCCTTAGCCGTTGGGAATTGGCAGAAAATTATAGGTCCCCTCAATTCCTGGAAAGTCGCACAAGAAATGGTTGGGATATGTGAGCTCTCTATGAGCTGTCATGGGCTCTAATTTATTTTATTTTTAAAGATTTGAAACACATTTCCCATCTTGCGTTACATATCAAAGATATCTCTTCAAACTATGATCATTATTAAAATAATAATTAACCAAAATCATAAAAGCAAGATTTGTAAGGAAAAACACATTCAAAGCAGATATTAAAACACAGAATACGCAAATGCAAGTGATCGTAATTTTAATTGCACAAATGCTTTTGCATTTGCACAAGAAAATACCATCGACTGCATTTTGGGAAACTCTGCATCTCACGAATTTTTATAATTCCATTTTGAAACTATTATTTGCTTAGAATGATTTGCGCAGTATATAAGCGTTTATGAATTTGTCCATTGCTTTTCAGATCGTAGTTAAGTTCAGAATTGATCAATCTTTTAAAAGAGGATGTTATTGAAACCATGTTTTCATTACGCTGTGCCAAAAAGGATATCATCCGAAAAGATGATTTTTTGGCCAGAATCTGGATCTACGGCAAACATTTCCTGCGCTTAATAAGCGAACTTAAAGCAGTGTCTAGGGTGGGTTGATCCGGACTAAACGGCAAACCTTTACTGAATATTTTAATAGCTGGATGTCATTTGACAGCTGCTGAAAAAATAAAAGTAAAAGTACTTTGGAATTTAAAGTACATTTTATAAATATAAAACATGGATTTAATGAGATAATAATATTCAAATGCATAAAATTGCCGTCTGATTTCTAGAAAAGTAAGAATTTATGCAAACAAACTAACTTTATAGTAGTTTACTAATGTTTTTTTATTTGGCAATCCGGAAGCCTTCCGGACTCTTCTGAAAGTGTTCAATTAAGAAAAAATGACAGTTCTGATTCTGAAAAGAAGAGAAATTTGCTTCTGGATTTGAAATCAGAATCGAAACCAGAGGCACTCACACATTCATATAGTTAAACGTCAAACTCAACAGCTGTGATTTTTTGTATGCTAACTGTGCGAAGTGTGGGTGCTTTCATAAATGCATGGTTGCGAAAGTCTGACGAATGCATAACTTTCATAAATGCAAATGATAAATGTCAGATTTTCATAAAAGCAAAACGCAAATATTTGCAGAGCAAATGTGCAACTATAAAAACTCACATGCAATCTGAATTTCTTTCTTAATGAAAGAGACAGGTAAATAGTACATATAAACGATTTTTCTTTCCTATATTGTCCCGTCTGTCAAATTCTTTCCCTTGAAAATTCAAAGCTCAGTTGAAAAAAGTAACAAACTGCACCACAAAATTGTTCTGGCTTTAAAAAAAAGGTAAATGTTTGCAAAAAAAAACTAAAATATTGTCCTGAAAAATTGAATTTTGTTAAAGGATGGATGATAAAATAGTGAGGCAACATAAATATCAAATTTCAAAACTTCAAATTCTGACAGTCTTTTGACATATGACGCAAATCAGAAAAAGTGTTCATAAATGCAGCGTAAAACACATGCGCAAATGTTTTGTATGACTTTAATATGATTGCAATTGATCGCATGTAAACAAAGCAACCATGCATTTATGAAAACACCCTGTATTTTTCAACATATATTTATTCTTGATTTTCATTATTGCCAACATTTGATGTTTCACATATACAATCACAAAAAATTTCAGAATCATCGGAATCAAGAAAAAGTGTTCAGTTGGGAATCCGGATCGGAGATTCCGGATTGCCAAATAAAAACGACATAACTCATTCTTAATTTTAAACATCTTCTAACTAGTATCGTACTAAAAGAATTTTCTTCATAAATTGCTTCTGAACACACTTAAAACAATGACATTTCGTGTAAAAAAGTAAGTACACGAACCTTTTTTGATGTTTGCAAATGTAAAAGAGTCGTATGAAGCTAGCACGATACTAAAAAAATAAAGTAGGTATTCGATGATTTTAACTTTAATAAAAGGGTAGAGAAAGTATGATGCTACATATATTCGATTAAAATTGGCAAATTCGTTGTTTTAACCTAGTATCATACTAAAACAGCTTTAGCATCGTACTAATTCAATTAAAATTTTGCGCCATTGATTTTTTTTTTTTTTTCAAAAAACCAAACAAATATTTTTTCGAATATTTTTCTATACAATATTATTTTATACTTAAGGGGGCTCCTGCTAAAAAATTGTTTTTAAATCGTTAGAGCCGTTAATAAGATAATAGAAAATGAACAAAACTGTTCTATGGCAGGTACAGTTAGTAACATTTTTTCCTAAAATTTTGTTTGACCAAAATGTAGTCCATTATCATAATAGCATGCTTAATTTTTTTTTATCAAAATCCCTAGACCCTTTTTCGAGATAAATAAGATTTTGCATTACGGGTGTATGGGGGGTACTGTTCGTTTTGCAGCTAAAAAAATCCAATTTCCCCTCTAGGGAATCACCAAAGACCCTTACAGATATACAGACAGACAGACTTGCCCTATAGTACCTATATCGCAAGTAAAAAAGTATTCAATGATTAACCACTTAATAACCGTGAACTATAAAATCAAGTAATTACGTATGTCCTTCATTTTATTTAACATTTATTTATATTTTATTAGTTTAAACTAAACTACAATTAACTTTGTTCTATTTTAAACAATATAAAACATCTAATTTACCTATTAAAAATATCTGTAGTTTCAAATCTATAAACTTTTACTGCTTTTTGTACAAATTTTATTAATTTTGTGTATATAATTAATAAATATTAGTTTAATTATATCAATATTAATTGAAATTTCCCATTGGAAACATAGCTTTCAAGAACAAAACAATCCCATGAAAAAAAAATATTTTAAAAAAAACTTTCATATTTTTATTATCAGCTAGATTCAGGATAATCTTGTTGATCTGGAATATTTTCAATGTATCAATTAAAAAATTTCCAACAGTTACAAATCTTATTTTAACCTGAGCATGTTGTGGTGCTGCTAGAGCATATGTAACGGTACTTGATACATCATTAGCAGCAAAAATTGGCATGATCTGGAAAAATCTCGTATCTACTGCACCTGGACCTACACTCAGATGATTAAAAATGATTAATATTTTAATTTTTTATACAAAATCTTACCATAATGCGGTACTAGTCGCCTAAATTCCTGTCTGTATACCTGGGTCATTGAAGTAAGTGCATGTTTTGTAGCTGGATAAATGTTCAAAGATGGTAAATGGGGGATGTTTGGAGTTTAATGTCCAGCAGTACTATTAACATGTACAATCTCCTCCCCTGCCTTTCATCGACCTAAAAGCTTCTCTTGTTCAGAAAACTACTCCCAAGACATTAGTATCTAGAGTCAAATGTGTGTCCACTGTGTTTTCTGCATTAACCAGTTCCGTGGGTTAAATAATTCATCAACGACTCCTAATTCACTTTCCACAAATGCAAAAGCGGCCTTAACTTGTTGCTCATCTCTGATAACACAACCTTTACTAGACAACCGGGACTGAACAACCCGAGTCAAAAACCAAGACAATTTATCATAATGCTGATTTGGAACCATGTACATTATAAATATTATAATTTTTAGAGTTTAAGTCATTTTATAAGTTAGGCCCCCTATGTGCCAACAAATTTCTACCCTATACATATTTTCCTTAAGTTTCACAATTGTATATATTAAAGTTCAATAAAAAACCTTGAAACCTTGAATAACACAACCTTTGAAATCGCGACCTTTCTTCAGGAGGTAGACTATTACGAATATCTTCCAAACGATTTTCGCGACGAGCCAATGTAACAAAAATCATATTTTCATAATGTAGGCCTCTCGCTATTGCCTCGCCAATTCCAGAACTTGCACCAGTACCTACAGCGACTTTGCGTTGCCAACGATATAAAAAATTTCATTTCAAACTATGCAGAATTTATAAATTTTTTCTAGCGGAGTTAGGTAAGAGTATTATGTACATCTGAAAAGTTATTCTATTCAACTGGTTATGATGACTTTAGTTTTTGGTTGTACTTGTCAATGAACTTGAAGAGGATGCATGTAAGTTTGGCTGAACATAAAGGTGTATGTTGTTGAAAATAGCATATATAGTGCTACAATTCAAAGTTGTAGTAAGGAGAAGTGTATGCTGTAGCAGAAATTGAGCAAACTTTAACTTCTCCTAAAATGCAGCTACATTTCATTTTACAGATAGGGTTCAGGTGGTGAATGAACTCCTTATCAATTTTGATAGAGTCATATTTTTGTCTTTAATGAAGATTATATTTTTTTCCCATCCGTAACTGTAACCAGCTATACAACTTATATCCAGGTATACGGGATTATCAAACAATTTAATTATAAGCCCTTTTATTCTATGTACATAAGATGTACTCATATTTGTTCGCCACTAGCAAGGATAAATTAGATCAACTAGAATTGCTACTATACGATACAGGACTAGAAAAAATGTTAATAAAAATAAAGACAATGACGAATGTACATTATGTATGAAGGCTTATATATGTTTTATTTGTTAAATGCAAACAAACATAATAAATTTAAAAAAAAAAATCCCATAATTATTTAAAAATTAAATACATTTTTTAGAATTTCTCTCCAACAGGCTTCAGAATTATTTCGTGAATCTGAAATATATTTTTTTTTTGAACAACATTCAGTTAAACACCAATATCGTAAGTTTTTCTTACCTGCACATGTGGAGGTGCAGCTAGTGCAAACAATACGGCATTTGATACATCTTCCGAAGATAGTAATGGCATTGTTGCTCGAATAAGGTCAATCAAACGGTCTGGAAATATTTCTGTATCAACTGCTCCCGGACTAATACTCTAAAAGAAGTTTTACTTTTTATGTTTGTGTTAATAATAATGCAGATAGTATATGCAAACATATGTCAAATAAAATAAACTATTTCGTTCGATAAGGCAATGCCATTTATGGACCTGCCTAACGAACGTACCAAACCGTTCGTTAGGCACATAAATAGCAGGCAACTTATTGCAAAATAACATCATCATCAAGTTCAGAACATTAACCCACGCCACGGCATTATGCTTTCAAATTTAAACAAAATCTACCCAGCCGTTTAGACTACATGAACAACTTTTTTCTTTTTCCCTATCATCGTAATGTCAAGTTTGATCAAAATCTCTAGTTCGATTTTTTTACGAATGTATAAGTTTTCATATATACATATGTATGTTATGTATGTATCGCTGATAAAAATAATATATAAATTTTACGTGATCCTCCATACAGTACATGTTATAAGGCACCGATTAACAAAGCTTCAATTATTTAAAATATATTCCCAAGTGACATACACTTTCAAATAAAATATTTAAACTTTGAATAAAAATGTATTGTTAATTCACATACCGTAACACGAATTTTTGTACCATGTCTATTAAATTCTTGTCTGTAAGTCTCAACCATAGATGTGACTGCATGCTTTGAAGCTGGATAGATATTGAAAGATGGCATCTCATCTCCCAAGTTAGGTGTTTTATGACCTGCAATGCTATTTATTATCACAACATGTCCATCAACTCCTCTTGCTTTCATGGAATTGAATGCCTCCCTAGTACAAAAGACCACTCCCATTATATTCGTATCCAAGGTTGATTTAATTTCAGCTGTGTTGTTGGGCTGAACCAATTCAGTTGTCTTCACAACACCAGCATTATTCACAAGCACATCTACTCCTCCAAATTCTCCTTTGATAAATTCAAAAACCGTTTTGACTTGCTCCTCATCGGTGACATCACAGCGCATTATATGAAATCGCGACCGTTTTTCTATAGGTAAGCTTGAACGAATATCCTCCAATCGGTCTTTGCGACGTGCCAACGCTACAACCATCATTCCTTCACGATGAAGGTCTCTGGCTATTGCTTCGCCAATTCCTGAACTTGCACCAGTAACTACAGCGACTTTGCCTTGCCAACGATCCATTGCAAACTGTGCAGTGCTGATAATTTTTTCTAGCAGAGTTAAGTGAATATTCATCTGCAGTGAAAGTTTTTCTATGCAACTGGTTAGGATAATCGTAGTATTGGAAATCGAGCTTTGCAGTCTGTGGGCATAAATGAATGAAACTTATATTAATATTATATTATGTAAGTGTAATGCAATAATATTTGAAAACTGATACCTTACCAGTTTGAGGTTTTACGGTTGTAATGAACCATTACAATCAAAAGTAATTTAATGCCGAGATTTGTAATATATATATATATATGTATATATATATTAGAGAAATTAATGATTCCAAATAATTCAACATTATATATACACTATTTATTATATATACACTATTTATGAGCTGCACGTTAGAAATGAACCTTTTTATAAGAACGTACAAATAAGTTAAGGAAAATGAAATTAAGATAATTAAATTTGATCAAACATTGATCACATTAACTAGATACTTTTTTGTTCCCTTATGTTTCCTGCAAAATTAAATTTATGAATACAGTTGCAAAAATTGATGCTCTCTGGAATCCGATGCTTTTTTTTTTTTTTTGAAGCTAAGCGACGATCTTAATTGGAAACTGTACAATGTTTATGAGCTGACAGTGGAAAATCTCATACAAATTGTCTCTACGAACGGATTTGGTTAAAGCTTTTTTCGGGATTTGTAGCAGTCTCCGATTACGATGAAATTTATATAAAGCTATGAGATGAATATTGTGATCATGAGCCATCGCAATTCGATACCACAATTTTCCAGAACTCTAACTCACACTCGAAATGTGTCATCCTTCCATATTCGTTTCAGCAATACAACCTCTGCCAGCAATGCAACCTCTTCTTATCTGTTAATTTCTTTGAGAATTTTATTACTTACTTACTATTTTAATCCTTCAGTACCTCCGAGTTTCGAATTTCCTCCGCAATACATATATGTATTTACATAAATGTACTATAAGGCACTGTCCTACAAAATATATTTCTTCCATATTTAAGAATAGATAACAACAAAATCGAATAGATTCATTTTGTACATTCAAAGTTTATTTTATGTAGGTATGTATATCTCAATTATTGATTTCTTAGGTATAAAAAAAAATAAATTAACTATTTTTTCGCTTGGCAAAGCTCTTCTGAACAAAACTTATTTTTGAATAAATAAGGAAGCAGGGGTTTTTGTACACAAATTAATAAACTTTGTCTAACCCATCATTCCTTTGCTGCGTTTAAAGGCCGCACCAGCCTTACGATTGTGATTGGCTCGACTGGATTTGTGTACATCTTTTTTGTGGCGATTTATAAGGACTTCTTTGGTTTGACCTTTTCCTTTAGCTTCACCCACAACATCTCGCGGCACATGTGGTGTTGGTGGCGCTTTAACTGAACTATGACCAAACTTTGCTGCTCGTTTCGCTTCATATCTTGCACGGATATCTTCAGGGTTTTCACAGAAATTCATTTGCTTATCGTAATTATTCTTCGTTGTATAATTAGGCTGTTGTTGTTCTTCTTCTCCTGATTCCTCCGCTTCCTCTTCATCACTCCTGTCTTCGATTTCAGCAAGTGTTGCTTTCATTTGCTGCGACCTCACAACACGAGATTCACTCTCCAAAACTGCATCATAGCTGTCATCATATTCATCATCGTACTCATTTCCTTCTTCCACCAATGTGTATTCTTGATACCGATGTCTAATTGCATTCAGTTCCTTCTTATCGTCGAGCATTTCGCTCAAGCTTTGTGGGGCATTTGGAAAACCTTTATCTATTTTTATAATGCAGTCGGGATTATCTTGAGTCATAACGTCGTACTTGCCACCATCGAAAATATTGTATCGCTTGATGCCAGTTTGTTGATAGAGAATGTCTTGTGGATCTATTGGGATATATACCTCACTTTTGTCTGCATGTATTAGATCTGGTGGGAGATTTTCTTCAAGTATAGCTGCTATCGCTTCTTCAGAGTTTTCGTATCGACTCAAAACACGTCGCACAAAACCATCACCCAGATGTGGAAGAACATCCAAAACGCTAGTCACTTCCAAATCTATATCTCTGGTCTTTTGTTCATTATTTGTTTTGTTGGCAGTGGTTTCAAATAGTCTGACTGATTTACTTGTGGATGGCTTATCAGCGTCGTAGTCTATTGATGCTGCAGCTGCTCCTTCTGGTTGTGGACGTACTGGCATATTAGATTTTGATGAGCCTTTCAGAAAGAAAGTCTTTAAAATTTTGTTCTTATTCATAATTGTATTTAAGCAGCTCACCTGGTTTTGTTTTAGGATCTTCCAGACTTAGCTTTGCTATATTTGCAATGGTTCCTAAAGCTTCTGAGTCAGCCTCGTCCTTATAACCTTTGGCTACAAAATCTGTTTTGAATTCATCTCTTTAAAACGAAAATAAGTTAAGGACATTTTAACTTTTAGTGCGATTTCTAGCTATTGCAAAGCACAAACTAACAATTTGAGAAGAAGTAATAGTGAAATATGTATCTAGATCTCGACAATTAATATCAAAAGGTGACCATAAAAATTGAAAGCAAGTTAAGCATATACCTATTTAGTGATTATTTTAGTGTGAAGCTCTAATGGTTTTTTTGCAGTTTCACATTCAAATATCTCAAAAACCTATTGAACAATTCTGAGATCGAATTCGTCGACCTAAATCGTTTTTTGAAAAACATGAAGTCACCCTGGTGAGTAAATTCTGTTTTTTGAAACCTGGGAACGCCCTGATGTCTGTAGAGCCCCCGGTTTGAAATTAATAATCAAATCTCGATGGAAAATATTTTCCAAAATAAAAAAGGCCAGTAGGATCTGACATTATAACAAATAGAAAATTAGCTATGTTACAAAACAGAAATGAAAATAAATTTTTCAAAGGATACAAATCCTTGCAAGCTTGTTTCAATATATCCACATCTAGTTCAATTGGATATTCTCGCTGATAATCAATAACAAAACCCCGATCGCACAGACATTCAGTCATGATTGCAACGAATTGTTCTGATGGCAACAAACTGTTCTCTCTAAAAAGAAAAAGAATATTCGTTATCAGTTTGTCAGTAATTTATTCGAATAATAATACTTACGGATCTTGCATAACAGTTTCAATATGCAGATATACAATACTCCGAAAAGCCTTTATAAGTTGCACTCTTGCTTCATTGATCCATTTCAAGCTCAGAGCATTGGAATTAATAATGTAAATATTTTTGTAGAGATATGGAATAGTGTTGTCGTAGAAGTGTGTTAATCTGAAAGAATGATACAATAGTTCGAGAGAGAAGCGAATAAATGAGAGGGACTACCTCTGTGCTAAATTTATGTCGCAGCAAATTTTTCGAGCATCTGGAAAGATCTGAAGAAGAATGCTTAATGTGAACACAGAATCAAGTGTGAACAGCACCAAGTCATCGTATGGTGTGTCTAGATTTTCATTACACCCGCCTTCTTCACCGATTGCACCTTCGTTATCTGCCTGTTGCTGGATAGTTTCAAAGGTAGCAATAAAGTACTGCAGAGCAATTGTAAGGTCGTGTTTGTACTTTGGTTCGATTCGAAAGACATTGTCGAAGATCTTTTTCAAAATATTTGAATTTGAATCACCGAGGGCGGTTATAAGATCGAAGAGCATCGGTATGGAGATGAGAAAATTGGAATAGATAAGAGATTTAAGCCGATCCTTGGAAATCCATTCTTCATCACTTTCTTTATTGGTGATGATGCGGCAGATGACACGAACAACGGCAGTTAGAATATCCGAATACAGGATGAGAACACGTTTGCCTGTGGGTAGAGACGACATGTCTATGTAGAAAGGGGTTGCATTTTTGAGAAATGAAAGTACCGCATTCATAGCGGCCTCCTGATGGATCATATATGACCAGAACCTGAAATTAAGTTCATAACTAGTCTATAGGAATCAGAGAAATAATGCGATTTTACTCATAGTGCTTCAATTCGAGTAGAAACAACATGTCTTTAAGAAACCAATCTGCTTCATATATCCACTCGTCTAAATCGGCATCGGTTTTAAGTTTACCTCCCGACAAAACGAGTGGAAGGTAAGTGGTAAAGACATTTCGGGTAGCCCATCGTTTGTGCTGAGGACGTACGTACATTTATTAATTCACAGAACACTTAAATTAACTGGGGATTCTTCTTACCAAAGCAGGAACTTTAATATTGACTCCATCCTCATCCACGAGTAGGGTGAGTTCCTCCAGTGGTCTTTTCTCTGGATTCTAATTAATTTAAGACGATTTTGTATTATATTTCAAAAGTATATATTTTCTTAGTTACCGAAAATATCACATTGGAATTCGTTTTTGGCATTTTCTCGAGGTTTATTCGTGTTTTAAAAAGTTTCACCACCCGCTCCGGGAAAACACACAAAAATTAATTGACAAGTAAATTTTGCAGTTATGGCAAAGTTTAATACAGACAGCTGAGCTGACTGTCAAACCAGAGATAACTATTAATGGACGCGTTCAGATTTCTATACAAAGCTTTCTGGAGAGCTTTAATCTAATACCACGATTTCACTGATTACGTTTTACCCCATTTGCCCTAAATCTTCTTCAAATCCCGTCATCATAATTAGATTTTAGCTGTTTTTTTTTCAAGAAAAAAAAAACATTCTGTCTGCTGGTCTAATTTAATAAACATAAGTGTAACTACAAAAAACTTAAAGAATCCAAGCAATCAACGGATTCGTTGAAGAGGATAATTCTTTTATCTCGAGCACAATTTATTCGACTGGCAAAGCGCGCATCTTTTGCAACTTTGATCAAAATCAAATAGTTTAGTCACCAGTTCATAGAGCAATTCACTGGCAACTCTTCACTCACGCTCACACTTTTCTTTCTTGCGCTTATAGAAAACAGCTCAACTATTTTGGTGAATGTCCGCGCAGATGTGTATAATTATATGTAACTCAAAATAGCACACTGATTTTAGGTAATCGTTTAGTTTGTGTCAAAACACAAACTTTTTAGTTGCTCGAATCGAGTTGCTCTATGTGCGCGGCGTGTCATATAAATCCATATGTTTCATTTTAGCAACTAAACGGTAGCGAAACTAAAAATTGAATGTGCGCATGCAAATGTGATAACCCCGGATTTCCGTGAATTCATCATAAAACTGCTTTAAATCTCGAAGATTTACCATACACATTTATTTTATAAATCTAATAGATTAGTAGTTAATCTCGTTAAGGCTAGGCGCGCACATTCAATTTTAAGTTTCGCAAAGTTTGTGTTTTGAAACAAACTAAACCATTGCCTAAAATGAGTTCGCTATTTTGTGTAACATATAATTTTATGCACCTGTGCTGCTGACATTCAACCAAATAGTTCATCTGTTTTCTATAAGCAACTAAACAGCTTTGCAACTAAAACTTAAATGTGCGCGCCTAGCCTAAATCTTCATTGAATAAATTGTTTTATTGTTCGAACTGACTTATATCCATTTCGTGCTAAATTATTTCGATGATTTCTCATCGTTTGGCACAAATGAAACTTTCTTTCACTCGCTTTCACTTTATATGAAAAAACGAAGAACCATTAATATTTTCCTGCAACGTAAAGAAGAGCTTATGAAAACAAAACTGAATAATTTAATTAAATTACGTTTTCACCAAGAGTAAATCCGCTAGAGATTTAAAATAAATCTTGAAGTGTTTTCACCAAAGAAACTGAGATTTATTTGACGTTTTCACTCTGTCTTGTCATTCAATTGTCAATTTGGACAAGAGAAAAAAATTGCAATTGGATAGTAAAGCCTAGTACGCAGATCACGCTAAATTTTATTTCCCACATTTTTCTCCAAACTAACGCTAAAATCCAAGCTAAATTTTGACATAAGAACTTTGTGTAGAATATGTCACAGAAAACAGCTGTTCTCTAAATGAATTTTTTTCAAAGATTTAAAAGAATTTGCTTTAAAGTATGATTTTTTAAGATTTGTGAATGAGAACGAACGAGAATTATGAGTCATTTTTGTTGTCGAAAATCTTGTAAGACTCCCGTCACCAAATATTCTTCTAAATATAATTCCAATTCAAATTGAAATTGAAATTTAGTTCGAGAATAAATGTGATAGACTATTATTTCGTGCGCTAAATTTTGACAGATAAGTTATGTACAGTTCGAACAGAAATTTTGATTTTTTAGCTGTATAGCAGCGTACCTCTCTGCTAAAATGCTTGACATAATAGGTGTGTTTTTTTTGCAAGTCCATATAGAATTGTAAAAAAAAACGACATCGGGACTAAGCGCTTTACATGCAAATGCAACAACTACTTAAATCTATACAGAGTTAGCTAAAGGCTCTGTCAAACAGAACGCGTTTTTACGCCGCGTTTCACCGCCGCGTTCAAACGAAGCGTTGTATTATATTGCAATACACGTCCCATGTCACACTGAACGCGTTTTTGACGCCGCGTTGAATTCACCATGGCGTTGCAACGCGGCGGTGAAACGCGACGTTGTGTGAAATTACAGATTATTTCTAACGCTGCGGCAGTCAAAGGAATTTTAAATTTTTTCAAGATGGAAAAATTAATTGAATTGGTGAGAAATTACCCATGTCTATACGTGATAAATCGTATAAGAACATTGTTTTACATATGTACATATTTAATTATTATTATTGAAATATGAGACAAATTTGCCTCTCATCATAAATGCCGCATTGATAGGTCTTCTGTTTGTTGGCCTTTGAGATGTGCGACTCTTCTTTTTTTGTTAATTGGCATGTACCCAAATTCTTTTTCTTTTACGGGAATTTCGTAAAATAGGAAATAGAAGCAATAATTCCCCCTCCGAATCTGAGCTGCTTGAAATTATTTTTGTTAAGGAATTATTGTTTCGTTTGTTCATTGCTTGAAAGCTATCTGTTTGACATCCTCTGACGCGGCGGTTGCAACGTCGCGTCAAAATAATCTTACCGTCGCGTTAAAAAATCTTAACGCGGCGTTGAAAACGCGTTCTGTTTGACCGAGCCTTAAGACCAGATAATTATCGAGAGTTAATCTAAGACCCGATAAAAATGGTGATGCCAAAATAGTATTATCTATATGTTATCGATAATTTGCTCAGAGACGTCAAAAGTGAAGTTTTTGGATTGGTTGATGCTAGTCGTCAATAAGCTGACAAATGTCATAGCGTACACAGTGCTTCCAGCTATGTAGAAAAAAAGCTCCTAAAACCCGATGTCGTTTTTTTTTACAATTCTATATGGACTTGCAAAAAAAACACACCTAATTTTAGCTTGGCTAAATTTTGGAGAGAATTTTGTATGGGAGATAAAATTTAGCGCGATCTGCGTACTAAGCTTAAACACGAAAAAAACAGATATTTCTATTTTGCCATGTCAATGAAGAAAGTGGGTTTACATAGGTGCGTTCTACAAAATAAGGTTTGTTTGTTTTGCAAATCTGCTGATTGCGAGAAGATTTCAAGATTTATTTTAAATCTTCATTTGAGGTGATTTATATTTGTATGGTAAATCTACGAGATTTAAAGGAGATTTATGGTAAATTCACTTAAATCCCGGATTTACCTTTGGTGAAAACGTAGTATTAAGGAACAAGCAAAATGTTTATATTTTTTTTATAAATTTTCTACAACTTTTCATAAAAAATATTCGCAGCAAACAAATCTAAAATCTCGCCAAACTCAAATGACAGCTGACAGAAATTTTATCTGTCATGAGGGTGTTTTTGTTGACATCATTTTTAGCTGTTTTTAGAAAAGTTTTTGTTGTTTCTCTACTAAAACTTAATATTTTTATTAATTAGTTTCCTCCTCCTTTCTCCTATTTAATAAAAATTAACCTCCTGAAGGTTTGAATGCAAAGAAAAGTTATGTCTAATCCATTTGATGATGATAATGGAGAAATTCTTGAGGGCTTCCTTTGTCCCATTTGTCGTGAAGATCTTCGATCCCTGGAGTTCCTTACCGACCATGTTGAAAATTTCCACGCCGAAGAACAAGATGCCCTTAAATCCATTTTCAAAGACATCTTCAGCAAAGCTAAGCGCAAAATAAAATCGAACTTTGATGATTCTATTGATCTGGCAAGAAGTTTAGACCGTGATGTTCGGATCACCAGCAGCAATACAACAACCCGTGGAAATGTTTTCAATTATATGGTCCAAAACTTGGGAGCTGAACGTTCACACTTTTCATATTTCATCTCAGTTAGGTCTGTTATCTTGCAAACATTTTCGCAGACCAGGAAATGGCTCAAGATTTCTATTTTATAGGAATCCCAGATTAGAGCGTTATGCCAGTGAAACAAATAAATTGATAATCCGACTTCATAAATTACTCAAAGATATGCCGGCTGAGCCAGTGCAAAGAAAGCAGCACGAACAAAATGTACCACAAAGCACAAATTTTACGAAAAAGCATTTCATGAAAAATAATCTCTTTCAGATAGTTCCATGGCTGGATGGGAGTTCAGTTAAACTCTGTCCCAATTGTGCCAAAAGCTTTCACATCGCTCGACGACAACATCATTGCCGACTATGCGGCAGCATTATGTGCAATGATTGTTCAAAGTTCCTGCCTCTTGATGATGCATGTAAGTTTTGCTTCTTTTTCTCTCTGTGCAGATTCTGATTCCATTTGCTTTCAGTGGAACTTGCCAGTTTGACAATGTCAAGGACCGACCCGATTCCAAAGTCCAAAGACGAACGTCTGAATAGCATTCGGATCTGTGATCACTGTCTGTGGTTGTTGGAGACGCGCAAAGAAATGCACGACAGTCGTACTTGCCGTCCCCCAACCTCTGTTATTTACGACGAAATCCAACAACTGAAGAAGAATATCCTACCTGACATCGAAATGTATCTTAAGATCATTGATAGTTTGTATTCGGGTGATTCGATTTTCACACTTGCCGATGCGAGTGCATTGCGTGGTAAAATTGGACAAGTCGCTGAAATAGTGGATCTAAAGAGCAAAAAGATACTAATGCAACCGTGTCAGGAGGGTACGCGAGAAGAGGCTATGAAGAAGTCAATTCGAATGTCGTGTGTCCAATTTATAAAAGAGAAAATGTTATCTATTCCTCCGTTACCAGGAGAAGCTGAAATAAAAAAAATTCAAGACAAAAAGCGAATGGAAACCGAACAGAGGATAGAAACCGAACGTAGATTGGCATTGGAGGCTTATGAAAAATATGGCTTAGCAGAAGGTAGTGATGGTGCCGGTAGTGGGGAATCATACGCATCAGGGGTGAGTATCTCATAGTTAAAAATATTTTGTTGTGCCATAGAATTACAGACTAGTATGCACCTACACAGTCTTGTAAAAAATATTGAGAAAAACAAGCTGACAGAAATTGAATTCAAAACTTTTTGTTAGTTTTCGGTACTATCTATAGTGCTAGTATTGTAAAAGAAAGACCTTTCCTCTTAAAATTAATTTTAAATGTTTTCAATCCTTTCTTTCATCTTCGGGAATCCTTGAGCCTAGTTTATTCAAGCAGATCAAGTGAGAATATCTCAAAATTATGTATGTGGCCGGAAAATTTTGAATTTTATTGACCAGTGTAATTTTATTTAAATTTACAAATTTAACAGACCCGTTAAAATTCTAAATCGTCAAATTCGAATAGGCGATCCGTATTTTCCCCTTTTCGATTTTATCGAATATCAAAAATTGAAATATTCTAAATCTATCAGAACTATTTAATACAAAACTCACTGCCGTTGCTACCCCTAAGTGTGATGAAAAAAGATATGTATGTAAATCGAATTTCAAACTTTGATCAAACTTTACATTACAGTGGGTCCCGCAATTCCGTGTCTTTCTGAACGTTTATATGTATGATTGTATTCCGCGTTTAGTCTATACTACTGGAGTGGAGGAGTTGGTTCTTAGCTGGGGGCTTAGGTAATTTCTTAGAGAAGAAATTGCATTTTTTAGCTTAATAAAAAAAACGGTATCTTTCATACAACTATTATGGAAAAAACTTATCTAATGACTTATCTATTCTAACGACACTGATAAAAAAAATCCTTTATACTATTGTACATTTTGATTGAACAAAAATGTTATTAAAGCCCCGATTTGCTATCCGATATAACAAAGCTATAGATAAATTAAACCCTGTAAGTATTTATTTCGTACCTAATAATTTCGCATCGTATCTGGCATATGATAGTGTATTTCAGCTGTTTTCTAAGTTTGCATGTCTGGGCTCAACCCAGCAGTACATACGATGAATTAAACCATGTTTTCTTTTTTGTTACTCCAACGCTATGGCTTCGTGCCGTTTTTTGAGTTTTGGTTCAAAGCTTTATAAAAAGAAAAAGTGAAAATTATTAATGAGCTAAGCAAATACGTTTCAATTGAAACATTTTCATTAAAATTCCATGTACTAAAATAGAGAATCTGTGGTGTTAAAAAAAGTTCAAGCTAATTTTGTAATGAGAAAAAAGTTTTTTAAGATTTCTCTTATTCGGCTTATTTGGTCTCAATAATTTAGTAATTAAAGACTTTCATTAGTTTTCCCGACGTTTCGACTGAGGTTTCAGTCTTCTTCAGGGGCACTTTATTAAGCATGAAAAATATAAAACAAGGTAGAAAAACATATAAAAATAAAGTTTTAAATTTTTTTGGGATTGAACTTACAGTTTATAAGAAAATAATCAAATTTAATATTGAAAATTATAAAAGAATATTGTTTGAATTTGGTTCTTTTTTGAGCACTTCTTTATTAGAAGTTATGTCAACTATTGAAAGAAAATACATATATGTAAAGGAAGGAAAGAATATATAAAAGAAAAGGATAGAATTATTTAAGTAGAGACTAAGGAACAATACACTGACGATATGCTTTGTGTATCCTGCTTCCTGTTCAAATGTGTAGCGTTCCCAAAGTGTATCTCTTAGATGTGTGTTTCTCGACTTGAAGTATTTCCGTGTTTTTGAAATCCGGAACATGTTGGTTTTCTATGATGTGACTGGCAAATGAGCCGAATAAGAGAAATCTTAAAAAACTTTTTTCTAATTATAACGAATTGGTCAAAAAAAACTTCTAATAATAATTTTGTAATGACTTACATGTCCAAGGGTTCACATTAACTTGATTAGGGATTTGATGAGTTTATTTATTTATTCAAATCTACAAGAAATTCGGCTTAAAATTAATGATATAATGCTTAAAATTAATGATAATGACCGAGTTATTTATACAATACAATTTAAAAAATAAATATAATCAAAATACTAGCTTTAAGGGAATCTTTTGAACAACATAAGTAAATATAATGGCAAACTTCATTGAAATTGTTTATAGCAATTCGTCTTGATTCTAGAGTTAGAAGCAAAACGCTAAGCAAAACAAAATATAAATTTTGTGAATCTCCTTTAGACTTTTTCAATTCCGTTAGAATATGTTTGATTCCATATAACATCAGCGTATTTAAGTATAGACCTGACAAGGGATGTGTAAAGTGATAACAAGCAAAAGGGTCACAAAAATCAACACAATTCCGCTTTATGAAGCCAACAAATGAATTTGCTATACTCACAATGTAGTTAATATGACTTAAAAAAATTTTAATCAAAAACATGCAATAGAACTTAGTGTTATTGATGATAACTTTTTGAGACCTGCCAGTGAGGTAAGATGAAATCCAATTAAGGAACTTAGAATGGAAACTAAAAATATTCAGTTTTTGCAACAGAGCGCTATGATTCACAGAATTTGTATAGTGTTGTTGTATATAAATAATTATTAATAAAATTTGCTAAATCAAACGGCATTCTAATTTTCTCAAAAAAAGACTAATAAGTTCTTTAACATTTTTTTCTTAGTTCTTTTTTTTTGTCTATAACGATTCAAAAATATTTGTTCAAGAAAACAGGTCTCATTTTTTTTCTTAAGCCTAAAACATAATTGTAGTTTTTTGATAATTTAAAAATTGTGTTTCATGCTTGGGCTTTTTAACATAAGATGATACGATTCAATTCTGATCTATTTCATGATAGAATTGTAAGGCGTACTGAAGATGTAGACTGACAAAACAGTTGTTAACAGATCGTTAAATTCCTTTGACCAAGGTTTTTTTTTTTTAAATACTAGGAGAGAGCTCGCTTTATTTAATGCGAATTCATGTTTTCGGTGAAACTTAATAAGAGCTCAACTAAACACCAAAACACCCAAGTCCATAAAGCTCAAAACACGACAAAGTTTGTACTGCGAAATAGAGTAATCCAAAGTTCTTATATTAAAGAGACTTAGTTTTAAAAAATATCCTATCCAGAGTGCCCCTTAATTCGTGCATAATATTTTAGATCGTGATTCTTGGGTATATTTTAAGAAAATTATATAATATAATATTGTTGTGAACAGAGCTTTATACTACTACAGCGCCATCTGTTGGAAAATTACATATCTAATTTATGGAAGAAACAAAAAGCTCTTTTCCAATGTCAAATGTATTTCCCCTTATTCCAACCATCTAGAACATTCCAAGACGAGAAGCTTCGCGAATTTTCGAGAACAACTAACATGAGTATAAAAGGGAGTGCTCGCGGTGAGCACAGACAGTTGATTTTTGATTACGGAAGTGTGCAAAACTCTGCTTATTGGATTGTGTAAAACAAGTGTGATTTTAATTTGAATAAAGTGTTTGTGTTGATTATAAGTTGAGATTTCGAAAGTAAAAAATAAAGAAGAAGTATTAGAAAGAGTAATAAGTTTTATTTAACGAACCTAGCAAAAATATTACATTGGTGTCAGAAAAGTGGAATAAAACTTATTGTGCAGTGAAGTGTGCGGAAAAAAAAATAATAAAAAAAATGAGCAAGTTATTGAAAGAGCTCAACTGTAATGAGCTGAAAAGTGAATTAGGCAAGCGAGAACTTTCTAGAGCAGGATCAAAAAATGAGCTTGTTCTGCGTTTGGCCGAATATTTGAAACAACAAAATGAAGACCCGGACATTTTCGTCTTTGAAGCTGACGCTGAGGAAGCAGACGTAAGTAAAAATGTAGATGTTTCAAATATGATTAGTCTTCTGCTTCAACAACAAAAGAATGTTCTCGAACGTCTCGAAGAGCAACGAAATGAACAAATGAAAGAAAGAAATGAACAAAAGAAAGAACAAAAGAATGTTCTCGAACGTTTAGAAGAGCAACGAAATGAACAAATGAAAGAACGAAATGAACAAAAGAAAGAACAAAAGAATGTTCTCGAACTTCTCGCAGAGCAACGAAATGAACAGAAAAACGAACAAAGAATATTCTCGAACGCCTTGATAAACAGCATAGCGAACAAAAAGACCTTCTCGAAGAGCAGAGAAACATGCTAGAAGGCAAGCTTGTTAACATCGAGAATAATGTATCTGCACTTGATGGACGTGTTTCATTGCTGGAGAATCAAGCCGACAACAAAATGGAGACGTTTTCAAAAGTATTAGATGAACGTGTTTCATTGCTAGTCGATAACAAAATGGAGACGTTTTCAAAAGAGTTAGACCGTGTTCGAAACATAAAGATTCGGGAAAGTTCTGGGGAAGCTTTGAGAAAAAAAGAAATGCAACCTCCAACCTTTGATGGACAAACTTCTTGGTCTATATACAAGAAGCAATTCGAAACTGCAAGAAAGAAGCGAAGAAGAAGTGCGCCCAAATTCAAGCAAAGAATACAGAAAACCTGTATCGGGAGCTGGATGAAATTTCTACCCCGACAGCTGGTGCTATTCAAGAGCTACGGCAAAACACGAATAAGGGCGCAACTATCTTCAAAATAGCCGCTCAAAGAAGAAGAAATGCCCAGGAGATTTGTTCGCCAAAGTTCATTAACAATGCTCAAGGCCAACTTCTTGTGGAAGACAACGAAATTCTTCACAGGTGGCGACAGTATTGTGACGGACTTCTAAACGAACAATTTCCAAGGCTGTACTTTCCAATAGCTTCACCTAACTTAAGCGAAGTATCCGACGTCACAGTCGAAGAAGTTAGTGAGGCGGTAAAATACTCCAAAAAGGGAAAAGCTGTTGGCCCAGACGAAATACCCTCAGAGTTTTGGAAAAAGATGGGAGACATCGGGTTTAGATGGCTCATGATTCTTGTCTCCAAACTTTTACGAGGTGATCGCATGCCTAATCAATGGAGGGAAAGTTACCTTCTTCCAATTTATAAAGGAAAGGGTGATACTCGAAGCTGTGATAATTACCGTTCGATTAAGCTGATGTCACACACCATGAAGATCGTTGAGCGAGTCTTGGGTAGCCGACTGCGAAAAATAATTAGGCTATCTGATGACCAGTGCGGGTTTGTCGGGGGTAAGTCAACCACGGATGCAATTCAGAGTATAAGAATAATTATGGAAAAACATCGGGATTCTTTGGAGGATTTGCATGTCGTATTGGTTGATTTTGAAAAAGCATTCGATCGGCAACCACGAGATCTAATATGGGTGGCCCTCAGGCAACGAGGAGTTCCAGAAACCTATGTGCGGATAATTATGGACATGTATGATGGAGCAGTTACTAAAGTAAGATGCGCAGCTGGAGTCACCGAAGAATTCGAAATCACAGTAGGTGTACACCAGGGAAGTGTCTTGAGTCCCCTGCTCTTTATTACAGTTCTTGATTACCTGCTTGAAGGCAAAGTGACGGATCCAAAAGTGCATCAGTTATTCTTTGCTGATGATGGAGCCATCATAAGTGAAGACCCGATATCCCTACAACGAGCACTTGACGTATGGGTGGATGTTCTAGAAGGAAGTGGGTACCGCATAAGCGCGAAAAAGACAGAATACCTATGCTGCCCATTTTCTGATCCACACAGGCCTATTCCAGACATTTATTTGAATGGAGTAGTGCTTCCCAAGTGTGAAAAGTTTAAATATCTGGGGTCTATAATAAATAACGAAGCTACTTGTGATGACGATATCAATCATCGCGTAAGCGTAGGGTGGATGAAGTGGCGGGAAAATTCTGCTATCTTCTGTGACCGAAAAATGCCCCCTAAGCTGAAAGGAAAGCTCTACACTTCAGTTGTGCGTCCAGCACTCACATACGGTTCACAATGTTGGACAATGTACAAAAAGTATGAGAGTAAGCTAACGGCAGCTGAGATGAAGATGCTTCGTATGACAGCAGGAGTTACAAAGCTTGATCGAATTAGAAGTACGAAGATCCGAGGAAGCCTTCATGTTAAGAATACCATTTCCCAAAAAATTGAACACGACCGACTCAGTTGGTATTGCCATGTTCAAAGGAGAGATCCTGAGAACCCCGTCAAAAAGGCAATATCATACAACGTTCCAATTCGGAATAAAAAGAAAGGTAGGCCTAAACACTCCTGGTACAAACAAATGCAAAAACACCAGCATTCAGTTGGCCTCAGAAATGGAACAATACAAAACCGGGAGGCTTGCCGCCGATTTCTGAGGTCAACCCGGCGAACCCCACAGGCGGATCACTAGTGTGAAGCAGATACGTGGGAGAGTTATGATCCCCTCGACATCGAGATCATAACAGCGCCGAAACAAAGGAAGAAGAAGATACAAGAAGCAATTCGAGTCAGCTTCAACAACAAATGGCTGGGATGAGGCTGACAAGTATATAGCCTTAACTCTTGCTCTTAGAGGAGCAGCTGCTGAGTTGTTGCAAACCATACCAGCAGATAAGAGCGGCGACTTCAATTCCTTGGTTTTGGCTATAGACAAACGCTTTGATAACAGCCACATGAAAGAAGTCTTCAAAGTGCAACTCAATTCCAGAGTTCAGAAGAGGGGCGAAACTCTACAACAACTGCAAGCGGACATTGAAAGGTTTGTTCATCTTGCATATCCAGATGTTGGAGAGGAAATTTGTAACCAGTTTGCAGTTGAGGCATTTGTTCGCGCCATTTCCGACATACATCTTCAAAGGGCCGTGCGAACTGCTGGAAAACGAACGCTTTCTGAAACATTAGCGTTTGCCTTGACAATGGAAGCAGCTGAGCAAGCTTCTCAGGGAGTACATCGACTTAGAGAAGCCATCGTCGAAGAATGCTCATGCCAAAGAACTGATGTCCAAAGGAACCAACGAAACGGACTTGCAAAGTGCTGGAATTGCAACAAGACCGGACATTTACAGCGTCAATGTCGATTACCACCAAGAAGAGCTTGTCAACATTGTGGGCACGGAGTTTCAAACTCAGAACAAGGTAACAATAACACCAGTGTTACTTCCCGAACAAGTTTCCCAACAGAGAAACAAGTGAGAACCAACTTCGAGGGGCAGAAGCTGGTTTCTGGTATCGATGACCCCAGAAATACCATCCAGGTCTCCCAAACTAAACGAGACAATAAAAGTCTGACTGTCGAGGCAACTTTAAATGGCAACAAACGTGTGGTCACAATCGACACCGGTGCCACCGCCTTCATTGTGCGTCAAGACCTAGTGCACCTGAATTGGCTACACAACACCAATAGCTACCGTCTGAGAACTGCCACAGGAGAAGCAGGCAACCAGGTACTCAAATACCAGAATACAGAGATTCCAATGATCTATGGGCACGAAGGAATAACAACTCTAAGGACTGTCATCAAAGAAGACGTGATTATTCCTACTTCTTCTGAGGTATTCGTTTGGACAAAATTAGAAGGTGAGTGTGGACGCCATCGATACCTAATGGTGGAACCAGGTCCAGATTGTTCTTCCCAAAACGTCATCATTGGGAAGACACTTGTGGCTCCGAAGAACAATATGGTCCCCGTACGGATACTCAACACCAAACCGTACGATGTAAAGTTAGCGAAAGGAGAAGTTATCGGTAAGTGCGAATCTGTCGCAGCCGTAACACGAATTGACGCTGAAACACCGAGAAAGATATTAGATCCTGAGGAGCTCAATACCATCAAGGCAAAGATACTCAATTCATCTAACCTAGACCAACATCAGGTTAAAACGGCAGAAATCCTTCTGAATGAGTATGTCGACATTTTCGCTTCATCAAACGGGAAATATGGAAGGACACAAATGGTGCAGCACCGAATAAATACAGGAGATGCAAGACCCATTCGTCAGCCCGCAAGACGCCTGCCACTGGCCAAACAAGGCGAAGCTGAGGAAATGATTACCACCATGAAAAAGGATGGTTTGATTGAGAACTCCAAGAGTCCTTGGGCGTCACCAGTGGTCCTAGTCAAAAAGAAGGACGGAAGTACACGGTTTTGTGTTGACTACCGAAGGCTGAATGATGTGACCAAGAAAGACAGCTATCCCCTGCCAAGAATCAGTGACACCTTAGATGCGATGGAAGGAGCACATTGGTTTTCCACACTGGACTTGAAAACTGGATATTGGCAAGTTGAAATTCACCCCGAAGATCGAGAAAAGACAGCGTTCTCTACAGGTAATGGGCTCTGGCAGTTCAAGGTGATGCCATTTGGTCTTTGCAACGCTCCGGCAACATTTGAGCGTTTGATGCAGTACGTCCTTCAAGGACTGACGTGGAAAACTTGTCTTGTCTACTTGGATGATGTTATCGTTTACGGAAAAACATACGACCAACACTGCAAGAACCTAAGGGGTGTGTTCCAGAGACTTCGAGAGGCTAACCTTAAACTGAACCCAGAAAAATGTGCACTATTCAAGACTGAAGTAAAGTATTTGGGACATATCATCTCGTCCCAAGGAGTCAAGACCGATCCTGAAAAAGTTGACACCGTCAAAAATTGGCCAACACCACAGGACAAACATCAACTACGAAGTTTTCTTGGTCTTGCTACTTATTACAGACGTTTTGTTAAGAACTTTGCCGGAATTGCGAAGAGTTTGCATCAGCTTAAGGAAAAGAACAAGCAGTTTAGATGGTCAGGTGAGTGTGAAAAAGCCTTCCTAGAACTGAAATACCGTCTGTGCAATGCTCCGGTGCTGATCTATCCGACTCCAGGCAAGCCTTTTATCATCGATGCTGATGCAAGCAACGTAGGAGTCGGCGCTGTTCTGTCACAAGTGCACAATGGCGAAGAAAAGGTTGTCGCCTATTTCAGCAAAGTACTGTCGAAGACCGAAAGAAACTACTGTGTGACCAGAAGAGAACTCTTGGCACTCATCTTGGCAACGAAACACTTCCACAAATACATCTATGGACAGAAGTTTCTTCTACGAACCGATCATGGTGCTCTTAACTGGTTGTTGAACTTCAAGAACCCAGAAGGACAAGTCGCAAGGTGGATAGAAAGACTGCAGACTTACGATTACGAAATTCAACACCGAAGGGGAAAGCTGCACTCAAATGCCGACGCACTATCCCGAAGACCTTGTAAAATAGATTGCAAGCATTGCAGGCGACAAGAAGAAAAGGAATCCATCAACATTCTGCGAATAAGGGCTGACCCCATTTGTGGATGGAGCAATGAAGAAATAAGATCTGCTCAACAAGAAGACCCCGACATTGAACCTCTTCTCGCATGGAAGGAACATGAAGAAAAACCCGCATGGAATGACATTTCCGATAGGAGTCCAGTTTTAAAGGCCTATTGGGCACAATGGGACTCACTTCATGTGCAAGAAGGTGTTCTTCGGCGAAAATGGGAGTCCGCTGATGGTAAATCCTATGTGATGCAGCTTGTATTACCTCAATCGAAAATCAAAGAGGTTCTTCGAGAGATGCATGATGGACCTTCAGGAGGCCATTTGGGAGTCAATAAGACTTTAGAAAAAGTGAGACAACGATTCTACTGGTTGCATGCAAGAGACGACGTTGAAAAGTGGTGCCGAAATTGTGACGCTTGTGCTGCAACCAAAGGCCCTGGTAGAAAACTGCAAGGAAAAATGATGCAATATAATGTTGGCTCACCGTTTGAAAGGATTGCTATTGACGTAGCTGGCCCATTTCCGGAAACGAATGATGGAAACAAATACATTCTGGTGGTAATGGATTACTTCAGCAAATGGCCTGAGGCATACGCTATCCCGAACCAAGAAGCCAAGACCGTGGCTGACCAGATTGTGTCTAACTGGGTAAGCAGGTTCGGTGTGCCTATGGAGCTCCATTCTGACCAAGGAAGGAACTTTGAGTGGAACATATTCCAAGAGGTGTGCGCGTTCCTTGGCATTAAGAAAACGAGAACCACACCACTTCACCCTCAATCTGATGGAATGGTTGAAAGATTCAATAGGACCTTAAAAGAGCACCTCACTAAGGTCGTAGGCGACTACCAAAGAAACTGGGATAGGCACATACCACTATTTTTGATGGCCTACCGAAGTGCAATACATAGCTCAACAGGACAAACACCATCTGAAATCCTCTTCGGAAGAAGCATACGGCTGCCTAGTGAGATAAGGTTTGGACACCCATCAGAAGAGTCTCAGGAAACTGGGGATTACGTGAGTGACCTAAAAGAGAGGCTAAACGACATCCACGAAAGGACCAGGACTAGAATGAGCGCTTACAGCGATCGAATGAAGACAAGGTACGACACAAGAGCAAACACGACAGGATTCCAAGTAGGAGATCGTGTATGGCTGTATAATCCACATCGTCAAAAGGGATTGTCGCCGAAGCTTCAACAAAACTGGGAAGGCCCTTATACTGTCGTCACGAAAATCAATGATGTCGTTTACCGAATTCAAAGAGGGTCACGAGGGAAGTTAAAAGTTGTGCATAGTGATCGACTGCACCGATACAGTGGCAAAGCTGGAGATAGAATTGTTCGTGACGAACAATCTTAAGAAGGGGGCAATGTTGTGAACAGAGCTTTATACTACTACAGCGCCATCTGTTGGAAAATTACATATCTAATTTATGGAAGAAACAAAAAGCTCTTTTCCAATGTCAAATGTATTGCCCCTTATTCCAACCATCTAGAACATTCCAAGACGAGAAGCTTCGCGAATTTTCGAGAACAACTAACATGAGTATAAAAGGGAGTGTTCGCGGTGAGCACAGACAGTTGATTTTTGATTACGGAAGTGTGCAAAACTCTGGATTGTGTAAAACAAGTGTGATTTTAATTTGAATAAAGTATTTGTGTTGATTATAAGTTGAGATTTCGAAAGTAAAAAATAAAGAAGTATTAGAAAGAGTAATAAGTTTTATTTAACGAACCTAGCAAAAATATTACAATATATACAATATTGTTTATTGTAAAAGCCTATATGGATCTAGAGGAAATTTATTTATTTATACTAGACTTTCATAGACAATGATATCTCAAATATGTATACTTTATCTAAAATACATAAAAAATATAAATTTAAAATATTTACAACGCATTTAAAATCTTAGCTTTGCATTCTTTCTGCTAATTTGGATATCTATTAACTCTTCAAATTGATTGTACCGTACTGCGGCATTTTCTATTGGATTATTTGCACCATAATTAGTAGAGTGTCTATAAATAAATGGAGTATAAATATTAAATAATGACAATACATATGAACTGTAAATGTGTTCACACAAAGTATCACTTGCAAACATGACGAAATAGTAATCTCTTCTCTTATAAAGAGGTTTTAAATCAATGAGTTGACATCTGATGTAATAAGCAGGCATATCAGACTGCGAATAAATTTTCCGTAAAACATAATTAGTAAACTTGTTTTGAAGAGCCACATGATCGGGCCTGGTGGAGGGATGATTTCTCAAGTGGGGTTAAAGGAAATGATCACGCCCTAAGAAGGCGTCTACCTCTCCTTAGCCAGGTGCTTATGTGACGACAGACATTTCTTCAATGATTTAGAAGTACCCTCCGACTTTTAACAGGCTATAGCTTTTTTAAATTGATATTCATTTTTTGATCTATAGAACTCATCATAATCGATAGAACTCATCATAAAATAATCCATCTAGTAAACTTTTTTTTATACATACGCTTCATTTCTTTTCGAAGGTTAAGTATTTTATTAAATCATGGCGGCTTATTTGAACTAAAAAAATGTAAAGTTCCAAGTTATAAATAAATCGAAATATTTAGTTTTTAATAATTTTTTTACCCGAAGAAATTTTTTTATAAAAGTTTTTGAAAAAATAAATATATGTATTTTTAAATTTCGAAAAAATTGTATCCGTGTTTTTGATGTTTAAAGAAAAAAAAATGTGTCACGGGAAATAATTAGGGAACTCCATCTACCAAGTTTAAAGAAAATCGGACGAGCAGCTTAGGATGTAGCCTAACAGACACTCAAACTGACACAGAATTGCGAACTATTTTCATCATTTTGTCAAGATTGATTAAAATCTCGATTGTTGCTTTGACAACAAGAATAAAAAAACTCTTGTCCTAGTAATTCCAATCTGTTAGTCTCTTTATTTAATCAATTGTATTTAAATAAAGCAGGACTACAAAATTCCTGCAATTTAATATGTTTGTTATAATATTTTCTATAATAAATCTTAATTTTAATCTTACTTTTAGTTTTTTACTTGGACAATTTTAAGTTTCAATATATTTACTTTGCAGATGCTTCTTGCTTACGCTGTGGCTGAAAATCGTTTGTCTGGCTTTTTGAATTATATCAAGCTCTTTTTTTTTACTTGACGAATAAGATACATATACATACATACAAACGTTTGATTTAACGAAAAAGATATTTGTTTGACATTTAAAAGACAGTGATACCAAATAATAATAGTAGTCAGAGATGTCGGCGGCACAACTGTCGCCAACACTCCCCCCCGGTATGGCAACCAGCGAGTCTTGACTCACAAGGTTGACTTATCTCCTAAAACATCGAGGACTGCTAGCTTTACGGCAGGTCTTTCATATAACCCTGATGCAGTTTGGACGGTTGCCCGAAGGACTTGTTCATTCTTGCCAAGTGAGACATTTACCACACGTCCTTTGGGCCACAGATTTCGAGGATTTGTTTCGTCTACCACTAGCACTATGTCTCCTACAGCGATAGGCTTTACTTGTTCAAACCACTTCGTTCGCCGAGTCAAAGTAGGCAAATACTCGCGTATCCACCGCTTCCAAAAAAGGTTAGCATACTGCTGAGACTTCATCCAATTTCGCCGCAAAACACTGTTGTCGTCCGTTAAAACACTGTCTGTTTTTTCACCATTAGATGTTCCCAACTAAAAATGATTCGGTGTAAGGGCTTCATCGTTGTCGTCTTCGAGTGGGAGATATGTTAACGGGCGTGAGTTGACTATTCGTTCAACCTCTAACAGCATGCTATGTAACAATTCGTCTGTTGGATTTCGCGTTGGCATAATACGGTATAATGTCTTCTTTACCGACTGGATGAGCCTTTCCCAACTTCCTCCCATATGAGGAGAGACTGGAGTGTTGAAGACCCATTTTGTATTTTCGCTAGAAAATTGCTTTGCCAGATCTGCTTGTTGTTGCTTTAAAGTGTCATTTAATTCTCTTTCCGCTCCGTGAAAATTAGTTCCGTTGTCGCATCTTATTTCCTTTAGAATTCCTCGGCGTGCAATGAAACGCTTGATTGCGAGGATGCAAGAATCCGTCGTAAGGCTATTGGCTATTTCTAAGTGGATGGCACGCAAGTTATAAGCACGCCCCATCTTTTTTCATTATGGCGTCCCACTGTCACGTACATTGGCCCGAAATAATCAATCCCTATGAATGTAAACGGTCTACTAAATACTGAAAGTCTTGCCACTGGTAAGTCACCCATCTCTGGTGGACTGGGCCTAGCCCTATCGTTCTTGCATTGTTGACAACTTTTTCGCTCTTTCTTTATAGATGCTCGTATGCTTGGAATTGAGAATTTTTGGCGAATTTCATTCACAACAGTTGCATCGTTATGATGATGATATTTTTTGTGATAATGATTTATTATTAAACTTGTGATTCGGTGTCCTTTGGGTAGTAATATCGGCCGCTTCGATTCGTAGGTTACTCCAACAACAGCATCAATTCTTCCACGTAGTCGTAAAACACCATCCTTATCAATGTACGGAGATAATTTGCGAATTTGACTAGATTTTTCGAAAGACTTGCGAAGTTCTATAGGGAGATTGAGATTATTTTCCAAAACTGCTATTTCGTCACGGAACGATTCCAGTTGAGCTTGTCTGTATAGGGTAGTTTCCGATTCAGCGAACTCCTCGTGTGTTAGAAAATCATCATTCCTTTTAAGGACCTTTCTTTTCTTTGCTGATATGTTCCATATGAATCGAGAAATATATGCTTGAGTTCGTACTAGTCTTTTCCATGACGAAAAACGTTCGGGATCAACCGATGTACGATCAGATACTACATAATGAAATAAAACCGATGATTTCAATTCTTCTAACGTGTCCTGAATACGCATCAGATTAACAGGCCACTTGTCTTCGGCTTGCAAGAGAAACGTTGGTCCAACAAACCATCGGCCGCTTGAGTCAAAATCCGGAATCCGCTGCCATTTTGTGGCATCGTCGGCTACATTCATCTTCGTAGGTACGTATCTCCATTGCTGCATTTCAGTTGTCTCAAGAATTTCACTTACCCCGAATCCAACGTACTGCCTGTAGTTCCGGTGATTTAATCCAAGAAAGCACCGTTTTTGAATCAGTCCAGTAAACCTCTTCAGAGAATACGATGCTGTGAAACTGCTTTATACTGTTAGCTAACCGCACTCCAAGTCTTGCAGCTTCGAGTTCAAGTCGTGGTATCGAAGTCAAGCTGAGAGGTGCGACTCTTGTCTTCGCTGTTACTATTCTGCATTCTACGAAGTGCCCTTTAGTCACGCGAATATACGCTACGGCGGCAAAGGCATTGATACTCGCATCTACGAAGACATGCAATTGGCAAGCATCATGTTCTCCAAAATTGATGTTCTTTAAGTAGCATCGAGGAATTTGTACGTTGCCGATGTTCTTAAGATGGTTCACCCACATACGCCACCTCTCATGTGACTTGCCGTCGATTGCCTCGTCCCATTCTATTTTAGATCGCCAAATATCTTGCATCAATATTTTTAAATAAATTAAAGAATGTGCGATTAGACCTAGAGGGTCAAAGTTGGACATCAAAACTCGTAGGATTTGTCGTTTGGTTGGCCTTACATCTTTTGACAGCAACTCACTCAAAGACGTCTTCGATGATATTGAGTAGGTAAAATTATCTGTGGCAGTACACCACATCATACCCAAAACTTTCTCAGCAGAACATTCTGGGTTGATGTCCAGGTTGCGTTTGGCCTTTGATCGTTTCTCTCCTAGTGCCTCAATGACAGTCGATGAGTGGGAGATCCAGTTTCGTTTGCGGATGTAGTTTTTAGCTTCATAATCTTTCAGCTGAAGTTGAAGGTTTTCGGCTAAGTCTGAGTTACGAGACAATTTTTTCATAAAGCAGTTATGCCTCCGGAGTGCCATGGGATAACTGTTCGGCAGTTTCACTTTGTCATATTTCCATAAAAGGCCAGTGTCAAATCTATCACCATTTCTAGGCGTTAGACCTTGAAGCATCTCACAAGCGCGTTGTTCTTCTTTTGACTTTCGCCATTTCTTTGGTTCTGTGACCCCAAGGCTGTCCAACGAAAAGTAATCCTTCATCATCTTTTGAAGGATGTCATCGCCATTGGAATGTCTTGAACAATCGCACTCATGGAAATTAATTACTTGAAAATTTGACTCACCCTTCGTTTTGACTTTGTGTGACGATGGTCCATATGCAACCCATCCTAGGCGTGTCTTTGTTGCTACTGGATCGCCGTCATCTCCTTCTACCACCTTGAGTGGAATAGCCAGCTTCAGATTATCAAGTCCAATCAGCATTCGGGGAACCGCATTCTCATAAGATTGAATGGGATACCCGCGCAAATAAGAATATTTAGCAGTTAGTTGTTTAACATCTAACGACTGTTGTGGCAAACTCAAAGATTTCACCGTCCTGACGACTGGGATCGAAAATCTTTTTTCTGGATTGCTGCTTCCCGAAATCTCAACGGACACTATCCTAGATTCATCTTCGTTTCGATGGGTATCACGAGTCCATTTAAGGAAGAGTGGCTGACGTTTACCTTTTAGATTCAATTCAGATGCCAAAGAATCTTCCATCATGGTGAGCGACGAGCCGTCATCAAGAAAGGCAAATGTTTCTATCATCTTCTAATCATTGTATAAATTGACAGGGACCACTCGATATTTGATTTCCTGAGATGAATCATGTGCATTGCAGTTGAACTGCCCTCCTTCTGCGATACGTTGTTCCCTTATCAGCTGATGATTGGGATAAGTATGTTGTCCTCCAATGTAAGACGATGTGATTGTTTTTCGTTCACTTGTGTTATTGTGCAACAGCCGATGATGTCTATATTCACAGCCGTTTACACCACATATGTTGCTTTTTTGGCAACGAGACCTTGGATGTGAAATTAGACACGTTCGGCAAAGTCTATTTTTTTTAACGATTTCCCATTTTTCATTGAGGCTCATATTCTGGAACCGCGTACAGGAATCAATGACACTGCATGACTGACTGCAAACCACGCACTGCCGTTTTGACGAACGTCTGGATTTTATCATCTTCAGAATGTGCAAGCACACGAGCTTTTTCTTTTCGACGCGGCTGTGTTTTTACCTCACAATCGAAGGAAGTACCCGGACTGACTCTGCA
This sequence comes from Philhelius festivus, assembly GCA_963931855.1. Classification (NCBI taxonomy): domain Eukaryota; kingdom Metazoa; phylum Arthropoda; class Insecta; order Diptera; family Syrphidae; genus Philhelius; species Philhelius festivus. Next base: position 91,269,835 of record OZ007556.1, read on the forward strand.
TATGTTTTCAGTAAGTCGCAGTAACCACTCGTTAAAATCCAGCAAGTTCACAGATCGCATGTTTTCAGTATGCACAGCCCAGTTCAACATTAGTTGCGTTGGCAACCGACCGACAAGATCATCCAGAAGCTCTACATTCTCTAAGTATGGAAAAAGCTCACTTGCTTCCATAGTGGATATGAGGTTCTGCACTACTAAGGAGTACGACACTACTGTCTCGACCTTTTCGACGTTTATTTTTGGCTCGGCATAAATTCTTTGAAGAAGTGACTGAATTATGACTTTGGGGCGCCCATACATAATGCGTAGTGTGTGTAAAATATTTGGCACATTTGATGGCATCATCAATCTGCCCCGCATAGCTTCATACACCGTCCCTTCAGACATTTCTGCAAACGCAGCAGATTTTCTTCATTGCTAAAGCCGCATAACCTTGTGCTTCTCTCAAATGAACTTATGAAGAGGGGCCATTTCTCAGGGCTAACATTAAAATTAGGCAGGTCCCTGGACATGGAGCGTCGATTTGCTAATTGCACGTTGCTTGGTTGTGATGTTTCCTCCAAATTTATTCCCAGGCTGGATTGAAATGCCTCTAATCTATTCTGAAGAACTGCTGCTGATGATGCTGGAGCATTATGTACTGGATTGTGCTTAATGACGTGTGAAAGGTGTGCTGTGGCTTCCTGGTTGTACTTAAATTGATGTGCGTTCGATGCAGCTGCTGTTAAATTTGTTGCAGGTGCAGTTTGCTGTTCATTTGTTCCAACCTTTTGTCCTTGCTGTACCCACCTTTCAATCATTCGTTTAGCACTTGCTCTGGACATTGAGTCCTTGCTTCCTTGACTCTGCTCGACGAGAAGACTTAATTTTCTCATCATATATTCTTCATCTCTTTTCTTTTCGAGGAGTCGTGCTTCGTCATCTCTTTTCTTTTCGAGGGCTCGTGCTTCTTCTAACATCTGAAGTTCTATTTCAATTCTGGTTTGCCTTATTGTTGTCGATGTTCTTCGAGAATGCGTAGACTCTATATCCGTGTTCCTGATGTCGCATGTTGCACATTTCCATTCCCTATCTTCGACGTCTGATGCCACATTGACGCATGCAAAATGGTACCACAATAGACACAAGTCGCATTGCACCATCTCGTCGGTGTCGTCGCGATTGCAAATGCTGCAGCTGGACTGATTGATGTTAATTTCTCGCTTCTTCTCAATTCTCAGACTTCTTCTTGGCTCTGGAGCACTTTTGCTATCTTTTCCAGACATCTCGATTTCTTTTACTTGATAAAAGAATTTTGTAGAAATTGTTGTCAAGTAAAAGAATTTTGTAGAAATTGTTGCTTTGGCAACAAGAATAAAAAAACTCTTGTCCTAGTAATTCCAATCTGTTAGTCTCTTTATTTAATCAATTGTATTTAAATAAAGCAGGACTACAAAATTCCTGCAATTTAATATGTTGGTTATAATATTTTCTATAATAAATCTTAATTTTAATCTTACTTTTAGTTTTTTACTTGGACAATTTTAAGTTTCAATATATTTACTTTGCAGCTGCTTCTTGCTGACGCTGTGGCTGAAAATCGTTTGTCTGGCTTTTTGAATTATATCAAGCTCTTTTTTTTTACTTGACGAATAAGTTACATATACATACATACAAACGTTTGATGTAACGAAAAAGATATTTGTTTGACATTTAAAAGACAGTGATACCAAATAATAATAGTAGTCAGAGATGTCGGCGGCACAACTGTCGCCAACATCGATTCCTCAATTTTTAACTAATGTGTAATAGTCCGGGAGGTAGCGCTGCAATTTTTTTAGGAATTTTATACCGAATGAATTTTACTTCAAACAGTTGTTTAATGTTCGAAATTCAGTAAAGTGAGCGTCAGTTGTCGCACTTGTGGTGGAGCTAAAGGAGACAGCATGAAAAAGTCATTGGAAAAAAATTTGCTCCGATGAATTTTATACCAAGCGAAACTGTATTAAATTATTGTTTTAATCATATTTTTTCAAAAAATTATCGTCAGCTGTATTGACGATGGGGGGTTCAATGTCAGTCACGGGCATAAACCTCATTTAAAATTTGAAAAATAAATTTATTTTATACCTTATGAAATTTATCAGGCGAATCTATAAACAAATCTTAAAGGTTACTTAACTTTAAAATACCTCTAAACAGCTCTTAAGTATGAAATCGGTATCTATAATCAATTTTCACATTTAAGTAACGTTACTTAAAGGCCTCTTAACTTAAACGCCATCAACCGCGTTTAAGGGTCACTTAGAGACATTTTAAAATGTATTTTGACATATGAATTGTCATCTTTGAAATTTTGAAGTTTCAAATTGTGAGTTTGTATTGTTTGTTGTGATATTTTAGAATTAGAAAATGCAAATAATTACGAAACCGAAAATTTGTATTGATTAAAGAACGTGTACGCGCAAAGAAATTTCGTCAACGCTTTCCGCTTAGCCTTTGAAGTGTTTGTATCGACACTAACTTTATTCCTCGTTGTTTGAAGAGAATCTGTGCATAAAATAATTTGTTTTGTAGTAGTGTTGTGTATTATTGCAAATTCTAAAATAAAAAAGTTTTCTTGTCCGAAGCATTCCAATTTTCAGATCTCTTTTTCTTTTGTTTGTGGCGGCGGGTGTGGGTTTGTGTTCCATGGCCATCTTTTTTTTTTATTTCACAAATAAAAAAATGTGTTCCAAATATTTACTGATTGAAGGTGGCACAAAACAGCTGTGTTGTATAAAATGAAGCAGAATTGGTTTTTTTTTTGTACTAGATTTTCACATTCTTTTACGTTACGTGACATAACCATTGTTTAGTTGAGTACCAATGAAAAATCGATTATAGATACGAATTGAAGTTTCGTCATTTAAAGGCAAATTAAATATTTACGTATGCTTAACTAAATAACCTCTAAGATGCAGTTTAAGAAAATCTTATAGATACGGCTGTATATATCTCAATTTTTATACTTTTAAAATAACAAAGAAAATAGTCAGCTGCACTTTTGACGGGGGTAACACCGTCAGTCAGCGCGATAAACATGTCGCGCGCTCAACGCATTCGAGCGTCGCATAGTATCTTTGGAACATAAACTGACGATCTTTACACCCACAAGCAATCAGCTGACGACGATTTTTTGTTTCTTTAACATTTAAATCATCTTATACTTAAAATTCAATAAGTATAACATCAATTTCATATAAATAACATCACAGTTTATTTATTTATTCCGTGTAGGTTTCAAATTACATATACAGGGTGATTTGCATAAGGTGTGACAAAATGCTAGGGCATGTAGGTTGGACTTACACAAGAAAAAAATCGTATGGGAGTGGGGGAGTCTATTTCCCCCCGTTTAGGCGGGAGGGGCAATTTAAGAAAAAAATCACTTAAAACAGAAAAAAAAATATTAAAAAATAACGGTGATACCTACAGAAAAATGCTATAGCATTTTGAAAAGCCAGAAATACATTCTTTAATTCTGTTTTTAAATAAAGTTGTTCGAGTGAATAGTTTTTGAAAAATTAATTTTCAAAATCGAAATTTTGCAAAAAAAAATGAAAATTTTTTTTAAACAATTTTTTTTTCAAAATTTTACGAATTTAAGTATTATTTTTTTATTCAATATTCAATGCTCTTATTAGTTTTTGATCAAACACAAAAAACCGGATGTCAAAATGTTTTGCAGTTTTTGAGAAAATCAAAAATAACAAAAACTACTTTTGTTCTAAGAAAAGCCTTTTATTTTAGTTTTTTCGTTTTTGGATTCTTAGGTGAATTTACGATTGAAAGGATTAACTTTCTTTTTACTATTTTTTTTTATTATCGTCTTATAAGCATACGATAATGTGACAAAGAACTGGATTAACCATATTTCACACATTTTTTTATTGAGAACACCTGCGTGAGAGCATTGGTTTAAAATTGACCAGTGCTCCAGTACTCCGTATTCTCGAAGACGTTGATGGATTCTTGAAAATATCGTATGACTGGGACACCTCCTATTGGGATACATTTCAGCGTAGAGTCTTTGCGCTTCACGACTTCGACCATGAGCCATACCGTAGAAGTAATGCATATCCGTTAATCCGGCACAAGAGTAATTTGACATCGTGATATGTTGACGACTTGACATTCAAATTAGAAATAATTTGTACAACTCCGTTAGATTTTTATGCTTGGGGATTCATGAAGAACTATGTGTACGAAGTGGAAATAGAATCTTTGGAACAACTGAAACAACGGATTGAAGTGGCTGGAGTCAAATTACAGGAAAATTTATCAAGTATAAATTTATGTGCAGCAATAAGAAGACACTATAATCTTTGCCTTCTACAAAATGGGGATCATATGGAAAATTTTTTGTAATAAGCTTTAGTTAAAAAATAGTTAAAAATTATAATAAACAGTAATTATGTATTTTATCTAAAAATGCATGTATTTCTTATTTTAATTGATTTCAAGATTCAGGAACATTTTTGTTCTTATTTCGCAATTGCATTTTTCTGTCACTAGTTAGGGCGTGTAACGTTGCATTATTTAAAAAACATTCGCAGGTCAATATTAATCCAATGCTCTCACGCAGGTGTTCTCAAAGAAAAACTGTGTTAATCCAGTACTTTGTTACTTTATTGTATGCTTATAAGACTGATAATAAAAAAATTGTACAAAAAAGTTAATCCTTTCTTTCGTAAATGCACCTAAGCCAAGCCGACCCCACCATAATAAAAAAGTGGCAGAGGTCAATTTTAAACCAATGCTCTCACGCAGGTGTTCTCAATGAAAAAATGTGAGAAATATTGTTAATCCAGTACTTTGTCACATTATTGTATGCTTCTAAGACGATAATTAAAAAAATAGTAAAAAGAAAGTTAATCCTTTCAATCGTAAATTCACCTAAGAATCCAAAAACGAAAAAACTAAAATAAAAGGCTTTTCTTAGAACAAAAGTAGTTTTTGTTATTTTTGATTTTCTCAAAAACTGCAAAACATTTTGACATCCGGTTTTTTGTGTTTGATCAAAAACTAATAAGAGCATTGCATATTGAATAAAAAAATAATACTTAATTTCGTAAAATTTTGAAAAAAAATTGTTTAAAAAAAATTTTCTTTTTTTTTTGCAAAATTTCGATTTTGAAAATTAATTTTTCAAAAACTATTCACTCGAATAACTTTATTTAAAAACAGAATTAAAGAATGTATTTCTGGCTTTTCAAAATGCTATAGCATTTTTCTGTAGGTATCACCGTTATTTTTTAATAATTTTTCTGTTTTAAGTGATTTTTTTCTTAAATTGCCCCTCCCGCCTAAACGGGGGGAAATAGACTCCCCCCCTCCCATACGATTTTTTTCTTGTGTAAGTCCAACCTACATGCCCTAGCTTTTTGTCACACCTTATGCAAATCACCCTGTATATGTAATTTGAAACCTACACGGAATAAATAAATAAACTGTGATGTTATTTATATGAAATTGATGTTATACTTATTGAATTTTAAGTATAAGATGATTTAAATGTTAAACAAAAAATCGTCATCAGCTGATTGTTTGTGGGTGTAAAGATCGTCAGTTTATGTTCCAAAGATACTATGCGACGCTCGAATGCGTTGAGCGCGCGACATGTTTGTCGTGCTGACTGACGGTGTTACCCCCGTCAAAAGTGCAGCTGACTATTTTCTTTGTTATTTTAAAAGTATAAAAATTGAGATATATAAATTTCATAAGGTATAAAATAAATTTATTTTTCAAATTTTAAATGAGGTTTATGCCCGTGACTGACATTGAACCCCCCATCGTCAATACAGCTGACGATAATTTTTTGAAAAAATATGATTAAAACAATAATTTAATACAGTTTCGCTTGGTATAAAATTCATCGGAGCAAATTTTTTTCCAATGACTTTTTCATGCTGTCTCCTTTAGCTCCACCGCTTTCGGAGCAGCTGACGTTCAGATGTGTTATGTGTTAGGGGAAAACTATTATTGTTATGATTTTCAGCCGGTATGAAATGACTTGGTCAACTATAGCGCTACCTCCCGTACTATAACTTGCCATATGTATATGTTTGTACATACAATCATAGAAATAACATAAATTATATGTTTCAATGTTTTATAATATACATACATCTATAAAATTCCGAGTCTCTTGAACATAAGAGCAAATACGTGCCACCTAGTATAGCATTGTACTTTGTAATGTATCACCCATTTCAACAAATTCTTTTAAAAATAGTTCAAACCATACACATTGGGAATAACAATTCTGTAGGTCAGTTGATTTGTAGCTTGTATGCTGTGACGAATACATTACGAATCATAAATCAAATAAATTCTTAGTATTGAAATCGTTACTCAACCTGTCTTCTTCGAGAAGTTTGTACAACATTTCTATATATCACAATAGACGCTTGGAATTACAGCTAATCCGTGGACTGTCAAGCATAAGGCCTGGGTGTGATTACCAAGCGCTTCAAAAATGATTTTCTGGGATGTACTGTCTCATTCCAGGAATTGGAAAATCCCCTAAGGGTAGAAAATTGTATTTCCGCTCAATTACTGCAAACACGCACACAGGAATGATTGTGAGTTGTAAGTCACTGGGTTTAAGCTCTCTTATTTCGGGTAATCATGATTTTAAGTTATTTTGGTTATATATTATCGAAAATGGACTTGCGTTAAACAAACAGGTGCATAGCATAAGCAAAACAAAAAACCTAAGATACTAAGCAAAAAAGACACATGAACCAATGAAATCCGAAGCCACTCAGCAAAAAAGACAAATACGCAGACAAAATGGGCCCTCTTAACTTGGAGTAAGTGGCAGATAAGCCTTTTTTGCTTAGAAATGGGATATGTTCATTTTCATTTGTGATTTTAAGACATATCCAGTTGGAAATATGATTTTCTGTTTTGACACACAAATGGACACAATTTTACGATTCCAAATATGCATCAAACCGAATTTATGATAACGCGCTTTTTCCTAGGACGGCAGTATGGTTTCTGTGATCTAACATCTTATCTTAACAGTTTTTATTTATTTTTTGTACGAGAAAGAAAAGTTATTTATTGATAAATAAAAAATCAATATCAGTTCTAGGTTTATTGCAAATGTTAGTCGTTAGGAAATATTAACAATAATTTGTCTTTCAAGAATGTCCGATAACATAGTAATTAAATCGTCACAAAAATAGACTTCACACAGAGTTGCCACTCGTAACCTGGTACAATCGATTGCAGTCGATACAATTGAGTATAGGCAGTTACTTATTTGATTTAATCGAACCAAAAACGTTCGACTGATCCTGATAAGGAACTGCCTATTATCGGTTGTACTAAAATCGATTGCATGCTTAAGATAAGATAAATACTATCAATAATAATTTTGAAATGTCTGACTAATACTCATTTAAAATTAACATTACACATAAATTAATTATGTATCTTAATGTTATACCGTGGACACGAATTCTGGAAGTGTGTAGTGTATGTACACAAGTTTCTCAAACCCTTTGCTATTTTCGTTGTGAACAAACGAAAGACAACACTTATATTTCTGAATATAAAAATTATGAGCTATCTAATATATAAAATAATTATTTAGAAATGTTTCCCTTTGGGGAAGTTGCCTCTATCTATATAATTCTTTTCTTCATATTTCATTAGTCGGCTCTCCGTACCTTGGACAATTGGAGTGCTTATCAAATATCAACATCTGGCGCAGTCAGCAATGATCCGCTTGTTGAACAAATCAACATCATCAAGGGTTATATCAAACAAGCACGAACTGCTATGCGTTTCGATGAAGTTGCCACTCTGGAACTGAATCTACGTGAATTACAAAGAGAATTCTACATGCAACATCAAGGATCTAACACTACCACCACCACCAGCATAACCCCAGAATAAGGGTTACAATACTTGAAGAAAATTGTAATACAAATATATAAGAGTAAATTTTTTATTGCATTCACCCTATAAATTAAATCAATACAAAATTAAATATATTACTCGTGTAAATGTAGAAAAAAAGCTTTGTGCATATTATGTATACAACAAAATACATTATAGTAGGTACAGCTTAAGCAACCAGTAGTTTTTTTTTTGTGCTTTTAGTAAACTAACAAAATGCGTAATTTGAGCTTAGAGTAGTAAAGATGTGCATAGATTTTGTATTTCTATAATGTTGTGCGTTTATGGATTTAATTAGAAAACACATGAGGATCCACTCTATGCCTTAATTCCAATTGATTCGACAAGTGCATTGACTTTGTCAACGTATTCCTTTTGGGCGTCATCCGATGATTTGCCCTTCAATTTGTTCCATGCCTCCCACTTAGCCTTGCCTTTAAAGTCCAAGAAACCCGGCTTATCTGTTGATTCGAAATGACAGAACAAATAGAATAACTCACCAAGTCAATAGAGATAAGATAACCTATCAAAAAGTGAGCTGTTTTCTATTCTTTTTCTTACCGGTATTACAATCACCAACAGTTGCTTGTTTGTATAGGCCGTACAATTCCAGAAGGTCATTATCGGCTGGTGTGGTTTTCAAGTTTTTGACATCTTCGGCTGCTTTGTCGAATTGCTAAATGGAAAAAAATCATCCAATGACTCATTTTTGAGTCAGCTTTTTAAAAAATTAGGTACTCACCTCCTTGGTGGACATGATTCTAGATTGATTTAAAGTGTTTTATCAAGATTGAAGGAAACGCTGTAAACGTACGATTACGATTAGTAGGTAATTTTATTAAATATGCTGGAGTAAATTTTGTATGTATGCATTGCTTTTGGGTAGGAATAAATAGGATAGGATATTATTTGTTATAATTGTGTTTAGGTGATTTAATAAAGTAAAATTAATATAAAAACTTTGGAAGGAAAATTATAAGATGATTCGAGGTAGGATTGGGAGCTGCTAAGAAAAACGCACCTTGCTGCTTACTTTGAAGTTAAATTACTATTACTGGGAGCTTCTGAACGTGAATTGAATATTGAATGCGGGAAAAAATGAAAATTGCCGGTTGTCGATTATATCTGTGTCGTTCTTTTTGTACTACGTTACTTATATCTAATCTACAACTTTACATGCGGAGTTAAGAACAGGTTGAGTCCAAATGTAGTTAATAAGGGCTATTCATGCAACATCGTTAATTTTCCGACGTCGTAAAATTGTAAAGTTTCCGACTCGACACACGTTTCAAGAACGTGCTTGCTTAAGCCTAGTACGCAGATCGGGAAAAATTTTGTCTCCCATACATTTTTTGTCCTGGGACAAATTTTGTCTCGGATATTTTCTCCAAGCAGTACACAGTTCGCGCGCAAAATTCATACTTTTGTGCATTGCTGTACAAAATGTCTGCACTAAATTTTGCCAGGAAATAGAATGATACAAGCATTATTTTGCGGGACAAATTTCGACAGATACCGTATTTCCGAAAGTGATTTTTGTCAATACTGGTTTTATGTAAACGGTGCTGGCTGATGCTTGTCTTGAGAGCATAAAGAGGAGATTCCAAAAAGGTATGAACGAATTTTGTAAGACAACCCTTTCCAGAGATACACTAAAAAACACATTAAATTATTCATCTCTCCAACTTCAAACTTTTGCGCGAGATTTGGAAAAGTTTTGTAGAGATGAAATTTTTCTTGTCTCTATCTGCGTACTAGGCTTTATGGAAAACAGATGAACTATTTGGTTGAATGTCCGTGCAGGTGCATATACGAGTAATTATATGTTACATAAAATAGCGAACTTATTTTAGGCAATCGTTTAGTTTGTGTCAAAACACAAACAGCCGTATTTATTAGAATTCGCTAAGCGCGTGAATAGTTATGCAATGCATAAGGACTTATTCATTCACTATACAAATTCATATTTATAAAACATTTGCCTACGCTGCATAGTTATAATGAGCTTGTGTCAAATAAAGTACCAAAAAGTAAGAATATATTACATTTACAGCCTGATTCTCCCCAAAGTTAGTGATGCCCTTTGAGTATATATAATATGGAGGGCTCGTTTCTATTCCAACTGCGTGACTATCATAGGGGGCGCTACTCAAATTTGTGTAAGACAAAGTTATTACCGATTGCTTCATATCACATGTGACGGAGAACTATATGTGAGGAGAAGGTAAGCACAAATCGGAGGATACGGCTGTATCCTTAACTTACAGAAAGTGAGACAGCGACCCCTATCACAACTTCAAGTACTACAATGCATTAGGGATAGGAACGAGCCCTCCATATTATATATACTCAAAGGTGATGCCTCACAAGTCACAAGAAGACGTGAAAATGATTTTGTGACTTTTTCGAATTCTGCCGCTTAGGCCGGTATTCACCGAGCGCTCATAACTTAAGAAGCTCATAAACCTATTCACCAAGCAATATTAGTGAAGATCTACGAGCGCTCTTAAAAGTTAAGCCTAGTACGCAGATCGCGCTAAATTTTATCTCCCACATTTTCTCCAAACATCAGCTAAAATCCAAGCTAAATTTTGACATAAGAACTTTGTGGAGAATATGTCACAGAAAACAGCTGTTCTCTAAATGAATTTTTTCCAAAGATTTAAAAGAATTTGTTTTAAAGTATGATTTTTTAAGAATTATGAATGAGAACGAATGAGAATTATGAATTATGAGTGATTTTTGTTGTCGAAAATCTTGTAAGACTCCCGTCACCAAATATTCTTCTAAATATTATTCAAATATTATTCCATTTCGAATTGAAATTGAAATTTAGCTCGAGAATAAATGTGCCAGACAATTATTTCGTGCGCTAAATTTTGACAGATAAGTTATGTACAGTTCGAAGAGAAATTTTGATTTTTTAGCTGGAGCAGCGTACCTCTCGGCTAAAATGCTTGACATAATTTTAGCTTTGCTAAATTTTGGAGAGAATTTTGCATGGGAGATAAAATTTAGCGCGATCTGCGTACTACGCTTTAGGAGTGGTCCCGACCACTCCTAACTTACGAGCGCTCTCTTCGAAAGTTTGTTCGCTTAGACGTGTGCCACGCACGCATTTGACTCGAAACCATGTGAGCAATGCCAAGTAGAAGAGTATCCATTTGCTGTCAAGACCAACATTCCACAACATTTCACAGTTTGGGTATGCCTGAACAAGAGAGAGTGGCTCTCATTTTCGAACTTCGAAAAACACTTGTGAGTGGTTAGTGAATACCCCAAAGAAAATTCAAGTTAAGAGCCTCGTAAAGTTAAGAGCCGTTTAAGAGCGCTCGGTGAATACCAGCCTAGTCACAACTTGTGAGAGTCACAAAACTATCGAAACTGTGATCTCCTTCAGAGCAAGTCACAACTCATAAATTTTTAAAGTTTCTTGGATTGACATTCAGTAAGAAAATTTTCTAGATTTGTGAATAATTGTGAGTACACAAAAATGGAAGTGGACTTTGTTCTATTTAATATTTTTGCTGATCTTTACCACAAAAAAGAAAAGTAATATTATTACATAAACAAAAATTTCTTTAAGAAACTAATCGTATCAATAAGTTTACAGCGTCGACGGCTTTAAGAACGAGATACATATATGATCCATTCGCTCTTCAAAACAATACATTTATAAAGTTTTTTCACCTTCCGAAAACTTTATTGTTTTCTTCTGAAAATGTTATATTTATTATATAATCATTTTATTGTTTAAAAATTATGTTACCTTGCATTTTGTAATTTCTTCGTTTTGAATAATCAGCTGTTCAAATAATGACACTTAAAAATCTCACCATGCTGTGGTGAGTTTTGTTGTGAGTTTTCTTGTGACGATTAGGGGGAGAATACCAAAATGTTATCGAATCCTCACAAGGAATAGTCACAAGAGCTTGTGACTTGTGACTCCTCACAAGGGGGAGAATCGGGCTGTTAGGCTAGCCGCGCACTAGCAACTTTTAGTTACGAAACTGCTTGGTTCGAGCAACTAAAAAGTTTGTGTCGAAACACAAACTAAACGATTGCCTAAAATGAGTTCGCCATTTCATTGAACATATAATTAACTGCAACTGCACGGACATTCAACCAAACAGTTCATCTGTTTTCTATAAGTAACCAAACAGTTTCGCAACTAAAAATTGATAGTGCGCGGCTAGTCTTAGCCTTCATAACACTCAGCTGTTTGTCAAAAAACAAAAAAAAAACACATTTTGTCTGTCTATCGAATTTAATAAACAAAAACGAAACTACCAAAAGCTAAAAGAATTCGAACAATTAATTTTGATTCATCAGATAAAGTATGTTTTTATCTCTAGCACAATACTGGAAATCAAATTGTTATTTGTTTCATCCTAGCTGAAATACTCCTCAGACAAGTTCTTGAGCATAAAATTCAATAATGCAAAATAAAAATTACAACACTAACTAACAACACACCGGATGAAGAAGGATGCGTGGAGAGAGATCACCAACAAGTTTATTTATCTATTTAATTCTAAACAATTTTCAACTCAATTTCTTTTTAATAGGGGTATTCACGATCTAATGCAACAGGTCTAGTATCATTGTAAAAGTGCAAAAGTGTAAAATCTTACAATCTTACAACATGTTGTAGTATTGTAAGATTTTACACTTTTGCACTTTTACAATGATACTAGACCTGTTGCATTAGATCGTGAATACCCCTAATATTTTAGTATAACATATTTGTTTCAATAAATAAAATATATATAACAGTTTCAATATCAAGTCAAAGGCATTTTATTTTGTTGATAGTCTTTATAATTCAATGTGATGTCAAAGTGAATGTGACAGTTCAATACTAAAATGTCCTTATGTAGGCACTATTCAACCTCCAAACGCGTTTAGCTTATAATGCCTCTTTTCAACATCACATAAGTTTTATAAATAACGATTTTGCGTTTAGAGGCATTATAAGGGTTGCATAGCCTTATGTACTCACTATAAGGCTAGCCGCGCACTAGCAACTTTTAGTTGCGAAACTGCTTGGTTCGAGCAACTAAAAAGTTTGTGTTTTGACACAAACTAAACGATTGCCTAAAATAAGTTCGCCATTTTATTGAACATATAATTATCTGCAAATTCACGGACATTCAACCAAACAGTTCATCTGTTTTCTATAAGTAACCAAACAGTTTCGCAACTAAAAATTGCTAGTGCGCGGCTAGCCTAATGAGTTTATAAATATGGCTGAAACTTTTTAGTTGCTCGAACCAAGCAGTTGCGAAACTAAAAATTGAATGTGCGCACCTAGCCTAATGCACTTGTATACTGCCAGTCTGCCTCCTCCAGAAGCATCAGCACCTTTTATATAAAACCAGTATTGACAAAAATCACTTTCGGAAATACGGTGGCTGTCAAAATTTGTCCCGCAAAATAATGCTTGTATCATTCTTTTTCCTGGCAAAATTTAGTGGAGACAGTTTGTATAGCAATTCACAATAGTATGAATTTTGCGCGCGAACTGCGTACTGCTCGGAAAAATATCCGAGACAAAATTTGTCCCAGGAAAAAAAATGTATGGGAGACAACATTTTTCGCGATCTGCGTACTAGGCTTCAAATACAATCGTATTTACCATTACGCCCAGCCAAAATTTTTTGCGGCATCAAGTAGTTTGAAGCTGTTTACAGTAAGTTATTAAAATATTTTTTTTTGTTCAGTTTGTCAACAGACTGTTTTTTTTTTCTTCCATCAAACTGTCAGATTCATTAGAAATGGAAAAGTGAATCCGTTCAATACAGTAGATTTCAAGTAGATTTATTTGAAATCTCGAATCGAGATGATTAATTTTTGTATGGTAAATCTAGTGATTTCAAGGAGATTTCAAGTAGATTTGAGTAAATCTCAGATTATCGTTCAGTGGAGACGCAGTATTAAGCCTAGTACGCAGATCGCGCTAAATTTTATCTCCCATTCAAAATTATCTCCAAAATTTAGCCAAGCTAAAATTATCAAGCATTTTAGAGGTACGCTGCTCCAGCTAAAAAATCAAAATTTCTCTTCGAACTGTACATAACTTATCTGTCAAAATTTAGCGCACGAAATAATTGTCTGGCACATTTATTCTCGAGCAAAATTTCAATTTGAAATTGAATAATATGTATTTGCACAATATTTAGAATAATATTTGGTGACGGGAGTCTTACAAGATTTTCGACAACAAAAATCACTCATAATTCATAATTCTCAATCGTTCTCATTCATAATTCTTAAAAAATCAATTACAAACAAATTCTTTTAAATCTTTGAAAAAAAAATTAATTTAGAGAACAGCTGTTTTCTGTGACATATTCTCCACAAAGTTCTTATGTCAAAATTTAGCTTGGATTATAGCTGATGTTTGGAGAAAAATGTGGGAGATAAAATTTAGCGCGATCTGCGTACTTGGCTTTAAGCTGAATCGATCTGATCTAGGTCTCCACGGAATCGAATCCGGATTCAATTTAAATTCAATTTTCCTTGTAAACGGGGTATATAATGGAGTATTTGGTCCCAAAGTTTTGCAAATTAACTGGTACCCCGGTTACAAGAGAAGATTGAGGAATCGAATCGAATCTGAATTGAGATTTCGATCCAGGTATATGGTGGCACTGGATCGAGAGATCGAATTGAAATGGAATCGAAATGACAATTAGGCCTATTCGGCGAGATCTTTTACAGCCCGATTCTCCCCAAAGTCAGTGATGCCTCACAAGTCACAAGAAGAGGTGAAAATGATTTTGTGACTTTTTCGAATTCTGCCGCTCAGTCACAACTTGTGAGAGTCACAAAATCAATCGAAACTGTGATCTCCTTCAGAGCAGGTCACAACTCATAAGTTTTTAAAGTTTCTTGGATTGAAATTCAGTAAGAAAATTTTCTAGATTTGTGAATAATTGTGAGTACACAAAAATGGAAGTGGACTTTGTTCTAGTGAATATTTTTGCTGATCTTTCCCACAAAAAAAGAAAAGTAATATTATTACATAAACAAAAATTTCTTTAAGAAACTAATCGTATCTAGAAGTTTACAGCGTCGACGGCTTTAAGAACATTGAGAGATACAAATGATCCATTCGCTCTCCAAAACAATACATTTATAGAGTTTTTTTCACCTTCCGAAAACTTTATGCAGTCGCCAGGATTGTTTTCTTCTGAAAATGTTATATTTATTATTTGATCATTTTATTGTTTAAAAATTATGTTACCTTGCATTTTGTAATTTCTTCGTTTTGAATAATCAGCTGTTCAAATAATGACACTTAAAAATCTCACCATGCTGTGGTGAGTTTTGTTGTGAGTTTTCTTGTGACGATTAGGGGGAGAATACCAAAATGTTATCGAATCACAACAATCCTCACAAGAAATAGTCACAAGAGCTTGTGACTCCTCACAAGGGGGAGAATCGGGCTGTTATTCTTCTATTCTGTTATTCTGCTATGAATTTCCATACAAATGTTTGAGCTGTCAACAAATCTTTTATGAATTTTAATTTTGGTATTCAGCACGCTAAAATCTGTTACAAAATCTGCTAAGAAAACTTTTATGAACTGTCAAACGTTCGAACATAGAAAAAATCTTTTACGAATAGCATTTTTGGTATTCAGCATGCCAAAATCTGTTATGAAATCTGTTAAAAATCATAAAAGAATAAAAGACAAACTTTTGTGACTTTTATCATTAAAGATTTCAATACATACACAGATACGAGTATATCAATGAAAAATTGATATACCATTGTGCAATACAATATTTTGCAAATATGGCTGATCTGGAATGAATTAAATAAGAATTAAATTACATTTTTGTTAAGAATGGACGTTTCATAGAACGACGACGATATATTTTTTATTTCGTCAACGAAATCTTTTTAAAATGAAACAAATGAAAGAAAATATATTTACACACATACGAGTATTATATAAACATATGTATATGTAAGTAGAAATAATGTGTAAGAGAAGAGATTACTTTTTTGTTCGTCATCCATTTTAATTTTGTCAGATGAATTATTTTATTTAATCACAGCTGATTATGATAGCAGATTCAGTTCAGTTTCATAACAGATTTCGTTTTCGAAGTTGCATAACAGACTTTTATAAAAGTTCGAGCCCCTGAATACCAATTATAAAAGATCTTTTAAGATGGAAATCTTTTACGATTCATAACAGAAAATCCATAGCAGAATAACAGATGTTGCAGAATAGGCCTAAATATGGGCCGCGTTCACTTCGTAGATCGATAGGGTATCTAAGATACTTTAGTATCCGATACGTTGGCGAACGACCAAAACCGGATAGGTAACATTTACTGTCAAAGTCAAAAAAAGACGTGAATCGTCCAGGGTTGGCCGATTCAACTACATGCCTAACTTACTACAATTTGTTACGTCTGCTACATACGTAGTTAATTCATAAAAAAAAATAGAATAATGGAAACCAAACAATTTTGCACATTTATGATCTTATGAAGGTTTGTACAAAAACTGAAAATGTTTCATTTACCATAAGGATGAGGAATTGTAGGAATTAAATATGATAGATGGGAAGTTTATTTTTGGAGACAAACAATTTTCTTTAGCATAATCAAAGGATATGGATCATAGAGGAAATATATTACCTAGAGTCACGACTTCGGGGGTTTGCTCTCTTTAACCCTACAAGCTGAATTGAGAGGAAAAAACCCACAGTCCAAAGATGTGTTAGTTGCCCCATGCATTTTAAATGGGAACAAACACAGCTTTGGTCAAATTTTGTGGGTTTTTGCTCAATGCGCAAAAAAGTTGAATAAGTGCGTTTGAATATTCAAAAAAGGAATCCGTTAAATTCAAAAAATTTAAAATACAAATATTTTTTTATTAATTTTGCTTTTTTTATGTCTTTATCAATAAAAACTATATAAGATATTAATTTTATTGCTTTTCGGATACAAATTCCTTAATATTTATGTATATTTCTGTTAAAAACTAAAAAAATCCAAGCAAAAGTAGAAGCGCACCCTAGAAATTCAATGCGTATAGTGCTGAACACTTACCACGGAATACCGACATTTTAGCTCAAGGTGAATATTTTGACAAGTAAACAAATCGATAAAAAAACAAATGTCATAAAAACAAAACTCGAGAAACCCAGCAAAAACAATTGTTAAATTTCGGAGGCAAGTTTGTTTTAATAAAATCCTAGGATAGCCCTTCGAAGTTTATCAATTTTAAATTTGTTAAATTATTTTGTATTATTTTAAGGACATTGTTGAAGAAACCAACAAGTTGAACGACTTGGAGGAAAGAATGCTGCGTCGCGGTACAAAGGCAAATGCTGAACAGAAAGTGTAAGTATCTCAAAATGTTCACTTTTAAGTTCGATCCATAAGGCAGATTTTTCAGTTCGAAAACGTCTTGCATTCTCTAGTGGGAGCAATAGTGCACAAGAGTGCATCAGGTATGTAGTTCTTTCCAAAGTCTAAAAAATTGTGATAAGAAATTTGCCATAACTTGCAACTATCGAGGTCCACGACGTTTTGAAGGCGGCCCTTTTCGTGCAAGAAGTACCGTATTCTTATCGCGTCTGGCAGGCAGAAGGCTGTCTGCAAAACGTCTTGGACCTCGATATTTTCAATCAGAGGGCTTAAATCTACATTTTGGCAAAGTTGATATCATAATTATTTAGACTTGGAAAGAATTGCATATATGATGCACTATTATGCACTTCCACTTGAGCATGCAAGGCGTTCGCATTTGTAAATAACTACTAAGGGCCTATCTAATTATGCTAATTATTTTTTGTTATCAATCACATCCAAAAATTGCTGTGGGCTCTCGGTCTATTAGATGAAGCCTTAGACGCCAAAATGGATCAGATGCATCTATTTTCATTAAATGATGTAATTTCACTTTCCAATGATTTTCTCCACTTAGTTTTACTTTTGGTGGTAGTTTATTCCAAAAAAGTTTCACGCTTTGATGAAGAGTTGACATAATGCTACGCTGCTGTTATAGAATCGTAAGATTTTGGGGTCTAGCTGCTTTTGAAAATTGGTTTTGGAGTATATCATGCTCCTTGAATTTTCTAGTTCTAGTTTTTACTTGCGACATTATACAAGGTACTATATAGGAAGTTATGCATTCGTAAACAAAATCGATCTCGAGATTTTGATCAAAGTTGACATTGCTATGATAGAGAACACGAAAAAAGTGGGTCTTGCAATTCTGTTTGTCTGTTTGGTTGACTACAGCCTTTAAACTAGAGAGCGTAGAGAGCGTTTTTTTTTTATTTTCACCCCCACACGTTTTTTTCTTTTTTGATAAATTTTTTTTCCTATCGATTAATTTTTACGATTTATTATTCAATACAGAAATTTTTAAAATAAACTATTGCTGACTGTACCTACCATGAATGAACTAATGAATTATGTATTAGGGGTATTGCATGAGTGGACAACAATTTCCTAGTATGTGGTACAGTGTTTCCTCATGCATGTTGCAGAATCTACATGTGGTACTGCTTACCACACCAATTAAACCTAGGTGTCTTCTAATTTTTTAGTGTCAAGTTGGGATATCTGTTTTTATTTTCAGAATAAGTATTTCTACTTAAGTTTATGCAGTGACACGTTCCTAGTTGTAGTTACCCAGTAATAGTTTCGCCTGCCTTAGCTTTGGGAGTTCTCCTTTTCCTCCTCCTCCTTTTCCTCCTTTTCTTGTTTAATTTGGTTTTGATAACATTTTCTCCTATTCCGCAATAGGACTCTGGCACTATTAAAGGGGTCGATGGCCTATTTTTGCTAAGGAGCCTGCCTCTTCGTTTCCACAAACACCAACTCAGAGAAGTGTAACCCTGTTTTGTTTGCCAAGTTTGTTTAGCCTGTTTGTGCACTCCCACACTAATTTAGAGCTGATGGAATATGAGTTCAGCGCCTTGAGTGCAGCTTGGCTATCTGACATGATGGCAATGTTCTTGTTACGATAGTTCCTTTCGAGATTTCGATCCACGCATTTCCTTATGGCGGTTACCTCCGCTTGGAAAATGCATGGAAAGTTTGGTTCTAGGCCCAAAAATTCATACACCAGTCCCTTGGCTTGTTATCGATCCATTAGTGTACCTCTTGATGGTATTTGTTTCGAGGGTGTAGTTTATTTCTTCTCGTACCCAATACCTACCATAGAACTATTTTTTCGAATTTTGAAATTCTTATATCGTCATAAAGGATTTTAATGAAATTTTTTTATATCGAGAAGCTTCTAAAAATTTGAAAAATTTGCTGCGGCTGAGAATCGAACTCCAGACCTGCCGCATGATAGTTCAACCCACTAACCATTGTGCCAAGAGGTACCAATGTACTTACATTAACTTTTTGTCCATTTTTATCGAAAAAAAACAAGTCTCGTTTAGAAAATTTAGCACGAGTAATAAAGTACACAAATACGACTTCAAGTAAATCGAATACGAGATTCGGAATAACGATAAAATATGAATAGTCGTATGCGATGTTTTGCGTTTCCCAATATTACTACAAGTGAAGTCGAATGTACGACTCCTGAAAAAAGAGGCTGGGTGCGACCCACACTGATAACTTCCCATTTGTGGTCTTGAAAACTTTATATTTAGATAAAAACATATTGTGACGTTTTCTTCAATTTTACCATAGCTATCAATGGAATTTGAATATGTGGGACTTGGGTACAACTGAACAACCTTATTCATATACGTACTTATATGTACAGTACATACATTCTTCTAAAAACTAAGTTGATAATAAAATTATAAAATTATGTATTATATTATAGAAATTACTTTATTATTTCGGTTCCAAACATTTTAATTGAAAAAAAATTTAAAAACGAAATATTCAAATATAAAAGATATGGTTTGGTTATTGATGGAAGGGTACTTACAAAATATATCCGCTCTAAAACTAGATATACATATGTCAAATATAAACCATTTGTTAGAAATTGTATTACATATGTATAAAATTAAATAATGGCAAAGTCAATATCATTGCTCGTTCTCAAGATATTCTAGTCGAAAAACAAATATTACCACTTTTTAGTAGATTTTTTTTTATATTTTTGTTAAAACTGTCAATTCGATACTTGTCAAAATTTAACCTTATGTTAATAATTGTATTATGTCGATACCTTCCCGTAAGAATGTACTAAGTGACACTTTTTTCGAAAATGACTTTTTGATGAGGAAATATACTATATGTTAAGGGCCACGTTTTGGCCTGGGTTTCCCCAAACTATTATGCATGAAAAGGAAAATAGAGTACAAATAAAAAATGTATCAACTGCCATGTTTTCTCATTAAAATAATGTTGCCCCCTGAAATTTGTATTATCCGCCAAAAAAATTATGCTAAGCGACATTAATAAAGATCTCATTTTTTTAGATGTCACTTAGTTTAACCAAAATTGTCTCTTAGCACACTATGATTCAACTAGAACTTTCTTCGTTTTTTTCGTTTCCTGAACAATTCTAGAAATGTCGCTTAGTATACATTCTTACGGGAAGGTATCGATGTATAAAACAACATACTTTAGAAGGCACTATCGGTGTTCATTCCCAAGAAATTCGACTTGAAATACAATTTTAACTAGTTTTCACTAGAATTTTTAATAGTTTTTTTATTAAAAAAAAAAACTATTAATTCAATATTTGTCAACATTTTACCAATTGTACAAAATTATATTATGTATAAAATAAACTAAATTAGAAGCCAATATCACTACTAGTTCTTGAGAAATTTGAGTCGAAAAACAAATTTTACCAATTTTCAATAGAATTTTATATAGTTTTTTATTTTTTGTAATAAAACTATGAACTGATTTTTTTTGAAATTTTCACCAGTTGTCAAAAACATTATTTTTCGTAAAATAAAATTATTTTGAGTTTCAAAT
The DNA here is from genome assembly GCA_963931855.1 of Philhelius festivus. NCBI lineage: Eukaryota > Metazoa > Arthropoda > Insecta > Diptera > Syrphidae > Philhelius > Philhelius festivus. The sequence continues at coordinate 91,290,708 of OZ007556.1, forward strand.
TGTTTTCCGTTCTTAGAATATCTGGGTTATGAAATTTTTTTTTTTCAGTTTTTTTATTTAAAAAAATAACGGTATGTTCATTTTTTTCCAAATTCATACCAAATCTGTATGACCTTATATTGAGTACATTAAATTTTATTTGAAATCAATAGCATTATTTTTACGTGAGATATTTGAAACTAACCAAAATTTTTACTTTTTTTTTAAACCGTTATAGTGAAAAAACTACTAGCTGAATCATAATAAACGCCCTTTCAGCCTCTTTCGAAGTTATTATCTATTAAACAAAATTTATTTGAAGTCGATATCTTTACTCGTTCTTGAGATATCGACGACGAAAAATGGTACGAGAACGTACGGACGTACGAACGTACGCACGTACGAACGTACGAACGTACGAACGTACGAACGTACGAACGTACGTACACACACACACACAGACATCTCTCTAGAAATGATTGATATAGCCTCTAGGGACCTTGAAACGTCGAGAAATGTCAAAAATTCCAATTTGACAAATCGGACCGATTACAATAACTCCCTATGGGAAGTTAATACTAACATACGACTATAGTCGAATACGAGTCATAAATACGAGTTTCAGAATATAGGTGATTGTTTTTTTAAGCTTCTCGTACGCAACGTATACGACTTGAAGAATAATGATTTTGATACGAAACGAGTTCGAATTCGACTACGAGTACGAGACAAAATACGACTTGTGGAATATGGGTGATTAGTACAAGTGAAGTCGAATGTAAGACTCCTGGAATACCAACATACGACTATAGTCGAATACGAGTTTCAGAATATGGGTGACTATAATTTTGTATTTTAATATAAATACATTCATAAACTTTTTTTATGATCTGTCAATGTGAATATCTAATGTTATGGTGTAGTTTTTAGGAAAATTGAAGAGGATATAATTGGAGATGTACATGACAATGAGGGGAGAAAATCGAGAAGGGCAAAGTATTCCACATTCTAGTAGTGCGGCTTAAGAAAGAACCTATATATTTGACAGTAAGTCCGAAATTAGGCTCCAGGGTAAACTGATGTGTATTCATAGCTAGACGAGTATTACGGCCGGAGTGTTTGAAGCGAGGAATGCAACTGGCTATTTCATTTGAGTATTTATTTGACAGGAAACATTACGACGGATGCTTATGAGAGACAAAGTTTCCGTAATTAATCTGTCTCCTATAAGTTTTATAGCTATGTTCTGGATTCTATTCGCCAGATTCAAATGAGTAATGTGGGCACTAGCCCAGATATTAGAGTTGTGCTAAAGTTTTGGGCGGATTTATGCCTTATAGATGGTAGCCAGATCAGAGAGGGAAACAAATTTCAGTAACATACATATCAACAAAAGAAAGCTTTTCGGTTTCTTTAATATTTTGCTTGGCCGACAGAAGACAGTTTCGTTTTTTCGAAGTGTTAAACTCCACACGGTTTTTAATTCCCCATTGTGTAATATTGTCGCAATCAGAATCTAATGTGCTTAGCATACGCTGCCATTTCAGTTCCACGATCGAAGAGTAGTGTTGTGAGTCTGGAAGCGAATATGAAAAGCTGAGGGTGTTGTCGTCAACGAAACAATGAAGTGCATTAGATGTTTTAGACGAAAGATAATTTATATAAATATGGAAGGTGTTGCTCACAAAATGGAGCCTTGGGACACAACGAAGGAGCAATTCATCGATACCAAATGCATTCATTTTCGATAAGAGAGCTTCGTGCCAAACTGTATCAAATGCTTATGAAATATCAAGGACTATAACCTTTGTTTCACCAAAATGATGAAAGATTGGTGCCACTTTTCGGTAAGATATGCATTCAGATCACTAGTGCACCTATTCCTAGGAAAGCCGTACTACGGTCGTTAAAGAGCTTTCTTTCTTCGAGATATTAGTAGGTACGTTAGTGCAATTGGTCGTTAATTGGAGGAAAGAGCCCCGAAGAGTAAGACAGATGGAAAAGCTTACGCAATGGTAAAGTTGACATGTAGTTCATACCAGCGGATTTGTGTATTTCAAGGAATTTAAAAACTCTTGCGACAGTCAGGAGGAGTCATAACACTATGCAGCAAATTTGCAGCAAACTACGCTGCAAGCAGATTTGCTTTTTCTTGCGAGCTGACGAAAGGAGTATTATTGTGAACGAGTGGAACCGATGATTTAGAAGTGCTTTTAATACTCTTGGGCCATTGTAGTATTTTTTTATGTAGATTTTGGTCATGTAATAACTTTATTCTTCAAAGAAGACAATTACGGGTATTCCTGGCTTGCCTGTACTTTTTTCGGTTTTCATCAGTTCAGTTTGCCTTGTAGCATCGGAAGTTTAACTCCCAACTTTTTTTACTTATCTTTTGTCCATAGGTAAGTTATGCATTCGTAAAAAAAATCAATCTCAAGATTTTGATTAGACACATTACGATGATAGGAAACGGAAAAGTGCACCTCGCAATTCTGTCTTCCTGTTCGACTAAAGCCCAAACGGCTCGGCTCATTTTCTTTAAACTTGGTAGATAGCATTTTCAAAATTTTACAATTTTTTTTTTTAAACTTCCACTGATATTTTTTTTTAAATCAAACATTTTCATTTATTAGAGGCTTCCACATTATTAAAAACGGTAAAGCTGAATTTAGTCAATTTCTTGACGCATAAGCTCTTTAGAAGTTAAAATAATACTGTGGCCTTAAAGTGGTCTTAAAAAAAGAAATAAACCCTGAGGGGGGCAAATTTAAAAACGATACATACCAAGCTTGACGAAAATCGGCCGAGCCAATTAGGCTATAGTCGAACAGACAGATAGACAGAATTGCGAGTCCCACTTTTTTCGTCTTCGCTATCATCGTAATGTCAACTTTGATCAAAATCTCGAGTTCGATTGTTTTTACGAAAAGAGCAAATTCGTGTGACTAAATCGTGGATTTCATTCTGAATTGCTTAAGGATATCTGCATTTTATAAGTACATATACAATTTTCTTAAGTTTTCAAATTTCGAATTGAAGACCAAGAAAATAATTTGATTTTGTTAATATTATTCCAATTTTTTATTTACATCTGATAGCAGCATCGAATGAAGCAGATATGTATGATATGGAATGTATTTCGCCGCTATATGCCACTCCTCCACACTTACCCAGCAGCGAGCTTAGTTCACCCGGACAATTGCCGTCGATAAATGCTTTCGAATAAATCGGCGGTGCAACTAGTGGTACTAATCATTCAACAAATGCAGGAGGCGGAAGCAAAGCATGCTCCACAGACAACCATTTCGCACGAGACACTTATATGCGAATAATTTTGAGAAAGCTTAAAGAAAAGTGTGAAAAAGTATAATTGAACGTTAGTTTATTTAATTACACATCGTTTGGGATATAGTTTTGTTAATAAAACTCATTGTGCTGGCGATTTTTTTACTTTATATAAAATCTATTCGGTACGATGTATGTAACAGAATTGCCGTCTGCCATAATGCCATCAAAGAGAGTTTTCACCAGTTCTTCAATCAATATCGCCTCGCAGAGCCAGGCTGCATCCATTCTGCAAGCCGTGTCCACGGCCCAGCTGCCCAACACCACCACCATCAAGACGATAACGTCGGCTGCAGGTCTGCCGCAACACCATCAGCAGCAGCAGCACCAACAACAGCAGCAGCAGAACTCTCAAACAGTAGGTGCCACCCAAATCAAAAATAACAACCCGATGGTATTCGCATCCAAGGACCACTTCAAACTAGTGGTCCGCAGTTGGTATAACACATTGCGTCCTTTACCTCCGCCGAAAGACCCACAGTAGCTGAAGACGATGATGGTAAGTTCGAATGTCACTGTTCTTGCCAATTGGCATCTAAATTTAAAAATCTCTGTTTACCCAATATAGACGTAAATCTATTCGGATCAGACGACGAAGAAGAAGAAGACGTCGAAGCCGCCTACTCTGCCAAGAAATCAAAGAAACCCGCCCTCATTGCTAAATCATCCGTCCTGCTCGACGTAAAGCCTTTTGATGACGAGACCGACATGAAAGAAATGGAAAAGTGTGTCCGCACCGTCGAGATGGACAGTCAGTTATGGGGTGCCTCCAAACTCGTTCCAGTCGGCTATGGCATCAATAAGTTGCAAATCATGTGAGTCATCGAGGATGACAAGGTTTCAATTGACTTGTTGCAAGAAATGATGCAAGAGTTCGAGGACTTTCTCCAATCTGTTGATATCGCAGCTTTCAACAAGATCTAAACACAAAAATCGGCAAAGGTCAACAAATTAGATCTTGGATCAACTTAATTGTTTGTCCTTGAACTTCAAGTTCAATTCAGTTGAAAAAAAAAGAAATCAAAAAATGCCTTGATTAAAAAAAAATACTATTTTATACTCAAGAATGTTTTGTTTACTTTTTTTAATTTTCTTCCATTTTAAATTGGCCTTCCAACTTGATAGTTTAACAAAATTTCGTTTAACTAGATGTCCGCCGGAATATAACCTAAAATTCCAGCCAAGTTAGTGCTGAAGGTTTGATAGAATAACTAGGTTAAACGTTAAACCTGTGAGTGGAATTGATGTGGGGATTATGGAAATATGTTCTAGGAATCATTCGATAGGATTCAAAATAGGATCAATCGAGCAAATGCTGTTTCTTAAAAACGCTAGTGCATTATAATTTAAAAAAAATAATTTTTAGAAACAACTTTCAAGAAAATAATCTGATTTTTCATTAAATTCTTGAAAATGGTAGACAAACCACGCTGTTATTTCTGAACTAGTTGCTTTATTTTTATGATTAAAACGGTTTCGATTGTTGATTTTACTCCTCTAAGTGGTTCTGAAAACAAATTTTAATTTTAACAAAAACTTCGAAAAATTTGCATATGAGGACCGTTTTCACAATTTCAATATGAATATGAAAATGTTGGAACGTGCCTCATACGAAAATCTTTCAGAACCATTTTGGGGACTCAAATCAATACTCAAAACCGTTTGAATTATCCAAATGAAGCAACTACTTTAGAAATGACAACATGGTTTATCTACCACTTTCAAGAATTTCATGAAAAATTCTATGATTTCCTTAAAAGTGATCGATAAACCATGTTGGCATTTCTGAACTACTTGCTTCATTTGGATTATTGAAACGGTTTCGAGTGTTGATTTTAGTCCTTTAAGTTATTCTGAAAACCAATTTAAATTTTAACAAAAACTTCGAAAAATTTTCATATAGGGAACGTTTTAGCAATTTCAATATGAATACGCAAATGTTGAAACGTCTCTGGCATGACATTTTTTCGATATTGTTATCATATTTAAAAACGGTTTTCAGAATCACCTAGAGGACTTAAATCCACAGTCGGAACCGTTTCAATCATCCAAATCAAGCAACTAGTTTAGAAATGACAACATCATTTATCGACCACTTTCAAGAAAATCACATGATTTTTCATGAAATTCTTGAAAATGGTAGATAGACCAAGCTGTCATTTCTAAATTAGTTGCTTCATTTGGATAACTCAAACGGTTTTGAGTGTTGATTTGAGTCCCCAATATGGTTCTGAAAACCATTTTCAAATTTGACAAAAATTTCGAAAAAAATTTGAAAAAGAAGAATATGATTTATAATTTAAAGTAAAAGTAGGGTAGGATTAAAAGTCAAAGAAGACGTTCGGCGTCATCTGGAATGCATAAGACATTTAGATGGATGACGGTGTCTTCAACGCGGCTCAGTGCCAGATGACGATGGGCTGGCCGCCGTGCTGCCGCTTCTCGCTGTCAGTCGGGTGTAGTGATGACAGCACCTCTTCTTATGCCGGAACTAAAAAGAAGGAAAGGGAAAAGGTTGACAGGAAAGAAGTAGGGCGAAGGTGAAATAGAGAGGAGGATCGGTGACCGGAAAGAAGAAAGAAAAGAAGAAGGAATAAGGTGAAGAAACCTGAAAAGAAAGAAACACGACATAGGGAGAAGAAGAGAAAAGACGCACGATGTTCGCTGTGAGGGTCGCGGCATGCTTGTTCGGCTCGGCTATGACTCGCCGGTTGGTGGGGGGGGATCTTGCCCTCACAGACGAACTACTCCTTTTTCAAAACATAGATCATGCCTGAAAGCTATTATACAAAAAAAAAATGCGATACCACCACATAATTTGATTCACCACACTCGATGCTGATGATGACGCTTCAGCTTGGCCTTATAATTCCCACCCCTCCGTGGAATCCGGTAGGCCGCTCACGAATGCGGATTCCCCTTTGTTGGACTCCTTTAGCCCACCATCACATCCATTTGCCGCATACTTATCGTCACTCTCCTTCGCATACCCTTCTCACCCCCTTAGAATACTTCCTACTCCGCCATCGAGCTATCGGCCCGATCACAGAAAGAATACAACAAGATTTTGGTTTTCATTGAATCATACATCGATATTCTATCAACCTTTATTCATTACTCGTAAAGTTTTATCCAAAAGATAACGAAAAAAATTCAAACAAATATCAGTTATATATAATAATTTTAAATGTGACATATAGATGATTATTCTTAAGCAGAAACGATATATAAAATGATTCTTGAATCTTTAGATTGATCAAAAGTTATAACAAAAAAAACATTCAATATCAAAAATTAACGAAAATTGTATGACCAAAAGTGTGCACGTACCATGCGCGAAAAAAAAAACCCTGGAAGAATCTCCGGTTTTCTTCGGCGGAAACCCTCCCCACGGTCTCGCAACTAGGCGCTATGCGTAGCAGTTCACGCTAGCTATAAAGAAAACCAAACGCTAAACCCTTTTGCCTTCCTATATATAGAGCTCTATTTATAGCTACCTAAAAGGGGCAAAATCTTGCTTCCCGCGACCGAGACCCGGACAGAATCCCACCGCGAATTCTTATCAAAAATGCCGGTGTAGGATTTTCCAAACTCTTTTGGGCGGCAGCACTTAGATTTTATCAAAAAAAAATTTTAAAATTTGGTCTTAACATTCACTAAGTTAAAAAATTTCGCCTACCACCGCTTGAATAAAGGTTCACAATATGCTTAAATCTCAATTGACAACAAAATTAACAAAAAAAAAGGTGTTCTGGAACTCGGTAACTTCGGGCTGGACTCTTGCTCCTTATCTCCTCTCGTCTTAGCGGTATCCGCTTACTCGGGCCAGTCACGGACAGTTCCGTGAGATTACGGGGCGGTTTACCGTAAAATCCGCAAGGAACAAAAAATGATATGAGTCGGTTGCGGAAATGTCCGCAGGATTACGGAAAAGGTTGATCCGCAAGATTACAAAAAGAAAATCTGCGAGCTCCCAAAAAAAACAGGAAAAGGAAAGAAAAGAAGGAAAGGGGTGACGCCTCTTCGGCTCCCGCTGAAATTCGTAAAATGTCTATGAATACCTAACATCCCTATTACTTCCAACTAGCACTCTCTTACTTGGCACCCGGAGAATCACGGGCTTATGCTCAACCCTTTTTTTGCTGTGCCGGTTCTGGCAATGGCCACAGATGATTCCACAGTATATTTTTTGTTTTCAGCCAAAATCACCCTGGAGCGTCGCAAAGAAGAAAAACGTAGGGCATTAGTTCCGTCGTATTTTCTTGCGCACAGAAATTATTTTTCACAAAAAAAACAAATGCAAAAAAAAAAACACTCACCCTTTCATAAAAAAATATCACTAGAATTTATAAAAAAATTTAAATCACGGCTTTGACCTCTAGTCTATGATTCCTCGTATATGTATATATATAATTATATTTATACCGCACTCTACTATACACTTTTTAAAAAAAAATTTATCTATAAAAATGTTTTTAACACCAGCTTATGCTGACACGGTTGAACTTCAAATGTCCTCTTCATTTACATAAAACCTCACTCTAACCTCAGCTTGATTGTTCTCGAAGCATTCGTCCGTAAAATGCATCGTCATGCACTCGGCCATATTTAGCCGATGCACTTGTCAAACTCAGCTATTAGCCTGTCTTCAATCATTGCTTTCTTTCTTGCTGTGTTTGTTCGTTGCCGAGCAAATGTCATGCAATTTGCCGTCGGCAATTTTACTACCCTAATTAGAGTTCGTTTCAGATATCTAATATAGGAATTACAATGTAAGCATTTTTTTTTTCTATGTCCATCATTATTTACCTTTATTTTATAATTTCTCTAACCTTTGAACCTTTTATTGTAGTTTCAGTTAGTATTTAAGTTTTGTTTATTTCAAAAAAAAAATCATAATAAAAATAAAAATTCTCATTTACACAAACAAACTAATTTGTTTCAATTTGTTTACGATGGTCATCAATCATGAACCACCGCGCAACTTCAATATGTAAGAACTTACATAAAATCTAGTGTACGCCTACCCTTACTATTTAATAAATTTAAATTCCACTCTAGATAACCACTTCCAGCCACTTGTCATCCACATTCCATGAATCCCTTCCACTTCCTTCTTTTTACGTTCATTCATGTTTTTAATATACTATTTCCTTTTACTATTTGCAGTGTCGGCCATTGAGGAAGATGAACCCAGGACCCACCACCAAGTAAGCGGAGGACGACGAGGACGACATCGCCACACAAAAAAAAACAATTCTGGTAAGTTTCATGTAATATTTCAATTTTCAGGTTTATATTACTCAATTTTATTTATTATTTTACTATATTATTTGTTTTCCTTTCAGATTATGTACCTCTCCCTGCTGATAATGACCAGCAGTGAAGATGAGGACGGTGGTGATGGCGGCGGTGACCTCTCGCATGGCAGCAAGAAAAATATCGGTAAGTATCTACCTAATCCTCTAATATTTGTGCCATCCGTTTCAGATAACGAAAATAACATTTATTATCTTTATTTCCAGCTTCAAATTTTAGCGCCAGCGACGCCTCTGCTGCCGACACAACATGCGTCAAGGGGATATGATCGACTTCAGCTCGGCAGCGAGCATCAAGTATCGTAGGTATTTTTCTTTGCTTCATTGATAATTTTTAATCAATTCTATTTTTCTCTTTCAGGTACAACTTCTGCGCCTGCGACGCGCTCTGCTGCCGCACGTCAGCGCTCAGTCCTTTAGCCAACGAGGCAGCCGTAACAAAACATCGGCGCTGAGATGAGGGCATGTTGAGGCACAGTGACGATGACTGCTGCCGTTGTATTATTATGTGCCTGTGGGGAAGAACCCACATCCCAAAGCCGGGCCATTTAAATACATATTTTTATTTTAAGTTTACCAATGCAGGTATGTATTATTTTTTTTTTTTGAATTTGAAATTTTATTCCCTTCTGACTGGACTAATTATTTATTTAATTTCTTTTCTTTACAGTTTGTAATTCTGCTTCTGGTCAACTCCAACAATGCAGCTCCTCATCAGTATGTGCAGCAAACAAAATTTTATTCACCATGCGATCAACAGGAATCCATTTACCACCTCCCTTATCGTCGTGGTCATCGGTCTCATCATCAGCAACATCATGCAGAATTATGAAACAAACTCCCTATTTTTCCGTCATATAAATTTTAATTAAAAAACATACATTTATGTGCTTAACTCCTATTTGAAGTGATTGATTACTCAAACAAAGTGAAAATCATTACATAATGTAATGGAATTACAAGATTTAAGTCGTTAGATGAAATGAAATCGAATTGTAAATTTTTGACGACAGTGCAGTGTTTTTTTATCTTTTTTTTTCTTTTCCCCTCGCTCGTGGACAACTTTTGCCAATTTTCTTGTCCCAAAAGGGAACGATTAAAGAGCCGTACACTATAGTGAAACAATCGAAAAAGTGTAAATGCTAAAGTAAAAAACGAGATACGACAAAAAAAATATTTCGCCATGGTGTTTCTTGTTACTCAAAAAAATGAAGGATTTCACCATAAATTAGTCGGGAATTTTTGTGAGAACTGTTTAATTTATCGTTTTTTTTTTTTTTTCTGGATAAAATATAATTAAAATAATCATGAATCGCAAGAACATGTGAACAACCACTTTCAATCAAGAACCAATAACACTCTGAAGCTGGGGAAAATTAAAAGATTTTTTTGTGTTCGTCGGATTTGTTTGTCATCATCATCATCCTCATAGATCCAGGTACGAATAGTTTTAAGATTATTTAGTATGAAAATATTATTATGAATCGTATGTACTCTTTTCGTTTTAAAAAAAAATTTTCCTGTGTTTATAATTTTAATGACGGAATTTCCGTTAATGAAATCTGAAATGAATTCTACGGGGTTTAAATCCTTCGTTTTGTATTACGATTAAATAAGTAATTTTACTAATATATGAGCGCTTTTACTTATGGGCTACCATTGTCGGTCGGTATACTTTTTGTTTTCATTGAAGTGCTCTGGTTTTAAATGAGGTTTAAGTTATTCGAATGGGTCGATTACGGATTGCATTGATAGATGATTACTATTTTGCTTGTTTTATTAGTTAAATTATTTTTGGTTGCTTATTGTTTTTTCTTGTGATTAGAGTTTAATAATAATTAATGATATATCTGGAAATTTGAATGGTCTTTTAAGACTTCGTATTTAATATGGTATGCATTGTTACACAGGGCTGCTGGTACTGCGTGCCGAAGTGGTGTATCTATTGTTTGAGCATCATAGGCAATTGCTTTATTTATTTCTCTTTTGAGTTATATTATAAAATGATTTCGAATAATTTAACAAAAACAAAAGTTGGACAGACTCAAAGTTAAAATATCACAGATGGGAACTTATAATTAATTAAAACTACTAAAAAAAAAATATCACAGATCGAGCATTGGTCAAAGGGTACGGATGCCTGGACCATATCACAGCTTTAATAAATTTTCAACGTGTGATTGCACGATTTGCAGAGTTGATACTATACATATAGCGATTTTTGAATTTAAGTTTTTGTAATCGTGATCAAATATATTAACAAATGTTTCAAGATTGCATAATTGGTGATGCATTTGAAATGTTTTCTTATTTGTTCGTTTTGAACGGGGTTTTGTGGTCATATATTAACTCAAGTACCTAACGGGTTTTCCTATATATAATTCAACCGATTGGGTTTTCTATCATTCTATTCAGTCTTTTGAATATTGTTTTTACCTATCACAGATGATGCTTATTATTCTAGTCAGTCTTTTAAATGTTTGTTATCCTAACATAAGTTGGATTCTTACTATTCTAATCCGTCTTTCGATGTTCACTTTTCTTATCACAGTTGTTGCTTCTTATCCTAGTCAGTCTTTATGAAATATTTTTGTTTTCATATCACAGTTAATACTTATTATCCTAGTCAGTCTTTATGAAATATCATCTCTCGTATCACAGGTTAGCACTTAAATCTAACTTAACGCTAAACTTAAAGCTAATCAGGTACGGTGGTGGATATTGTTTGTCGATGAGTATAGGTACTTATGGACATCAGTCTGGACGTGCAATGTCGTTATCACAGACATTAAATTATTTTTTTTTTTTTTTTTTTTTTTTGCAACACATGGTGTTTATTGCACATTGCTTTAAGCTATATAATGTTTAATATGGTTACTGACTGGTTTGACTAGAATAGTGTAAAGTTCTTTTAGTTGGTTAAATATCTTTTTTCTGACTAAAATTGGCTATGAGCTGAAGAGAATTAAACATGGATACGCAACAAAAGGACAATTTTTACTGTTTCATATCTTTCGCATGAAAGATACCGATGCTTTTACCAGCTAGATTTTCTAGTTCGTAAAGGTTTTTACCTACAGCTTTGACTACACGACACTTAATAAATTTTGGACATAACTTGGCTGACAATAGTTTCGACGAATCACTGAGGATAAAATTTCGTTTGAAGACTTCTTGACCAGGAAGATACTTTACGTTTCTGGAACGGAAGTTATAATTTTTCGCGGTTCTTTCGTTTCCTTTCAAGATGTTTTCTTTTAATCTATTGCGGATGATTTGCAATCTGGCTTGCCTGGGTAGTGTTGATACTTCTCCATCGGCTAAGTTACTCAACTTGCCCGCGAGTTCATAGCTGGTGCCATGCATCATCATGTTCATACCGAACAAGGCGTAGTACGGTGTTGTGCCAGTGGCTGAGTGAACAGAACTTCTAAGAGCCGCCGCTATCTCGCTTAGATGTTTATCCCAATCGCGCTGATCAGTTTGCAGATAGGAACGAATGGCTGACAGCAAGGTTCTATTCACTCGCTCTGAGGCGTTGGATTGCGGTGCATAATTGGCTGTCTTGAAATGCCTTATGCCGTAAGTGGACAAGAGATTTTGAAATTCTTTGGAAAGGAATTGTTTGCCGTTATCCGAATGGATTAGTTGCGGTACGCCAAAAGTGTTAAACAATTCATCTCGCAAGAAACGGACGACACTTGAAGCTTTTGCTGCACGCAAAGGTTTCAAGAACACAAACTTGGTCAAGTGGTCGAGGACCACAAATACGTAAGCATTACCATTTTTGGAACGCGGATACGGACCTATAAAATCTATGTATAGTTTTTGGAATGGTCTATCGGTATAGTAATTACTGGTAATTGGTGGACGTGACACTACATTGGACGCTTTCGACTCTTTACATATTTTACAATTAGATATATACTGACGAACTTGAATGGTCATGTTTGGCCAATAGAAAAATTGTCGTATTCGGTGTAACGTTTTGGCTATGCCACCGTGTGATGATCGTGGTGGATCATGAGCTTTTTCGATTAATTCTTGTGTTAGATTTGAAGGAATCCACAGACACCATTCATGTTCATTTAGGACATCACTATTTGTTGGAAAGCTGCGTTTGTAAATAAAACCATCTACGATTTTTAAGTCTGGAAGTTCATCTTGTCGCAGTTGAATTGTTTTAATGAGTTCAACATACTCATCAGACTTAAACTCTTCTGAATCTAAGTCAATCAACGGACTTACTTGCTCCAAAGAAACTACATCTAAGTGTGCCCGAGAAAGCGTGTCTGGCACAACGTTTAGCGATCCTTTGCGGTGCTCTATGTTGAAGGCATATGATTGGAGTTCTAGGCTCCACCTAGCGAGACGACCACTTAGATCCTTCATGGTCATAAGCCACTTCAGGCTAGAGTGATCGGTTATGATCGTGAAGTTCATACCCTCAACATAGGGTCTGAATCGTTTTACCGCCATCACTGCTGCCATGCACTCTTTCTCGGTTACACTGTAGTTCTTTTGACAAGAGTTCAGCTTTTGCGAGAAGAATGATATTGGCAGTTCGCTTTCATCATCATTTTTCTGGAATAGAACTGCACCTATTCCAGAATCGGACGCATCGCACTGGATGAAAAATGGTTTCTTGAAATCGGGGTGTGTTAGCACAGGAACTGAAGTTAACGTTCTTTTAAGTGCTTCGAATGCTTCACAGGCTTCTTCAGTCATTACGAATTTCGTTTTTGATTTCTTTAAGGTATCCGTCAAAGGCGCAGTTAAGGTGGAAAAATCTTTTACAAATCGCCTATACCATCCCGCTAGGCCTAAAAATCTCCGAACTTGCCTGGGATTTTTCGGTATAGGGAAATTTGCTACTGCTTCTACCTTTTCGGGATCTGTTTTTAATTTCCCACCACCAACGATAAAACCTAGGTATTTCAGTTCCTTGAAACAAAACCTAGACTTTTTAACGTTGATGGTGAGGTTCGCCTGCCTTAGACAGGTGGCTACTTCATCCAACAACTTTAGGTGAGAATCAAAATCTGGAGCGATTATCAACAGATCGTCCAGGTATACGAAGACGCGATCCCGTAATCGTGCAGGGATTACCTTGTCCATTAACCGACATAACCTTTGAGCCGCGTTACACAACCCAAAGGGCATGACGGTGAACTGGTACAAGGGTCTCCCTGGCACCGCAAACGCTGTCTTTTCCCTACTGGCTTCCTCCAGCGGTATTTGCCAGAAGGCTTCCTTTAAGTCAATGCTGCTTATATAATAGGTGTCAGGCAAGCGACTAAGTAGACCCTCTATGTGAGGCAGTGGATTTGCATCTTTTTTTGTAACGGCGTTAACTCTACGCGAATCTAAACAAAATCTATACTTTATAACACCGTTTTCTCCTGCTTTCTTAATTAAGACTACCGGTGAGCACCACGGGCTCTCACTTTCCTCGATTACTCCTATTTTAAGCATTCTATCTAGTTCTTCATATAGCAAAGCTTGTACCGCTGGAGAAACCGGGTAGTGACGTTGCTTTACCGGGATCGCGTCGCCGGTGTCAATAACATGACTCATTATCGAAGTCTTTCCAAGGCCATGACGTTCATAGTCTAGGAACCTCATCTTGACAGCTTCTAATCGAGACTGTTGTTCGGAAGACAAAACATGTGCATTGGGATGCGGAGTATTTTCAGGTTCCGTAATGGAACTAATTATGTTTGGAGCTACACGAAAAGTTCTCCAAAAGTCGACTCCCAGATAACATTCTTGGTCAAGGCCTGGAACTAAATAAAATAAAATTTCATCTTCTACACCATTATACTGCAATTTACATTTTATTTTTCCTACTATTTGTTGGTTTTTACCATCGGCAGTTTTAACTCCCGATTTATATGGCATAACTTTTAATCCTATATCTTTCACGAATTTCGAACAGTTTTTTCCCAGTATACTAATACTTGCTCCGCTATCTAATAAACCATATAACTCTTTATGACCTATTTTTATTTTTGCATAAGGGCGAGGATCTGAACTGGTAAAAACCGTTGTCGCTGATATGCAATTTCTTGTATTCTTTCTCAGACGGTATCTTTGACGCGTTTTCAAAATTCGACTTGATATCGCGCTTAATTTATTATTGAAAATTCGTTCTCTTGTTTCTTTATATTCTTTGAGACGGATATGTAAAGGAATGAATTGAAGTTTACTTACACTACTATTTTTCGACTTATCATTTAACTTATTATTTGAATTATTTCTTTGTAATATGGTAATTGGTTTATTGTTTTGAATATTTTGTGTTTGAGCGTCTATGACGATCGAGGTGGTTCGTGGGGTGTCTGTGTCGAACGCGACTCCCCCAGACTTCTCGCGTTCGATCTGGAGTTTCCCGTTCGGCACTGCGGACAATTGGGTTTGATGACGTCTTCTTTACCACATCCAAAACAATAGATTCTATGACTTGGAGACGGACAATCTACGTAACTGTGTCCCACTTCGTGACAATTCCAACATTTCAACTGTCTTGGCTCGTTGTTATTCCGGGACATACGAGGTCTGCTGTTGGATTGTTGAAAAGCGTCGACGTGGTCTTCTTCGTACTCTGGACTTTCGAATGCTAATTCGTTCGCTGCGAAACGGTTTGGTTGCCTAACCGGCCTAGTGACTTCACGCTCCCGTTCTCCTCCTTTCGGTGGAAAAGCGAACTCAGCATCCTTACATGCTCTTCTCAGTTGGTCGAGATTGAAGAGCGCTTGAGGGTATACCAACTTTCCGATGCGGTCGTTCAAATTTCGCTTTAAAATACGAACTAATTCTTCCTCGGAGATCTGAATCCCGAGCTGACTTTTCAATTTGTATATGGCCGCAAAATAATTATCGATAGGCTCCCAGGCTCCTTGACGTCGGTCCATAATGTCTCGCATTATCTCTAAATCTGATTTAATGTTTCTGAACTGACGCATTAAGGCGTCTCTAAGTCCTGGCCAGTCTGGACGATAGCTAGTTCGTTGATACTGCCAGTACCATTCGTAGGCTGCTCCTGACAGTAATAAGTGGAAGTCTCTCAGGATTTCCGCCCAAGAACATCCATGCTGTCGTTGAAGCACTTCGACTCGAAAGATGAAATCTTCAACAGTTAGTCGATCCGGTTTACCTTCAAATAGTATTCCCCACTTATCGATGCGTATCGGCGGTCTTGCTGCTCTAGTATGATAAGAGGGTGGTGTCGTAAATTGTGGTTCTGGATACCTGTTTTCTACGGGATAGTAACCATCCGGTGGATATGGCATCCTGTGGCTGTTGTTGTCATTTCCGTAAGGCTGGTTTCTCTCAAAGTGCGGTGGCTCCTGAAAACCTCGACCAGAATGGTTCGGTAGCGGTCCATGTCCGTTCGAAAAATGGTTTGTTGGTGCTTGACGATGTTCAGGAATCGCTCGTTGTGGGTTGATCGGAGGCAATTGTGGTATGTTTCTCGCAGAAAATTGGTTTGCCGACGCTAGTGTCATCTCTGGTGTAACTCTGGGAGCTGATGTCCGAGTAACCTTCGGTGGACGAACCCTCTCCTCGAGTGGTGGAATTGGTCGCGTAGCGTAGTTGATTTCTTTCATGAATTCTAGGAATCCCCGCTCAACTTCGCTTCTGACGGATTCGGAAACATCACCACTTATTGAACCGGTATATGTCTCATAAGCGTTCACTACGGCTAAGTTAATGAGTGTCCTTAACTCAGCTGATACACTGCTCGCGGTAACTTCTTGTACTTGGTTATTCTGATTTGGAATCGCCTGTTCCTCCGCTGCTTCACCTCGCTGAGGGTTCGCTGGGAAATCATTCATTGGGCTAACGCCAACAGCGCGGTCTCCTTGAGCGTCAGCTAGTAGCCTAGGGTCTCTAGTATGACTTCTCTCATCTGCAGACGTTATAGTGCTGTAAGGAGGTGTTGAAACTGTTTCTACGGCTTCGTCGGACCCGCTTGTGCCGTGCGATGAAGGCTGCGTAGGCGGTTCTGTCATCGTAGTCTCACCCACGACCTGATTCTTTGTGCCACTCGGCTTACTTGCTGGTGGAAGCGCTTGCATGGTCGGTGGATCATCAGATCCGCGTGGGGGTGAATGTACTGTGGGCATTTTCTCGTTATTTCCCACTAACTTGAATTGACTACGGGTGACTGGTCTGTGGAAAACTTTATCTTTGCGTGGAGTGTTGGGTTCTTTGCTTTGAGACTTATTACTCATTACCTATCTCACAAAAAAAATTTTCACTATGACAACTACTGTTTAAGTTATCAAAAATTGTACTAATTGGGTTAAAACTAGTTGATTCTTGAATAGACCAACAAAAATAAATAACAAAACTATGTAACTGATTGACCGATTAATGAACGTACTGAACGAGATTTGAAATTAAACTTTAATGGAACTAACTTTGACTAAGAAAAATGTATTTTGCTTACGAAATTGGAAATTTGACTATGAATATGGAATTTTGTTGACGGAATATGAAATTTGACAAAATAAATAAAATAAAATGTTGACGTTGAAATATGGAATTTGACGAAACAAAATAAAATAAAACGTTGATGTTGAAATATGAGATTTGACGAAATCAGTAATATGAAATTCTGTTGACGGAATATGTAATTTGACGAAATAAATAAAAAAAAACGTTGACGTTGAAATATGAAATTTGACGAAATCACTAATATAAAATTCTGTTGACGGAATATGAAATTTTGATGACGAAATATAAAATTTTGATAAAGAAATTTGAAAAATAAATAAATAAAAGAAAATGAAATTTTGACGGATGAAAATGAATAAGATTGATAAGAAAGAAGAACAAAAACTAAGACTAATGTACTGAAAAAAATAAAAAAAATGAAAACTTTGACGAAAAAAAGAAAAAAAAATATGTATGAAACTTTGATGAAATTATGTAAAGTTTCACAAATTGACAAAATAAAAATAAATAATAAATAACAAGAAAAAAAAACTGAATTGATTAAGAAAATGAATTATGAACTAAAAATCCTAAAATCTAAATATAAAAAAAACTATCCATAAAAACTGTTGACAATCAAAACTGACTAACAAACCACAAAAAAAAATTATAAAAAAAAACTGTATTACCTAAACCTAATACTATATATTTTTTTGTTGATTTTTTTTTTTTTTTGTGTTTTTTCTTTTGACTTATGACCTAAAACTTATTACTACCAACCACCTAATTGACTAAAAACTAAAATATAGAGAAAAATAAATAACTAAGCTATAACTCAACTAAAACTGAAACTTGATATAAAAAAACTGACGAAATCTTATTACTCGCTAACAAATTGTATAACTCCAAAAAAAAATTCTAACGAAAAACTCTAAAAAAAAAAATTCTTTCAAAAAAAAACCATGTATAAAACATATAAACGTTGCTTGAAATCTTGAATTATTGTTGTTGTATTTTGTATTGGTAATTCGGGGGTGTTTGGGGTAGCTAGGGAAGTGACGAAATTGTATGACTCATATACAGAATTATGATGGTGTTCCAGGAGAAATTGTTTTACTCTGAGTGTGGTGAACAAACAAAAAAAAACATTGAAACGACACGAAGACAATTTCGAATTGTTCTTGCTGTCGAGGTTGAAACACAGCGTCGCGATTTGAAAAGTTTTCTAAAGAGCTATCTTAACAAAGACTTACGCTTTGGTTCGATCCCGCCAGCAAAGACGACTTGAACTGAGAACGCCAATTGCGGCTTCTTTAAACTCCGACCTGTTAACCGCGATTCAAAGGTTATGTAAAAACTCTACCTTTGAAGACCTGAAAACCTAAAATCGAAGGAACGCAAATGACAAGACAACTAGATGTTTCGACCGTTTTCGCCTCATACGCCAAAATCAACACGTCGCAATTAAAACGCTTTCTAATGAGCAATCGTTATTAAGACTTACGCCTCGATTTGATGTATTTAACGCCAAGGTCGGAACATTGAAGGAAAACACTTGGGACAACACGTTGGGACAACACGAATGGGACAACACGAATGGACAACACGTTGGGACAACACGAATGGGCGCCATTTGAAAAAGGAATATATATTTATAAATTTAAAGTAAAAGTAGGGTAGGATTAAAAGTCAAAGAAGACGTTCGGCGTCATCTGGAATGCATAAGACATTTAGATGGATGACGGTGTCTTCAACGCGGCTCAGTGCCAGATGACGATGGGCTGGCCGCCGTGCTGCCGCTTCTCGCTGTCAGTCGGGTGTAGTGATGACAGCACCTCTTCTTATGCCGGAACTAAAAAGAAGGAAAGGGAAAAGGTTGACAGGAAAGAAGTAGGGCGAAGGTGAAATAGAGAGGAGGATCGGTGACCGGAAAGAAGAAAGAAAAGAAGAAGGAATAAGGTGAAGAAACCTGAAAAGAAAGAAACACGACATAGGGAGAAGAAGAGAAAAGACGCACGATGTTCGCTGTGAGGGTCGCGGCATGCTTGTTCGGCTCGGCTATGACTCGCCGGTTGGTGGGGGGGGATCTTGCCCTCACAGACGAACTACTCCTTTTTCAAAACATAGATCATGCCTGAAAGCTATTATACAAAAAAAAAATGCGATACCACCACATAATTTGATTCACCACACTCGATGCTGATGATGACGCTTCAGCTTGGCCTTATAATTCCCACCCCTCCGTGGAATCCGGTAGGCCGCTCACGAATGCGGATTCCCCTTTGTTGGACTCCTTTAGCCCACCATCACATCCATTTGCCGCATACTTATCGTCACTCTCCTTCGCATACCCTTCTCACCCCCTTAGAATACTTCCTACTCCGCCATCGAGCTATCGGCCCGATCACAGAAAGAATACAACAAGATTTTGGTTTTCATTGAATCATACATCGATATTCTATCAACCTTTATTCATTACTCGTAAAGTTTTATCCAAAAGATAACGAAAAAAATTCAAACAAATATCAGTTATATATAATAATTTTAAATGTGACATATAGATGATTATTCTTAAGCAGAAACGATATATAAAATGATTCTTGAATCTTTAGATTGATCAAAAGTTATAACAAAAAAACATTCAATATCAAAAATTAACGAAAATTGTATGACCAAAAGTGTGCACGTACCATGCGCGAAAAAAAAAACCCTGGAAGAATCTCCGGTTTTCTTCGGCGGAAACCCTCCCCACGGTCTCGCAACTAGGCGCTATGCGTAGCAGTTCACGCTAGCTATAAAGAAAACCAAACGCTAAACCCTTTTGCCTTCCTATATATAGAGCTCTATTTATAGCTACCTAAAAGGGGCAAAATCTTGCTTCCCGCGACCGAGACCCGGACAGAATCCCACCGCGAATTCTTATCAAAAATGCCGGTGTAGGATTTTCCAAACTCTTTTGGGCGGCAGCACTTAGATTTTATCAAAAAAAAATTTTAAAATTTGGTCTTAACATTCACTAAGTTAAAAAATTTCGCCTACCACCGCTTGAATAAAGGTTCACAATATGCTTAAATCTCAATTGACAACAAAATTAACAAAAAAAAAGGTGTTCTGGAACTCGGTAACTTCGGGCTGGACTCTTGCTCCTTATCTCCTCTCGTCTTAGCGGTATCCGCTTACTCGGGCCTGTCACGGACAGTTCCGTGAGATTACGGGGCGGTTTACAGTAAAATCCGCAAGGAACAAAAAATGATATGAGTCGGTTGCGGAAATGTCCGCAGGATTACGGAAAAGGTTGATCCGCAAGATTACAAAAAGAAAATCTGCGAGCTCCCAAAAAAAACAGGAAAAGGAAAGAAAAGAAGGAAAGGGGTGACGCCTCTTCGGCTCCCGCTGAAATTCGTAAAATGTCTATGAATACCTAACATCCCTATTACTTCCAACTAGCACTCTCTTACTTGGCACCCGGAGAATCACGGGCTTATGCTCAACCCTTTTTTTGCTGTGCCGGTTCTGGCAATGGCCACAGATGATTCCACAGTATATTTTTTGTTTTCAGCCAAAATCACCCTGGAGCGTCGCAAAGAAGAAAAACGTAGGGCATTAGTTCCGTCGTATTTTCTTGCGCACAGAAATTATTTTTCACAAAAAAAACAAATGCAAAAAAAAAAACACTCACCCTTTCATAAAAAAATATCACTAGAATTTATAAAAAAATTTAAATCACGGCTTTGACCTCTAGTCTATGATTCCTCGTATATGTATATATATAATTATATTTATACCGCACTCTACTATACACTTTTTAAAAAAAAATTTATCTATAAAAATGTTTTTAACACCAGCTTATGCTGACACGGTTGAACTTCAAATGTCCTCTTCATTTACATAAAACCTCACTCTAACCTCAGCTTGATTGTTCTCGAAGCATTCGTCCGTAAAATGCATCGTCATGCACTCGGCCATATTTAGCCGATGCACTTGTCAAACTCAGCTATTAGCCTGTCTTCAATCATTGCTTTCTTTCTTGCTGTGTTTGTTCGTTGCCGAGCAAATGTCATGCAATTTGCCGTCGGCAATTTTACTACCCTAATTAGAGTTCGTTTCAGATATCTAATATAGGAATTACAATGTAAGCATTTTTTTTTTCTATGTCCATCATTATTTACCTTTATTTTATAATTTCTCTAACCTTTGAACCTTTTATTGTAGTTTCAGTTAGTATTTAAGTTTTGTTTATTTCAAAAAAAAAATCATAATAAAAATAAAAATTCTCATTTACACAAACAAACTAATTTGTTTCAATTTGTTTACGATGGTCATCAATCATGAACCACCGCGCAACTTCAATATGTAAGAACTTACATAAAATCTAGTGTACGCCTACCCTTACTATTTAATAAATTTAAATTCCACTCTAGATAACCACTTCCAGCCACTTGTCATCCACATTCCATGAATCCCTTCCACTTCCTTCTTTTTACGTTCATTCATGTTTTTAATATACTATTTCCTTTTACTATTTGCAGTGTCGGCCATTGAGGAAGATGAACCCAGGACCCACCACCAAGTAAGCGGAGGACGACGAGGACGACATCGCCACACAAAAAAAAACAATTCTGGTAAGTTTCATGTAATATTTCAATTTTCAGGTTTATATTACTCAATTTTATTTATTATTTTACTATATTATTTGTTTTCCTTTCAGATTATGTACCTCTCCCTGCTGATAATGACCAGCAGTGAAGATGAGGACGGTGGTGATGGCGGCGGTGACCTCTCGCATGGCAGCAAGAAAAATATCGGTAAGTATCTACCTAATCCTCTAATATTTGTGCCATCCGTTTCAGATAACGAAAATAACATTTATTATCTTTATTTCCAGCTTCAAATTTTAGCGCCAGCGACGCCTCTGCTGCCGACACAACATGCGTCAAGGGGATATGATCGACTTCAGCTCGGCAGCGAGCATCAAGTATCGTAGGTATTTTTCTTTGCTTCATTGATAATTTTTAATCAATTCTATTTTTCTCTTTCAGGTACAACTTCTGCGCCTGCGACGCGCTCTGCTGCCGCACGTCAGCGCTCAGTCCTTTAGCCAACGAGGCAGCCGTAACAAATTCATGCCAGAGACGTTTCAACATTTGCGTATTCATATTGAAATTGCTAAAACGTTCCCCATATACAAATTTTTCGAAGTTTTTGTTAAAATTTAAATTAGTTTTTGGAATCACCTAGAGGATTAAAAACAACACCGAAGACCGTTCAAATCATCCGAATCGAGCAAGTAGTTTGGAAATGACGGGATGGTTTATCTACCATTTTCAAGAATTTCATGAAAAATTATATGATTTTCTTGGAAGTGATCGATAAACCACGTTGTCATTCCTAAACTACTTGCTCGATTCCAACGATTTAAACGGTCTTTAGTGTTGTTCTTAATCCTCTAGGTGATTCTGAAACCCATTTTAAAATCTAACCAGAACATAGAAAAAATGTCATACCAGAGACGTTTCAACATTTTCATATTCATATCGAAATTCTTGAAAGGTTCCCCATATGAAAATTTTTTCAATTTTTTGTTAAAATTAAAATTGATTCTCAGAATCACTTAGATGAATTAAATCAACACTTGGAACCGTTTCAATAATCCAAATGAAGCAACTAGTTCAGAAATGATAACATGGTTTATCGATCACTTTTAAGAAAATCATAGAATTTTTCATGAAATTCTTGAAAATGGTAAATAAACCATGTTGTAATTTCCAAACTACTTGCTTGATTTGGATGATTGAAACGGTTTCGAGTATTGATTTAAGTCCTCTAGATGCTTGTGAAATTTATTTTGAAATCTGATAAGAATATTGAAAAAATTCCATGCCAAAGACGTTTCAACATTTTCATATTCATATTGAAATTGTTAAAACGTCCTCCATATGAAAGTTTTTTCAAGTTCTTGTTACAATTAAAATTTCGTTTTCAGAACCACTTAGAGGATTAAAATCAACACCTTAAACCGTTTCAATCATCAAAATGAAGCAACTAGTTCAGAAATGACATCATGTTTTATCTACCATTTCAAAAATTTCATTGAAAATCATGATATTTTCGAATGTGATCGATGAACTATGTTGTCATTTGCTGTCTTTTTTTGAAACAGCTGACTTGTACGCAGCATATACTTACACCACATCCACTCATTCAAGTTTCAATTAGGATAGCTAAATTAAAATTAGATTTAAAATCAATTGATGAACAGTTCTCAATTTTCTTATTTTACAAAATCGTTTCTGTTGCCTCGAACGATAGATGTCATTAACAGGCGGGACAAGCGTTTAAGTGACTTTAAGTGCATTTATTTTTCTAGTATTCTCTTGAGGAGATCTTTTTGTATAATAAAATTCTTATTGTGATACGTGTGATGTTCTACACAGAATGATAGAATGTCCAAAACTAGACCAAACAACTGCACCATTTGATAATCTTCGTTTTGTAGTCTATCACCAATGGTATTCATTAATACTGGAGCTGTCGATAAAGACAATAATTAAGTTTCTTGTATAAACCAAATAAAAATTATTATACCAATTAATGTTTGAATACTATGCTTGCAAAAGAAATTTAGGAAGTCCCCCTTCTAGGTGAGCATGTTCTTTGGTTCGGAATCAGTCAACATTTGTTCGCTAGCTATATTAAGTAGCATTCATCCCTGCAGAAAAACAAAAAAAGATGCATTTAAAACTATTATATTTGTATTAGTTCATAACACTTACCCCGTCCGTCCGGCTCACTTTTTGCAATGTGTAATTGCGAACAACCAATGTCGAAAATTCGACAAATTGCAGTCAAAATATCAAGAGAAGCTGATTTTGTCTTCTGATCGGCCATTATCAAAGTTATTTACAGTGCCTGAAGAATTCCTAAGCACGTTAGGGTTTTGTAGAACGAAGATCGGTTCGATCCAAATAGTCCAACACTTGTACCGCCAGTTCACGTGGCAGAAGAGAAATAAAGTCTCTCTCTCTCTACCTTTCTTGACGATTTCTTCGTCGGAACTAAGGGATACTATTGGTTGTGTATGTTTGGATAAACGTGACAGTGAATGACTGGATAAGGTATTGAACGAATGCTCCGATAGACTTTCATTTGAATTGGGATTCTATAGAATTTCAACAAGCTTTTTGGCTGGATTATCATGGTGTGTTGTTTGTAGATTTAGCGGCGATGACGATGAATCCGTGACTGCTGATGAGACTGATTCCGGACCAGGATTACGTGCTTCTGGATCGTGTTGTTGTTGTACTTTTTGTTGACCACTTGTCGTTGAACTATCTGGCTGTTCTTTATTTTTGGTTGCATCCTCATGACTATCAACTTCTCCATTTGTAATCGTGGTGCTTTCTGGATGATTTAGGCTGGTGGTAAGATTTATTTTGGGAGTTGATTTAGTTAATCTGCTTTTGTAATGCCGGCTGCTGGTCGGTGTTGTTGAATGGTCTTTGTAGGTGCACTTACTGTCTGATGAGACTACTCGCTGTTAGTTATTTGCGCACTTTGTTGAACTAATTCTAATTTAAGTTATTAACATAAGCGTAAGAATAAAAACAATTAATGTTTATCACGAATATTTATAATCAAGGTCTACTTACAATTCTAAAATATTTGTTTTGAGAACTGTCATTTTGATATTCACAAAAAAAAAACAAAACTTCAAATTTTGAGCTACTGACTTCATTTTGTATTTTAATCCACCATTCACACGTATTCACGGATAGGGAATTTAAGAGAGTTTTCTCTTACTCACCTCAAAAAAAATTTGAGGGTGTTTCAGGCAAGAGGGGTACCGGTCGTGACTCTAGGTAATATATTTCCTCTATGATATGGATTATGAACACATGATTTAAAGATATTTTTTAATGCTGAATTTATTGTACAAGGTATGTTGTGACGATTTAGTTGCAGCAAGAGACCATTTGCTAATCCGCAAAACAAACAATTATTATTATACATATGTATGTATACTGGATTACAAATCCTATGAATTTATTTTTAATATAATAATTCATTAAATATTTAAGAATATAATATGGTATAGCCCTTATAAATATATACAACTGACGATGTCTATTAAGTTTTTAGTTCAAATTTTTGATAATTTAATCCTGCAATGAGGAAAGGTAAATTGAAAAGGGCAGATTTAAGCCGACAGAGTTAAGCTACGATTTGTTTTAGTGCTTGTTCGCATTTGGTGAGCAGACGCTGTCGTTTCAAGGTACGTACATATAAATATTCCCAAAAAAAACTTTTAAAAAATAATAAAAACCAAGAACTGGTAATTATATTGAAACTGTTTATTTTTAAGGAGCGCAGCACACTTGTCGAAGAGAGCTCCAGTACGATCATTTTTCATTTTAATTGGAGTAAATCCAGCTTCAGCCTTTTAGCTTTTTGACCAGCCATTTTCACTTCGCTTATTAAAAATGAATAAGCCCAACTAACATACTCTCCAGAGCTAAACTCTTGAAATCTGACAAAAAAAACTCACATACAACTCTCTTATATCCCATTCGTTATACCTAAGTATTAATATCTTGTTATGAAACTGAACTGGGTTTCATAACATTTTTATTTTAAGAGGTTAACACTTTTGCAGCTTAAAACTACTTAAATCTTATAGCTAAACTATTTTCTCTTCTTGCAATAAGTTTATATAAGCTTATAGTCTTAAAAGAATCCTTTTCTGAAAACTCAGCTCTAAATAATATGTCCATATAATCCCATAACAAGTCATATTTAAGAGTTAACATTATTTCATATTTCTATGAATACCCTAAAAGAATTTCACCCATATTAATAAAAATGGTTTAGTGGAGGTTTATCGTTAAGTCCTGGACTAAGTGCGAAATTTCATTAATAAAACAAATTTTCTGTTAAGTGACGTTTACTAATTATGATTAAATTAAACCACCGAAGTAGGTGGTTTAGCGAAGGAATAAGAAATAGAAATGTCCGCAGTCAGACACAAGCGATTGACAATCAATAGGCGTTTTTCTTTTTTAGCCCCGAGCAGGGCACAGAGCGGGGCCTGAGCGCTTAGAGCTCGCTCCGAACCGAGCGTGACCTGAGCGCTCTGAGCTAATTAAGAAACACATCTGAGCACCGAATTGTCATTGTATCATTTTTCAAATAAACCAAATGCCAAATTTATCTCCAGCGAAATTTCCTGGAACGCTATTTTTTTCACTGCGGTGTCTATCCGCAACTTGTTCCTTTTTAATGATTCTATCAAGAACAACATCATCTGTTTCGTCCACTTCACCCCTTCGAAAACAAGAAATATTATACTCTGCTCATAATTACATATATTTATTTTTCCTTACCTTCACTGGGAGAACAACCAGCTTCGCCCGCCATTTCCATTGTTTTGATTTTGTATTTCTTTTTTTCTTTTACTATCATCCCTTCCAAAAAAATTAAATGAAGTTAGCCGCGCTCAGCTTTTTGCTCCGTCTGCTCGGTCATTTATTATCGAGCTCATCGAGCGAGCCCCGTTCGAGCTCTGAGCTAAAAAAGAAATGCAAGTTGAGCGCTCAGGGCGCTCTGGGTTAAAAAAGTAACATAGTTCTTTTTTTGACAGTTCAGTGCCCCGCTCGGAGCTAAAAAAGAAAAACGCCTAATTTAGGTAGCCACAGAATATAAAAAAAGAGATTGCTTACTTTTGTAGAAGATTTTCTTAAAAGGATTTTTGGTAAACGTCATTTTACTATTCCGGGAACATTTTGTTTTTATTAATATAAATATTTAATCCAGGACTAAACTCCTATTCTATGGTTTAGTAAGACAGTGGACTATAGAAGGAATAAGCGTTTTTTATTAATATGGGTGTTTGAGTTTAATACCTCCTATATCAAGAAAAAAATTAGTAAATTAGTACTAGACTTAACAAATGTTAAAAAGTTACAGTTCGGCCAACCCTGTACTCGACACAAAAGAAAATAGATCAGCTGAAATGTCAGCTGTTCTTCAAAATTCCCCTTGGATAGTTAATTATACCAAAAATTTTTGGATAGCTTTAGATTTCTGCTTGACATCAGCTGTTTCGTTAATCAGTTGTTTTTTCCTATGGGATTACAACAACACCAACAAATCCGGATACCTTTGGATACGTACCCGAACGCGACCATGGTTTTGTACATGCACTCGATTCTTCGATTCCTCGATTCTGGTATACATGCATATTTTCGATTCGATTCAGCTCGTTTAGTGGGATCGGATCGAGAAATCCTATTTCAATCCGATCTAGGTATACATGGAGCTAAATCCTGATTCAATTCCGATTCAATTCTCCATATAAACGTAGTATGGCTGAACACAATAGAATGCTGCAGTACGTACTTTTTTTATGCGCCCACAATGAGGCTGTACAGCTTTTTGACATTTCATGTTTTGTTGTCATTTGTTGGGTCAGGTTATGAATCTTTGGCAAATTCCAAATTGTAAATATTTTAAGTAATTGAAATGCTAAAATGGACAGTGAAATTGAAGATTTTGTTTTTATTTTAAGTGTAGTTCAAATGTGTTTTATGTATTTGAAATATTTAAAAAAAAAAAAACAGCGAAGATGGTGGGTGCGGCCTTTGTACCAAGAAAGACATACAAAGGGTTATTTTGAAACTAGTTTCAAATTTATTAAGGAACATGATTCCGATTTGTTTTTTAAATCAACAAGAATGAATAGAAAACAATATGATTTATTATTGGCTTTGATGAAAAGCAGGTTGACCAAAACATCCATTCGGAAAGCAATTAGTCCAGAATGTAGAATGGTGTTAACACTGACGTAATTCACTTAACTAATTGAATTTTCCTGCTCCTAATTGTGTTATTTTTTTTTTCAGATATCTTTCACAAGGAGTATCACCGAACGATTTGGCTTGGTCTTTTCGAATGGGAGCGTCAACAGTACGCAAAATAATTGTTGAAACGTGTAAAATGTTCTGGGAAGTCTTATCTCCAGTTTACATGCCGGAACTCAATCCATCCGACTGGAAGCGCATTAGTACGGAATTTAACCAACAATGGAACATGCCTCACTGTGTAGGCAGTATAGACGGCAAGCACATTGAGATTAAGTGCCCACCCAATTCAGGATCCAAGTTTATAAATTATAAAGGATTTTTCAGCATTGTTTTGCTGGCGATATGCGACGCTAACTACACTTTTACAGCCATTGATGTCGGAGCTTTTGGAAGAAAAAGCGATGCTGGAATTTTTAGAAATTGTTTGATCGGGAAGAAAATTCTGAATAATGGCGTATGCCTTCCTCCAATAGAGAAACTTCCCAACTCAGACAAAGAAGTTCCATTCTATTTTGTTGGTGACAGTGCTTTCCCTCTTCGTATGAATTTAATGAGGCCTTATCCAGGAATCCTTTTAAATAAACCAGAGGAAGTATTCAATTTTAGACAGTCAAGGGCCCGAAGAGTAATTGAGAATACATTTGGAATTTTGGCAGCGCGCTGGAGAATTTTAGGAAAGTCAATTGAGTTTCATCCTGAAAATGCAGACAAAATTGTCCTTGCATGCACTATTTTGCATAATTATTTAAAAATTACAGATACAGTGTACAATTCAAAAACATATTGCCCGGATTCATATTGTGACACTTACAATGTAAATGGAGAGCGCACTAACGGCGGCTGGCGTCAGGAAAGCGGTAGTTTGCATTCGGTACGCAGGCTAGGATCTAACAACCGAGCAGACGGAGCGGCGGAGATGAGGAAAACTCTCACCAACTATTTTTTAAATGAGGGGAAAGTGGCTTTTCAGCCCCAGTGATTTATTCTTCAGTTCAATAATAAAATGTTTGTATAAATGTGTACTCGATCTTATTTTTTGTTTGGATTTGCTTACCTACTTTTATTTCAGAAGTTCTGGCCCATGATGTAAGTATCGTCTGAATCAAATGTGATTCCAATGGAGTACATTGAAATAATTTATGATTACGAATACATAGATCTAGACTATTCAGACTTTAAAACCACAGTGTTATCGCACATAAGAGCAAGTTTGTGCGACCCAGTTAATATATTAAATGTAAAGACTAAGGTACCTCAATAGTAGCACATAACAATATTTGTACAATTCATATTTATAATATGTAACATCTTCCTCCACTTAATTAACAGTTCGATATTTAACAAAACAAAACTATAAAATATTACTAACAATAAGGTTTACAATATTTAAATAATTCATTTACTTTTTTTCTTAATAAAATTAGGCTTGGGTTTATTATTTAACAATTTCAACGTATTATTCATTTCTAAATTTTTAATACTAGCTGAACGTCGTTCTTATACATTTTTCAAAACCCTTACATTTTTTTTCTTAATAGTCGGTTCCGAAGAACTTTTTATTTTATTTGGATCAATATCCGCAATATACAATTTATCAGATAAATTTCTTTTACGAATTTGATTTTCATGAACAAAACGTTCTACTTCATTTACTTTTATAATATAAGTTACTATACTTATTACTTTGAAAACTTTAGCTGGGATCCATTTTATCATGTTAACATAATGATTTCGATATAGAATATCTTCTCCCACTTTAAATTTAGGTCTTACTAACCTTTCACAACTTTTACTTTCAAAACATTTTGTTTTATCTTTGCAATTTTTCTCTTTAAGACTTCTTTTTATCTGATTTCTTTTACTTTTATTAACGTTTTTACCAACTTCTTGTGGAACTTTAACATTAGGCATAATACTCGATAACAAAATTCTTGGTTTATAACGAAATACCATTTCTGAAGGAGATCTGGAGGTAACTGTCGATGGCGTATTCCGATAGTTAAATAAAATTTCGTTTACTTTTTCAATTAATGACATTGTATTGTTTTCTTCCAAACACAATTTTTTCAAAACCGACTTTACTGTTTGTACCCCTCACTCAGCCAACCCATTCGATTGTGGATGATACGGAAGAGATTTTATGACTTTAATGCCTTTGCAGCTACAAAATTTTATAAACACACTTGAATTAAATGGTGGACCGTTGTCCGTGACAATGCACCCGGGTAACCCAAAAACTAAAAATAATTTCAATAGCTCTTTAATTAATGACTGGACATTTGTATTTGCCATATGTTTAACATCGCAATATTTAGAGTACGCATCCATAGCTATCAAAAAGGTTTTTCCCCCAAAATGAAAAAAATCCAAATGGGTCCGTTCAAAAGGAAACGTTGTCATATTCCAATTGGTTTCGACCTTTTCACGGGGAACATTTTGAGTTTTTTCACAGACTAAACAATTTTTTGCATATAATTGGATGTCACTGTCAATAGATGGCCACCATACGAAGGAACGCGCTTGCATTTTCATCCGCACCACTCCTGCATGGTTTTTATGAAGTAAATCAAGGACTTTCGGTTGAAGGGTGATAGGAATAACTACCCTGTGTTCGTAAAGGACACAACCATCTTCAATTGACAAACTAGCCCTGTTTCTAAAAAACGGTTTCAAACCACCACTTATGTACTGTGGCCAACCAGACTTTAAATACTCATAAACATTTTTAAGTATTACATCGGTTTGAGAACAGGCGCGAACTTTTTTATTATCTATGAAATTGTCTTGTACTTGAAAGTAATTGATGGGAATGTCTAAAACTCTAAAACTTGATTTTTAAGAAGTAAATTTTTACTTTCTTCAAATGCTTTTTGACATGATGCATCCCACTCAAATTTCACTCCTTTCCATAATAATTTAACAGTCCTAAAAACGACTGTAACTGCTGTAAATTTTGGGGTGCAGGTGCTCTCACAATAGCTTCCACTTTATTTTGATCCTGACTTATAAATTTTTAAAGAAATATTATGGCCTAGGTAATTAACCGACTCACATACAAATTTACATTTTTCCAAGTTAATGTGCACGTTATGCGCTTCTAAACGACTTGGAACTTCAAATAACTTTCTTTCACACTCTTCTTCAGAAGAACCACCCACAATTATGTCATCTATATAACACTTTACATATTTCAAACCGTGCAGGATTCTATCCATTACGGATTGAAAAATTGCTGGCGCACACTTAACTCCCAACACCAGTCGCGTATTCGCGAAAAGACCTTTAAATGTATTAATCACTAACCATTTCCTCGACTTTTCAGTAACAGAAAGTTGCTGATACGCTCCTTTCAAATCGATAATGGAAAAGAATTTGCAACCTGAAAGGCTTGCATAAATATCCTCGGGTAACGGCATTGGGTAATGCTGTGTTTCGATACACTTGTTAAGTGTGGCTTTACAATCGACGCATAGTCTTATTGTCCCATTATTTTTTGGCACAATTACAATAAGACTTGCCCATTCATTATATTCCACTGGAACAAGAATCTTTTCGCGAACTAACCTATCTAATTCTTGTTCAAATTTGTCACGTAATTTATACGGAACCCGATATGCAGCATGAAAAATCGGTGTTTGAGACTCCTTAGCAATGCCCACACTGTTGACACACTGAATACCTCCTAGCAAGCGACACTTGCTGGCTATGTTACCCTTTTTGTTGGATGCAAAACAAATCCACTCTTTAGCTGGACAACGAACTTCTTTATGATCACTGCGACCACAGCGAAAACACCCTGGCTGCTTGCTGTAACTTCTGCAACTTTTTGAGTGGTTAGAATTTTTCCGCGCACCTCGTGATAACCCCTCGGGAATTGTGTTCCTTGTAGATTTTTGTTGATGGTTGTACACCGCATTTTGCGTCATAGGCTGAATGGCCCGTGATGCTTTTTGAGATGCTTCGACATTAAGTGCCTGTTGGCACACTTTTTCGAAAGAAAACGGGTCATCTCGAAGAAGCATTTCTTGTATTTTTTCACTTTTTACACCAACAATGAATCTATCAGCCAACGCCTCATCCAAAATCAACGACTTGTATTTTGCTACTTTGGTGTCGTCTTTAACTTCTTCCAAAAAATCTCCGAATCTGCACGTTTGTGCCGCAGCTTTTAGGCGAACTATAAATTCGCTCAACGACTCTCCATCTTCTTGAAAGATTTTATTAAATTTATATCTTTCTGCCCTCTTGTTTTCTTTTGGTGCGAAGTGATCCCGCAATAACTTCAGCAAATCCTCGAAAGATTTTTCACTAGGTAATCTTGGAATCGTTAACGACATTAAAATCTCGTAGATTTCTGCACCCACAATGGTAATGAACAGCGGAGTACACGCTTCTCCTTGAATATCATTCACTTTGAAGAACTGGCGTAATCTATCTTCATAGGCCTTAAAATTACTACCCGGAACAAAAGGCTCAATATTTCCGACCAGGCGCGACATATTATTTATTAAACTTTAAACTTGCAACACGTGAAATCAAAAAAAAATCCTCGTCGCCAATTTAATGTTTCTTACCAACATTAATATTTAAATAAAACTCGTCTTTTACAATTACTCTAATATTTATTTATTACGATGTTGTCTGTTCGGTGGTTGCGATAAGAGAGCGATCATAACTTATCTTAACAACTAGCTTAGGTATGGAAAGGATTAAGGGATTAAAAGATTAACTGAAAAGTGGATGGCGTGATGCTACGTATAAAGTAATCCAATAATATATTAAATGTAAAGACTAAGGTACCTCAATAGTAGCACATTACAATATTTGTACAATTCATATTTATAACATGTAACACCAGTTATGCATTTTATTTTAAAGGTTATTCCGTTTCTAAAACGCCAGTAAAACTAACCGGCTCCAAAAATGAAAATAGGCTTTACCGATCTTGAAGTTGAATAATGTAAATCGTTTTGTAAGCAACCGAAAATACATGCATTCTTAAGATTTAATAAAGGAAGACCCTGAAGTATCGAAGGGAATTTGTGCCAAATTTTTTTCGACGGCATTTAAATATCGAAGCATTTCGAGTTTTGTGTCATTTCGGAGTTGCACCGGAAACCTTGCAAGTTTTTCAACAAGCGACCGGCAAAACAACTCATCCTCCGAATTAATTGACGACGCTGGTGGAGGAGTATTAACGATTACTGATGGCGTTGGCCGAGGCTTAGCCAAAAACTCCTGCACGGAAACCATCGTACTTAAAAAGGATTTTTCAATAACATCTAGCTCAATTTTTCTTTTTTTCGCAACCGGAGCATGAGATTGCGGTTTCGGGGTTGAAGGCTGATGAGGTGTCGATGGCCGTTGAGGTGTTGAAGTTTGTTCTGCCGTCCAAGGTGATGTGGAACAACTTAGTTCATCGAAAAATGTGAATCGATTTTCAGATGTGCAGGAGGAGTTATCACTCTCACGTGCAACAACAACTGTTGCTTTGGGTGAAAGTAACACATCGCTTTCCCCCTCCGCACTTTCGACATAATTTCCAATTGTCCTTAAAAAATAATTTTTGGTAAAAAATTTAGAGAAAAACAACATATGTATACTCACGATCTCGGTTTTAAATGGTCTCGCAGAAATTCCATCTGCCTGGAATATTTTCCGACCATCCTCTTCTCATAAGCCGCTTGACCAGAAACTTTTTTTTTCATTAAATTCCTCGAGTAATTATCCCGAAGGCACCTCCACTTTTTTTTTAAGGTATCAACTGTAAATAAAATATGAACAAGATAATTAAACAAAGAAAGTACCTAAGAACACCATAATTACTGACTTGGCAAGTTCAATTCCGCCGATATTGCTTGCCATTCTTTAGCTTTTATTTTTATATTTTTATAATTTTTGCTACACAAATTCCATAAGACCTCACGTTCGCTAACCGCTTGAATAATTTTTTCATTTTCGTCCATTATTTTAATTAAAATTTAATCACGAAGTCACAATTAAACAAAACAACACTAAAAAAGCACTGACAGATATATAAAATTTGAAATGTCAAAATTGCTGCACTGCAGGGTTCGGACTTTACTTCGATCGAAGTAGATCTGCTTCGATTTTGAGAAAAAAATTTACAGCCCGATTCTCCCCAAAGTCAGTGATGCCTCACAAGTCACAAGAAGAGGTGAAAATGATTTTGTGACTTTTTCGAATTCTGCCGCTCAGTCACAACTTGTGAGAGTCACAAAAACAATCGAAACTGTGATCTCCTTCAGAGCAGGTCACAACTCATAAATTTTCAAAGTTTCTTGGATTGACATTCAGTAAGAACATTTTCTAGATTTGTGAATAATTGTGAGAACATAAAAATAGAAGTGGACTTTGTTCTAGTGAATATTTTTGCTGATCTTTCCCACAAAAAAGAAAAGTAATATTATTACATAAACAAAAATTTCTTTAAGAAACTAATCGTATCAAGAAGTTTACAGCGTCGACGGCTTTAAGAACATTGAGAAATACAAATGATCCATTCGCTCTCCAAAACAATGCATTTATAAAGTTTTTTCACCTTCCGAAAACTTTATGCAGTCGCCACAATTGTTTTCTTCTGAAAATGTTATTTAATCATTTTATTGTTTAAAAATTATGTTACCTTGCATTTTGTAATTTCTTCGTTTTGAATAATCAGCTGTTCAAATAATGACACTTAAAAATCTCACCATGCTGTGGTGAGTTTTGTTGTGAGTTTTCTTGTGACGATTAGGGGGAGAATACCAAAATGTTATCGAATCACAACAATCCTCACAAGGAATAGTCACAAGAGCTTGTGACTTGTGACTCCTCACAAGGGGGAGAATCGGGCTGTTAATCTACTTCCCTACTTCTCTTTTTTATGATCTACTTCTCTTTGAAATTCTAAACCAACATATTTAAAGACAGCGCTGATCACTCTGCATTACATAAAAAACACGTTTAGGAATCATTTAAATGTAAGCACTGTGGAAAATTTTATGTTTTTGAGATCACTTACAGAAAAACGTAAAGATATTTATGAGCCACCTATTGAATTTATAAAATTCGTACAAGTTCGTTGATGGAAAATTTACTTTAAAATAGTTATATTTAATTAAAATTTTTTTAAAAGTCTGAAATCAGAATTTACTTATATGTATATGATATGTATATATAATTTAATTTCCTAAAACTACTTCGATAATTTTAGATCTACTTCAGTTTTTTTCCGTATCTACTTCGAAAATTTAAAACCTAAGTCCGAACCCTGCTGCACTCTCATGTTTGTTTATGTCGTGTAAGATGCATTGAAGATGTAAGTACAACTTTCAATTTAATACTTCAGTCGGAATACAATTCACGCGAAAGGAATAACTCTATTTTTTTTATTGAAAAAGACGGCAATATTTAGTATTAAAACGCCTTTAATTTTCCGGTAAACAGTTATTTCTTTTTATTTGATCCATTTGGATTAGCAGCGAGACAAAACTAGATTCTTTATTGTTCAAAAATGATTTAAATACTCTTTTTTATTTCAGCTTAACCGACAAGTTTCCTAACAAATGAATACCGAACAGGAATACACAAGAGAAGAATTAGCACAGATGCTAATGGAAAGTGCTAACAGATTATGTTTGTAGTTACTAAAACTTATTATTGTAATTTTAATACGATCAAAATATTCTTACAGGGAGACAATTCAAGGCGGCTGGGAATAAGCTTCTCACCGACTGGGGTGGTTATGATTTGATTGACAAAAGCGCCCGACTTGCTGCCAAGTATCCGTTCATTGCATTGACTGTTATGTTAGGATTTCTTATCATTTTCCTTCCATTTATGATTCTCATGGCTTTCGGATTATCGACCATGGCCATTACATTTACAGGATTCATGCTTCTAGAAGGTAGTACTTAATAGTTTTTGCATTTCAATTGTTTGCCAAACTTATTTCCTCCTCCAGGAACTCTACTTACAATAGCATCAATTCTCCTGTTTGGTTGTCTAGGAGCTATTCTTTTGGTTTTCTTGTTCTTCGGTATTCTTACGTTGGCCGGATATTTTGGGTTTGTTCATATCTACGACTTGTACAACAAATCTAACGATCGCTGTGCTATAAGGCAGTTTTTACGACGTGAACGTACACAAACTGAATCGTCTCAGTGAAAAACGCCAAATCATGCGACATACCTGCATATATCTCTAATAACATCACACATGTCTTCATCACTTTTTAGTGAAGGACTCGTAAATTAAAAGTAATTTATTTTATTTTATAATTTGATTGTATATTTTCTCATTAAGGCTAACCAAGAATTGCTTTTATATTCACATTTCTTTTAAGCTCTGCTAAATACAATTCGAATTTTTAACAAAAAAAAATATTGAAGATAGTTCTTCGTCCTTTCAAAAAAGTAAGTTAAGAAAAACTCTCCTGCAGTTTTAAAGTTATTTCTTGCTTTTCGATACAAAATAAATTAGCAATAACCCAGGGCACTCCTTGCTCAACAAAATCTAATTTTTGGCACTCTTCCCTTCTCATTCGTTCCATCCATGTCCCTCAGTTTCCTTTGAGTTCTGCGTTTCTTTGCTAGTGTCAAAGTTTAATTCCTGTTTCAACTACCGAGGTATGTTTCAGTTGAGGACTCTTGTGTCTTCCCTATTAGAAGTGTCGTTTGTCGGGCCTCCTTGCATACAAATTATAGTTACCAGATGACTAAAAGTATAGGTAAGTTGCTACAAAAATCCTATTTCAAATTCGTAAACAGAGTTCTTCATGAATGTTTACAAATCTCATAGAACTTAATTTGTTAATTGTGGTTTCGAGTAAAGAATTGATCCCATTTACGCGAGTCTAATATAATCTCTTTCCCAAAAGCAGAAGAAAATATCTGCGACACAAAGTGGTAGGCCGTGATCGGAGATGTAGGGATTTTGATACAGCACATTGCAACAGATTAATATGGTTCTACGCTTTTGAAATGCACTCGCTCCAATATGATTTGAGATAAATCGATTAAAAAATAAAATGCACGACTGGATGGCTTGCTCTTTTGTTTCAAAGCATCATGGCTGTTATAAGAGTAAATTACTAAAAAGCATCAAATTCATCCTTTAAATTGTTAAAACAACTCTTTTAATAGTTTTGGGCTAAATCGGATCTGTCGATAATGAGAAAATTAAAATCGAAAACAAAAACAAAAAAGGTAGATAATATTAAAAAAAGTCTTAATTTAAGTACCAAAAAGAAAATCTTGTTTTCATAGCACTAAATAGAATTAAAAAAATATATGTGTACCTTTATATTGGAGCCCCTGCCCAAATATGGGAATTCCACTCTGGTTTCGGACGAATAAAGGATTAACTATTACAGCCAGATCTGAAGGGGTGAATCATTTCTTGCATCGTTGGAGAAATTTTAACATTTAGAAGCGTTTTTGGCGACGATGAGTATGTTATCAATCCATAGAAGATGGTCTGTAATGTACATACCAAGAAAGAACTGAGATATTCTGTTATCTCAATGCAAATGCTATTTATGAATAATGGGAAGATTTTGCTTTAACGACAAAAGAGCGTATTGATTTTTTGAAGCACTAAATTCAAATTATCTTTTTTTCCGATGGACAATCCTGTAGGGATCAGAACTTAATGGGCTTATCATACGCTGCCGTTCAAGTTCCACATCCGAAGAACAAGGAATTGAATCTTGAGAGGAATATGAGAAGCTGAGCGAACAGTCATCAGTAAAACAATTTAATGGATTAGAATTTTCAGACACGAGATCGTTGATTAGCATGAGGAAGAGAGTGAAAGAACAAGAGGTTGACGGTTGAATAATTGCAGTTTTTCGTTGCTTTTTTAAATATGTAAGT
This sequence comes from Philhelius festivus, assembly GCA_963931855.1. Taxonomy (NCBI): domain Eukaryota; kingdom Metazoa; phylum Arthropoda; class Insecta; order Diptera; family Syrphidae; genus Philhelius; species Philhelius festivus. The sequence goes on from OZ007556.1 coordinate 91,328,529, forward strand.
GAGCACCCCCAGCTCTTAGCTAACAAAAAACAAAAACCTTTAACAAAATAAAAATAAATATTATCGAATGACAAACCGAAATACCAAACTCAAGCAATGGCCGTGTTAAGAATTAGGTATATCCAAACCGATCTTGATCTTTGTTTTGTTGTAATCCATTGCAAGAAAAAACGGCTGGTAGCAAAACACCTTTTGCCAAAAAAGAAATCTGAAGCTATCGTACAAATTTTGGTACTTTTGGAACTTCAAAAACAGCTCACTACAGAAATCTAATTTGAGTTTATTTGGCTAAAGTTTGGGTAAAGCAATAAATAGTGATTGAAATAATAATCCTTTTTTGAAATAAATAAATAAAACATTAATTTCTGCATCAAATTTGCCGACAGCAAAATATTTCTGTTTAATTTTCTGAGCATCAGGTGTGAGGTGATTTTTGATACCAAAACTATTCAGCCTGGTTTTAGTCGTTCATAAAACTAACATGCGGTCTCCACTAGCGATGAATCCAGAGCATGCTTTAAAGCATGCGTTCATTATCGCAAGTGGAGACCGCCATCGCAGCTATATTTTCATCGCTTGCGATAGAAAGTATGCTCTCATCGCATACCATCCATCGCTTGCTTTATCGCAAGGAGAACTGTCATATTGTTCTGGCGTAACCAAATTTAATTTAACTGAGTTTGAGTTTTGCGTGCGCAGAAAGCTTTTGCTTGGGGTTTACGTTTTTCTAACAAAATTTAAAAAAAATCTGATTTGAAATTGTCCATAGAACTCATTTATATCCATTAAAATTATTCACTATACTAAAAAAGTATGCGATGAAATGCCCAGCCACAAAAATCTGACAGTTCTTCTGCTCTCTGCTTTCTGCTTTGGCTATTGCGATTGCGATGGATTTATCGCTAGTGGAGACGGCGTGTAATGGAAATGCATCCTGAACACGACTATTTTGTGAGTTGCCAACCTGTTTGAATCTGAAGGAGATCTAAGATCACAATTTCGATTTTTCTTGTGACTATAAAATGCTAGACAAATTGTGAATTTCAAGAAAATTGGCGCACATGATAATCTTGAATAATTGGCTGAAAAATAGAGTAAATATACTATAGTGTATATGTACATATGTGCTGAAGTAGGATTTCCGCAGAAAAAGAAATTTAAGTAAAATTTTAAAAGCATTCTGTAACCTACTCTTCAATAAGTGGAACACGTCCATCATCAAATTTGGTGGCTGAATGCACTCTTTAGTAAACCAGACAATCGACAGAGGGCTGCTGGATCGGGGCTTTTTAAACGATAGACGTTGGCGAGTGAGGACGCGATTATTAAGAAACAAAAACTCTTTTTATTAATAAAATATAAAACTAAATATTTTTTAATTCTTTTATTTAAACCTGCGTTTAAAGTTCAGAAGTGGGATACTTTTTCTCAATAAGCCACAATAAGTAGAAATGTACAATTTAAATAAATTGAAGCTCGCTGAGCTAAGAGAAAAGTGTCAAGAGTTAAATATTTCGAGCAGCGGAACCAAAGCCAGTCTGGTAGACAAAATTGGTCGCCACCTGGAAAATGCAAACAAGTCACAAGTACAAGAACTTGCCAATAAAGTGAATACACTTGAACATGCTCTTGCAAGTTTGTCAGCGAAGGAAGTTTCTTCACCGGCTGAGATGTTTCAGTCATTGAGTGAACAATCACCGCAGTTTATGTCGTCACCAAAAACGACTGCAATTAGACCGAGTAAACTGGGCGACGATTATGTGCCGCTTTTCACAACGGCGCCATCTGACTATGCTATTGCCACAACTGCACCGGTGATGTGTTCAATGACGAATGGAGACGCTGCAACCATTGCTGCAAACTCTGCCCATATCCAGATACCATCGAAATATTCCAGCTCTACTGTTGCATTTACATCTGCAACTCAACCAACAAGTATGCATCCGGTTATTGCATGCTCTTCCCAAGCGCACACAACGATTCAAAATTCCCACCTTTTTCATGTTCCATACAACGCTGTACCGAGGGAACACCGTAATAGCCAAACCACAATCTCGCGTTTGGTCGGTCGGGCTTTGACATTTTGAATAAAAACAATAGACTCTTATGAGGCAATCTGAAATGTTACCTCCGGCGTTGCGACCGCTTTATATCGTAATATCGTAAACGTCAGACCAACGCCAGGCCAAAGCAAAAGTAGATCTATTTTCTATTCGGTCGGGCGTTTGACAGTTCATTGTCGGCCGTATTTTGTATTTGTTTTGAAAGTTGAAAATTGAAGTGAAATAAGAAGTAAGTAATTGAAGTTCTTTTTTTATAAATAATTAAATCAAAAAAAGTGTGGTTCTGTTTTTATTTAAATAATTATATTGTTTCAGAAATCTTTAACCCAGCTGTATGAACCCTATTAACTTTGAACCACCAAACTATCAACAATCGGCGGCGCCGGCGTGGATAGCGGCACGGTGCACCATCATGAAAGCATTGGAAGCACATCTTGCGATTCTTTTGAACAGTTTGTAGGTAATGTATATCGAAAAAGATAATACACTTAATCATAATTAACTTACAGACACTTGATTTCACTCCACATTTGAATTCCGTTCCATCAATTACCTACAATCCAACATACATACATACATACATATTTATACAGTACCTTAATTTTCTTTTTGTATAATTTATTACAGCAGATAGAAATATAGACAAAAAACCATAACAAAGTCCAGCAAAGCTGGCCAAGTTCTTTGTTTTCAATTAAAAACTAACCTACCTACCTACTTATCTTGGCCAGTGCACCAAGGAAGGTATATATTTCTTTTGTTTTTCAAACATATTCCATTTATATAATTTTTTTTCAGTACCTATGTACGGTGCATATAAACAAGATCAAGATCATCCATATCGGCCATATCCATCTCTTATTTAAGAAAATAGCTTTACAAATTAAATATTTTAAATGCCCAAAATTTAAAATACGCAATATATACATATAGTTACCTTCTAAATTAATAAATAGTAATAAAATTCATTGGAATATAACAATTAAGTAGGTACTTATCAAAGATGTCATGGAAATGTCAGTCAACGCTCGAGGTTTGAAGCTAAATTTCGTTTTACAAATGCTACGGTCGCGCTTTTTGACACACAAAATCGTATATACGATCAAACGCCCATTTAACGCCGGACCGACGAACGCGAGATTGTGATTTGGCCATAATGCTCCATATCATGCTGCCCGAGGGAACACCGTAATGCTCCATATTATGCTGTACCGATGGAATACTCTGATATTCCATACAATGCTGCACCGAGGGAACACCTTTATGCTTCATATTATGCTGCACCGAGGGATTATCAGAATATTCCGTACAATACTGCACCGAAAGAACATCCAAATGTTCCATGCAATGAATCTCCGAGTGAATACGACAATAGGCCAAACAATATCTTCCCCATGTCTTTTATTTGCAGATGATCTAAAGTTGTATCGTAAAATTAAGTGTTTAGCAGATTGTCAATTACTTCTTGAAGATTTACTTAGATTAACTGAATGGTGTCAAAGTAATGATCTTCATCTTAATGTATCTAAATGTCAAGTTTTGTCTTGTGTCAGACACTCTACGCCTATTATGTTCAATTATAAACTAAATGATGTATGTTTAGAACGCGTTGATCGTAAAAAGGATCTAGGAATAATCTTAGATGTAAAACTCTCGTTTCTGCCACATATTGATTATATGGTCAATAAGGCTAATCAAATGCTCGGTTTCTTAAAGAGAAACACAAGAGAATTCAAAGATCCTCATTCGCTCAAATCTCTTTTTAACTCTCTAGTAAGATCTGTTTTGGAATACTCGAGTATAGTTTGGAATCCTTTTTACAGAAACTCCTGTAATAGAATTGAGAAAGTTCAAAAAAGCTTTACTAGATATTTGTTCTTTAAATTAAATTGGCGAATTGACATGCCAACTTACAAGACAAGGTGCTTATTATTTGGTATCAAAACTCTTGAAAGTCGACGTTCTTGCTTCTCTGTTATGTTTATCAGAGATATTTTAACGTATCACATAAAATGCCCACATTTAATAAATCTTATTAAAATTCGAGTTCCTCAAAGAAATGTTCGGGATTCTAATATATTATATGAATTCTTTCATCGGACTAACTATGGCCTGAATGAGCCAATTACTCGTTGCATCAGGGAAACTAATGTTGTTTGTTATAGAATAGACATTTTTAGAAACTGTTCAAGAGAAACTTTTAAATTACATGTTTTAAACGAAATAGTTTTGCAATGAAGTAACGAATCAATTGTAATTGTTAAGTTTATTTAATTAAAAATTTGTTATTTATTTAATAATAAACTAATGTATAATAATTATATCTAAGTCTATAAGAGAATATATTCTCTGATTGATGATAAATAAATAAATAAATAAAAAATGCTCCGCCGACGGAACACCGAAACGGTCCATTTAATTGCGGCACCGACGATATTTGCAAACACGCACCGATTTGAAACTCCAAGACCATCCTCGTACTACTGGCCTCATGTATCACCGCCAATGCCGAACGTTCGTGATCTGATAGACGTGCTACCAGATTTCAATCCACTGGACCGAACTTCACTGAGCTCCGATCAATTCGTTAAGCGTACGAACATGCTCATTGAAGCATACCAGTGGCCGGAGAAGATTTTGTTACTAGCACTTCCTGCTAAGATGAAGGGTGCTGCGAAATTTTGGTTTGATGGTTTGCAAATGATTTTCAGAAGTTGGAATCATTTTGCTTATCAGCTACAAGAAGATTTCCCGAATGATTCAAATGATGCCGACGTCCATCTTGATATGGCAAACTCGTTTCGAAACCCGAACCAAAGTCCAGAGCATTTCTATTATGAAATCGTAGGAATTGGAAGAAAAGCTGGCCTAAAGGACAATGCGATCATAACATATGTCATAATTTATTTATTTATTTATTTGGTCTATAAGTACATAACTACTTTCTTAGACATAGCTAAAAATAAAAACATTGCGTGCTTAAATAATAAATAACAGAATTAGGTTTATTATATAAATTAACTTAATCAATTCGGTACATAAACAATGGTATTCATTATTCTTTTTTTGAACAATTCTCTAGAACAGTCAAGTTCAATAACATCGTCATATTGGTTAAAAAAAATAACACGATTTAGTAACCGGTTCATTAACTTCATAATTCGTCGAATGATGTGTGATGAAGAAAAATTGATTAGCCCTTGGTCTAAGACAACGCGCTGGTGTATGTCTAATGAAAATGTCAACTAAAGGAACACAATCAATGTGCCCAGTTATTACATCTCTAGCAAGTGCAATTAAGAAATAAATTCTTCTAGTTTCTAGAGGTTTTATATCAATTAACGCGCACCGATCTTTATATGTTGGCAAAGGCAAGGTCCATTCTAGTTTACGAAGTGAGTATTTAGTGAATCTTTTTTGAATTCTTTCAATTCTATTAGATGCGTTTTTGTAGTAAGGAGACTAAACTACACAGCAGTATTCCAAAATAGGACGAACAAAACTCACAAAAAGTGATTTAACAGTATAAGGACACTTAAACTCATTTGAATTTCTAAACAGAAATCCAAGCATAGAATTGCCTCTAGATACAATATAGTCAACATGCATTCTTAAATCAAGCCTGGAATCAAAAATAACTCCTAAATCTTTGTGATTGGATACTCTTTGAAGTACGTTCTCAGATATGCAGTAGTTAAAGAACACTGGACTATAAGATCTTGTAAATGTCATTACACAACATTTTTTGATATTTAAGTCTAGGTCATTTAATGTACACCATTTTGATAAACAGATTAAATCTTTTTGAAGTTGTATACAATCAGAAAGCGAATTTACTGATCGGTATATCTTAAAATCATCTGCAAAAGACAGGCAACTTGATTCTAAGATAACGTTTGGTAAATCATTAACAAAAAGTAAAAATAAGAGAGGGCCCAGGTGACTACCTTGGGGTACTCCTGAGTAATTATGTATTAGTTCCGATTTAGTTCGACCAACTTTTACTGATTGCACTCTATTTTCAAGATAGCTTTTAATACAATTTAACATCTGAGAGTGAAAACCTAAATGACTAAGCTTTAACAAAAGAAGTTTATGGTTAACTCTATCGAATGCCTTTGAGAAGTCAGTGTATATTACATCTACTTGGCTTCGTTTCTCAATTGCATTGATACAATAATTCGTAAATAGTGTGAGATTAGTTGCAGTGGATTTTCCACTGACAAAACCATGTTGATAGGGTGAGATATGTGCTTTAACAGCGTCGTACATTTTGGTTTTAACCAAGGATTCAAAAACTTTGGGAATTAATTGGAGTTTTGCAATCGGTCTATAATTTTCAATTGATTGCTTAGAGCCAGATTTAAAGATTGGTGTGATGAAAGAAATTTTCCAAGAATCGAGGAAAACACCGTTTGCAAGAGACTGATTGAAAATTATTTGGAGTGGTTTTGATAAGTTGTACTTACAGTTTTTAATGAAGATTTCAGGAATATTATCGGGGGGAAGACTAAGGCTAGTCGCGCACTGGCAACTGTGATCGAAATCAAATAGTTTAATCACCAGTTGAAAGAGAACCGCACACTGGCAACTCTTTACTCACGCTCGCACTCTTTTCTCTCTTGCACTTATAAAAAACAGCTCAACTGATGCGAGGCAATCGTTTAGTTTGTGTCAAAACACAAACTTTTTAGTTTCGAGAATCGAGTTGCTCTAAGTGCGCGGTGTCCCATATAAGCCCATGTGTTTCATTTTAGCAACCAAATAGTTGCGAAACTGAAAATTGAATGTGCGCGCCTAGCCTAAGACTGTTATCCAATTTACCAAGCGCGGACAGAATTTTTTCTTCTGATAGAAATATGGTACCAACATCAGTTATAGCAGGAATTTCATAGTTTACTTCAGAGTGAACTGAGTTTAATATGAAATTCGACTGAAAAAATGAAGCAAACAAATTACATATATTATTCAGATCGCTACTACCAATTCCTTTATAAGTCATATAACTAGGAATACCAAGAGATTTTCTCTTAGAATTTAAATATTGCCAAAAGCATTTAGAATTTGTTTTGATGTTTGATTCCAAAGACCAAACATACTGCTTATGCAAGAATTTTTTTAAAAAACCATATTCACGACGTAAGCGGCAAAATTCACTTCGGAAATCTGAATTGACCTTACTGATGCCTTGCATTTTAATCATCCCATTTTTTAACCTTGTTAAACTTTTAGTGAACCAAACGGGCTTATTATTTTTCTTCATTCGTTTAACAGGGACAAAGGAAGAAAAGGCTTTGTAAATTATGTTTAACAAAGTCTTATAATTTCTTTCAACGTCCTGGAAACATAAGATCGAATTCCAATTTACATTATTTAAGACATGATTAATGCTGATGTAATCGGCCTTGCTAAAATCATATTTATAATCCACATCAAGATTAGAGCAATAGGAATTATTAAAATTGATATAATTTAACTCTAATCGCAATGCTTTATGATGTACATATACTATTATTCAATAAAGGAAAATCCTCTTCAAATAAGCACATTTCAAGGTCTTCTTGGACAAAGACAAGATCTAAAATTCTACCATTAGAGTTTAAAACATTATTTGCTTGTACACAATTTAAGGCTGACATAGTGTCTAATACAATTATTTCGTTTTCGTTTACAATATTATATGGGATGAGCGCTTTATCATCCTCAGAGAAAATCCAATTTACAGTACTCAAATTAAAGTCACCTAAGACTACTATGTAAGATTTACTATCTAATGAACTTTCAATTTCTTTAATATTCACCCTTATTCCGATAGTCGTTTTACTAAAACGCCAGTAAAACGACAAAGCTCTAGAAACGAAAATTGGAATTTTATTGAAACGACTATCGTTATAATGCTTAGAAAAGTGAAGAACATAGAGAACGCTGCCCTTTTCGTATTATTTAAACACCAAATGTGGTCTCTGGAGCCTTCTCGTTTTAAAGGCGTTTTATTAAAACGACTACCGGAATAAGGGTGATTGTTTATATGCGCATAATAAATTTCAATGTTTGATTTTGGGGGAATATAAGAAACAAAATAATATATACTGTAATATCTTTCCAAGGTTCGTTAAATAAAACTTATTACTGTTTCTAATATTTCTTCTTTATTTACACTTTTCAAATCAAAACAATAAATCTCAATTTATAATCAACTCTAATACTTTTATTCCAACTTAAATCCACTTCTTTAATTACACTTTCCACAATCCAATAGTTCAGCTTTACACACTTTCATAATCGAAAATAAACTCTGTTCCGCTCACCGTGAACACTCCCTTTTATACTCAAACCAGTTGTTCTAGAAGGTTCTTGTCCAGAAGGGGAAATTCTTATGGGGGTAGAATGTTCTAGTACTTTGGAATTAGGGGAAATTTAGATGCGATGGAAAAGAGCTTTTTGTTTTGTTCCCTCACAAAGCAGATATGTAATTCCCAACAGATGGCGCTGTAGGAGTATAAAGCTCTGTTCGCAACATTGCCCCCTTCTTAAGATTGTTCGTCCCGAACAACTCTATCACCAGCTTCGGCACTGTATCGGTGCAGTCGATCGCTATGCACAACTTTTAGCTTTCCTCTTAACCCTCTTTGAATTCGGTAAACGACATCATTGATTTTCGTGACGACAGTATAAGGGCCTTCCCAGTTTTGTTGAAGCTTCGGCGACAATCCCTTTTGACGATGTGGATTATACAGCCATACACGATCTCCTACTTGGAATCCTGTCGTGTTTGCTCTTGTGTCGTACCTTGTCTTCATTCGATCGCTGTAAGTGCTCATTCTAGTCCTGGTCCTTTCGTGGATGCCGATTAGCCTCTCTTTTAGGTCACTCACGTAATCCCCTGTTTCCTGAGACTCTTGTGGTGGGTGTCCAAACCTTATCTCACTAGGCAGGCGTATGCTTTTTCCGAACAGGATTTCAGATGGTGTTTGTCCTGTTGAGCTATGTACTGCACTTCGATAGGCCATCAAAAATAGTGGTATGTGCCTATCCCAGTTTCTTTGGTTGTCGCCTACGACCTTAGTGAGGTGCTCTTTTAACGTCCTGTTGAATCTCTCGACCATTCCATCAGATTGCGGGTGAAGTGGTGTGGTTCTCGTTTTCTTAATGCCAAGGAACGCGCACACCTCTTGGAATATGTTCGACTCAAAGTTCCTTCCTTGGTCAGAATGGAGCTCCATAGGCACACCGAACCTGCTTACCCAGTTAGACACAATCTGGTCGGCCACGGTCTTGGCTTCTTGGTTCGGGATAGCGTATGCCTCAGGCCATTTGCTGAAGTAATCCATTAGCACCAGAATGTATTTGTTTCCATCATTCGTTTCCGGAAATGGGCCAGCTACATCAACAGCAATCCTTTCAAACGGTGAGCCAACATTATATTGCATCATTTTTCCTTGCAGTTTTCTACCAGGGCCTTTGGTTGCAGCACAAGCGTCACAATTTCGGCACCACTTTTCAACGTCGTCTCTTGCATGCAACCAGTAGAATCGTTGTCTCACTTTTTCTAACGTCTTGTTGACTCCCAAATGGCCTCCTGAAGGTCCATCATGCATTTCTCGAAGAACCTCTTTAATTTTTGATTGAGGTAACACAAGCTGCATCACATAGGATTTACCATCAGCGGACTCCCATTTACGCCGAAGAACACCTTCTCGCACATGAAGTGAGTCCCACTGTGCCCAATAAGCCTTTAAAACTGGACTCCTATCGGAAATGTCATTCCATGCGGGTTTTTCTTCATGTTCTTTCCATGCGAGAAGAGGTTCAATGTCGGGGTCTTCTTGTTGAGCAGATCTTATTTCCTCATTGCTCCATCCACAAATGGGGTCAGCCCTTATTCGCAGAATGTTGATGGATTCCTTTTCTTCTTGTCGCCTACAATGCTTGCAGTCTATTTTACAAGGCCTTCGGGATAGCGCGTCGGCATTTGAGTGCAGCTTTCCCCTTCGGTGTTGGATTTCATAATCGTAAGTCTGCAGTCTTTCTATCCACCTTGCGACTTGTCCTTCTGGGTTCTTGAAGTTCAACAACCAGTTAAGAGCACCATGATCGGTTCGTAGAAGAAACTTCTGTCCATAGATGTATTTATGGAAGTGTTTCGTTGCCAAGATGAGTGCCAAGAGTTCTCTTCTGGTCACACAGTAGTTTCTTTCGGTCTTTGACAGTACTTTGCTGAAATAGGCGACAACCTTTTCTTCACCATTGTGCACTTGTGACAGAACAGCGCCGACTCCTACGTTGCTTGCATCAGCATCAATGATAAAAGGCTTGCCTGGAGTCGGATAGATCAGCACCGGAGCATTGCATAGACGGTATTTCAGTTCTTGGAAGGCTTTTTCACACTCACCTGACCATTTAAACTGCTTGTTCTTTTCCGTAAGCTGATGCAAACTCTTCGCAATTCCGGCAAAGTTCTTAACAAAACGTCTGTAATAAGTAGCAAGACCAAGAAAACTTCGTAGTTGATGTTTGTCCTGTGGTGTTGGCCAATTTTTGACGGTGTCAACTTTTTCAGGATCAGTCTTGACTCCTTGGGACGAGATGATATGTCCCAAATACTTTACTTCAGTCTGGAACAGTGCACATTTTTCTGGGTTCAGTTTAAGGTTAGCCTCTCGAAGTCTCTGGAACACACCCTTTAGGTTCTTACAGTGTTGGTCGTATGTCTTTCCATAAACGATAACATCATCCAAGTAGACAAGACAAGTTTTCCACGTCAGACCTTGAAGGACACACTCCATCAAACGCTCGAATGTTGCCGGAGCGTTGCAAAGACCAAATGGCATCACGTTAAACTGCCACAGCCCATTACCTGTGGAGAACGCTGTCTTTTCTCGATCTTCAGGGTGAATTTCAACTTGCCAATATCCACTTTTCAAGTCCAGTGTTGAAAACCAGTGTGCTCCTTCCATCGCATCTAAGGTGTCACTAATTCTTGGCAGGGGGTAGCTGTCTTTCTTGGTTACGTCATTCAACCTTCGGTAGTCAACACAAAACCGTGTACTTCCGTCCTTCTTTTTGACTAGGACCACTGGTGACGCCCAAGGACTTTTGGAGTTCTCAATCAAACCATCCTTCTTCATGGTGGTAATCATTTCCTCAGCTTCACCTTGTTTGGCCAGTGGCAGACGTCTTGCGGGCTGACGAATGGGCCTTGCATCTCCTGTATTTATTCGATGCTGCACCATTTGTGTCCTTCCATATTTTCCGTTTGGTGAAGCGAAAATGTCAGCATACTCGTTCAGAAGGCTTTCTGCCGTTTTAACCTGACGTTGGTCTAGGTTAGATGAATTAAGTATCTTTGCCTTGATGCTATTGAGCTCCTCAGGGTTTAATGTCGTTCTCGGTGTTTCAGCGTCAATTCGTGTTATGGCTGCGACAGATTCGCACTTACCGATAACTTCTCCTTTCACTAACTTCACATCGTACGGTTTGGTGTTGAGTATCCGTACGGGGACCATATTGTTCTTCGGAGCCACAAGTGTCTTCCCAATGATGACGTTTTGGGAAGAACAATCTGGGCCTGGTTCCACCATTAGGTATCGATGGCGTCCACACTCACCTTCTACTTTTGTCCAAACGAATACCTCAGAAGAAGTAGGAATAATCACGTCTTCTTTGATGACAGTCCTTAGAGTTGTTGTTCCTTCGTGCCCATAGATCATTGGAATCTCTGTATTCTGGTATTTGAGTGCCTGGTTGCCAATATCCAAAATTACTCGATGTTCTTTCATGAAGTCCATGCCTATGATGCATTCGTCACATATATCTGCCACCAAAAATTTGTGTGAGAATTCTAGATCTGCAATTCGAATTCTAAGTCGGACTTCACCATAAACCCTACTTGCTTCTCCTGTGGCAGTTCTCAGACGGTAGCTATTGGTGTTGTGTAGCCAATTCAGGTGCACTAGGTCTTGACGCACAATGGAGGCGGTGGCACCGGTGTCGATGGTGACCACACGTTTGTTGCCATTTAAAGTTGCCTCGACAGTCAGATTTTTATTGTCTCGTTTAGTCTGGGAGACCTGGATGGTGTTTCTGTGGCCATCGATACCAGAAATCAGCTTCTGCCCCTCGAAGTTAGTTCTTACTTGTTGGGAAACTGTTCGGGAAGTAACACTGGTGTTATTGTTACCTTGTTCTGGGTTTGAAACTCCGTGTCCACAATGTTGACAAGCTCTTCTTGGTGGTAATCGACATTGACGCTGTAAATGTCCAGTCTTATTGCAATTCCAGCACTTTGCAAGTCCGTTTCGTTGGTCCCTTTGGACATCAGTTCTTTGGCATGAGCATTCTTCGACGATGGCTTCTCTAAGTCGATGTACTCCGTGAGAAGCTTGCTCAGCTGCTTCCATTGTCAAGGCAAATGCTAATGTTTCAGAAAGCGTTCGTTTTCCAGCAGTTCGCACGGCCCTTTGAAGATGTATGTCGGAAATGGCGCGAACAAATGCCTCAACTGCAAACTGGTTACAGATTTCCTCTCCAACATCTGGATATGCAAGATAAACAAGCCTTTCAATGTCCGCTTGCAGTTGTTGTAGAGTTTCACCCCTCTTCTGAACTCTGGAATTGAGTTGCACTTTGAAGACTTCTTTCATGTGACTGTTACCAAAGCGTTTGTCTATAGCTAAAACCAAGGAATTGAAGTCGCCGCTCTTATCTGCTGGTATGGTTTGCAACAACTCAGCAGCTGCTCCTCTAAGTGCAAGAGTTAAGGCTATATACTTGTCAGCCTCATCCCAGCCATTTGTTGTCGAAGCTGCCTCGAATTGCTTCTTGTATATAGACCAAGAAGTTTGTCCATCAAAGGTTGGAGGTTGCATCTCCTTTTTCCTCAATGTTTCTCCAGAACTTTCCCGAATCTTTATATTCCGAATGTGATCTAGCTCTTTTGAAAACGTCTCCATTTTGTTGTCGACTTGATTCTCTAGCAATGAAACACGTTCATCAAGTGCAGACACATTATTCTCGATGTTAACAAGTTTGCCTTCTAGCATGTTTCTCTGCTCTTCGAGAAGGTCTTTTTGTTCGCTATGCTGTTTGTCAAGGCGTTCGAGAATATTCTTCTGTTCATTTTTCTGTTCATTTCGTTGCTCTTCGAGACGTTCGAGAACATTCTTTTGTACATTCTCCTGTTCTTTCTTTTGTTCATTTCGTTGCTCTTCGAGACGTTCGAGAACATTCTTTTGTACATTCTCCTGTTCTTTCTTTTGTTCATTTCGTTGCTCTTCGAGACGCTCAAGCAGAAGACTAAACATATTTGAAACATCTACATTTTTACTTACGTCCACTTCCTCAGCGACAGCTTCAAAGACGAAAATGTCCGGGTCTTCATTTTGTTGTTTCAAATATTCGGCCAAACGCAGAACAAGCTCATTTTTCGATCCTGCTCTAGAAAGTTCTCGCTTGCCTAATTCACTTTTCAGCTCATTACAGTTGAGCTCTTTTAGTAACTTGCTCATTTTTATTATTATTATTTTTTTTTTTTTTTTCCACACTTCACTGCACAATAAGTTTTATTCCACTTTTCTGACACCAATGTAATATCTTTCCAAGGTTCGTTAAATAAAACTTATTACTGTTTCTAATATTTCTTCTTTATTTACACTTTTCAAATCAAAACAATAAATCTCAATTTATAATCAACTCTAATACTTTTATTCCAACTTAAATCCACTTCTTTAATTACACTTTCCACAATCCAATAGTTCAGCTTTACACACTTTCATAATCGAAAATAAACTCTGTTCCGCTCACCGTGAACACTCCCTTTTATACTCAAACCAGTTGTTCTAGAAGGTTCTTGTCCAGAAGGGGAAATTCTTATGGGGGTAGAATGTTCTAGTACTTTGGAATTAGGGGAAATTTAGATGCGATGGAAAAGAGCTTTTTGTTTTGTTCCCTCACAAAGCAGATATGTAATTCCCAACAGATGGCGCTGTAGGAGTATAAAGCTCTGTTCGCAACAATACTTATTTCACTAAAATTGTGAGTGAAGCTCACATTAACACATATTTGTTCTATCAAACCTGAAGAGTTTGTGAGAGATATTTGCCTACTCTTAAAATTACCCTTAACTGCAAGCAGCACACCACCTCCTTTAGTTAGTTCAGTACAGATTTTGTCTCTATCCCTTCTGTAGACTTCGTAATCATTGTTGCAGATTTCGGCATTTGAAATGTCATCACCCAGCCAAGTTTCAGTAAGGGCGTAATTACAGTCACTAACTGCGTTATAAAATGTAGTTAATTTTGATCGCATTCCTCCAACGTTCTGGTAGTAGATTTGTATGGCATCAGCATCGTAAGTAGGATTGAATTTAGCAATAGAGGTTACAATGGAATTAGAATTCTCAGCAGCATTCAGATTTTGATTATTCATGTTAACGGTAGATGGGATTGTCATATTTGTGTTTCCACTGACCTGTCGTTCCCGTTTTTTGGAAAGTGTTGGAAAGGTCTCACTCTTATTCCTTTGGGCCAAAAATTTGCATTGAAGACAGCATCGAATGACTCAGCTGGAATGCAAACTTTAAAATTAACCTTTTTTATTTGGTCCAGATTTACATCTTTTCCTACTAGTTTAAAGCAAGAAAGCCTCGAAGGCTCAATACCACTGGTTGAAGCAATATAATCAATGATTGATTCCGTACTTGTTGTGGGACGAAAGCTGGATAAGTGGAGCCATTTTCGGCGTTGGATAATTGAATCACCGAATATGATGTCATCAATCATTTTATTGCCTTTAATCTCTCGAACGTTTTTGTTTTTTATTGGCTTGGCTTCAATCAAACGAACCTGAGTGTAGTCATCAACAATTTTGGGAGCAACAATTACATTGACACTACCAGACATAAGATTTTTGTGTGTATTAGTTTCACTAGATACATCATTTATAGCATCAACAGCAACACCAGCAGAGGGTTAAGAGACAACAAGATGCAACACGCTTTGTCTGGACATCATTTTGTATCGTTGTTAGATCTGCTTAAGTCAATTAGAGCATATGATTTCAAAGGCTCTAGTCCAACCGCAAAAGTTGAGTTTGCGACTCGCAGAGCAGCTCCCGAAAAGCCATCAGAAAACAACACACGAGCAACCAAGTTTAATCTGCGATGTTACAACTGTAACGAACCAGGTCATCGTTCCATTGATTGCATAAAGCCACAAAAGAGAGACTGCTGCACTAAGTGTCAACGTCCTGGACATGTAGCTGCAGTTTGTAACCAGTCAACGAGAAGCAACGTCAACAAAATTGAACTCGTAGAAGAAGAGTCCGCTCCAATTATCATCAAGAATATTATTCTCAACAACATTCACGAAGTAAAGGCCCTCGTCGACCCTGGCAGTGTTTGTTCGTTGATTGCCAAGTCGAAAGCAGAGGAGGTCTCTAGTATTCAATCAAGTGCCGATAAAATCCTGAAGGGATTCGCTGGAGGTGAGTTTATCTGTAGATATAAAATTAGTTGTAAAATGAAATTGGATACTCATGAATTTGAAACCGAGTTGCATGTGGTAGATGATGATTTGCTTGGTCAGGATGTTCTCCTTGGTACCGATATTATTATGCCAACAGAACAACAAAATTATAATTGAGAAGGGTAAATGCCGAATTGAAAGATCTGAAGCAAACATTTGTTCCGAGCTAAATGAAGATCAATACGAAAAACTAAATAATATTTTGACGACTTTCTCAATGTGTTTTGCTAATTCGATTGCTGAGTTAGGAAGGTGTAATTTCATGAAAATGAAAATTGAATTGACATCGGATGTTCCTTTTCAGCAACGACCTTATCGAATTCCGTTTGCAAAAAGAGAAATTGTCACCGAAATAATTGCGGAACTACTGAGATATAATATTATCCGGCATAGTGATTCTCCTTATTTGTCGCCAGTAGTATTAGTTCCAAAAAAGAATGGGGAGGATCGCCTATGCGTCGATTTTAGGAAATTGAATTCCATGACCGTCAAACATAGTTTTCCGATGCCGGTAGTTGAAGAAGTTTTATCTCGACTTGCAGATAGTAAATATTTTACTACCATTGATTTGCTCTCAGGATACCATCAGATAGAGATCGAGGAAAATTGTAAGAAATATACGGCATTTAGCACATTTGACGCAATTTACGAATATAATTGCATGCCATACGGTGTTGTAGATGGACCGTCCGTTTTTCAAAGCATGGTAAATAAAATTCTTTCAAAGATGAAACCAAAAATGAAGCTATGGGGTATATCGATGATATCATAGTTCCTAGCAACACGATCGAGGAAGGACTTCATAGGTTGGCCAAATTGTTAGAAATTATTGGTGACAGTGGACTTACAATTCGAATTGACAAGTGCACATTTTTGGCAACTGAAATTGTTTTCTTGGGGCATCGAGTGACGGAAAATTGTATTCGCCCTGGAAGAGAAAAATTGTCATCGATAATTGATTTTCGGAAACCCGAAAATATACACGAAGTACGAAGATTCTTTGGCCTTACTGGATATTTTAGGAAGTTTGTTCAGGATTATGCGGCCATATCTCGCCCACTAACAAAACTTCTTTGTAAGACCACTGATTTTGTGTGGGAACAAGAACAGGCAAAAGCATTCGAGAAACTGAAAACTATTCTTAGTTCTGATGTTGTGCTCGACATTTACAATCCAAGACGCATCCACGAGGTACATACTGATGCGAGTAGCATTGGTTTAGCAGGTATTCTGATGCAGTCAAAGGATGGGAAGGCTTTCCGGCCTGTATTTTATTACAGTCGACATTGCACCGACAACGAACAGAAGTTTCACAGCCATGAACTAGAGGTTTTGGCGATAGTTGAGACACTGGAACGATTTCGAATCTACTTGCTTGGGAAGCCATTCAAAGTGGTTACGGATTGTGCTGCTGTTACGACAACAAAACAAAGTAAGGAGCTGGTGACACGAATTGCTCGTTGGTGGCTCAAATTACAAGAATTTGATTTTCAAATGGAGCACCGAAGCGCTGACCGAATGCGACATGTCGACGCACTCAGCCGTGCACCACTCAGTGAAGCAAAGGAACCCGACATTGTTCGAAGCAGCATAATGAAAATAGATATGAATAATAGTGACTTCATAGCTACAATGCAGATGAATGACCCGAAGATAGCCGAGATTCTCCGGATTATTACTGATGGAAGATATTCAGATCAGTGGAAGCAGTTATCTAAGGATTATATAGTGATGAAGAACCGATTGTACAGACGAGTAGGAGAACACCATAGGTTGGTGATTCCAAAAGCTATTCGTTGGCGTATAGTAATGTACGCACATGATGACAATGGTCATTTTGGACTAGAGAAGACGATGCAACGAATCCAAAGACATTTTTGGTTTCCTAAGATGAAAAGTACGTGGAGGAGTATCTCGCCGCATGTATTAATTGTCAGTATAACAAGTGTACTGGTGGGAGAAATCCCGGAGAGCTTTATATTTCGAATACAGACCCGATTCCTTTTCGTACGCTTCACATTGATCATCTGGGACCGTTTATTAAAAGCCGACAAGGAAACCAGTACATTGTTGCTATCTCAGATGCTTTTACGAAATATCTCATCGTTAAACCTGTTCGCACGACAAAAACGCAACCAGTCTTAAGGATATTGAACGAGCTACGATCCTATTTTGGAACACCAATGAAAATTATATCGGATCGAGGTACGAGCTTCACTTCAAAATCTTTTACGAAATACTGTCAAGCACATAACATACAACATGTTAAGAACGTCGTTAGGACTCCGAGAGCCAACGGACAAGTTGAACGCGCGAACAGAACTATCTTGTCATTTCTTCGGACCGTCGTAAAAGTAGACCAAGATTGGGATTTGGAAGTGGAAAATCTTCAGTGGACTGTGAACACTCAAGTAAACTCAACAACTGGATTTACACCAAATCAACTTTTATTTGACTTCGATCTGAGGGACTCTCAGATGAACATAATTATTGATGCTATCAGCGATGAATGTTCAACAGGAGAGGAAACGTCAATGTTAATTAGACGACAACACGCGCTGGAAAATATTGAAAGATGCAAAGACGCCTGGAAGATACGGTATTATAGCAAACATTCCAAGCCTCAGACATTTAAAGAAGATGACATCGTACTCATCGAAAACGAACCGCCATCGACAGGCATGTCAAGGAAGCTGGAGCCTAAATATAAGGGTCCGTATATTGTGACACGAGTTTTGGACCACGACAGGTATGTCATTCAGGACATCCCTGGCATGCAGAGATCTACTAAACCGTTTAACTCAGTATTCACCGCGGAGAAGATGAGATCATTCTGTTTGGCCGCACCAGACCTAGATGGCATTGAGGTCGATGACAGCGAAACGGATGATGACACCGAGGACGGTGAAGGGCCAGGAGAGGCCGAGCTGTAACCTACTCTTCAATAAGTGGAACACGTCCATCATCAAATTTGGTGGCTGAATGCACTCTTTAGTAAACCAGACAATCGACAGAGGGCTGCTGGATCGGGGCTTTTTAAACGATAGACGTTGGCGAGTGAGGACGCGATTATTAAGAAACAAAAACTCTTTTTATTAATAAAATATAAAACTAAATATTTTTTAATTCTTTTATTTAAACCTGCGTTTAAAATTCGTAAATTTAGAGGTTTTTTAAAAAAAGACTTTAAGGCTAGGCGCGCACATTCAATTTTTAGTTTCGCAACTGTTTGGTTGCTTATAGAAAACAGATGAACAGCTATTTGGTTGAATGTCCGCGCAAGTGCATTTAATTGTATATTACACAAAATAGCGAACTCATTTTAGGCAATCGTTTAGTTTGTGTAAAAAATCAAACTTTTTAGTTGCTCGAACCGAGCAGTAGAGCTGTGTCAACCAGAATCGATTCGATTTTTTTGATCCGATCATCGAAAAGTATTGATGATCGAAATCAATCATTTTAATCGATCTCAATCATTTAGATGATTCTCGATTTTCTACTGAAAAGCGGAAAATTATCTAGTTGCATGAATACCCTAACTATATTCCCACCAAAATGAAATATGATATTTTGGCCAATATTTCATGCAGAGTTTAACAAAACCTCAGTGAAAATTCTGGATTTCAAAGAAATTTCAATGAAATTTTGATGCACTAATTTGAAATCTCAACATCAGATGATTTCGGGTTGGCGGGAACATATTAGGTGCGTTTTATTATCCACAAATCTATCTGGATCCGGATCAGGATCATCCCTTGAAAATAAAACGATACGAATCTTACTGACAGCAGTGTTATAAGCCCGTCTCTTTTAATCCTTGGGTTTGGAAATTTTAAATTATGTCTTGTCTTTTTTCTTTACACTATAGCTTACACTACCTTACCATAAAAAGCCATCTACTCGCCAGTGTAATAACTACAGCCATATTTATAAACTCATTATAGTGAGTACATAACCCTATTCAGCCCTTATAATGCCTTTAAACGCAAAATCGTTATTTATAAAACTTATGTGACGTTGAATAGTGGCATTATAAGCTAAACGCGTTTGGAGGTTGAATAGTGCCTACATAGCGACATTTTAGTATTGAACTGTCACTTTCATTTTGACATCATATTAAAATATTCAATTACCAAAACAGAAATGCCTTTTACTTTTTCGTCCTTTTTAAATGATTTTGATTCTTTCAATGCCGTACTTGCGAGACCGCGAATGCGTAAAATATATAAGAAAAGGTTTAATCCCATGACCCTTCGCAATGAGGATTTAAAAAAAAAATATCGCTTTTCTAAAGAAAATATGAGCAAAATCATAGCTTTTATAAGCTTGGATCTCAACAAGGACAACAGAGGAGGCCATATTCCCTTAGATCTGCAAGTAATGGCTGCTATTCGATATTGGGTACGAAATGAGGTAAGTTCACTTAAGAACTGCAATCAATTCATGATTGCATTCATAAGAATTAAGTTAGCCTTAACACCTTTTAAATTTAAAATTAACAAAATTTGATAACACTAACCGCTCTTATAATATATTTCAAGATTCAAGACGATGGAGCCGATATCATGGTTTCAGCCAGCTTACATTATGCCAAATTTGTAAGCGGGTTGCATGAGAATTGGCATCAAAAAGAGGTAATTTTGTCAAAATGCCGACAACATTGGCTGAACAAATGCGAACTATGCAAGTTCTCCGAAATTCGCAGTTTCCCCCAAGTAATTGGTGCCATTGATTGCACCCATATTAAGATTCCCAAAGTTGGTGGGCCTTCAGGCCAGTATTATATAAATAGGAAGGGATTCTATTCATTAAATACGCAAGTAGTGTGCGACGCATCCCTAAAAATAAACGATATCGTTTGCCGTGGAGAGGTAGTACTCACGACTCTAGAATTTTTAGAGAAAGCCGTATTAAACAACGCTTTGACAATGGTGAGTTCAAGGGTCGTCTGCTTGGAGATGGTGGCTACCCTTGTACTAGTAATCTGTTCACTCCACTATTGAATCCTCGAACAGATGCTGAAGTGCAATACAACATAGCGCACATATCAACTCGAAACACAGTGGAAAGATGTTTCGGTGTTTGGAAGCAAACATTTCGAATCCTTTTATCAGGTATGAGATGCTCCTTAGAGAACGCCAAAACAACAATAATCGCATTAGCAGTTCTAAACAACTTGGCAATAGATTTTCAGGACCATCTTCCAATAACAGGTATAAATTAAGTTAAATAAAATTTTTTTTATTAAATGGATACTATTTTTCAAATGTAGATGATGAGGAACCTGCAAATGAATATAATTACAACCAACCACCAGAAAATCAGGAAATATTGCAACCTCACAGTCACATAAACCTTACACGCCGCGTCTTTATAGAACAATTCTTTTCATCTCATAACTAACCCTACCTACTGTTCGCAACAAAATGTACCTATATCTCAATTTAAAGCTTATATACTTTCTACTTCAAGTCATGATACACTTCTTGCTTGGCACTGACAACAGCAATACTATAAACAGAAGCAATAATTGCAGATGTAGGAAATTATCAGCAGCATCAACCCAACAACAACAAATACAGCAGCACCATTCATACATTCAGCAACAGATTATAGTATTGTGATATAAAATATAATGAAAAAATAATATTTTCTAAGAAAAAGAAGTTGTCCTAATTTTTATTTATTTTATTTCCTTTATTTTGAGCATTTGATGAAGCACGAAACCCAAATATGATTTTTTCGATTTTATAACATTGCATATTTAATATTTATTTCAAAAAAAACTTCATATGGCAAAAACAAAAACTAAATTCATAAAAAAGATCTAAAACTACAAAAACACTTAAATAACTTAAAAAAACATTAAAAACTAAAAATCACAGTTCTAAGAAAAAAACGAACTAATCAATTATGCAATAAAAAAAATCACAGTTCAAAAAATAAAAACGAAGGAACTAATAAATTAATACAAAAAAAAAACAGTACACACTAAGAATCACAATTATAATTATTATGCTCTTCTAGCATTCTCATCCTCTTCTGATGCAATTCCTCCTTATGCCTTCTCTCCATCTGGTAGGTCTTGGTCATTTCGGCACGCTCTGTTAAAATGTTTTTCATTCTCTCCTCGTGCTCCAATTTCATGTAAGCCTCCTCCTTCCTCCGGTTCTCCTTTGCAAAATCAAACAATTCCTGTTTGAGGAGTTCGTCC
This sequence comes from Philhelius festivus, assembly GCA_963931855.1. Lineage (NCBI taxonomy): Eukaryota > Metazoa > Arthropoda > Insecta > Diptera > Syrphidae > Philhelius > Philhelius festivus. Next base: position 91,350,329 of record OZ007556.1, read on the forward strand.
TCTTTGCAGATTATATGAGACAAAAAGAAAAAAATGCATAAATTAATATGAAGAAGAAAAATTAATTTATTAAGTACCTGTTGCGAGGCAAGAGGAGGTGCGGAGTCGGTAAGGAAGTAGGATAGGGGAAAGTAAAGGGTAGGAAGCTAGGAAAGGGAGAGGTTAGGAAAACGGATGGAATGTCAAGTCCCGGGGACGCGGCCTGCTTGCACATGCACGGCGTTAGCTCGTCGGACGGGGGGGCGATCTTGCCCCCGGAAACTTAACCTCGCCTGCAGCCAAAAACACAAATCAGGCCTGAGGGAACTAGGGAAAAAAAAAGAAACGGACTAGCTCTGACCACGGACGGACTATTGCCACATCAGGGCACTGCAGATGTTGTCGCAGTGTGGCCATTACCCACCCAACCATAGGAATTCGTGGCCAATTTTAATTCCCCCAATATGGCGGATAGTCGGTTTCGAGTTATACCATCTTCCCCGAAAACTGAGCTACCCTCGGCACCCCTGAAAAGGTTTCTTCAAAATGTCATGTTTTGCTCACACAAAACAACAAAAGACGTTTTTTTCCATAATTGGCGGTTTAAAGTCAAATTTTTTTTTTATTACTTTAAATTTATCGATAGAACCTATAGGTAAACGTGTAATTTTATTTTTAATTTTAGAGATAAATGCATTGACGCAAATAGAAACACTTGAACTCAAAATTACAAATTTGAAAAATAGCAAAAAAAAACAATAACAAATATGGAACTGGTCCCTTTCCAACGAAAACTTTATCAAAACACCCTTTTTGGTGCACTATAACAACCCTTAATTGGTGCCTCGAGATTTTTCCCTACCTCGATAGAGCTCTGTGGAGGGGGTAGTAACCAAAAAAACCCATATAACCATAAAACGTTTGGCTTACAGTACACGAAACGCGGGCAAAATTGGAAAATACCAGAGTTCCACTTACAATTATGTCGTTTTTATTTGGCAATCCGGAATCTCTCTCCGATCCGGAATCCCAATTGAACACTTTTGTTTGCTTCTGATGATTCTGAAGTTTTGTTTGATTGTATATGTGAAACATCAAATGCGTACAATAATCAAAATCAAGAAAAATGTTTGTTGAAAGCAGGGTTGGCCGAATTGTCACTTTTTAGAAATAACTACATTTGTTACGTCTGCTACGTATTTTATGTAGTTAAATGTAGTTAATTGTAGTTAATGTAAGAAATTGTAGCATTGCTGTCAATTAACTGTCAGTTATGCATTTGAAATTTTAAATTAAACGTACAGTTATTCCTACAATTCTTCATCCTTATGTTAAATGAAACTTTTTTTTTACAAACCTTCATTAGATCATAAAAGTTCAAAATTGTTTTTTTTTCTTTTATTATATTGAATTTTTATGAATTAATTTTTATGAATTTATTACTACTAATATGTAGCAGACGTAACAAATTGTAGTAAATTAGGCATGTAGTTTCTTCAATAAGCTACGCGTAGTTAAATGCTACGTTTATATGCAGTATCGAAAGATCGAGTTGGATTAGGGTCGGATTTTCGACTCACATTTCTACTCGACACCGCTGAGCTATTGGGATCAAGTCGAACGAAGCTCATTTCAACTCAATACAGGGATATAAAGGTTCGAAGCGAGCTCATATAAACGTAGTAAATCATGTAGAAAATGTAGTGTAGTTAATTCGGCCAACCCTGGTTCGCACAATTTGAATACCAAAAATCACAGCTGATGAGGTTGACGTTTAAGTATATGAATGTGTGAGTGCTTCTGGTTTTGCTTCTGATTTCAAATCCAGAAGCAAATTTCTCTTCTTTTCAGAATCAGAACTGTCATTTTTTCCCAATTGAACACTTTCAGAAGAGTCCGGAAGGCTTCCGGATTGCCAAATAAAAACGACATTAGAAATTTAGAAAAGAAATTAAATAATCAAGGAAACATATCAAAAAAACGTTATTAAACAGACTAATAAATAAAATTAAAAACTTCAGCGCATATATTTGACCTTAACGCAAAAATGACAAAAATTAACCAAAAAAAAAACAGGAACAGCTGGAACCACAGGAACACAATGGTAAAGATGAAGAATGATTTTATGTTTAAGTATAAGTGGAAGTTAATCAAAGTGTCGTAAATTGTCTCGCTTTATTGGTTTTCTTCATTTATTGTTTTCTTCGTGTATATTGTTTTACGTAATTTGTTGATTTTACTTTTAGTTCTTAATTTCGTACCTGGATTATTGTTGATTTTTGTTTTTGTTTTGTTTTTTTTTTCCAAGGGACTCACTGTGCTCGATAGGAAAGCCAATGCGAAATACAACATCCCCGGAACAATAAGGTACCGCGGTACTGCAAGATCCGGATCAACCAAAACCGGAACAAAAAGATTGTGGGTTTCACACAGAACAATAATAGCCGGAACAATCTTCGGAAACAACCTTTGAAGGACCACAAAAAAATACTGAAGAAAAATTTATGCGGCGGCCCGTACTGTAGTAGGTACTTATCAGGGGCCGCCGAGAATTTACCTGAAATTTTATAACTCCTTACTCACTGTTCAATAAAAACTTTTTCTAAGAAAACTCACCACTTTGAACGATTTATTCAATTTTTATGATAAAACAAACACGTAAGGAGGTTTTAGACGGCCCTCGCGTAAGTGAATTCTAAGGGGAATATTTACAAGGTATCGAAACTTTACTTTTGAAACAGAATGGCAAAAAAAACAAGGAACCGTATAAATTGTATTATTTTTTTCTTCTCTGAATTTTCGTTTCATATAAATAAACTATTATTTTTAACTATTTTTTTCTTGTTGGGTTGACTTCTTTTTGGAATTTCCGCCAGTAGGTTTTCTTGATGACTTTAAATGAGCATTCAATGAGTGCCTGAAGAACCAGCTATCAGTTAAACCCTCATGCTTAATACCCGACTACTCGAGGTTTTTCTCTTTTAGTATGGGTGTGTCAAACTGAATAAACCGGGCAAAAACTATTCATAAAAAATTCTCGGATGATTTTTTAGTAACTGAACAACATCATCCGATTCACATCTCTATGAATGGCATACATAAACACATATCTTAATAGAGAAACACATGATCGGTTTATGCCTTAGTATGGGTGAGCGAACATAAACTTGACATGTCATTATTCCTCACTTTCGAACTTCAATACTCTATGGGTATGTTCATGAACAATGGGATATGCGAAACTTACTTTGAAGCCGATCCTTGTCGACAGATGGAGCTTTAAAAGTTTCAACTTATAAATTAAGCCTAGTACGCAGATCGGGAAAAATTTTGTCTCCCATACATTTTTTGTCTTGGGACAAATTTTGTCTCGGATATTTTTCCGAGCAGTACGCAGTTCGCGCGCAAAATTCATACTATTGTGAATTGCTCTACAAAATGTCTCCACTAAATTTTGCCAGGAAACAGAATGATACAAGCATTATTTTGCGGGACAAATTTTGACAGCCAAAAGTGATTTTTGCCAAAACTGGTTTTTTTGTAAAAAGTGCTGATGCTTCTCTTGAAAGCATCGAGAGGAGATTCCAAAAAGGTATGAACGATTTTTGTAAGACAACCCGTTCCAGAGATATACAACAAACCACATTAAATTATTTTTTAATTCTCCAACTTCAAACTTTTGCGCGAGATTTGAAAAAGTTTTGTAGAGATTAAAATTGTAGAGATAAAATTTGTCTTGTCTCGATCTGCGTACTAGGCTTTAGAATAGATTTTGATCCATCCATTGTAGCAGTGTTGAGTGGGGGAAGTTATTGAATTTTAAATCTTGATTGTTAAGCGCAATGGACTTGGCATGCTCGTGGTTGCTCGGCTTAAGCTCGCCGGAAGTGTGGGAACTTGTCCACGCAACTTGATTCTCAACTGCCACAAAACATAAATCATGCCAATAAAAAAAAAGGTTAATTTAAATCAATTTAAGATTGATATAAATGAAAACTCGGACGGACGTTTACCACTAGAGGGCGCTGAGATGTTATTCAGCGTTGGCCTGACCCACCCTACCTTGGAAGTTCTCTTGGCCTTGTTTTTAACTTCCCCTTAATTGTTGCTTACCATTTTGCAGCTCAGGTCATTTTCACCGGTCCATTTGAGTCGCCATCCGCATCCCCTGAAATTAAAACCTTAGCAATTCATCAAGCTATAAGCTTGAATAAAACGCATTATTTCAGCCACCATGGTGCAAATTTACAAATATAAATTTTATTAAGCATTAATAAATATATGAAAGAAATCAATTATGCATTCACGGATAAATTTTAAATTTCAACAAAGTTTAAACGTAAAAAGGAGGGATAGTAACCCTGACAAAAAATTACAAAAAGAATCATTAACATAAATTAAACTTACGTATTTAGGAATTCTTATCTTACTAATTAAGCAAAAAAAAAATAAATGTCAAAGATGAATCCATCTAGCTTCCTTCTTTACCTCTGAAATAAATTTGCAAAATTTACACTCAAAAAAAAATTTCCGAGCCCTATCAGCTGCCCTACCTAAACGAGCTCAATATAGGTGAGAGGATCTGATAAGAAGGGGTAGTAACTACCTTTTATTTTATTTTTTTTTTGCCATAAAAAAAAAGGAAACCAAATAAGAAAATTCCTTGAGACAAACAAAAAAAAAACGAACAAAAAAAAACCAATAAAAAAAATCCCTAAGTACGTTTACAATATTACTTTAAATTAAACAAGAAACGATCGCACCAAGCAAAAAAAAAATGAATAAAAACGGAAATTAATAACCGTAGTAGGCTCTCAGGAACCAAAATCGACATTAACGTAGAAATACTATGTATCATCTATAAATATATGCGGATTTTTACAGCACTCTATATATACAAATATAAATACATATATGTATATTTCGCCTTGGTAGAAATCGTATAAATTTATTATAGGTTTTAAGATATTAAGTGAGTTTTATAATCAATTTTGAAATTTTGTTAAAAAAAAAACTTCGGTTCTTGAGTTTTCTTCCTTTTTCTTTTCTTGAATTTGGGGACCCGTACGAAAAATGGGCGGGCGATCACGACTTCTTGGATATAAGTATATATGTAGTCCGTGATCGCCAAATAGTGTTTCAGCCTATAACAAAAAAATGAAATAGGTTCGTATCACTTTTCATATAATGAAGTATTTAGATATAAATTTTAAATTTTCTTTCATTTTCCTTTTTTTTTTCTATTCTTCAAAATTTCCTTAACATGATTTTTTTTTTTTTTTATACATATGTTTTTTCTTGTTGTATTATATATGAATATATATGTACTTTAATTTTTTTATTTTCCACAAAAAAAAATCACTCACCCAATTATTATAATAGGATTAATTTTTCAATTTCCTTCCTGTAGCAGGTCTGTCTTTAGGGACTTTGTAAACGTAGGTGACAAAACTAAGTAGCCGTAAGTAGGTACACTATGGGCATATCCTGTGCCCACGTTCTACACTTAAAATTTTTTTTTCACTTTTTAATACATAGTTTTTTTTTTCAGTTTAATTTTAAATCTTATCTACGTTTTATCCCTTTTTTATTGTTCAAAATTATATATATATTTTTTTAATTTAATAAATATGTTACTTCTATTTAATAAATCACTGATACTTGTTATTTTAGTTTTACTCGATTAGAGTTTAACTTCTAAGTAGCCGTCTATAGCATACGGCAGTTGCTACAACTATGTCCCTAAGGTAAGAATTCAAAAATCCAATTCTCACCCGTTCCGAGAATTCTCTCAATCCAACAGGTCAATCAGGCCATCCCACCTGCCAATCAAATTGATTTGCATCTCATCAGGTAATAATTTACAAAAACAATAACCTTTATTTCAGCTCTAAGCTTATACTTAGTTTAAATTTGAACGTTTACTCCAAAACGACATCTATTTCTGAAATAGAGTAAAAAGGTATAGCGGCCATCATGGTTTCAAGTACTTCTAGTAGTTACAAGAAAAAGAACGATGTATGTCAAAACATGAGACAGAAACAAAATTTAATGTAAACACGAACAAAAAAAAGAAATTCACTTCAGAACAACTTTCAATATGGCAGGCGGCGAACAAAAATTCTGCCTGCCATCAACAAAACATATTCACATATAAATGGTAAGTAACAAAATTAAAGAAATAAAACAATCCTAATAAGACATTCTCGGCACGAGTACGATAACTTGGCCGCCAAGATTTGATGACGGATTTTTTTAGAGGGGTCAAAAACAAGCACTTTTTACTATGGGAGGGGGGGGTCTATCTCCCCCCGTTTAGGAGGTAGGGGCACTTTTAGAAAAAATGGTTTAAATTGAAAAAAAAAAATATAAAAAAACAACGGCAACACCTAAAATAAAGTGCTATACTGCGTTTGAAAGCCAGAAGATTGTTCTATAATCCTGCATTTAAATTAAGTTACTCATATCAATAGTTTTTAAGAAATTCGCATTTAAAGTCCAAATTTTGATAAAAAAAAGTGAAAAAAAAAGTTTAGACCGGTTGTTTTCAAAATTGTGAAATGAAATTGTAAATTAGCTTACATGTGTTTCATGTATCTATCAGTTCTTAATCGAACACAAAAAACCACATGGCTCTATGTCTTCTGGTTTTTGAGAAAACCTCCGTTTAGGAGGTAGGGGCACTTTTAGAAAAAATGGTTTAAATTGAAAAAAAAAAAATATTAAAAAACAACGGCAATACTTACAATAAAGTGCTATACTGCGTTTAAAAGCCAGAAGATTTTTCTATAATCCTGCATTTAAATTAAATTACTCATGTCAATGGTTTTTGAGAAATTCGCATTTAAAGTCCAAATTTTGATAAAATAACGTGAAAAAAAAAGTTTAGACCAATTGTTTTCAAAATTGTGAAATGAAATTGTAAATTAGCTTACATGTATTTCATGTATCTATCAGTTTTTAATCGAACACAAAAAACCGCATGGTTATATGTCTTCTGGTTTTTGAGAAAATCGAAAATAACTAAAACTACTTTTCTACAAAATGTTTGATATTTTTTGCTTCCTTACATAAATAAATCAGTGCTAGCTTCCAACATTACAATATTATAAACAGTAAAGTATGTATGGGGGGGCATGCTGCCCCCCTGCAACCCCCCTGCTTGGGCACACTATAGGATTTGGGGTAGGTGCGAGGTTGGGTGCATGCAAAGTTTCTTTCGCATTCACAGAATCTGTATTTAAAAAAATTCAAATTTATTCTATTTATCCAATGTCCACTAAATACATATAAAATACAATAAACGATCTTGAAAACCAAAACAAACTTCTGACCATGTTCACCAAAACATGGCACTATTTTTCTATCGAAAATACTGCCTAGAAAGGAAATATAAGGACGACTGGGGTTCGCAAATAATAAAGTTTTTATCAGATGTAAAAAAAGTTTACCCTTGTTATACCGATGGTGATATATGTGAGGGTTTACAGTTAAAAGACATCGATCCTCCCACCCTTCAGAGCGAAAATTTAGAAAGTGTTTTACCGCCAAAACATCCTCGGCTTCCCACCATAAAAGAGTAACTCAACGAACTCGACAGTTATAGTACGGACGATGGCTTTATTGACGAGACTTACACACCTTTTTAATACATTTTGACCATTTTTAACTAACTATGACTGACTAACTCCTGACTAACTGACAAAATAACTGACCCAGATGCAATTCTACCTCCTCATGGTGCATTCTGGGTAACGCTAAATGAATTGCGGTACTGAACTAACAAAGATTCATTATGTTTATTAACACTAATCCTTAAAATGGAATCACCGTCACCACCAAAAATCAAAAAAAGTAGTTTTGGTAATTTTCGATTTTCTCAAAAACTAGAAGACATAGAACCATGCGGTTTTTTGTGTTCGATTAAGAACTGATAGATACATGGATCACATATAAGTTAATTTACAATTTCATTTCAAAATTTTGAAAACAATCGGTCTAAACTTTTTTTTTCACGTTATTTTATCAAAATTTAGACTTTAAATGTGAATTTCTCAAAAACCATTGATATGAGTAATTTAATTTAAATGCAGGATTAGAGAACAATCTTCTGGCTTTCAAACGCAGTATAGCACTTTATTGTAAGTGTTGCCGTTGTTTTTTAATATTTTTTTTTCAATTTAAACCATTTTTTTCTAAAAGTGCCCCTACCACTTAAACGGAGGTTTTCTCAAAAACCAGAAGACATAGAACCATGCAGTTTTTTGTGTTCGATTAAAAACTGATAGATACATGGATCACATATCAGCTAATTTACAATTTCATTTCACAATTTTGAAAACAACCGGTCTAAACATTTTTTTTCACGTTTTTTTTATCAAAATTTGGACTTTAAATGCGAATTTCTCAAAAACTATTGATATGAGTAATAAAATTTAAATGCAGGATTATAGAACAATCTTCTGGTTTTCAAACGCAGTATAGCACTTTATTGTAGGTGTTGCCGTTGTTTTTTAATATTTTTTTTTTCAATTTAAACCATTTTTTCTAAAAGTGCCCCTACCTCCTAAACGGGGGGAGATAGACCCCCCCCTCCCATAGTAAAAAGTGCTTGTTTTTGACCCCCCTACAAAAACCCGTTATCAAATCTTGGCGGCCAAGTTATCGTACTCTCCCCACATTCTCAGTTTTTCAAAAAAAAATCTCCAACTTGCGCAAACCGCTTACGAGGCCGGCCTTCAACCAAAATTCAACAAAAAAAAGGTAAATTATTCAGTTGCTTAATTATATCATTCATATTTATCAAATAAATTTCTCCACAGTCCAACGGATAAGCTAAGCCCCCACCTCCAGAGCTCCCAGAGGAACCTTTCAGATACCGAAGACCCACAGGCCTATGCACACGGACAAAAGACGACATGGTTGTACAGTGTGCCCCACGGGCTTCAAAAGACCGATCGCTCTAAAATGTATGTGAGTTAGATTCATTAATTTAATTTATTTGTCTAATTCATCGATTTTTGAAAATCCTTAATTCAGCTCACATGACTCGGGTGCATCCATGGAAAATGGAGTACACAGATGTTAGCAACAAAACACTCCACGAAGAAGACAACAAAGACACTACAGTCGAAGAAAAGTGTCCATAATAAATCAAAAAAAAATTTCAATAAAATGACAAACACACTACATCGTTTCAACCTTCAAAAACAAGCCAAAACACAGTAACCGGTGTCGCAACAAATCACTGGACTTAGAGGAGAACAAGGCGACGCTAAGGACAGTGAAGACACCTCTATGGATGTAAAAGATTCCTGACCTGTACAATTATTTTAAACGTATAGTATAAGGATAATCGGTATGTACATCGAATTATTTCCTTAATTAATTTAAAATACAAAGTAGAATTAATTCCTTAAAATAAGATAGTGAGTAAGAGTGTTATAATAAAACAAATCATGTTTTCACCATTACTGCAAAGTATTAACTCTTGTTTGTACTACTGAAACTATCGACTTGGCAAGGGTAGATTGCGAATTCCTTCGTGGTCTTTATGTAGTTGTTATTTGGCCGTGGGAAAGCACCCTTGAAAGGCGGACAATGAGAATCTCATAAAATTCTGATATACATATAGAATGCGTTCGACGTGCTGAGATTTTTTTTTTTTTTTTTTTTTTGTGTTTGTTTTTTATTTCGGTTTCTTAGTTTCGAGTATTTACTTTTGTTCAGACTTTGGATAGTTTTTACAGACGTGGGGAAGAACCCACTACAGCCGGGCTATGAAAATAGGTACTACGTCCGTTCGTATGATAACCCGGTTTATCTTAGCATTTAACAGATATTTTTACATTCAATGTTCATGAATTGGGTATACTACACAAAAAGAAAATATCGTGCATGATCTAAATGTAGGCTTTTGATATTTGCAAGATAATTTTAACCATATTACCAATGTATTTTTTTTTGTCGTGCAAAAGACATTCAAAGAGATGATAAATGTGGATGATGGATATTATAAACACTTAAATGAACAAACTAAATAAATTAAGCAACCAAATAAACCAATAAATTATGAAATAAATAACAAATAAATAAGCTTTCAATCCAAAGCTAACAAATAAATTAATAAAAAATCGAACGAAATAAATAAATAATGAAATGATACATAAACAAATAAATAACAAATAAATAAATTAATGAAACAATAAATTAATGGATGAATAAATAATAAAAAAAATAAATAGATTAACTGAACAAACAAACAAAAAAAAATAATTGGACAAAATAAACTAACTAAATTAACAAATACCTAATAAATATATTGTTGGAATAGGTAACTAAATCAATAAATAAATTAACGAATAGATAAATAAATTGACAAATAACTAAACAAATTAACGAAAATAAATAAATAAATAAATAATTTAATAAATAAATAACTTAACAAATAAATAAGGAATGGAACTAATAATTGAATAAATAAGTTAATAAACTATCACAAGGGAGATGAATAAATTTGGCTATAATAAATAAATGTTATACTAAACTAAAACTAATATTGCAAACTTAATCTAAAATAAATTAACATAAATATCACAGGGTCTGATGGACTTCACTGTTTAAATAAATAAATAATATTATGAACAGTTAATAATTTAACATGGAAATACCTAGTATGGCAACAATAAAATAAATAGTACAAATAAATAAATAATGAACTACATAAATTAATAAATAAATAAGTAAGGCTATCAAGCTAGACATAAATTTGAGTTATTAACTCATATCTGAATAAGTAACTGAAATTAAACTAGTATATATATATGCCTAAAAAAAAATATGAATGTTAATATACAAAAATACATAGAAACATTTAATATACCTGATGTTGCCATAACAATAAACAAGAATAATGCTAACTTCAAATTCAATTTATTGTTTTATGTCTTTTGCATGATAAATACCAATGGTTTTACCCGATAAATTTTCTAACTCGTAAAGGTTTTTACCAACGGCTTTAACAATTCTACATTTTACAAATTTCGGACAAAGTTTAGCGCTGAGGTATTTCGAACTATCGCTTAGGACAAAGTTCCTTCGGAATACTTCTTGGCCAGGTACAAAACGTATATCGCGAGTTCGGGTATTATATTTTTGTGCGCTTTTCTCTCCAGCTTTCGCAATACTATCTTTAATCTTGTCTCGTATGAATTGAAGCCTATTTTGACGTGAAAAGATCATAAGCTCACCATCCTCAACGGATTTTAGTTTTTGTGCCAGTTCATAAGAGGTACCATGAGTCATCATGTTAAGGCCAAAAAGGGCAAAATATGGTGACACACCTGTTGAAGTGTGAACAGCACTCCTAAGCGCACATGCTATTTCACTCAAATGCAAGTCCCAATCTCGCTGGTCATTTTTAATATAGGATCGAATGGCGACAAGAAGAGTGCGATTCACTCTCTCCGACGCATTCGATTGAGGTGAATAATTTGCCGTTTTAAAATGTCGAATTCCATAGGATTGCATAAAATGTTGAAAATCCTTGGCCAAAAACTGTTTTCCATTGTCGGAATGTATGATTTCAGGCACTCCGAAAATATGAAAAACATTTTCTTGCAAAAATTTAATAATGCTTGCAGTGTTAGCATTTCGTAAGGACTTCAAAAGGACAAATTTGGACATGTGATCAAGAACGACAAAAATGAAACTATTACCAGACTTAGAACGCGGATACGGACCTAAAAAGTCAACATATAACTTTTGGAACGGACGATCGACGTTATACACACTTGACATAGGTGGACGTAAGACTTGATTTGACGGTTTGCACTGAATGCAAGTATCACATTTCGCTATATACTCTCGTATTTGGATTGTCATATTCGGCCAGTAGAAATATTCGCGAATCCTTTGTAACGTTTTCGCTATTCCGCCATGAGCAACTTGTGGTGGATTATGGGCACGAACAATAATATTATTGGTGAGACCTGACGGTACCCATAATCTCCATGAATGCTCAACGATAGCGGTATCTTCACCAGATGGAAATGATTTTTTATAGACGAAGTTATCTTCAATCTTCAAATCTGGTAGTCGGTCTTGATTATCTTTTACTGTTTTTAGCAAACTTTTATATTCATCAGATTCGAATTCTTTTGATTGAAGATCTATTAACGGTGCAATATTTTCAAAGTCGATACTTTCGACTTCCATATAAACTCTTGACAGCGCATCAGGGACGACATTTAAACTGCCTTTGCGATGTTCAATATCAAAAGAAAATGCTTGAAGTTGCAAACTCCATCGCGCAAGTCTTCCGCTCAAATCCTTAAGACTCATAAGCCATTTAAGACTGGAATGGTCTGTTATTACAGTAAATGACATTCCCTCAACATATGGTCTATATTTCTGAATAGCTAATACGGCTGCTAGACATTCTTTCTCCGTAACACTGTAATTTTTTTGACATTTATTTAATTTTTGGGAAAAGAACGAAAGTGGTGCTTCTTCGTCGGCATCGTTTTTCTGGAAAAGCACTGCCCCTACCCCTGTGTCAGACGCATCACACTGGATATAGAAACGTTTACTGAAATCTGGGTGCGTTAATGCTGGAGCTTCTGCTAGGACCTTCTTCAACTTCTCAAAAGCCTCCAGAGGTACCACCTACGGTACCACCCTGCTAAACCAAGCAGCCTGCGAACTTGTTTTGCTGTTTTTGGGACCGGGAAATTCTCGATCGCCTCAACTTTAGCTGGATCCGTCTTGATATTCCCACCACCAACGATGAAGCCCAAGTATTTCAATTCTTTGAAACAGAATTTAGACTTCGTTACGTTGATGGTGAGACCAGCTTTACTTAGACATTCAGCCACTTCGTCCAGCAGGGCGATATGGGTTCCGAAATCCGGAGCAATGACGAGCAGATCATCGAGGTACACAAAGACACGATCCCTTAACCTTGAGGGAATGACCTTGTCCATTAACTGACATAACCTTTGGGCCGCATTACACAGTCCAAAGGGCATGACAGTAAAATGATACAAGGGCCGTCCCGGTATTGTAAAAGCAGTTTTTTCTCTACTCTGCTCTGCCAACGGTATTTGCCAAAATGCATCCTTGAGATCGATACTACTTATAAAAATAGTATCACGAAGACGACTGAAGATGCCTTCCAAATTTGGGAGAGGATATGCATTTTTTTTCGTGAGGGAGTTCAGCTTACGTGAATCGAGACACAGACGATTTTTGCCGGGTTTCTGTATCAGGACCACTGGCGAACTCCACTGGCTCTCACTCTCTTCAATTACACCTAGGCTCAACATTCTGTCTATCTCAGCATACATCAGGGCTTGTACCGCTGGAGAGACAGGGTAGTGACGCTGCTTTACTGGAACCGCCTCTCCGGTCTCGATGACATGCTCGACAAGGCTCGTCTTTCCTAGTCCGTATTTGGTATAACACCGGAACTTTCGTCTAACTGCGTCCAATCTCATTTCCTGCTCTGGAGACAATTGGTGAGTATCTAAAGTATCCTTAGAACCCATTACTGAAATTTCACTGACTATTCCAGGGGCAAGGTTGAATGCTCTCCAGAAATCGACGCCGAGATAAAGTTCCTGATCCAAGCCCGGAACAAGATAAAATGTTATGTTTCTGAAGGTATTTTTATAATTTACTTCTAAGTTTATTTTACCAATGATGGATTGACATTTTCCATCAGCCGTTTTAACATTAGATGTAAATGGAGTGATTTGAACGTTTAGTTCATTAATAAAATGTCTACAGCCTTTGCCAAGTATACTGACACTTGCGCCACTATCTAGCAAGCCTAAAACTTTTTTGTCAGCAATTGTTACTTTGGCATAGGGCCTAGGATCTCCAGATACATCTATAATAGTCGATAATAAGTTATATTTTAATTGTTTTCTTAGTTTATATCTTTTTCTAGCTTTAAGTATCTTATTACTAACAGTACAAACATTGAAGATTCTTTCTCTAGCTTTATTATATTCATTTATTCTTATGTGTAAGGGTTTTCTATAACTAAATATTTTATTATTTTTTTCATTTTGTTCTAAATTTGTATTTTCCTTTTTTAAAATCGTTATTTTCCTATCTTCACTATCTTCATTTTGTTTTTTTAAGAATTTGTTGTGTTCGATGATTCGGGGATTTGTTTCGAACGCGATTCCCCCGTTGGAATCGCGCTCTTCTGTGCGTTTTTCGATTTGCATTTGGGACAATTCGCGACAATGAAGTTTTCTTCACCGCACTTAAAACAAAAGATATTTTGTTTCGGAGATGGGCACTCCCAATATAAATGTCCACCATTCTTGCAATTCCAGCAAGAGAGTATTTTATTTGCTGGTCTAGGTCGGTTATTGTCGATATATTGCATTGCTGCAATATTATCTTCATAATGATTTTGATCTTCTTCAAAATACTGCAACTCATTATTCGCTAGTTTTTGAGGTGGTCTATAAAATCGAGTAGAACTGTGTGTATTCAATGGGAATGCATTCTCTGCTTCCTTACAAGCAAACCTTAATTGGTCCATAGAGAAAATTGCCATTGGATAAACTAGTTTTCCAATCCTATCATTAAGATTTCTCTTCAACATTTTTACTAGCTCGAACTCGGGCATTGGTGTTTGAAGTTGAGATTTTATTTTAAAAATAGCTGAGAAAAAGGCGTCGCAAGTCTCAGCTGAGCCTTGTTTTCGATCTGAAAGTTCACGCATTATCTCGTAGTCAGACTTTACATTTCGAAAATGAAGCAATAAAGCTTCACGCAACATTTGCCAATCCGGTCTGAAGCTACTGGATTTTTGAAATCCCCAATACCAATCTTGCGCATCACCTGTGAGAGTGAGATGAAATTGTTTCAATATCTCAGACCACGGACACTGGTATTGATATTGAAGAGTTTCTAAGCGGAAGATGAAATCTTCAACCGTCAAAACTTTTGGATTTCCTTCAAATTTCAAACCCCATCGGTCAAGTTTAATTTGATCTCGATAACCTCTGACTGAATTAAAATTCGTATCGGGATATGGATTTGAAGAGGATGGTTGATAATCGTTAGGGTTATCTAAATCATGATAATTTTGAGAAAAATTGATTGGTTGTTGTAACTCAGAATTAGGAATAGGTTTGAAAATATTTGATGGTTGAGAAAATGCTGAAGAATGATTGGTTTGCAAATTTTGATTTGGTGTTTGTTTCTGATTTTGTTGTTGTTGTTGGTAATGATTATTCTGTGAAGATTGCTGTTGTTGATAGGAAATATTTTGGAAATTTTGTTGCGGAATAAAGTTTTGATTGAAATGTTGTTGTTGTATATATTGGTTATTTTTATTTTGCTGCTGCTTTTGGATGGTCGTATTTTGTGAAGATTGTTGCTGTTGTTGACAATTAGGCTTTTGAACAGACTGTTGTTGAAGATTATTATTTTTAAAAGATTGAGCATTAAGTTGTACAGAGGAGCTATGTTTTAGCTGAGGATATTGTAGGCGCGGTATCGGACGTTGTTTTTGTAAATTTTGTTGCTGCGGATATTGAGGAGAAGGTTTTCGAACCGTATTCGAAATCGTGCTAGGTTTCGCAATTTTGTCTTCGCGTCTTAACGGTAAGGTAGAGGCATTTATATCACCTAAGAAATCAATAAAGTTATCCTTGATAGTTTTCTTGATACATTCAGAAATATCAGATTGCATCGACTCAGTGTAAGACGCGAAAGCATTTACAATTGCTAAATTAATATACGCTTTGAGATCGTTCGATACCGGATCGGTATTATTAACTTTTTCTGGACTAATATTTGTGCTTTCGGTGATTTGTTCGTTTCGAATGGTTTCGATACTGCGATCAGAATAAACGAAAGCTGCACCTAAATTGCTTAAGCTGCTGTACGACGGAGCTGTTATGGATTCTGACTCCATTGTCGTGTTAAGTTGATCTTGACCTAAAGTAACAAAAGCTTCTTGTTGTTGACCCTGATTTTGACCTGGATTTTGAACTTGATTTATATTTGAAATTTGACCTTGGTTTTCACTGGTGCTATTATTTATTATTGGTGTGCGTACTATTCGAGGGCGTGATTCAAGGTCATTGGAATTATTGTTAGATGCGTTAATATTATTGATCGGATTTGAAGCGTTTGTGAAAGCAGAACTAGATTGATTGTAACCGTTGGATTGAGGATTTTCTGGCACTAGTGGGCTTAAGCTATAGAGCAAGCGCTCTTGTTCGTCAGGAAGTAACCTGGCTGAAGATCTCGAGCCCTTCTTTTTAGTAGTTCCAGTTTTGGAACTTTGAGACATTTTCTTTAATTACGAAAATCAAAGAATCAAAAAAAAATATTAAGTTGTACTGAAAATTTTGTAATTTGAAAATTTCAGTTAAATCTGTTATATACAAAAAAAAGCAAAAGAAACGTCAAACAAATAACTATTAACCAAGAAAAATAATTAATACAAAAAAAGGAAAATTTTTTGTTTATTTGTTTTCTTTTGTTTGTATATTATATACCAAACAAAAACTTTCAATTCTTTTGTGCAATATTTCACTACATTAAAGAATTTTGAATGAAGAAAAACTGCGCTTAAAGATATAATTGTTGAGATAAATATGTATTCTGTACCTATATTTATCTAATATTATGTAGATTTAAGAAAACAAATTTTCTGTGTTTTTTTTTTTTCTTAATTTGTATTATTGAAAACAAACCTAGAAAAAGACTAACGAAAAAATATCGACACCCTAATGAATGGGTATTGAAATATTATATCTAATGTAGCTATATTAGATATAAAGTAGAAATAAGTGTGTAATATATATATGTATGTATATGTATGCATATATAATAAGATGATTGGAGAAATGTTTTTTTGTTTGGTTTTATCAATAAATCGAAAAAAGTGTTTTTCAAAATTTTGAATTTTTGAATGTTTATATTTGTGTTGTGTTTTTCATGTAACATTGCGGGGATGCTTCAGGCGACTATTCGGTGAATGTAGTTTTTGCCGAAGTATGAACTGAGCT
This sequence comes from Philhelius festivus, assembly GCA_963931855.1. Classification (NCBI taxonomy): domain Eukaryota; kingdom Metazoa; phylum Arthropoda; class Insecta; order Diptera; family Syrphidae; genus Philhelius; species Philhelius festivus. The sequence continues at coordinate 91,367,353 of OZ007556.1, forward strand.
GAAAAGGTTAACAGATTGTGATTATAAAAGACATTCAGACGGACTACTTTTGAAATTTTTCCCTCTGAGTGGTAAGAAGATACGAAAAGGTTTAAACATGGGACAAAAATTTGTTGCTATCCAATATCTTCCGCAATTCTATTCTAGCCTGAGGCCAATAATAGAAGACATGAAGATATTAGATAGGCAAAACACAAATGAAAGAAGAAAAAGGGAAAATTGTGCAACTGTGCGACATTTCGTCACCAACAGGTCACAACTCCTTGAAGTAAAACAGGACTGAGGAATGAAAAATGAAAAATTAGAATGATAGAAAAGTAAAATGTATGAAACAAAAGGATTAGGTAAAGACAAGACAAAACACAGTTGAATTGTTATCGCCATCACCATCTAGTTATCTCGTCGCAAATGAAAAGGTATGTTAAATAACTTTCCTTATTCATGACATACGAGTTGCCAATGGTGATGACAAGAACAATTCGGGAATGATGAAAATGGGAAAAAGGAAAACAAAAACGAAAAGACCAACGTCTGGGCGCCATTTGTAGCAGTGTTGAGTGGGGGAATTTATTGAATTTTAAATCTTGATTGTTAAGCGCAATGGACTTGGCATGCTCGTGGTTGCTCGGCTTAAGCTCGCCGGAAGTGTGGGAACTTGTCCACGCAACTTGATTCTCAACTGCCACAAAACATAAATCATGCCAATAAAAAAAAAGGTTAATTTAAATCAATTTAAGATTGATATAAATGAAAACTCGGACGGACGTTTACCACTAGAGGGCGCTGAGATGTTATTCAGCGTTGGCCTGACCCACCCTACCTTGGAAGTTCTCTTGGCCTTGTTTTTAACTTCCCCTTAATTGTTGCTTACCATTTTGCAGCTCAGGTCATTTTCACCGGTCCATTTGAGTCGCCATCCGCATCCCCTGAAATTAAAACCTTAGCAATTCATCAAGCTATAAGCTTGAATAAAACGCATTATTTCAGCCACCATGGTGCAAATTTACAAATATAAATTTTATTAAGCATTAATAAATATATGAAAGAAATCAATTATGCATTCACGGATAAATTTTAAATTTCAACAAAGTTTAAACGTAAAAAGAAGGGATAGTAACCCTGACAAAAAATTACAAAAAGAATCATTAACATAAATTAAACTTACGTATTTAGGAATTCTTATCTTACTAATTAAGCAAAAAAAAAATAAATGTCAAAGATGAATCCATCTAGCTTCCTTCTTTACCTCTGAAATAAATTTGCAAAATTTACACTCAAAAAAAAATTTCCGAGCCCTATCAGCTGCCCTACCTAAACGAGCTCAATATAGGTGAGAGGATCTGATAAGAAGGGGTAGTAACTACCTTTTATTTTATTTTTTTTTTGCCATAAAAAAAAAGGAAACCAAATAAGAAAATTCCTTGAGACAAACAAAAAAAAAAAACGAACAAAAAAAAACCAATAAAAAAAATCCCTAAGTACGTTTACAATATTACTTTAAATTAAACAAGAAACGATCGCACCAAGCAAAAAAAAAAATGAATAAAAACGGAAATTAATAACCGTAGTAGGCTCTCAGGAACCAAAATCGACATTAACGTAGAAATACTATGTATCATCTATAAATATATGCGGATTTTTACAGCACTCTATATATACAAATATAAATACATATATGTATATTTCGCCTTGGTAGAAATCGTATAAATTTATTATAGGTTTTAAGATATTAAGTGAGTTTTATAATCAATTTTGAAATTTTGTTAAAAAAAAACTTCGGTTCTTGAGTTTTCTTCCTTTTTCTTTTCTTGAATTTGGGGGCCCGTACGAAAAATGGGCGGGCGATCACGACTTCTTGGATATAAGTATATATGTAGTCCGTGATCGCCAAATAGTGTTTCAGCCTATAACAAAAAAATGAAATAGGTTCGTATCACTTTTCATATAATGAAGTATTTAGATATAAATTTTAAATTTTCTTTCATTTTCCTTTTTTTTTTCTATTCTTCAAAATTTCCTTAACATGATTTTTTTTTTTTTTTTATACATATGTTTTTTCTTGTTGTATTATATATGAATATATATGTACTTTAATTTTTTTATTTTCCACAAAAAAAAATCACTCACCCAATTATTATAATAGGATTAATTTTTCAATTTCCTTCCTGTAGCAGGTCTGTCTTTAGGGACTTTGTAAACGTAGGTGACAAAACTAAGTAGCCGTAAGTAGGTACACTATGGGCATATCCTGTGCCCACGTTCTACACTTAAAATTTTTTTTTCACTTTTTAATACATAGTTTTTTTTTTCACTTTAATTTTAAATCTTAATCTACGTTTTATCCCTTTTTTATTGTTCAAAATTATATATATATTTTTTTAATTTAATAAATATGTTACTTCTATTTAATAAATCACTGATACTTGTTATTTTAGTTTTACTCGATTAGAGTTTAACTTCTAAGTAGCCGTCTATAGCATACGGCAGTTGCTACAACTATGTCCCTAAGGTAAGAATTCAAAAATCCAATTCTCACCCGTTCCGAGAATTCTCTCAATCCAACAGGTCAATCAGGCCATCCCACCTGCCAATCAAATTGATTTGCATCTCATCAGGTAATAATTTACAAAAACAATAACCTTTATTTCAGCTCTAAGCTTATACTTAGTTTAAATTTGAACGTTTACTCCAAAACGACATCTATTTCTGAAATAGAGTAAAAAGGTATAGCGGCCATCATGGTTTCAAGTACTTCTAGTAGTTACAAGAAAAAGAACGATGTATGTCAAAACATGAGACAGAAACAAAATTTAATGTAAACACGAACAAAAAAAAGAAATTCACTTCAGAACAACTTTCAATATGGCAGGCGGCGAACAAAAATTCTGCCTGCCATCAACAAAACATATTCACATATAAATGGTAAGTAACAAAATTAAAGAAATAAAACAATCCTAATAAGACATTCTCAGTTTTTCAAAAAAAAATCTCCAACTTGCGCAAACCGCTTACGAGGCCGGCCTTCAACCAAAATTCAACAAAAAAAAGGTAAATTATTCAGTTGCTTAATTATATCATTCATATTTATCAAATAAATTTCTCCACAGTCCAACGGATAAGCTAAGCCCCCACCTCCAGAGCTCCCAGAGGAACCTTTCAGATACCGAAGACCCACAGGCCTATGCACACGGACAAAAGACGACATGGTTGTACAGTGTGCCCCACGGGCTTCAAAAGACCGATCGCTCTAAAATGTATGTGAGTTAGATTCATTAATTTAATTTATTTGTCTAATTCATCGATTTTTGAAAATCCTTAATTCAGCTCACATGACTCGGGTGCATCCATGGAAAATGGAGTACACAGATGTTAGCAACAAAACACTCCACGAAGAAGACAACAAAGACACTACAGTCGAAGAAAAGTGTCCATAATAAATCAAAAAAAAATTTCAATAAAATGACAAACACACTACATCGTTTCAACCTTCAAAAACAAGCCAAAACACAGTAACCGGTGTCGCAACACCATTGAGACTCGTAATAAAAGCCTAATTTCAATTAATTACCTAACATATCAGTTTCGTCGACTCCACTTTTTATTGAAACATGAGTATTTGGGGTGAAACTTTTAATTTCTCAAACAAGGAATAAGAAGTAAAAAGAAACCCTCACGACATACCAAAAAAAATAAACACACAGCGTCAGCAAATACAAAAAATGACTAGTGTAAACGAACACTCATGAAGACTGCCACTAGAATATAAATATAGCTGCGTATATTTATACAAAAATAGGTGAATATTAATTATTTTTCATATTCAGCAGGAATTAGCCTTAAGGAGAATTCGCCGCAACTTTTGCCCCATATTTAAGGTAGGCGCGCACATTCAACTTTCTGCTGCACAATTGCTTGAGTCAAGCAACTAAAAAGTTTGGGTTTTGACACAAACTAAACGATTGCCTAAAATGAGTTCGCTGTTTTATGTAACATATAATTATATGCCCCTGCGCGGACATTCAACCAATTAGTTGTTCTGTTTTCTATACGCAACCAAACAGCTCTGCAAATAAAAATTGAATGTGCGCGCATAGTCTTACCGAGCTAATCAATAAAAGTTGCCATTCCGTGCCTAGTCAGCATTTCACGGATCCCAACGGACTCGCCCTGGTGCGCAGAAACAATCGTCTCTATTTTGTTTTTTTCTATTCTATCATCTGACATTTCTCCCAAAACATCCAAGCAGTCGCAGTCAGCGCCTCAGCGGTAGAAGTCAAAGTCAACAACAATGGGTAAGTACAATAATTTTTTTTTTCTATCATAGTTATTATTTTCTAGGTATATTTTTTTTCTTTATAAATTCCATTAATACTTTGATTTATTATTATTTATCTCGTTTCAGGGTTCACATGATGACCACCGTTCCAGGCGTCCGCAACATACCTTTCGTTTGAATGATCTGGTTTTCTTTGAACCCAATCGCGAAGGTGGAGGCGATGCCGGTGGTGGATGTCGATGTAAAACTTGTGCTGGAGTCGAAGCTGGTAGTGGAGAACAAGGATCCTCAAGAAATTCTATATCATCATACTGATTAATCTAAAGAAATTTATATTTTTTTTTTTTAATTATCATAATTCATTGCGTTACCAATGGGCTCTTCCGATGGCGTTCAATATGTCTTGTATTGGGAGATGCTTTGTCCTTTCTGTTATATATATTTTCCTTTATATCTGTGTGGTGAGACAAAATAATTTGTTTTATTTAGTGAATATATATGTATATGTATGTATGTACATATACATAGTTTTACAAACCTCAGTATCACAATCAAACTCATTCTCGTCCTCCTCAAACTCATGAGGGATGAGTGCCATCAACATTTCCTGCTCAGGATCAGGTGATTTCGGTGGGGGCCCACCTCCTGTTGCATTCAGGCTTTTTTGTAGGCAGAGGCGTTCATTTTTGCCTTCATTTTAGTGCCTCGCCATTGCGCTTGAAGTTGCACCGTCTCCCTCATTGTTGCACTCATATTATTGAAACTAAAATTTTATAATATATTAAAAATAAGTGAAATTAAAATAGTTTAAATTATATACTTGTTGCCGATCTCTCTCTCCACGCATCCTTCTTCGCCCGGGATGTGTTGGTGTCACAATTTTTGTTTTCAATTATTGAAATTTTATCCTCAATAAGTTGTCTGAGAAGTATCTGGAGATTAAGATAAAATGATTATGAATTTTACTACCAGTTTTGTGCTAAATATAATGATATACCTTATCCGAAGAATCCCAGTTATTTGCTCGAACTCTTTTAGCTTTTGGAGGATCCATTTCATTTTTGTTTATTAATTTCGACGAACAGAAAGAATGTTTTTTTTTTGTGTCTTTGATAAACAGCTGATCTGTGACATGATGAGTATATGTAATAGATTTTCACTCTTTGGTACATTTTTTGACACAAGCTCATTATAACTATGCAGGGTAGGCAAATGTTTTATAAATATGAATTTGCATAGTGGATGCATAAGTCCTTATGCATTGCATAACTATTCATCCGTTTAGAGAATTCTAATAAATAAGGCTGCTAATTTTTGGATCTTTGAAATAGATCCCGATAGAAAACAGGATCCCAAATTGTTTTTGTAATACATGTTAAAACTTACACTGAGCCTCCACTTGAAATAAATAGGGGTATTCACGATTTTTTTTAGGTCCATTTAATTTAGGTCCATTGAGCTGTCAAAAATGCGACTGCAAATCTTACACCGTTGTATTTTATATAGCTAAAGTGCGACGCTATTGCAAAATTGCACTCCGTATATTTTGTTGTTGTAGTGTTGTAAGATTTTACACTTTTGCATTTTTCAAATGATACTAGACCTGTTGCATTAGATCGTGAATACCGCTAATAGGTGCGTTTTATTATCGACCAAGATCCATATGGATATCAATTTGATAATAAAACGATCCAGATCCTAGAAAATTTACTTTTCAATTGTGGTACTTCTGAGTTTTGTTTTTGACGTTTCTACTTTTTTTTTGTAAACAATCAAAAAATAAAAATGGAAAACGCAATTGAAGTAAGTAAATTTGCTTTCATTATAAATTGCAGTATTAATTTATTGTGTAAGGCGCCAGTTATAGCTATCATTGAAAACCATCATTGAAAATTTTGTTTTCACTTTTTGGGATAGTTAAACTATGAATACTGAGAATGTTTGGTATACAAACGAAGCTAATCAATTACATATTTTACTTTTGCAAATAAAAATAAACAAATATGTTAAATATTTCTCATAAAACTACATTTAATTTTTCAATGATGAAAATCGTTTTCAATGAACAGCTTATTTTCGTTCCAACAAAGTGGAACACAATCGTTCCAATGATTTGTGTTCGATTTTCTTTCTATTCTCATGTGTCAGTTTTTTTTTCAATGATCAACTCTAACCTCAACAAGCTATTCAGTTTTCAGTTTGACTGCCAAATGAAGTGAAGTGACAAGCTATTAATTGAGCAGGCCGACTTATTTTGATCATTTATTTAAAAACTTCAATACTTAATTATTTTAATATTGTTATTGGTTCAACTATATTTTCTCTCTAAGGGGTATTACAAGTCTTCCCACCAAGTCCATTCGGAATCATTAAATTTTGGATTTTGGTATTGTGAGTATTATTAATTTTTGTATTATTATTTTGTATTATTACTATTCTTTGAGGGTTTTTTCTATTATTTTATTGTTATTTACCTTGCTGCAGAATAAAAAAACAATCCACAACATGTCTAAGGATAATTTAACTGCTGTTTTGTACGGAGTTCAGGATTTACGCTCCAGCAAAAGAATGGTTTGGCAGCAGCTGCTGCCATTGCTCTCACATCGATATGCACTGCCTGTCGTCAGCAGATGAGTTTTCATCTAAATGGACTCATTGAAATTGCGTGCAGTTTGGATAGCTTTGAAATATCGAATGAACTTGCGATTGGGTTGCTGAAAGGAATATCATTGATACTGACGAGATTGCCGCGCGATCAACTAGAACCGGGTTTGCGTGAAATTTGTTCCTTTCAGTTGAACCCTTTGGCTCAATTAGTCGAAACTGGTAGTCTGACAGTAAAAAAAGGTGAGCGCACAGATCCGGCCTACTGGATCGATCGTGCTTGTGCAATCATCAGGCACACAAATCCAGACATTCAGGCCGATGAAGTGCATCCCACTTTACCAATAATCACCGATGCTTGGCCATTAATTTTGAGAGTGATGGAGAAATACCAAAGTGACTTACGGATAATGGAACGAACATGTCGCCTGATTCGCTACTCAGTTCGCATGGTAGGCAAGCTGGCATCGCCACTAGTGGAACCACTCGTTAAGCAAATGGTTTGTCTCTACGTCGTACATCATCACAGCTGCTTCTTGTACCTAGGAAGTGTGTTGGTCAATGTCTTCGCCAAATCCGAAGAATGTATCGCTGGTCTGCTCGAGATGCTGCAAGCTTTTATCGAACCCACATTTAATATGTTGCAGGTGGAAAATGGATTAAAAAATAATCCTGACACAGTGGATGATTTTTTTAGATTGTGCTCGAGATTTATCGAATGTTGTCCAGTGCCCTTCCTTCGGCAAATAACCAAAGCACGGCATCAGTATTTTGGGGGAAAATCTCTTTAAGTCGATCGTGCTGGCTTATGTATGGAATGGCTGGATCAACATTTATGAGACTGCAGAAAAGACGACCTGCCAGACCTCTTGTGCGATCAATTTTTTCAACTGCTTGCTGAACTAAACCTAAAAGAACTCGTTGTACATAATCCGGGTTCAAAATACTTTTTGGACATGTCGTAAGCAATTGGTATAGGGCTACGAAATAAAATGAAAAAAGTTAATTTAAAAATTTAAAAACCAATTATTATTATTTTTCATCCACACCAGCTTCTTCGGCTTTCTCGCTGCCCTTTCCAACGACTTTGTACAACTCCTTGTCACTGCGAAAGATAAACTTAAAATCTCATAATAACAAATTTATTTTATATTTCAAGTGACATATCTTTTCAATGACATATCTCTTCAATGACAGACCTTTTCAATGACAGCGAAATTAATGATTGCTATAACCGACTTGTCAAAAAATATTCCACCGTTCCACTGATTTATGTTTCAATGATGGTTTTCAATGATAGCTATAACTGGCCCCTAATACTAAAAATAATTTTCTTAGTTTATTTTAGAAAGTGAAAGCGAAGAGTTGTGGCCACACGAAATGCGGCCACGAGCCCAAATCTGGACATGCGCAAGCTAGGCCTAAGAAAGCCGAAGGAGGCTATGGCTGCCGTTTCCACAAACAATAACCAGAAAATAGCTCTAGAGAAGTCAAATTCTCTGGGCGAATCGAAGCCGACGAAACAATTACGCACCACAAGAAGTTTGTCGCCATCCTCCACCGGTGCGCCATCAACACGCCATGATGGTATCCGACGAAAATGACATCGTTTCTGTAAAGGTTTCACCCAATGAAGATTTCGAGTTGGAAAACGGCATCATGACACGAATGGCCGAGTTGAACTTGCATGCAATGAGCGGCGAAACTAAGACCGCCGCACCCACTGGAGAAGTAGTTATGAAAAAGCACAAAACGTCAAAGAGTGAGCAAACCTCGCCGAACATAGCCGATTATGAAACAAAGTTTTCGTTCAATCAAACCAATAACAAGAGCACTGGGTGCCTCGTTTATGTGCCATCAGATCCATGGCTCAAAATGTCTGACCTCGAAGAGTGTTAAGTAAACTCATTGCACAAAAGAAAGAATCTGCATAAAATGTCAAAGGAGACAGGGTCATTGAGTTGGGGCAACATAGAACCGCTTCCAAACCACCCATGGATTTGGCGGAAGCCACCAGATTCAGCAAATGGTGGCCCCAGAACAAGTAATATAAAGAAATCACCCAAAAAAAAGTTTTCCGCCAGGCTAAGTCATTTTCGGCCACCAAATATGTATGCAACAACTCTCCGGTTACCTCGCCGGCTCGCAATAAGCCAACTGTTGTTGAGACGCAGCAACCCCAGCAGGCACAACGTAGTTTTCTAGATGTTGTCAATCTGAATCTGCTGCAAGCTCGTCATAGTTTTTCTTCGATATCGCAGCGGGACGATGAGTTGCAACTTAACATCCGACGACTGTCTGAGCAAATGCGCAAAACTCAGGCGGGAAGCGCTGCTATAATCACCACCACTGCCACTGGGGTTGACTTCACTGACTACCTACGACAATTTCGCTGCAGCGAAGCGAAAAAAGCCGCAGCGGCAGCACAATTCCAACAGCAGCAACCACAACAACCGACTCTGCATCATCCATCGCCAAAAGTAACTCAAACCAATCTGGACTCGATGTTGGAAACTACTTGTTGAATAAAGTACTTAAATTCGCTCCTTTCAGATCTCTTCATCCCCATTTTGTATCCCATATTTTTCCTCTATCGACACGACACACAAAAAGTGTACCGTGGAAGTGTTGTAAACAAATTTAAATGATAATAATTCTCCTTGAAAACATTAAAAACAAAATAATTCATTTGTTAATAAATTCTAGGTTTAAAATAAATTAATTTAATTATTAAGCTTTTTAAGAATATAAAAATAAAACAAGAGCAACAAAAGAAACTCATGGAAATAGCTGAAACTCAAAAAATGCAATGCAATGACCGACGAACAACACCTCTTTTGCCAGAACACTTTGATATAATAAATTTTGTATGTGAAAATCCAATAGACCCAGAAGTTTTGGAACATATGTAAAATAAAGATTTGCTTATTTGCTTTTGAAAAGTATCGAGTACAGATACTATAGCTCTGCAAGATATTTTTCTCACGAAATAAATATGATCTCCATTCAAGTTTATCTATAGGTTAGATACATTTAGGTATATAAAATTGACGTAATAGGGCACATATAATATTCATCATCATAATAATATTTCCAATGGCACTAATACATTTTTTGTTGGTTATAAATTATTTATACTTTTTTCTACAGGATGTCCTTATAATAATATATTACTTCTTTTTTAGCTTCAATATATCTTCATTTTTTTTTTTTATTTGTATGAAGATATCTAAACAAAAATCCTAAGTACAGAGGCTAACCAATCCGACATACAATGTCCTTACACAAATATTTACTTATTCTTTAAATTCTCAAAGAAAGCAATATTATTCCTTAGAACAACTGGACTTAGTGCTCTGTCTTGACTCGCATTTGAATCTAGCGTGTCGCCGTCAATTCTTGATGGTGGATCGGTTTCGAGAGACGATAAATCGGAAGCAATTGTTGCGTCCTCGGATCCTTCCTTGACTAGTTGTATCTGGTGCTACTGGTTCTGGTTGCTTTTGAATGATTTTGCTGATGTTGGCTGCTGCTGCTGCCGTTGCTGGCGTTGTGGGTTTGAAAAACACCAGTGGTGACTTTGCTCGGGCCTTAACAAAAGAATTTGATATTCCTGCTTCTGCACCTTGGAGCCGGTTAAGAACACTTACCTTACGCCATTTGTTCTCAGACGATGAAGTTGACGAGGTCATGAGGAAAGCCTTTGCCAAAGCTTTAACTGATGGCATTGCATGGAGTACTTCCGCCTCGATAACTGGTTTTTCTGGTGTAGATGGCGTAATCTAAAAGAAATAACGGTTCAAATAAATGTTTCGCAGATAAAAGAAAATCTTTACTGGAGTGGTATCCAGGTCGATGGATAATACTTGACTAGGACTAATTAAGTAAGAATTTAAATGAAGTTGGTGTAGAGGTTTTTGATGATACCGTGGCTGTTGGTGGTGCCAGTGTGGGTATTATATCCAGCTCTGTTGGACGAACCTTCTTGTCTGGAAGTTTTGGCACTGTAATTGTTGTTGTTTGTGTTGATTCCTTGATAAGTCGCGTTTCTTGCTTTTTAAAATCATATATACGAATTGTATCGGAATCTTCACTGGGTGTTAGACTCTCATTTGTGAGAATAGAACTTGTTTCACTATGGGATTCTTTTCAGCAAATACCTGAGGGATATCTTCGATGACCTGAACTGGAGTAGCTAAGTAGATGCCAGCTTCTATCCGGCATTGTTTCTCCAACTTATGGCACATTTCTCTGACAGGAGTTGTTTCAACGGGCTTAGCATTGTTTTCTACTCGTTCATTCAGCTCGATTGATGATGCAGTTGAAGTTAGTGAAGATATCTGGGGCGGCGAAGTTGGACTCTTTTTCGTTGTTCCACGAGGACTTCAGCTGCCAAGAGATCCTCCAGCACATTGTTCATAGCATATTTTTTTTTACTTGGGTGGTCAAATTCACATTGCCGCTTCTCGTAAGCTCTTAAAAAGGCGATGGTTTAACAATTCGTCCAAATTCTTCGCCTTTAACAAAAAATATTTTTGCAACTTAATTTATTAATAAAACGAAGTAGGTACATATATTTACATTTTATTTTATTTTGCATTCATCTTTTGATTTTTTATACAAAATTAATTAGCTTTTAAAGAGTTATTTATTATGACATTTCACGATTTGTTGTCTTTTTTTTGCACAGTGCTGACAAAATTTCCATAAGAAAATCACCTTCTGGTGTTCGGATTTAGAACTAATTCTTGGATCTTCAAATAGATCCCGATATAAAACAGGATCCCGAATTTGTTTTTGTAATACATGTAAAAACTTAATCCAAATCCGGATCCCGATAGATTTGTGAATAATAAAACGCACCTAATGATTGCAAGAAATGTGTCATGTAGCCAATATTTCTTGTGGAGCTTATGTCTCGATTTCTGTTATTTTTAGACATAATTTTTTCTATTTATTTCTTGTCTTCACTAGACACAAATTTCTGACAAGACGTCGAATCTTGACACCAATTCCCACATTTTCATGTAACATTCCTTCATTTCATTGACAAACTCATGTTATGTTTTCACTTCGTATAGAAATTATGTCCTGTGAAGCCAAGATATAATTTTTCTACCATTTACTGTCTGTTGAAGTACATACATGATGTTGTTTGGTTGTTTGCAGGCCAAAATTAACATTGAAAGAATTAAACATTGAAGATAAATAATGTTGTGAACAGAGCTTTATACTACTACAGCGCCATCTGTTGGAAAACTGCATATCTAATTTATGGAAGAAAGAAAAAGCTCTTTTCCAATGTCAAATGTATTTCCCCTTATTCCAAACATCTAGAACATTCCAAGACAAGAACTTTCGAGAACAACTAATTTGAGTATATAAGGGAGTGTTCACGGTGAGCAGGGACAGTTGATTTTGGATTATGAAAGTGTGCAAAAGTATTGCTTATTGGATTGTGTTATTAAACAAGTGTGATTTAAATTTGAATAAAAGTATTTGAGTTGTTTATAAATTGAGATTTACTGTTTTGAATTGGAAAGTGTGAATAAATAAGAAATACTAAAAAGAGTAATAAGTTTTATTTAACGAACCTAGCAAAAATATTACATTGGTGTCAGAAAAGTGGAATAAAACTTATTGTGCAGTGAAGTGTGCGGAAAAAAAAAAAATAAATAAATAAAAAATGAGCAAGTTACTGAAAGAGCTCAACTGTAATGAGCTGAAAAGTGAATTAGGCAAGCGAGAACTTTCTAGAGCAGGATCGAAAAATGAGCTTGTTTTGCGTTTGGCCGAATATTTGAAACAACAAAATGAAGACCCGGACATTTTCGTCTTTGAAGCTGACGCTGAGGAAGTGGACGTAAGTAAAAATGTAGATGTTTCAAATATGTTTAGTCTTCTGCTTGAGCGTTTCGAAGAGCAACGAAATGAACAAAAGAAAGAACAAAAGAATGTTCTCGAACGTCTTGAAGAGCAACGAAATGAACAAAAGAAAGAACAGGAGAATGTACAAAAGAATGTTCTCGAACGTCTCGAAGAGCAACGAAATGAACAGAAAAATGAACAAAAGAATATTCTCGAACGCCTTGACAAACAGCATAGCGAACAAAAAGACCTTCTCGAAGAGCAGAGGAACATGCTAGAAGGCAAGCTTGTTAATATCGAGAATAATGTATCTGTACTTGGTGAACGTGTTTCGTTGATGGAGAATCAAGTCGACAACAAAATGGAGACGTTTTCAAAAGAGTTAGATGAACGTGTTTCATTGCTAGGGAATCAAGTCGAAAACAAAATGGAGACGTTTTCAAAAGTGTTAGATGAACGTGTTTCATTGCTAGTCGACAACAAATTGGAGACGTTTTCAAAAGAGTTAGACCGTGTTCGAAACATAAAGATTCGGGAAAGTTCTGGGGAAACTTTGAGAAAAAAAGAGATGCAACCTCCAACCTTTGATGGACAAACTTCTTGGTATATATACAAGAAACAATTCGAGGCAGCTTCTACAGCAAATGGCTGGGATGAGGCTGACAAGTGTATAGCTCTAACCCTTGCTCTTAGAGGAGCAGCTGCTGAGTTATTGCTAACCATACCAGCAGATAAGAGCGGCGACTTTAATTACTTGGTTGAGGCTATAGACAAACGCTTTGGCAATAGCCATATGAAAGAAGTCTTCAAGGTACGACTCTATTCCAGAGTTCAGAAGAGGGGCGAAACTCTACAACAGCTACAAGCAGACATTGAAAGGCTTGTTCATCTTGCATATCCAGATGTTGGAGAAGAAATCCGTAACCAGTTTGCAGTTGAGGCATTTGTTCGCGCCATTTCCGACATGCATCTTCAAAGGGCCGTGCGAACTGCTGGAAAACGAACGCTTTCTGAAACATTAGCGTTTGCCTTGACAATGGAAGCAGCTGAGCAAGCTTCTCACGGAGTACATCGACTTAGAGAAGCCATTGTTGAAGAATGCTCATGCCAAAGAACGAATGTCCAAAGGAACCAACGAAACGGACTTACAAAATGCTGGAATTGCAACAAGACCGGACATTTACAGCGTCAATGTCGATTACCACCAAGAAGAGCTTGTCAACATTGTGGACACGGAGTTTCAAACCCAGAACATGGTAACAAGAACACCAGTGTTACTTCCCGAACAAGTTTTCCAACAGAGAAACGAGTAAGAACCAACTTCGAGGAGCAGAAGCTGGTTTCTGGTACTGATGGCCCCAGAAACACCATCCAGGTTTCTCAGACCAAACGAAACAATAAAAGTCTGACTGTCGAGGCAACGTCAAATGGCAACAAACGCATGGTCGCCATCAACACTCTGCGAATAAGGGCTGACCCCATTTGTGGATGGAGCAATGAAGAAATAAGATCTGCTCAACAAGAAGACCCCGACATTGAACCTCTTCTCGCATGGAAGGAACATGAAGAAAAACCCACATGGAATGACATTTCCGATAGGAGTCCAGTTTTAAAGGCCTATTGGGCACAATGGGACTCACTTCATGTGCAAGAAGGTGTTCTTCGGCGAAAATGGGAGTCCGCTGATGGTAAATCTTATGTGATGCAGCTTGTGTTACCTCAATCAAAAATCAAAGAGGTTCTTCGAGAGATGCATAATGGACCTTCAGGAGGCCATTTGGGAGTCAATAAGACTTTAGAAAAAGTGAGACAACGATTCTACTGGTTGCATGCAAGAGACGACGTTAAAAAGTGGTGCCGAAATTGTGACGCTTGTGCTGCAACCAAAGGACCTGGTAGAAAACTGCAAGGAAAAATGATGCAATATAATGTCGGCTCACCGTTTGAAAGGATTGCTGTTGATGTGGCTGGCCCATTTCCGGAAACGAATGCTGGAAACAAATACATTCTGGTGGTAATGGATTACTTCAGCAAATGGCCTGAGGCATACGCTATTCCGAACCAAGAAGCCAAGAACGTGGCCGACCAGATTGTGTTTAACTGGGTAAGCAGGTTCGGTGTGCCTATGGAACTTCATTCCGACCAAGGAAGGAACTTCGAGTCGAACATATTCCAAGAGGTCTGCGCGTTCCTTGGCATTAAGAAAACGAGAACCACACCACTTCACCCGCAATCTGATGGAATGGTCGAGAGATTTAACAGGACCTTAAAAGAGCACCTCACTAAGGTCGTAGGCGACTACCAAAGAAACTGGGACAGGCACATACCACAATTTTTGATGGCCTATCGAAGTGCAGTACATAGCTCAACAGGACAAACACCATCTGAAATCCTGTTCGGAAAAAGCATACGGCTGCCTAGTGAGATAAGGTTTGGACACCCACCACAAGAGTCTCAGGAAACAGGGGATTACGTGAGTGACCTAAAAGAGAGGCTAAACGACATCCACGAAAGGACCAGGACTAGAATGAGCGCTTACAGCGATCGAATGAAGACAAGGTACGACACAAGAGCAAACACGACAGGATTCCAAGTAGGAGATCGTGTATGGCTGTATAATCCACACCGTCAAAAGGGATTGTCGCCGAAACTTCAACAAAACTGGGAAGGCCCTTATACTGTCGTCACGAAAATCAATGATGTCGTTTACCGAATTCAAAGCGGGTCACGAGGAAAGTTCAAAGTTGTGCATAGCGATCGACTGCACCGATACAGTGGCGAATCTGGAGATAGAATTGTTCGGGACGAACAATCTTAAGAAGGGGGCAATGTTGTGAACAGAGCTTTATACTACTACAGCGCCATCTGTTGGAAAACTGCATATCTAATTTATGGAAGAAAGAAAAAGCTCTTTTCCAATGTCAAATGTATTTCCCCTTATTCCAAACATCTAGAACATTCCAAGACAAGAACTTTCGAGAACAACTAATTTGAGTATATAAGGGAGTGTTCACGGTGAGCAGGGACAGTTGATTTTGGATTATGAAAGTGTGCAAAAGTATTGCTTATTGGATTGTGTTATTAAACAAGTGTGATTTAAATTTGAATAAAAGTATTTGAGTTGTTTATAAATTGAGATTTACTGTTTTGAATTGGAAAGTGTGAATAAATAAGAAATACTAAAAAGAGTAATAAGTTTTATTTAACGAACCTAGCAAAAATATTACAATAAGTATTTTGATTATTTTTTTTTTTAATTAGTTAGGACATTCAGAGACTTTTCATGATTGTGGGCATTGTGGAGCAAATGTGCTTCAAGGTCGTGCAACTCTCTTTTGCTTAAAAATGGATTGACCCAAAACCTGTCTTTTCTTTCGTATTCTTGCCGTTCTGCCTCTTCCAGCTTTTCCAATGCGTTTATCGCTAAAATCAAACGACGGGATTTACTTGGTGAGATAATGGCGAAGAATGAATAATCACGACATAATTTGCCCACGGTGTTAAAGAAATATAAACTTCAGATATAGTGTCTGACATAATGTCAGAAATAAATATTGCTAATGGAGGTGCGGCGTTAATCCAGATCCAGATAGATTTGTGAATAATAAAACGCACCTATTATAAGACTAATCGCCTATTTTTTTTAATAATTTTTTTTGATTTGATAGCTCAGATATTTTAACTTTTCCATACAAACAATCCATAACAAAAGCCGAGTTTTGGAAAAGTTATCCGTAGTACAGTTTCTAGGATTTTATATGAAAAACAAATACAACATCCGCAGAAGGATCACTGCCGATAAAAGAAGAAGTGAAATCCTGCTGCGGATAGAGATTTGACGTTTATTCGAGTAACGGCAGTGATCCTACTGCGGATGCTGTATTTGTTATTCATATAAAATCCTACTGTACTACGGATAACTTTTCCAAAAAAACACGTGCCCGGTAATACAGTTTTATCGGGCCTTGAGTTAAATCCCAACTTATTGGGCTTGCAAGGAAAACCGCTTTCTATTTAGCTAGTTTATAGTTCTTAGCAGTGCCGGATTAGCCACGAAGCAAGAGTAGCAAATGCTACGGGCCCCGCGCATTTAGGGGCCCCGCGCATTTAGGGGCCCCGCGCACCAACGTTTTCTGACCATAAAAAAGTATTATTTATATATTAGATTTAGTTACAATTACTAAGAAGAAAATATTTGCACCAAAATGATCAACTAAAATTTTATTTTTCTATCTGCTGGTCATACCAAAAATCATGTTTCGCACCGCACTACACGCAAATTGGACAACGGTATGAAATGCAGGTGTTTATTGTCACCATTGATAACGTACTCACTGCTTTAGGTAAACGTATGAACAGAACAGTTATCATAAAATTGCTGGCATTTTCGGAATATTCAGAGAGCTAAAATCTCTTCCTGATTCAAAATAGCTATTTTGGCCTTTAGTCCAGTCCACAAAAATTTTCGTTTCGTCCGGGTGATCGCATATGGACTCATCAGTTGACCTTGTCAATACGCAATTTTTATTAAATTCAGTTCATCTTACATCGATTTTTTGACAAAAATCCAATGTGAACTATATCCAACCAAGATTAAAATTGTAATCATTAACGTTGGAATATTTTACTATTTTGAATCAATAATTCAACAAGTCCATTAATAGTGAAGTCTTCTACCTGGCTGATTTATTTCAGTAGTATATAGAATTTGTATTGTTGCGAACAGAGCTTTATACTCCTACAGCGCCATCTGTTGGGAATTACATATCTGCTTTGTGAGGGAACAAAACAAAAAGCTCTTTTCCATCGCATCTAAATTTCCCCTAATTCCAAAGTACTAGAACATTCTACCCCCATAAGAATTTCCCCTTCTGGACAAGAACCTTCTAGAACAACTGGTTTGAGTATAAAAGGGAGTGTTCACGGTGAGCGGAACACAGTTTATTTTCGATTATGAAAGTGTGCAAAGCTGAACTATTGGATTGTGGAAAGTGTAATTAAAAAAGTGGATTTAAGTTGGAATAAAAGTATTAGAGTTGATTATAAATTGAGATTTATTGTTTTGATTCGAAAAGTGTAAATAAAGAAGAAATATTAGAAACAGTAATAAGTTTTATTTAACGAACCTAGCAAAAATATTACATTGGTGTCAGAAGTGGGATAAAACTTATTGTGCAGTGAAGTGTACGGAAAAAAAAAATGAGCAAGTTACTGAAAGAGCTCAACTGTAATGAGCTGAAAAGTGAATTAGGCAAGCGAGAACTTTCTAGAGCAGGATCGAAAAATGAGCTTGTTCTGCGTTTGGCGGAATATTTGAAACAACAAAATGAAGACCCGGACATTTTCGTCTTTGAAGCTGACTCTGAGGAAGCAGACGTAAGTAAAAATGTAGATGTTTCAAATATGTTTAGTCTTCTGCTTGAGCGTCTCGAAGAGCAACGAAATGAACAAAAGAAAGAACAGGAGAATGTACAAAAGAATGTTCTCGAACGTTTCGAATAGCAACAGAAGAATGTTCTCGAACGCCTGGAGAAACAGCATAGTGAACAAAAAGACCTTCTCGAAGAACAGAGAAACATGCTAGAAGGCAAGCTTGTTAACATCGAAAAGAATGTATCTGCACTTGATGAACGTGTTTCATTGTTGGAGAATCAAGCCGAACGTGTTTCATTATTAGAGAATCAAGTCGACAACAAAATGGAGACGCTTTCAAAAGAGCTAGATCGCATTCGAAATATAAAGATTCGGGAAAGTTCTGGGGAAACTTTGAGAAAAAAAGAGATGAAACCTCCAACCTTTGATGGACAGACTTCTTGGTCTATATACAAGAAGCAATTCGAGGCAGCTTCCACAACAAATGGCTGGGATGAGGCTGACAAGTATATAGCCTTAACTCTTGCTCTTAGAGGAGCAGCTGCTGAGTTGTTGCAAACCATACCAGCAGATAAGAGCGGCGACTTCAATTCCTTGGTTTTGGCTATAGACAAACGCTTTGGTAACAGCCACATGAAAGAAGTCTTCAAAGTGCAACTCAATTCCAGAGTTCAGAAGAGGGGCGAAACTCTACAACAACTGCAAGCGGACATTGAAAGGCTTGTTCATCTTGCATACCCAGATGTTGGAGAGGAAATTTGTAACCAGTTCGCAGTTGAGGCATTTGTTCGCGCCATTTCTGATATACATCTTCAAAGGGCCGTGCGAACTGCTGGAAAACGAACGCTTTCTGAAACATTAGCATTTGCCTTGACAATGGAAGCAGCTGAGCAAGCTTCTCACGGAGTACATCGACTTAGAGAAGCCATCGTCGAAGAATGCTCATGCCAAAGAACTGATGTCCAAAGGAACCAACGAAACGGACTTGCAAAGTGCTGGAATTGCAACAAAACCGGACATTTACAGCGTCAATGTCGATTACCACCAAGAAGAGCTTGTCAACATTGTGGACACGGAGTTTCAACCCCAGAACAAGGTAACAATAACATCAGTGTTACTTCCCGAACAGTTTCCCAACAGGGAAACGAGTAAGAACCAACTTCGAGGGGCAGAAGCTGGTTTCTGGTATCGATGGCCCCAGAAACACCATCCAGGTCTCTCAAACTAAGCGAGACAATAGAAGTCTGACTGTCGAGGCAACTTTAAATGGCAACAAACGTGTGGTCACCATCGACACCGGTGCCACAGCCTCCATTGTGCGTCAAGACCTAGTTCACCTGAATTGGCTACACAACACCAATAGTTACCGTCTAAGAACTGCCACAGGAGAAGCAGCTAGGGTTTATGGGGAAATCCGACTTAGAATTCGAATTGCAGATCTAGAATTCTCACACAAATTTTTGGTGGCAGATATATGTGACGAATGCATCATAGGCATGGACTTCATGAAAGAACATCGAGTAATTTTGGATATTGGGAACCAGGTACTCAAATACCAGAATACAGAGATTCCAATGATTTATGGGCACGAAGAAACAACAACTCTAAGGACTGTCATCAAAGAAGATGTGATTATTCCTACTTCTTCTGAGGTATTCGTTTGGACAAGAGTAGAAGGTGAGTGTGGACGCCATCGATACCTAATGGTGGAACCAGGCCCAGATTGTTCTTCCCAAAACGTCATCATTGGGAAGACACTTGTGGCTCCGAAGAACAATATGGTCCCCGTACGGATACTCAACACCAAACCGTACGATGTGAAGTTAGTGAAAGGAGAAGTTATCGGTAAGTGCGAATCTGTCGCAGCCATAACACGAATTGACGCTGAAACACCGAGAACGACATTAAACCCTGAGGAGCTCAATAGCATCAAGGCAAAGATACTTAATTCATCTAACCTAGACCAACGTCAGGTTAAAACGGCAGAAAGCCTTCTGAACGAGTATGCTGACATTTTCGCTTCACCAAACGGAAAATATGGAAGGACACAAATGGTGCAGCATCGAATAAACACAGGAGATGCAAGGCCCATTCGTCAGCCCGCAAGACGTCTGCCACTGGCCAAACAAGGTGAAGCTGAGGAAATGATTACCACCATGAAGAAGGATGGTTTGATTGAGAACTCCAAAAGTCCTTGGGCGTCACCAGTGGTCCTAGTCAAAAAGAAGGACGGAAGTACACGGTTTTGTGTTGACTACCGAAGGTTGAATGACGTAACCAAGAAAGACAGCTACCCCCTGCCAAGAATTAGTGACACCTTAGATGCGATGGAAGGAGCACACTGGTTTTCAACACTGGACTTGAAAAGTGGATATTGGCAAGTTGAAATTCACCCTGAAGACCGAGAAAAGACAGCGTTCTCCACAGGTAATGGGCTGTGGCAGTTCAACGTGATGCCATTTGGTCTTTGCAACGC
The DNA here is from genome assembly GCA_963931855.1 of Philhelius festivus. NCBI lineage: Eukaryota > Metazoa > Arthropoda > Insecta > Diptera > Syrphidae > Philhelius > Philhelius festivus. The sequence continues at coordinate 91,387,950 of OZ007556.1, forward strand.
TCCGGCAACATTTGAGCGTTTGATGGAGTGTGTCCTTCAAGGTCTGACGTGGAAAACTTGTCTTGTCTACTTGGATGATGTTATCGTTTATGGAAAGACATACGACCAACACTGTAAGAACCTAAAGGGTGTGTTCCAGAGACTTCGAGAGGCTAACCTTAAACTGAACCCAGAAAAATGTGCACTGTTCCAGACTGAAGTAAAGTATTTGGGACATATCATCTCGTCCCAAGGAGTCAAGACTGATCCTGAAAAAGTTGACACCGTCAAAAATTGGCCAACACCACAGGACAAACATCAACTACGAAGTTTTCTTGGTCTTGCTACTTATTACAGACGTTTTGTTAAGAACTTTGCCGGAATTGCGAAGAGTTTGCATCAGCTTACGGAAAAGAACAAGCAGTTTAAATGGCCAGGTGAGTGTGAAAAAGCCTTCCAAGAACTGAAATACCGTCTATGCAATGCTCCGGTGCTGATCTATCCGACTCCAGGCAAGCCTTTTATCATTGATGCTGATGCAAGCAACGTAGGAGTCGGCGCTGTTCTGTCACAAGTGCACAATGGCGAAGAAAAGGTTGTCGCCTATTTCAGCAAAGTACTGTCAAAGACCGAAAGAAACTACTGTGTGACCAGAAGAGAACTCTTGGCACTCATCTTGGCAACGAAACACTTCCATAAATACATCTATGGACAGAAGTTTCTTCTACGAACCGATCATGGTGCTCTTAACTGGTTGCTGAACTTCAAGAACCCAGAAGGACAAGTCGCAAGGTGGATAGAAAGACTGCAGACTTACGATTATGAAATCCAACACCGAAAGGGAAAGCTGCACTCAAATGCCGACGCGCTATCCCGAAGGCCTTGTAAAATAGACTGCAAGCATTGTAGGCGACAAGAAGAAAAGGAATCCATCAACATTTTGCGAATAAGGGCTGACCCCATTTGTGGATGGAGCAATGAGGAAATAAGATCTGCTCAACAAGAAGACCCCGACATTGAACCTCTTCTCGCATGGAAAGAACATGAAGAAAAACCCGCATGGAATGACATTTCCGATAGGAGTCCAGTTTTAAAGGCCTATTGGGCACAATGGGACTCACTTCATGTGCGAGAAGGTGTTCTTCGGCGTAAATGGGAGTCCGCTGATGGTAAATCCTATGTGATGCAGCTTGTGTTACCTCAATCAAAAATTAAAGAGGTTCTTCGAGAAATGCATGATGGACCTTCAGGAGGCCATTTGGGAGTCAACAAGACGTTAGAAAAAGTGAGACAACGATTCTACTGGTTGCATGCAAGAGACGACGTTGAAAAGTGGTGCCGAAATTGTGACGCTTGTGCTGCAACCAAAGGCCCTGGTAGAAAACTGCAAGGAAAAATGATGCAATATAATGTTGGCTCACCGTTTGAAAGGATTGCTGTTGATGTAGCTGGCCCATTTCCGGAAACGAATGATGGAAACAAATACATTCTGGTGCTAATGGATTACTTCAGCAAATGGCCTGAGGCATACGCTATCCCGAACCAAGAAGCCAAGACCGTGGCCGACCAGATTGTGTCTAACTGGGTAAGCAGGTTCGGTGTGCCTATGGAGCTCCATTCTGACCAAGGAAGGAACTTTGAGTCGAACATATTCCAAGAGGTGTGCGCGTTCCTTGGCATTAAGAAAACGAGAACCACACCACTTCACCCGCAATCTGATGGAATGGTCGAGAGATTCAACAGGACGTTAAAAGAGCACCTCACTAAGGTCGTAGGCGACAACCAAAGAAACTGGGATAGGCACATACCACTATTTTTGATGGCCTATCGAAGTGCAGTACATAGCTCAACAGGACAAACACCATCTGAAATCCTGTTCGGAAAAAGCATACGCCTGCCTAGTGAGATAAGGTTTGGACACCCACCACAAGAGTCTCAGGAAACAGGGGATTACGTGAGTGACCTAAAAGAGAGGCTAATCGGCATCCACGAAAGGACCAGGACTAGAATGAGCACTTACAGCGATCGAATGAAGACAAGGTACGACACAAGAGCAAACACGACAGGATTCCAAGTAGGAGATCGTGTATGGCTGTATAATCCACATCGTCAAAAGGGATTGTCGCCGAAGCTTCAACAAAACTGGGAAGGCCCTTATACTGTCGTCACGAAAATCAATGATGTCGTTTACCGAATTCAAAGAGGGTTAAGAGGAAAGCTAAAAGTTGTGCATAGCGATCGACTGCACCGATACAGTGCCGAAGCTGATGATAGAGTTGTTCGGGACGAACAATCTTAAGAAGGGGGCAATGTTGCGAACAGAGCTTTATACTCCTACAGCGCCATCTGTTGGGAATTACATATCTGCTTTGTGAGGGAACAAAACAAAAAGCTCTTTTCCATCGCATCTAAATTTCCCCTAATTCCAAAGTACTAGAACATTCTACCCCCATAAGAATTTCCCCTTCTGGACAAGAACCTTCTAGAACAACTGGTTTGAGTATAAAAGGGAGTGTTCACGATGAGCGGAACACAGTTTATTTTCGATTATGAAAGTGTGCAAAGCTGAACTATTGGATTGTGGAAAGTGTAATTAAAAAAGTGGATTTAAGTTGGAATAAAAGTATTAGAGTTGATTATAAATTGAGATTTATTGTTTTGATTCGAAAAGTGTAAATAAAGAAGAAATATTAGAAACAGTAATAAGTTTTATTTAACGAACCTAGCAAAAATATTACAGTATTATAAAAACCTTCATATAGAATCAAAGCTGAGCCACGGGCAAAATATTCCAACTTTAATGAGTACAATTTTAATCTTGGTTGGATGTAGTTCACATTGGATTTTTGTCAAAAAATCGATGTAAAATGAACTGAATTTAATAAAAATTGCGTATTGACAGGTCCTCACAGTCAACTGATGAGTCCATGTGCGATCACTCGGACGAAACGCCAATTTTTGTGGACTAAAGGCCATAAAAGCTATTTTGAATCAATAATTCAATAAGTCCATTAATAGTGCTGTCTTCCGCTTGGCTGATTTATTTCAGTCGTATTCGTATATAGAATTTGTATTATAAAAACCTTCATATAAAATCTCTTCCACCAGAAGAAATTTTGAAAAAATCTGCAACCATAGTAAGTGCTTACGCAGACAGTCTGAGCAACGAATTAGTGCAGTTCGCTTCAATGCTCAATTCTGATGTGGCTGGTATTATTGACAGCAGGAATCTTGAGGCTCTGGAAATGCAGGTTTATAAATAACTTTTTACAATCTTGTTTCCCGAACGCTGAAATTGCTTTGCGCATTTATTTGTCTCTCATGATCACCAACTGCAGTAGTGAACGATCTTTCTCAACATTAAAACGTGTTAAAAATGAATTGAGCCAACAACGTCTTAATCACCTCACTTTAATGAATTTTGAACATGATTTACTCCGAGAAGTCGATATCAACAGCATTATTTATAAATTTTCCCAAATTAAATCAAGAAAAGTTTTGTTTTATTTAATACCATAAACTTGATAAGTACCTAACCTAAAACAGTCTAAGGGCCCCTTAATAGAATTTGCTACAGGCCCAGCGCTGGCTTAATCCGGCACTGGTTCTTAGCACATAACTATTTGTCTCCCTCATTTGAAGAAATAGTATAAATACATTTCAAAACGACTTCTCGTGTAGAAGTAGATTTATTTCTATAAAAAAAAAATATAGTTCTAACTCAGCTATAATATAATAACAAAATACTAGGGGTATTCATGTAAGCGCGGAAAACCCTCGTAAACCTCGTAAACCAGATAATTTTATCTCCGCAGAAACGAGCTGTCAAAATTTGTATGGGAAAAAGTTTCTGCAAATCGCATAAAATTATCTCACAAATTTGCTTTTTTTTTTTTTTTTTTTTTTTTTATAATCTACCCGCGCTCAAGGGATTATGATTACCCTTTAAGGCTAGGCGCGCACATTCAATTTTTAGTTTCGCAACTGTTTAGTTGCTAAAATGAAACATATGGGCTTATATGGGACACCGCGCACTTAGAGCAACTCGATTCTCGAAACTAAATAGTTTGTGTTTTGACACAAACTAAACGATTGCCTCGCATCAGTTGAGCTGTTTTATCTATGTGCAAGAGAGAAAAGAGTGCGAGCGTGAGTAAAGAGTTGCCAGTGTGCGCTTCTCTTTCAACTGGTGATTAAACTGTTTGATTTCGATCACAGTTGCCAGTGCGCGACTAGCCTAAATGTTTCAACACAGCGCGGGCGTGAAGTTAATGAAGAGAAAGAACGATAGGAAAGATGTGTGGCACGATGTTCTGAGCATAGAGGAAATATATTACCTCTATGGTTCTGAGACTGTTGGTGGTTGTCTCAAATATTTTTATCTCCAGGGATGGCGGCTGAGCTAAAGCGGAGAAATGCCGTGTCTTATTTCTATGTCGCTTATAATTGCTTATATGCGGAAATTGCAGATATAAACCTCGTAAAAAAAAAAAAAAAAAAAAAAAAGGGGGTGTTCACGAAAACATGCTGCGGAAAGTTATATCTTTCTGCAAAGCGGAAAATTATCTCGTTACATGAATACCCTTACTATTTTTACATGAAAGACATTAGGTGCGTTTTATTATCCACAAATCTATCTGGATCTGGATCGGGATCTTCCCTTGAAAATAAAACGATACGGATCTTACTGACAGCAGTGTTATAAGCCCGTCTCTTTTTATCCTTGGGTTTGGTAATTTTAAATTATGTCTTGTCTTTTTTCTTTACACTATAGCTTACACTACCTTACCATAACAAGCCATCTACTCGCCAGTGTAATAACTAATTTTTGGATCTTTGAAATAGATCCCGATAGAAAACAGGATCCCAAATTGTTTTTGTAATACATGTTAAAACTTAATCCAGATCCGGATCCAGATAGATTTGTGAATAATAAAACGCACCTATTAGGATCGGGATCTTCCCTTGAAAATAAAACGATACGGATCTTACTGACAGCAGTGTTATAAGTCCGTCTCTTTTTATCCTTGGGTTTGTAAATTTTCAATTATTTCTTGTCTTTTTTCTTTACACTATAGATTACACTACCTTATCATAAAAGCCATCTACTCGCCAGTGTAATAACTAAATTTTGGATCTTTGAAATAGATCCCGATAGAAAACAGGATCCCAAATTGTTTTTGTAATACATGTTAAAACTTAATCCAGATCCGGATCCAGATAGATTTGTGAATAATAAAACGCACCTATTGTTAATCTTTGTTGCATTTCTTTTTTAGCTTCCTCTCGATTGCATGGATTCCTTGAAACACAGTGATATTTAAGAAAAGTTAACTTTGTTTAAGCAAAAAGGAATCATCAGTCATTTCTCCGCACTCTTTACTCTACTTAGATAATTCTGCAGATTTACAAACCTCAGCAATTTCGTCTACCCCCGCCACCACATACGTCTCTCGACAACGTGCTTAAAAATCGCAAGGTAATATTGCATCGTTTAAAAGCAGTCTAATTTTAGCTCTTCCTGGCAGTACTATATGAATTTGTTTCCCAACATTCCTGTACAAAATCAAACATTCATTTATCGCTGACAAAACTAAATACAAAAAATGGCCGCCGCTGAATATGTTCATCCATTGTGTACATGTTCATCCACCAAACGAAAGTTGTGTAAATTTTTGTGTAAAGTAAGTTCAAAAGCAAAAGCAAGCAAAGTGAATTTTCATCTGCAAGTGAATAGTTGTGTGGGGAATTTTTCATTCCACCATATTGTGTGTCTCGAATAAATTTTTTCTTCAGTGAAAAATCAATTTTTTTAACTAAATAAGTGCGTTTATTTAATTGTAGTGTGCATAAAAACATTAATTAACTATTTGTGAACGGTAAGTGAATGAAATAATTGTGAAAATTTCATTAAAAAACACTGAAAAATCGTATTGAACTAAATATTCTGGGGGTGTGGTATCTCATCAATTCATCACAAGTGCAATGGCTGGCTCTGGATCGGCCTAGCGCGTACCTTGCATACAATTTTTTTTTATTGCGGGTGTAGGTACATGGAATTAATTTTTTTCTTTCGAGATTCTTGGATTTTTCTTATGATACGAATAAAATGAAGAAAATTGCTGTAGCTTCGTGAAATAGGTTTTGTTTCTACGAAAATTGTCTTGATTAAATAGAAATTATTGTTTGGAATTTAGTTTGAGTGTCGAGGAAAGTCCGGAAATGCCAACTTTTTGTGTTTGTTACGATACGATTGCTGATTTTTTGTATTCTACTGTGGTGCTTCTCTTGTTGACCTCTTTATCTTTTCTTGAAAATGGTTTTGAAAGTTTTGTATGGCTGTCTTTTCAACTGCATAATTATGCATGTTTTTTTCCTTTTTAATTTGTCTACCATGTCACGGTTTGGTTTTTTCCTTTTATTATTTTGTCACGGGGTAGTTTCATAGTTCTTTTTTTTTCTTACAATAGATCCATTGTAGTTGGCTGGCAAACTTCTTGGAAAGACCGTGACTAATTTACGAAGTATGCTTACCTTACTGCGGGAGGTTGGAATAGTAGAGTGCCTGCTTGGCTGCCTGAACCCGGCTAAAAAGAAGGCAGAAAAATGTCTTGCCTTTACAATTACAACACAACACCAAACGGTGTAGTGTAACTTGAGTCCCTCTGAAAATTGAGTGATTCTGGGATAAAAGTAAGGAATTAAATTGATGGAAAAGTAGTATACCTGCGCCTTTGTCTTGATTGAATATTGAACAGAATTTTACTGCAATAGGTACCTACTGTGATGGACATTAAGATAGACACACTCCTTAAGGTTTTAAGAATTCAAATATTTTATTCAATAAATACTTAAAATAAATTTTAATTTGGACTTCAATTTGTTTTTTTATGTTTATAAAACTAGTTTTGATGAACAAAATAAAAAAAAATTTAGTAACAAAAAAAAATATTCATATATTAAAACAAAAATCAACATATTTCGTGGTCATTAAAATAGATACAAAAATTTAACATTAAAAAAACTAAAACTTTAACAGTACCTAATAAATTTTGTTTTTAATATTTTGTTGCCCCACCCTTACTCCTTATTACAGCTTGACACCTGTTGGGCATGGAGTCAACTAGTTGATGGCATTTCTCAACGGAAATTTTTGACCATTCTTGTTGTGTAACCCTCAAAATTCCGTTTTATTTTTAGTGGAATGCCTCCCAACCGCCTTTTTTAAATCCCCCCACAAATGTTCTATCGGATTTAAATCAGGTGATTGGGATGGCCATTCCATAACATTGATTTTATTATCATTGAAGTATTTTTTTGTAAGTTTTGACGAATGCTTCGGATCATTATCCTGCTGTAGGATCCATTTTAAAGGCATATCCTCTTCCGCATATGGCAGCATCGTTGTCTTCATGATATCAACATACCCTACTTGATCCATTTTACCTTCAATAAGATGAATTGGTCCTACACCATACCAGGACAAACAACCCCAAAGGAGAATACTTCCACCTCCATGCTTTACAGTCTTGATGGTATATTTTGAATTGAGTTCACAACCTCTTGGTCTTCGAACAACTTGTCTGCCATCACTTCCGAACAAGTTGATCTTCGTTTCGTCGGTCCACAAAACATTTCTCCATTTTTTGAGTCCTTCCTGTCCAGTCCAACTAAGATGGTCTTTTGCAAACTTCAAGCAAGATGCTATATTTTTTTTTCTTAAAAGGGGCACTCTCCTTGCGATCCGCCCGTGCAAATTATTTTCGGCAAGTCTCCTACGAACTGTTCTGGAAGAAACTCCAAGCTGTAATTCGGCTCTAATGTCTTTTGAAGACTTAAAAGGATCTTTTTTGGATACACGAATGATGTCTCTATCTTCTCTGATGGTCGTTTTTCTTGGCTGGCCCAGTTGTTTTTTTTCCCTCGTTGGCTTAATTGCGTTTACAATTAGCTTGAGAGATCTACCAACTTTCTCAGCTATTTTTCTTAGCGATTTACCTTCTTTACGCAGAACTAAAATGGCATATTTCTCTTCCTTGGTGCAGTGTCGTCCACGCCCCATATTACACTATATGTATATATATATAAAAAAAAAAGTAATGCAGTTGGAACATACCGTTTTGCTAAATTAAGATTTTTAAAAAATTATTGAATTTTTTCACGCTAAAAGATAAATACGTCTTGATTATTGGTCTGTTTCTATTTTAATGACCAGGAAAAATACTTGTTTTCTCAATAAACTGTTAATTTTCGATCACAAAGCAAGAGAGAAAAAACTAACGGTCCCATAATTTTACATAAGGCAGCGTTACTGTGTTTATAATAACAGTTAGAATTTTGAAAATTTGCTTGTTGTTGTTTTTATTTGACTTTATATAATGAAGTTGTTGCTGTTTCTATTTTAATGACCATATCTGTACCTACATAGTATTTAGTTGAGAAAAAATAAGGACAAGTTTATGAGTCCTTTTTTTTTTTAATAAAATTTCGTAAATTAGAACTTTAAACGTGAACAGTTTTGATCGTATTTAATTTTTGTACATAGCATCGAAATGGTAGTTTTAATGTGATTGAACTCTACACATAAAATAGATAATAAGTAGCCCTTGGACTTAATACAGTTAACAAAAGTCTCTTAATTGGTGAGACAATAACTTATGATATTTTAAAGAGAACTCTATGCATTTATCCCGTGTTTCAATTGATTGCACTGTAAATTTTGTTTAAATTGTGTCCCCTGAATGTGGGAATAATATGTATCAATTGAATTATAAGCACTTTTTTATGTAAAGGCCTTGTGTGCCTCTTTGTATAATTTTGCGCGCACCAAAAAGATTGTTAACCCCAGTCCGAGTATTTTAGAAAAGTTGGAAAAGTTTTAAAAGGAGATATCGTAAAGCATTCCACATTCGTGTAGTGCGGCTAAAGTAAGAATCTCTGAATTTAACCGTACAAGTTGGATTCAAGATGGGCACTCCTTGAAGCACGACTATTACAGTTGAATTGTTAAAAGGCAGGAATGCAACTGGCTATTTCTCTAGAAAACTGTTTTAAAAATGAAGGTAAAATAATGAAAGGCAAGAAACATTGCGGCCTTAATCGCACGTTAAAGACAAGTCTAGGAAACTTAAAAAAAATCAAAATTCAATTTATACACCCTAAAATGTATGTCTGGATTAATAATAAACAATTTGTGAGCCCTCTGAATGACAGATCTTCTTTTTACAAGAGAGTAAATACTTCAGGATTCAACTCTTAGGAAGCAACCTAACTTGGCGGTACAGTACAAAATGCCAACAAGTTAGGAGACTAAGGCTAGCCGCGCACTGGCAACTGTGATCGAAATCAAGTAACTAGTTTAATCACCAGTTGATAGAGTACCCCGCACTGGCAACTCTTTACTCAGGCTCACACTCTTTTCTCTCTTGCGCTTATAGAAAACAGCTCAACTGTTGCGAATTAATTTTAGGCAATCGTTTAGTTTTCGTCAAAACACAAACTTTTTAGTTGCTCGAATCGAGTTGCTCTAAGTGCGCTGTGACCCATATAAGCCCATATGTCTCATTTTAGGAACTAAACAGTTGCGAAACTAAAAATTTAATGTGCGCGCCTGGCCTAAGGCCCATTTGCTGAAATGAAACTTAAATATTTATTCAATTAAAAGCTCAAGTGACCTCAACTCCAAGGTGCGTTTCGCCCAGGTACGACAGTGGGCTCATGAGTTAGATGCTGCCGTACCCTTCTAAGTTGAGGTCACTTGAATTTAATTCAATCACTCCACTTAAACTGAAATTACTTTCTATCTTAATTGACTTAAATATTTATGTTCAACCTAAACGTTCTAGTTTATGTATGTTCTAGTTTTTCCTCTACGTAAACTGTCACATAAGAGCTTATGTTGAACTTAAGATACTTAAGTTTCGTTCCAGCAAATGGCCCTAAGGCATCTCTTTCCGGTAACATAAATGTATACCGACAATTTTTGGCAATGAAATTAAATGACACATGTTACCCTAATTACTTAAATATCACACTGTGTGATCTCAGAATAAACAAAATTTAATAGAATCAATTGAAAGCTTTTTCTGACCTCTAGTCCAAACGCGTTTCGCCCAGGTATGACAGTTGGGCTTATAGATGGAATCTGGCGTATCTGGGCGAAACGCAATTGTACTAGAGGTCACAAAAAGTTTTCGATTGATTTGTTCAATATAGTCCACAAAAACTATACATTTTTTATTTTTACTTCTTTTTACATCGACCGGACGGGGGCTTTATTTTCTAGATCAGTGTTTTTCAAACTTTTTGAGTACTATTTTATAAGCATTGTTCAAATGTGCCCACTCTCCCCTATTTTGGGCGGGCAAACAGGAGGCAATATAAACTTAAAAGTATACCACTTTCTGACAATACAATTGAGCGGAGAATAAGTGACATGGCCGTTGACATTCAAGAACAATTAATTGAAAAAATTCAAGAAGAGTCCAAATTTTGCCTTGCAACTGGATGAATCTACAGAGGAAAACATTGAAGAAGAAATTTTACTTTGCAAAGCTCTTCCTGCTAATACTACTGGCCAGTTTTTGTACGATATGTTTTTAGATAGCTCTCGCAACTACGAGATTGATTGGAAAAAATGTTTTGCTATTTGTAGCGATGGTGCTAAAGCTTTGACGGGCAACAAAATTTGACTCATTGCTAAACTAAAATTAATAACGCCAAACGTTTCATGGACAAACTACTTTGTTCATCGACAAGTTCTGGCATCCAAGGTGTTACCTTCTGAAATAAATGATGTGCTTAAAGATGTGATTAGAGTTCTGAACTCTATTAAAGGCAAGGCCTTGCAAAGTCAGCTGTTTAAGATCCTATGTGATGAAATGGGTTCACTCCATCTAAATCTCCTTTTTCACACAGAGGTCAGATGGCTATCAAAAGGAAAAGTATTGGCACAACTTTTGGAATTGAAAGCCGAATTATTGATGTTCTTACAAGATTCAAAATCTGGAAATTTGGATCATTTTTCTGATCCTACTTGTCTCTTAAAATTATCATTTCTTGCTGATCTTTTCAACCACTTAAACATATTGAATAAGAACCTCCAAGGGAGAGAAGAAAGCATTATAACTGCGAAAGATAAAATCAAAGGATTCCTCGCAAAACTTCGTTTGTGGTCAGAGTCTTTACAAACAAACAGTTTTGATTATTCTCCCTGCTTTCAAAAGATCCTCGAAGAAATTTCATCAGATGAATCGATATCATTAAGCTCTCATATTCATCTCATGGTACAGAGTTTGCATAATTTAGAAAAGAAACTATTAAATTACTTTCCGGAACTCGATTCTGAAAGTGGAGATGGACAAAGATGGGTATTAAATCCTTTTTTGAATATGTCAGTCAAACTCGCCAATCTACCATCGGTAAAGATGAAATAAAATCTTATAGATTTAGATGCAGATGGCATACTGAGAATGGAATTCATTTTGAAAACGATTGAAAATTTCTGGATTAAGAGAAGAGGAGAGTATCCTGAGCTTACAAACGAGGCTTTGAAGTTGTTACTGCCATTCGTCACTTCATACCTGTATGAAGTCACATTCTCTTCAATATTTAACATTAAACTAAAAAACAAAACAGACTAAATTTGGAAAATGATTTAATCTTAAAAGTGTCAAAAACTAATCCAAGATTTCACACATTGTTTGAAAAACACTGTTCTAGATGTCTGAATTTGATCCAAATTTCCCTAGAAAAATATAATTTACATTGCATTCATCCTGTAAATTTTATTTGCGTTGATAATCATCGACTAAAATATTGCGTCTTAGAAGGGTACGGCAGCATCTAACTTCTGAGCCAATTTGGGGGACACAATAGATCTTTAGGTCGCAGTGTTTTTATACCCCAATTTGTTCATTCATTCAACTTCTGAGCCCAACTGTCGTACCTGGGCGAAACGCATTTAATAAAATAATTTTTACAGTATTTACCAGTTTAACTAATGTCGATTTCCTTTACACATTAAAAAAACAATTTCTGTGTGAAAATTTTGATACTTCGCTAGATTTTTTTTTTAAAAGGGATACAAATTTTCAAATCCTTATTTGAAGAAAGAATTACACGTAAATGAAAGACGTATTTGCACACACACCAAACAAAAATTTTCCATCTGGGATCGAAATCCCTAGTGTGTTAAGAAAATCGACATAATTGATATGTATTTAGAACCTATATACATTGGTGGCCACAGAACTAGAAATAGAAAGGACGGTTTTATAGGAATATTAAAAGGAAATCTGTTGAGTGGATATATCCGTAAAAATGTTCGATATACAATATTAATATTTTGTTGGGAAACCCTTATTTTTTATCACTGTAGCCAATCTTTCTTGCATACTTTTAATCAAGGCACGGCATCTTCATGGTGGTATACCCTCCCAGACTTGCTTGATATTTTTGAAAAGTTCATAAAAATTGTTTGGGTTCTCTCTCGTCTGTGGCTGCCCACAACTTCTCGATAGGATTCAAGTCCGGACTTTGGGCAGGCTAATCCAAAATATTACTTTTTGTCTCTGCAAACCACTGCTTAACAATCCGTGCTGAATGTTTTGGATCGAGTACATAACTTATGGGCATGTGTGCAAATGAAAAAGGCTCCATGACATTTTCCAAGATGTGTTGGTCTATTCGACCGTTTATTCTTACTAATTGGCCAACACCATGCCATGAGAACGCATCCAAAACCATATAGTTTACTACAGTCTTGAGTGTGTATTTTGGGTCTAATTCCTTTTTCTTAGGACGTCTAACGTAGGTTTTACCGTTTGACACAAACAAGTTGAATTTAGTTTCATCAATCCAAAGTATTTTTTCCAAAATCCCAATGCTGCGTGAAATTTAGCGAATGCCAAATGCCTCTGAATATTCTTTATTGAAAAGTCAACACCTTATAATTCTAGCGGATAGTTTTTGGGGTTGTTTTTTGATTTTTTGGTTTCCTTTTTGGGGTTTCAAAGCAACCAGTCTTTTTAAAGATTTGAATTGCACCAAATACCATCTTTTTAAAACAACTAAATCTTTTAGCGATGAAATCGATTGAATCATTTTCGTTTTGATAATACCGTACTTAGCTTCCGGGGTTAATATTAATATTATAAAAATAATCAAAACTAAATACATCAACACACATAGATAATAAAACTCTTATTCTAAAAAAAAAATCAGGCAGACGGCAGTTTTTTTGCCATGTACTTATTTTTGAGAATACAAATTGTCAAATTTTATGATGAGTTACAAAAGTATAATACTAAGGCCCATTTGCTGATACGGAACATAAATACATACTTATGTTCCACATAAACTCTTATGTGACAGTTTACGTAGAGGAAAAAGTAGAATATAAGCGCTTAAGTTGAACATAAATATTTAAGTTTCGTATCAGCAAATGGCCCTAAGAAATGTAATAAGAACGAGTGGAAGTATTTGTGATGTTTGGAAGGAAATTAAATCGGACTGCGGAATAGAACTTGGAAAGTGGACAACGGTCTTATCTAAGAGAAAAATTTATTTGCATGGGGATCTATTCGATGGATTTTTAATTATTACATTTTGTCCGATCAATTCTCTGATCTATGGGCTTGAGATTGCGCGGGCCACTTCATAACAGCAATTCGGTTTTCGTTTAACCAATCCTTCACAACATTTACGGTATGTTTAGGATCGTTGAATAATATTTTCTAGAATCTCCCTGTACATGAAATTATTCTATTATACCGTTAATATTGGCCCCACTCCTTGGCTGGAAAAACTGTGGATTTAAGCGTTTGCCTTTTGGCCTCCGTACCGCACGTAATCCGTCAGGTCCCTTTACATTGAAATTGTATTCATCTGAAAAGAAAAGCGATTTCTATTTTTCCACATTCCAGTTCAAGTGTGCCTTGTGAACTCTAGTCTCGCGCGTAAGTTTTTCCGAGAAGTAAATGGTATATTTATCGCTCGATATTGCGCAACACTTGATATCGCGAAAGGATAAACCGATCATCATTTCGATTATTGTTCTTCTATCTTTCTTTATAGACGTGATAGTGAAATCACTACGACTATTATTCAATCGACCGATTGCGATCTGGTTTCAAGTTTTTTGGCTACGTGTCCAAGTGAGAATAAGTAAGGCAGGTTTAAAAGTAGGTAGGGAAAAATGTCATTTCGTTAGGTCATCGTTGAAATTTCTGGGCTATGTTGTTGACAGAAACGGTCAACACATGGACCCAGAAAAGATATGTTAGACATTCCATCGTCAAAGAACGTTAAACAAGTTAGAAGTTTTATTGGTACGGTATGGGGGTATAGGCGATTTATACCAAACCTTGCGAGTCTGGTGAAACTGTTGACCGACCTTTTAAAGAACAATAGAAAGTGTATTTGGAGTAGGGAATGTAAGGATAGCTTTAGAAAAGCTAAAGAATGTTTAGTTGCCGTACCCATCCTGACATGTCCGGATTTTTCGAAGCCATTTGTCGTTCAGACGGATGCTTCTGATTTTGGGATTGGGGCAGGATTTTGAGGACGGGCAGATAGACAGTGGTTTGCTACTTGAGCAGATCACTAAATAGAATATTCGATCACATAAAAAGAGTGTTTAGCTGTTCTCTGGGCGATAGAGAAATTGCGGCCATATCTGGAGGGGGTGAGATTTAAGGTTATTACCGATCACCACTCTTTGATATGGTTGAGCAAGTTGAAGGACCCAGCGGGTAGGCTGGCTCGATGGCAAAAATAAAGATCATGTGGTGCCAGATATGCTTTCGAGAAGCGTACCGGTCATATTCGGAATTTCAGAGCCCACAATCGATCCATGGATAGGGAAAATGATAGAAGAAGTGGAAAAGAAACCGTTGTTTTTTCCAGCTTGGCGAGTAGAACAGGGAAAATTATTTAAGTTGTGAAAGCAAACCATATTTTTCCATATTCCAAAGAATGATAGCAACAAAATTTTAGAGGAAATTCATGACCATCCGTTAGCAGGGCATATGGAGGTGAAGAAAACATTTGCTCGGATAGGAGAAAAATATTACTGGACAATAATGAGGTCAGATATTACTATGTATGTTAGGAATTGTAAGGTTTGTCAAAGCTTGAAACCGATAAATGAAAAACCGGTTGGGTTGTAATATAATTTGTAACTGAGTCAATAAGTTCGTATCACATAAAAGAAACAATAAAAACAGGAACGAATAAAATAAATTATCATTTTTCCGCATGCAATTAATGGCCGTACAATCAATTCTGCGAGAAAAAAACTTTTTCGTCTGCTATAACTATAATGTCGCTCGTCGAACAGCCTCTTCCAAAACTAAATATTTTCCTATCAAATACTATGTATTCGCAAAGATGACAATTTTCTTCGAAAACTAAATTTTCGTCAATCTCATTAAAACTTTTGAATGTCGTATGTATTTCATTATTTTTCGACATGCCGAGAGAAAGATTGGACCTTTGAAACATGATTGTTTTGGTATATATGAATGTAAACTTAACCTTAACTTAATTCTTATCTGCTAAACCTTATATCTAATCGAATACATGTAACTATGTAATTCTAAACGAAGCTTAAACTACTGGTCACTACCACAGGCTCTGATGCCCAATGCCTCGCTCAGACCGTCAAGATTTAGTCTGCCCACCCCTGTATCTTAAGATACAACCTTTTTCGCCCCCATGCCTGTGTTTTTTGCCTCTGCTTACTATCGTCCGTTACAGAGTAACAGTGTTGGCCAAAACAAAAGCAACTTTAATTGCCTTCATTATTAAGTAATTAAAAAACAAATTTAAGAATCTATCATGGTATATTTTTGTTTTTAAAATTTAAATAAATATTTACAGTTTCTAGTGGAAAATAAAATAAAATGGTTTTTGTAGTAGTTCATTAAATATAGCAAAATTAGTACAATTAGTTCAATATTAGGCTGGTCAAAACAAAAGCAACTTTTAACAAAAACATATTTTTTTAAACTATATAAAATATTGCTAGTATTTGGTAGCAAACCCCTTGTTTTTTATCACTTCAGCACATCTTCGAGGCATGGAGTCAATTAAGTTGTATATTATGCTGTTTGGGATACGTTCCCAAGCCAATTTAATTTGTTCAAAGAGATCACTTTTATTTTTGCAATTAGTCCTTACAATTCGTCGATCTACAATTTCCCATAGATTTTCTATGGGATTGAGATCTAGGGACTGTGCTGGCCATTGTAACACGTCAATCCGGTTTTCTTGAAACCGCGTCCTAACCGTATTGGACGTGTGCTTTGGGTCGTTGTTCTGCTGAAATATCCATTTCAGAGGCAACTGAACCTCAGCGTGTGGCAGCATTACACTTGGTAAAATGTCACGGTACATAAGACGATCCATTGTACCATCTATTTTGTGAAACGGTCCCAGTCCATGCCCTGAAAAATATCCCCACACCATGACGTTTCCTCCTCCACGTTTTACAGTAGCTTTGGTGTAACGTGGATTTAGTGCCTCTTTGGCTGGTCTGCGAACACGACGGAAACCATCGGAACCCTTGAAATTGAATTTGGACTCGTCCGAAAAGAGTACATTCCTCCATTTTCTAACGGTCCAGTTGATTTGGTCATGATCATGAGCAAACTTTAATCTCGCCAGCTTGTTTTTGGTTGAAATAAAAGGCTTTTTTACAGCTTTGAAGGATTTTAGTCCACCATCAACAGCTCGTTTCCAGATTGTTCTCGCGCTTACGCCCAGGTCGAGTTGGACTCTTATTTCTCGCGATGATATAAAAGGGTCTTTTTTGATTGATTTTATTATAGCAGAATCTTCTAGTTCTGTTGTTTTTCTTGGTCTGCCACCTCGATGAACCGTTTGGAATGACTTTGTGGATTTATAGAATTTTACTAATCGGCAAATCACTGATTTTGGAATGGAATATTTTTCCGATAAATTGATTTGACTCTTTCCACTTTTATATTCTTTTATAATTTTTTCTTTTATTTCGTTAGAGTATTTGTTTCGGGCCATTTTACAAACGTTAGCTAAGAACACTGATTAGCTTGCTCGTGAACTGAATAATACCTAATAAATAGAATCAACTGCACTTTTTGCAAACACCTTTACTATGAGCAATGAATTTTTTAGTTAACGGTCTAACTTCTATTTATTAATAAGAAAAAGAGAGGTAGTAATAAAAAGTTGCTTTTGTTTTGACCAGCAAAAAATTGGGTTCACTGTCCTACTTATATCATATTTAATGAACCGTTTTGAAAACTAATTTCCCTTGTTGTCTATTCAGAAGTACATACGAGTACATAATGTATTAAATTTCAGAAAAAAAATTAACATGATTTGTTTTAGTTACTCATTTTTGAAAGACATAATGGTGGAGGTAGTTTTAGTTGCTAATGTTTTGGCCAACACTGTATATGTAGGTGACCTTGCCACAATCTCATACACCATCGCAGCTATGTTTAGCAATCCATCAGGAACAACAAAAAATTCAACACATATAAATAAATGAAAAATTATTTATACAAGTTTGACTTGACCATTGGCGGACTACGATAAAACAAAACAGGATGATAGTAACATCATGTTATTCATGTTTACTCATCAGGCTTTTCTTTATATTTGTTTATTTTTCGTGAAATATTGTCTTTTTTTACAACAAAATTACCCGCCAGATTTGAAACTATTTTTTTAATCATTGAAATAGATCAGATGTTCTTTTTGTATCTATGCACGTGCCAAAGAATGAAATGGATCAAACCAAGGCACTACCTTGTCGATGGTTAAATTGTTGAAATTTTTGAAATAAATACATAAATGTACACTGGGGCATTTCAACCGGAGGTACACGATTTTTCTAGTCGAGAGCATTGAAGTATGTAGAATGAAACGGGCAAATTTTTCGCCCCCTTCTGGAGTGAAATTTTTATAAAGTGAATTTTTATAAATTATTTGCAATAACAGATTTATTTATCGGCATAGAACTAGTGCCACGAAATTTTTCATCAATTTTTGCATCTTGAAAAGAGTAAATAAATTGACGGCAGTCTATTTTTTTTCGCATAAAATACCAAAGAAATTCCAAATTTCTTTTGAATAAATTTCTAGACAATTTTAAATTCTTAAAGGATTTTAAAATGTGTACAAACATATATGGCAGTTTCTATCTAACATTTGAGGCATTTCTTCATTTCAGCCGTAATCTTAAATGTTAACGGTGCAATGAGCACTGACAATAATTTTAAACTTATATTTTGAGTTCTAATGCACATTTTTACATTCTTTTATATCTTGTATTTATTATTACTTTTCAAGTATAAATTTAAAAACATTTTGCAGGGTATGGATAGAGGTTCAGTTTTCAGTGAATTAATCTCTTTGTTTTAAACCACACCTCAATGATAAAATCAATTTTTTATTTCATTAAACAACTTTATTTTGATGAATAAATCTTTAAAAAATATTTTCTTTTATATTTCTTTTCAGGTGTGGTGTGAAACGCCTAAATCACCATGAGTTATTTGCCTCCCCAAAATCGAACCAGTAAGTACATACATACATTCATACTCAACAACTGCTGCATGCTTTTTAATTTAACCTAAAATATACACTCAATCCTATCCGACGAGGACGACGTAGTGTACATTCTCTTTGTGTTAAGAATTTTTCTCATCGTTGCATAATTAATTGATTCCTCTTTCTTTATTTTATCATGAAAATCCATTTGGTTTTTTAAAATACAAAAAAATCTCACCCAATTGGTGTTTCAAGAGTTCTAACTTGAAGCTAAAGCCTTGTAAAAAAAATTATCCGAGAAAAATGATGCAAATTTGGGTCTCTTGAGCAATTGCACACGCCTCAGTGTATCCCGGCCATGCCGTCGTTCCCTGGGCTTTATTTTTTTTCACATTTATGTGCCTGTGCATGGAATCTATGTGCTTTCTAACACAAAAAGGCAAAAATTATGCCAACTTGTGAAAATGTTCCCGCCATAAAAGATTAAGCCCCATTCTATTCGTTCTTTTTTTCAATCATGTACTCATTCTACGAAAAATGGGCGAACAAACGGACGGATGGGAAAAAATCCTTTTGGCTGAATAAACTTGCTGCAGAAAATGAATAAAAAAAGAGAAAAACTGTGAAAAAAATAAAACAAAGTAAAGCCCCTAAAACAAAAAAAATTAAACTGCTTGTGCTGTAATAGAAACTAAGTGCTATGTATGTAGCTTACACTGCAGTCGTGCACTTGGTTGAATTAATTCATCTAACACTGTCGCGTCTCGTCACAGTCCTTGTCGTCATCGTCATCATAATATTTCTGTTTTTTTTTTTAATTTTTTTCTGCACCCTTTATCCTTCTCTCTCGGCGTTTGTGCATTATTCCTTACGATACGATAGCCGAGTTAGTGCATTGAGCAAAGCAGAAGAGAGTTCCTCTGAGAACACCACCAGCAACAACCCAAGGGGGAGGTTATGAGATTCTCCACCTACTTTTCCCGCTTCCCATTAATTCTGTCGTCGCATGTGTCAAAGGGATTTTGATTGTCAACAGGGATTTTTCTGCTTTCTATAAATTCGAAAAAAGTAAAAAAAAAAAAATGTGAAAAATTGGGTGGCGAGGAGGTGGAAAAAGTTTACGTAAGTTGAGTCCTTCGGCTGCGCCTTTCTGTTGCGTTCCGCAGTGTTTACAGAAATATATAAATCCGAAGTGGAATGAATATTTCCCATCACCTTTAGGTACATTTATATTCCATTTATGTGTATTATGAGAAAGAAATCTCTATGTACATTCGCAATGCTTGCATAATGCATTGCTTGCGGTATTTTTGCGTCATTTCAAATTTACATTTGATTGGTCTTTTTGTTGTTATTGTTGGTTGAAAACATTATTTGTGTTGTTTTTTCACATCCAGATGAGTTTACTACATACAATTTTATATAATGGATATTATCCTCATGTGAACCAAATATGCTTACAAGATGTCGGCTAATTGTTTCAAACCAAATAATTGAAATAAATGCAGAAGACATCTGTAGAGGACTTGGTGGTATCTTTCAACTTCTTTTCAATACAAAAAAAGAAAAGAAACGAAAAGATACTTAAAACAAAAATTAAATATGATAAAAAAAACTATTCTGTGCATAGAGGTACCAATTTTAGGCAGTGCGGATCTCAAGTCCAATAAATTTAATAAAAAAACGTGTTTTTAACAATTCATTATCAGTTTTTTGCTACGCCAATTTTGGTATTCATTTTGTGACCAATATAATGTTTAAATAATAAATAGAAAATAAAAATGTCCTTAAAAACAGTATAAAATTACAAAATAAATTAGAGGCAAACGCTTCGTAGAGAACCTGAATCTAGAGATAACAACTATCAACAGACGTTGTGTACGTGTTGTCGGCAGAAATGGAGAAGACCTACAATTTTCCGGCGAATTCGAACGTGGAACGACTTTTAACTCAGTTAGGAATTTACCCTTCTTCGGAAGAGGTTAAACCATCACAAACTACGTTTTCTTTATAGTTGGCATTCACCGGCTTCTTCTTCTTCCTTTGTTTCGGCGCTGTTATGATCTCGATGTCGAGGGGATCATAACTCTCCCACGTATCTGCTTCACACTAGTGATCCGCCTGTGGGGTTCGCCGGGTTGACCTCAGAAATCGGCGGCAAGCCTCCCGGTTTTGTATTGTTCCATTTCTGAGGCCAACTGAATGCTGGTGTTTTTGCATTTGTTTGTACCAGGAGTGTTTAGGCCTACCTTTCTTTTTATTCCGAATTGGAACCGGCTAGGGAGCCAAAATAATATATTCCGATAAATTCTTATACATACACCGTGAGATGAAAAGTGGGCAATTTTTTGAACAACTCGTCTGAAAATTCGATTGAAACTAAGCGTGGTAAGCAGCCAGGAAATCATTTTAATTTTTTTTAATTTTCTGTATTAAACACATTTGTTTTCTTCAATAAAAACATCAAAAAATATTTCATTTTTAAGAAACAAATATTGAATGAATTTTTGGACTGCGCGTTTTAGTTTAAGGGAGATTAAACAACGTTTATTCAATAAGAGTTGAGTTAATGTCTTCGCTCTAATTTACTTTCTTATCTCTAATTTAACATGTAACAGCTAACATCACTACATTTGTAGACCACTTAATGTTAAGAATTGTTTGTTTTAAGAGATTTTTAAGTTGGTCATTATCAAAATGAAGAAAATTTGTAAAAAAGTTGTTGAACGTTAAATTTTTGCGTAAGTGGTGTCATTGCAGGAAATATCAAAAATTTAAAATTTTTCATAAACTTCGGTGCTTAACATTCAAAAATGTAAAAAAAATCGAAGTGAATAAAAAAAAAAAGACCGAAAGCGGTTACTTTATGACTTGGATGAAAGAGAGATGGTGGGAGAGTTAAGAAATAGCGAGTCCAAAACACCAAACACAGCTGGACAAAACATAGTCAAGCCAGACAGTGAATTGACTGCACGCAAGGCTTTTAAAAGAATTGGATTAATCGCGAAAGAGCAACCTACTTTCAGCGAAAAATTTTAAAGCCGGGTTATCTATTGCTAAAAGTCACAAAAACTGGACCATTGACCAATGGAAAAAGGTAATTTGGTCTGACGAGACGAAGATCAATCAAGTAGGAACAGATGCAGATCGTATATTGGTCACCTGTTGTAGAACCACTTCATCAACATCAAGTTCATAGGACAGTTAAACATAGTGGATGTTCGTTGATGGCTCGGGGGTGTTTTTCGTGGATTTCTGTCGGGCCTCTAGTAAAAATTGAAGGAATAATGCACAAAGAAAAATACCTTGACATATGTATTAAGGAATAATTTACCAACATTTTTTACAACAAGTGGCCACAAGAAGTCTGAAATTACTTTCCAATAAGATTGGGACCCTAAACACACCTCTAAAATTGTCGAGGAATGGCTCGGAAATTAGGAATTTCAGACGATAACATGGCCAGCACAAAACCTTGATTCAATCCAATTGTGAAGCGACGACGGTTAGGCCAATACGAAAATCATCCCTCCAACGCCGATAACATTTGGGATTGAATTGTACTAGAATGGAGTCGGATTCCCGAGCAATTTCTTCATAATTTAGTAGAAAGTATGGCAAGGCGTTGTTTAAAAGTAATACAAAACAAAGGATTATGAACTAAGTATTGAAACACAAAATTTATTCCGAAACGTGCAAGAGCAAGCCCAAAAATTCATTGAGTATTTTTTTCCTGAAAAATTTAATATTTTATTGAAGAAAACAAATGTTAGTTTAATACACAAAATTAACAAAAAAGTAAAAGATTTCCTCTCTCTTTAAGTTTAAATCAAATTTACAAACGAGTTAACACATTTGTCCACTTTTGCTTGTCACTGTGTATGAACATGCTTATAAGATATGTATTGAATAATTCATCGGACCTTTACTCCTAACTATTATTATTATTGTTTTATCTTATTGCTTATCTTCTTTTTGTCTTTACTTTATAATGTTAAAAGAACGTTAGAAGGCACAGCAAAGATAATATATGATTGAGAGTTAAAAATCACTAGGCTTAGGATTTTGCTTTGGTCGCAGTCGTCTGCCAAGTACTACCTGAATGAATGAAATAATATTGGGTTTCAACCCTTTTGTGCCCCCATCTAAAGGATGAGATTACTCATCTTGCAGCTCTACATCTAAACTTGTTTCTTTGAAAAATAAAGTATTTGCAATACCAGATACATATGTATGTATGTATGACCTTGATGCACAAGTGCAACACATCTATCTTATATGTGGTCAGGTGTTACTTCATTAAAATTGCAGAATCTGCATGTGGCACTGCTCACCAGGTCAAGAATACTGAGGTGCCTTCTCAGTTTGTAGTGACTGGGATTATTCCGTGAAATACTGTTATATTGTTCATACTTGAGCCGATAAAAACTGTAAACTTAACTGAAAAGAAAATATTGAAGTAGCATTCTACACTTACTTGCAGTAGAAATGTTGGTAAGAAATGGGGACCTAACTCCAAAACCATTCATTGGATGTACACAGACATAACAAGGCCTGCTTTCGTGTTTATTCTGGTGGTCAGCCGTAGTGATTTAGATATTCAAACAGACTGCATTACACCCTACATAATTTGTATCCAAAGACTAACAGATATTCGAAGAAGAGAATTTTGGAAAGAAAACCGGACCACAAATATAAATCAGCGATTTTATCAGCTTCGAACTGTTAATAACGTCTTCCAGGCGACAGATTTTGCCATCTGTGAGGCCATAAAATATTTTGTTGTACGTAAACTGCTCAGTAGAAATATTTATATTTTCATACAAAGTCAAGCGGCAACTAAAGCCATGTGATAAGTCGACGTGAAGTAAAAACCGATCGACCCATGGGTCCCACCAAACAGTTTATATCTACTCGAATGAACTGGACATAAACGGGATATTTCTTCATTCTGGCCAAACCTAACTAATGGAATTTGCACATTTGTCCAAAAAAAAGAACAAAATTTATTACAGTTTCCTCACATGAGTAGAATGGGGATCAGATTCAGCACATCTGATTTTGAAGAGAGTGGCAGGATGAAGAGGTCCTATCGAGTTTCAAATTTTAATCTAATTTGACAATACAATGATAGACAGCATTAAAAAGTTGGTTTGTCGGTTAGGTTGTCGTTTATTTTTGATAAGTTTGAATATCTTTTATCCGCATTCCTAGTGATCCATGTAATTAAAAAATATGTAAAATTTTATTGTCATCCAGCACTTTAAATTAAAATAAAAAAAATTATTTATGTTCTCTACGAGCCGTCGTCCTCTTAATTTATTATTTCATTTTTTAAAACTCCATTCGCTCTTGATAATTTTGTAACAATTGCAATTCCACCTACGAATTGAAATTAAAATAAGTTTGTTTTCCTGAATGTATGCTCTTTAAGCACGGAAGCTTGTAAAATCATCCAACAACTCCCAAAAGTTTACAAATATTTACTATCCAAAGTACAACATCCGGTACAGTACTCTTACGCACTGCATTGAAGTATCGTGTTCACATGAAAGCAAAATGCATTCACTCATGAAGTATTCACCGACATTAACATACGATTCCAAAAAAAAAAATCTCCAATGCGGTTACAAAATTATTTCAAACTGCATTACTTTCATTTACGAGTATAGGTATACATGCAGGTATATGTTCAGAGAAACTCAAAAGTATATAAAACTGTAATTATTGTAATGCGTCTGATAAAAAAAGAGAACACCTAACCCCTTCATCCACATACAATAGCGGTAGCTTTGCACTTTTAATGGAACCCATCTATAGACGAGTAATATTCTCAAGTGGTACGATTCACAGTCGAATACATTTTCTACTCTAAAACCTCTCATCGATTTATTGCTGCCGTGTTCCTTTTATTATTTTTTGTTTGTATTCTTATAATATTATCGTCTTATATTGTATACTTTCCTTTAATGATGTTTTTTCGTCTTTCAGTGCCGCATAATCAATACAATCCACCGGACTTACCTATGGTATCGTCTAAGGAGCAAACGCTTATGTGGCAACAAAACTCCTATTTGAGTGATTCAGGTATCCATTCGGGTGCAGTCACGCAAGTGCCCTCATTGAGTGGCAAGGAAGATGAAGAAATGGAAGGTGACCCATTGATGTTTGATTTGGACCAGGGTTTTCCTCAGAACTTCACTCAAGATCAAGTTGACGATATGAATCAGCAATTAAGCCAGACACGTTCTCAGCGTGTGCGAGCAGCAATGTTCCCTGAGACACTTGAGGAAGGTATTGAGATTCCATCGACACAGTTCGATCCGCAACAACCCACAGCTGTTCAGCGTTTATCTGAACCGTCGCAAATGCTTAAACATGCCGTGGTCAATCTAATTAATTATCAGGATGACGCTGAACTTGCTACCCGAGCAATTCCGGAACTCATCAAATTGTTGAATGATGAAGATCAAGTTGTTGTCTCCCAAGCAGCTATGATGGTCCATCAGTTATCGAAGAAGGAAGCTTCTCGTCATGCCATCATGAACAGTCCTCAAATGGTGGCTGCTCTGGTTCGCGCCATTTCGAACAGCAACGATCTGGAGACAACAAAGGGAGCAGTAGGAACCCTACACAATTTGTCACACCATCGACAAGGTCTATTGGCCATTTTCAAGAGCGGTGGCATTCCAGCATTGGTTAAGTTGCTCTCTTCGCCTGTTGAATCTGTTCTCTTTTATGCCATTACCACTTTGCACAATTTGCTTCTGCACCAGGACGGCTCAAAAATGGCCGTACGTCTGGCTGGAGGTCTCCAGAAGATGGTCACCCTGTTGCAGCGTAACAATGTGAAATTCTTAGCCATTGTCACTGATTGCTTGCAAATTCTGGCTTATGGCAATCAAGAGAGCAAGTTGATAATTTTGGCTTCCGGTGGACCCAACGAGTTGGTTCGGATAATGCGTTCGTATGACTACGAGAAGCTCTTGTGGACAACATCACGAGTGTTGAAGGTATTGTCTGTCTGCTCAAGCAATAAACCAGCTATCGTTGATGCTGGTGGCATGCAAGCTCTAGCCATGCATTTGGGCAATCCATCACAGCGTTTGGTGCAGAATTGTCTCTGGACTCTACGAAATTTGTCCGACGCAGCAACCAAAGTTGAGGGGCTTGAGGCGCTTCTGCAGAGCTTGGTCCAAGTTTTGGCTTCCACAGACGTTAATGTTGTTACTTGCGCAGCTGGCATTCTCTCCAACTTGACTTGCAACAACCAACGTAACAAGGCAACAGTCTGCCAAGTAGGTGGAGTAGATGCACTTGTTCGTACTATCATCAATGCAGGTGACCGTGAAGAAATTACCGAACCTGCGGTATGTGCTCTACGTCATTTGACTTCGCGCCATGTTGACTCCGAGCTAGCACAGAATGCAGTTCGTTTGAATTATGGATTATCAGTTATTGTCAAGCTGTTACATCCACCATCCCGTTGGCCTCTGATTAAGGCAGTTATTGGTTTAATTCGTAACCTGGCACTTTGTCCAGCAAACCACGCACCATTGCGTGAGCACGGTGCCATACACCACTTGGTAAGGCTCCTAATGAGGGCCTTCCAAGACACAGAAAGGGTAAATATATAAATGTTATTGTTAAATTGAAAAATCGTATTATGTATGTATATTGTTTTACTTTTTGTTTTTGCAGCAACGTTCTTCAGTTGCAAGCACAGGTTCACAGCAGCCGAGTGCATATGCTGATGGTGTACGCATGGAGGAGATTGTTGAAGGCACTGTTGGTGCATTACATATTCTCGCTAGAGAATCACATAATAGAGCACTTATTCGCCAGCAGGCAGTTATTCCGATCTTTGTTCGCTTGTTATTCAACGAAATTGAAAATATTCAGGTGAGTTATGATAGTAGAAAAAAAAAACCCTTCTTAAAATATTGTTATTATTTCTGTTTGACATCAATAGCGCGTTGCCGCTGGAGTACTTTGTGAGTTGGCTGCTGATAAAGAAGGAGCTGAGATAATCGAGCAAGAAGGTGCCACTGGGCCCTTAACCGATTTATTGCATTCAAGAAACGAAGGTGTAGCCACATACGCTGCAGCCGTTCTATTCCGCATGAGCGAAGACAAGCCACAAGATTACAAGAAACGTTTGTCTATTGAGCTAACAAACTCTCTTCTAAGGGAAGATAACAACATATGGGGTAATGCTGATCTCGGAATGGGACCAGACTTACAGGTATATTAATTGTTGTTTCAATTAAAAGAACAAACCTACACTTACTAAAAAGTAGTATAGAAAAATATATACAAATAGAAATGTAGGAAACTATCCTCTCCTCGTCGCTAGAATCTTCTATTTTGGTTTGTTTACTCCCTGTAAACACATAAGCAAACATTGATTATAAGAAGATGTGTGCCTGTACTAGTATAAATATTTAATTAGGAGTTTTTTTATAGGAAGGTTTATTTTTTATCTCCATTTTTAGTTCGTACAATAGCAAGTGCACACCAACCACAATAAAAACACGTTTTGTATTTCTTAAATATAAAAAAAATTATTTGGTGGCACTTATCATGGCTAACAGGGTATATAATATTCAAAAGCCTAAAATTGACAAATGTAATTTCGAATAAGTCCTTAAAATATAAATTGCGTAGTTACTATGGTTTTATGCAGTTAGGTAAATTGATCAGTGAGAGAAAACGCTTAAGGGCATACCTGTACCGAAATGGCCGGAAAATGTAATTAAATTCGAGTACCGAAATTTTAAAATAAATTGAAACAAAATCTGAATAATGACAGCACTATTGTGTTTGCAACAACATCAACATCAAGAACACAACTTTAGTGTTTGATATCTCATTATTCTTGTGTATGGTTCGTTTTGCTTTTGCCTATATTGCAACCATTGTCATTTCGAATCATTGTTCGCAGTTGAAAAAAATTCAGCATGGGAAAACAGCGTTGCTGCTGACCATCTATTGGTTTGAATGTTTCCAAAATTTTGAGAAAGAAAACAGGGACTTGGGCTACAGTTCAGAGATTTTTCTCTTTAATAAACGAAATATGGTCCCAGATAAAAGCCAGTTAAGCATTTCAATTTTTGAAAGACCTTGTGTAAGTAGGATATAAAATGAAAATTTCATGCCGTAAGTTCTACAAGGTTCTCTTGAAGGGTTATCCGAAAATGCTTAAAGAATTATTGTCGGATCGAAAATATCCATTCAAAAAGCACGATAATTCAATCTTTTTTAAACAAATATTTGTATTTATTAAATATTTATATAATCTTTAAGTAATTTACCTACACAAATATTATATAATGTATTAAATTAAACTAGGATTTAAAAGAATATAATTTCTTTGTCTGTCAAAATCGACTTGGTCGCCCCAGGTCGTCTCTGATTCTAATTATAAATGAAGAACTATCAAGAAACTCGGGACAGAAAAAAGGTTTTGTCCTCGAAATTGGTAAACAGGATTGTGAGGTGCTCGAAGGCATTACCCCTCTTGCCAGCTAATGAGATAAAAAACAATTAAATCCAAGCGCAAGCAATTTCAGAAAAATATTAAGAAGAAACAATCTCAATATGAGAGTCCTAAAAAAAGTTCCACTATTAACAAAAAAACACATACTCAAAAGAATTTAGGCTCTGATTGTCGATTTTCTAATCGATGATCAAATTTTTTGATTATCGATCATCGATTACTCCATTTCATATTATGAATGTCGATTGTGATCGAAACTTTTCGATTTTCCAGTCGTTTCTTTATGATTTTGATTATCGATCATCGATTACTCCATTTCATATTATGAATGTCGATTGTGATCGAAAATTTTCTTCCAATTAATTAGTTATTTTATAAAAAATGACATTCAAAAATTTATTTTATACAGGCCAAAAGTGATACAAAAAAAAATGGTACATCGCGAAGGGGGTTTGTGCTAAAAGCAAAGCAAAGCAAAGATGAGAGAAATTATCGCTTCTAGTTCCAGAGGTGTGTCTATGTTCTTTTTCTGACCATTTCAACATTTACTTGGGCATTTTCGGTATCTGTGTCACTATCGCTAAATCATCAATTCAATTAAAAAAGGAAAACCAGAAAACCAAATAATGATTTCAAAAGCTTACACATCATGAAAACCAATCGAAAAGTTTCGATTCGATTGATAATCGAAAATATATTATGGGTGGTAACCCTGGTTCCGTGAATATATACAGGGCCCATATATTCAATAAATGGTGGAATATTTACGTTGATATCCTTCAGTCTACCTTACGTAGACGTATCAGCCAATAAGATGTGTCTTTCAAAGAGGCAATGACACCAATCACACCAACAAACAAATATTTCTATTTCGAATTGGTCTCCCCAATCACCTAAACTTTACTCAATTGAAAACTTTTCGGCAGATATTAAAACAGTTGTAGCAGCTTTAAAACTCACCATTAATAATTGCGGGGGAAATATATCCTATTTGAGATATATCAGGCTTTGGTAGATGCCATGAAGCCAATATGTAAACCCGTAATAAGCAAATTTTTCCTGCTATGTTTTTGAGTGGCAAATCTTTACCTGGAAGTCAATTTTTTGTTCTTTTTATTTGTTTGATAAAAACAAACCTTTTCTTATTATTTCATAGATTAAAAATAATGTCGCTAAACAATTATAAGTATTTTATATCGATGAATAAGCGTATCAGATTTATGAATATGACAAGCTATACTACGTTCTGTAGTGTGTCACCTAGTATTGTATTGAGAATACTATTGTATTCATACCATGGTGTCTATACTATATGTGTCACGGGCAGTAGAAATCCGAAGAAACTTAAATCAAATCTATCTTATAATTTATTTTGTCAACAAAGTACAAAAACTGCAATGTATATTAACTGAATTGGTGCAAAAAAAGTCTGAAAAGTGACATAAAAGGTACATAGTTCGTTTTTTATAACAAAACTTGGATCGCTTCTTCATATATTATAATATTCTTCTATTTCAAATTACATTGGAATATTTATACTTCTTCTTCTTCCTTTGCTTCGGCGCTGTTATGATCTCGATGTCGAGGGGATCATAACTCTCCCACGTATCTGCTTCACACTAGTGATCCGCCTGTGGGGTTCGCCGGGTTGACCTCAGAAATCGGCGGCAAGCCTCCCGGTTTTGTATTGTTCCATTTCTGAGGCCAACTGAATGCTGGTGTTTTTGCATTTGTTTGTACCAGGAGTGTTTAGGCCTACCTTTCTTTTTATTCCGAATTGGAACGTTGTATGATATTGCCTTTTTGACGGGGTTCTCAGGATCTCTCCTTTGAACATGGCAATACCAACTGAGTCGGTCGTGTTCAATTTTTTGGGAAATGGTATTCTTAACATGAAGGCTTCCTCGGATCTTCGTACTTCTAATGCGATCAAGCTTTGTAACTCCTGCTGTCATACGAAGCATCTTCATCTCAGCTGCCGTTAGCTTACTCTCATACTTTTTGCACATTGTCCAACATTGTGAACCGTATGTGAGTGCTGGACGCACAACTGAAGTGTAGAGCTTTCCTTTCAGCTTAGGGGGCATTTTTCGGTCACAGAAGATAGCAGAATTTTCCCGCCACTTCATCCACCCTACGCTTACGCGATGATTGATATCGTCATCACAAGTAGCTTCGTTATTGGAATATTTATACTAATTATTGTATTTGACCGTATGTTTTAAGTTGCTTAAAAACACGATAATTACATTTGTCAAGGCCTAATATGTGTACAACCAAGAAAAAGTTTTTCACAGTAGTCACATCTTTTGATAGTTAAACTAAATAACTAGCAAATAAGTTTTGTTTATAATATTTTTGTTTAAATATTTTTATTTGTTTATCATTTTTTATTTATATGTTTTTTTTCTTTTTATTTTATTTTTATGTTGGAAACAAAATTTTCTCCACGATTTTTAACAACTACCACAAATTATATATAAATATATACAAACAAAATCTCCCTTCTCTCTGCACCTGTATTATTCGGGCTTTGAATTTAAATTCACAACAACAACAAATCATAAAATGCAAAACACAAAATAAATATAATAACTAATTCGTTATTGTTGTTGACGGGAAAAACTATCACTTCTACTGACTAATTCAATAAAAATACATAAAATAGGATATGCTTGGACCAGAACAAGCATATGAGGGCTTGTATGGGCAAGGCCCTCCGAGCGTACACAGCTCACATGGAGGTCGAGCATTTCAACAAGGTACGTAAAAAAGAAAAGAGTTGCATGTCATCTCACTAGTTTGAATATTAATCATTTAATTTACATACATTAAAAAAAAAAAAAACTAAACTGAAATTTTTCGAAACAAAATCATTTACAAAAAGATTAAAAACATTTTCACATAATAACCAGTATTCTTTAACCATTAACATATTTTTACTAATATAATAAAATAAATAAAACAATGCACATAAGGAAATATAATTAAGTTACATCACACACAATGCACTATTGTTTTTGAGAAAATATAACTTAAACATTTTTTAGAAAAGAAAACAAAGTACTAAACGTAAGTTGATCTAAAAAATCAAATCAAAACTCTACTGCACATTCTAAATCAAAATGCAGTTAAAACAAAGTTTAGCGTTTATTTTAATTGTTCATCCCCCACTTTATAATCACCCTCTCCATAATTAGTAATAATTATATATGCTCACACGTTTATGTAGGATATTTTGCAAAGAATTGACATTGAGTTTAATAATGAATGTTGTCAGCATAATAATATAGTAAATAAATATTTCCCTTTTATTTATTTTATATCAAAAACACTTCGTCGAAATGTCTCACAAAAGAATTACCTGTTATTATTATTGGCGACGACACAGTGAACAACTACGATGAATATTATTATCGTTTGGTTGAATAGCACACTATACAAACAAAATAGATAAAAACACAATTCGGAAACTTTACAACTAACTTCAGAGAGATAGAGAGAGAGACAAGATTTAAAAATAACGAAAATCTCTCGGTGGGCTGAAAAATAAAATGTCTTTCTCTGACAGGTATTCAAAAAAGTATAAACAAATACGCGTATCTCGAAAACACTTAACACGAAAATGCACACATGTAATTTAAAGATTCAACATTGATTGCATATTTGTGTAGACTTGGGTAGGTTTGAAACAATAAAAGTTGGAAGACTAAATTTGGGAAATTGGAACACTAAAGAAGGTTTATTTAAGTATTTTTCTCAAACAATGAGTTCATTTTGTAAACAAATGTTTCATGCTTCTCTATTTGTCATATAAAATTAATTTTATTTATTTTTACTGAATGCTGTTCACAGTTCAAGATGAAAGCATTTAACCAGTACAGCTCTTGAATGTTAAACGAATATTAATATGAATTAAATATGGGAAAAAGTAAGAAAAAAAAAAAAACTAACCAACATTTTTGTAGGGTAAGTTCCTCGATCTTATTCCAAGTATCAATTCTTTCTACTGATTACTCCGCGGAGCTATTTTTGATTCACTTAGCCAATTGCAGTCATTGAAAGCAATCAACTATTGTATTTTTGAGATATAAAATGTCACTAATACAACTACTTCTATTCTGTAGTGAATTTCCGCGAAGAATTGTTCTACAACTTTAATAATTTTGATTAAAAAAATGCACTTTTGATTTAAAAAAATGCATTATATAGGGTGATCCGTATTAAAACACAATGTTTATTAACATACATAAAACTAAAATATGGAATTTATTTAGAAAAGGAAAAAAATGGTTTAAACCGATTTTATGTCCAAATAGCATTCTTAACATTCGACTTTATTTTACAATTCTTGGCATTCCAGCTTTAATTTTTTGAATTGTTTCATATGGTATATTGTTCCAGCAATTCTGTAATGTATTCCAAAACGCCGATTCCAATGAACGGCATTGATTCCATACCCTTCTATCCAGCTCATCCCACAATATATCCGGTGATTGCAGCGGACATGTGATGAATTGTAAGATTTCTTCGTCGTCTCCCTGTTTGAAGTAATCCTGGAAAAGTCAGGGACAGTGTTTAAGCTCATTGACTTTTTGAAATACGAATCCTTGGCCAATCAATCTTAGTTCAGTGCTCAAAGTTAACTTCTTATACGTCTATTTCTTCATTTTTCTAACAACACGAGGCAAATCTTCCACGAAGAGAAATATCCCCAGACCATCACAGAACCACCTTCATGATTGACGGTATGAACCATACAGTCGGGTGGCATCTAATGTTTAGCGCTGCGTCGAACGAAAATCCTCCATTTTGTGCCAAATACCTCCAATTTGGATTCATCTCTCCATAAAACTGTTAAAATCTTCTTGCGTTCAGTCTCTAACAGTTTCACCTTTTTTTTAAGGCCGAATAAGAGGTTTTTTGAAAGCATCTCGTCCAAATAGACCAGCATCTCTTAAGCTCCGTTTCAACGTTGTCAAGGACAGCGGTTTAGTTCGCGTTGTATTTATTTCAACACGCATTTCTGGTGCTTTTTTCGTTTGTTATTCGCAAATCCTCGTCTTTAGTTGTAGACCGTCCTGACAGTGGTTTAGAAGTCCTGGCACTTCGAACGTAGTCCTTCGATATCCTTAACTACAAAGCACCTTGCCGCAGTGATTTGCGTTCTTTATTAAGAGTAACGATTGCACAACGTTTTTCAATTGTGGTTTTTATATAAAAGACTTGCAATCCATATAATTTCTCGGTTTAGAAATCCAAAACATAATAAGTGCTTAATCAACAAATACACCCAAATACTTCTCAATAATCCATATAATCGCTTTTCCACATGTATAAACAAAACCCCTTTTGGATTAAAAAATCCAATTTTTACCATCTAAACTTGTTGCGTATTGTTGAGATAAAAAAAAACCAAATCTTTAATTCATAAAATCATCCTCCAGGCATGAATGAAGTCAATTGACTACGTCGGACTCAAACTTTTAGTCTGTAGAATAGATGTTGCTCAATCTACGCTCCACTCTGCTTTAACACTAAGTAATCCACAAGAGAGCCTTGAAAGGTCTCAACCTTCGACTCGGCTGCGTCAACTAGGCCAATATTTCTGGAACCTGCGACGACTTGGTCTTTAAATCGTAGGTTCAGCCTTCCTTGTCGCCTCACATTTGGGGTCTGGGATTATAAGACGTGGCTGGAATATTATTGTCCATTTGCTTGATGTGGTTGAATTAAACTGACTTGTTTTGGCGTTATGGATTACATCCACATCTTAATACTATAGATTTCGCGGTTGAATATTCTCATCAAAGAATTTTTATTTCGAAAAGGCCCAGTATCTGCTCCCCCTTTCTGCTTATTTTCCATCATTCGGCAACGAAAAGCAGGACTGTCAGTATAAGGTTCTTGTAGAGCTTGCACTTTATCTTACGCGTGAGGAGTTTGAAAAATTTTTGCAGCAGTTGTTTCCTTATCTGGGATGGTTGGTTTATTACGATAATTTTTGGCTGCCTCTTAAATGATATTGCTATAAAATTATTGTTGAGATTTGTTGGTGTTGGATCCACCACAGCGGAATGCTTTTCGCTTAGGTGCTCTCTGTAGACTCTGGCTGCTATGCCATCTAGGACAGGTTTTCTGTAGGGAACACTTATCACTTATCGGCTTTAAGTCAATAGCTTTGTTTCTTAATCGATTTCCCATGATGAGGAGCCTAATACATGAATCGCAACTATAATGAATGTCTCAATTTTTTTCTTTTCATAATACATGATCATATCCATCCTATTTTCTGAATTGCTGTCTTCTATTCCATAAAAAGGTTCAAAATCTTGTAGAACTAAGAGAAGTTCCAGTTGAAGGGGATTAATTAAAAAGTCCAAATTTTATTTTGCAAGAGTTTAAGCTAACCCAGAGAAGGAAACAACATATTAACTACGAACTTTTATTAACAGAAATAATTTATTGTTAAAATTGTATGAATTTGTGGTAGAAAATGATTATTTTTTATGATTGAAAATTTGTGTCTCCTTGATTCTCTTCGTTGGAACATTTTTAGGGAGCAAACCGAGACAAAATGTAAAGTATTTGAGAATGAAGCCAATTTTCCTGGAAAAAACAAATCAATATGCCAAAAAAAAAATAAACTCAATTGTTCCAATTTCCATTGATTTCCGTTTAAAATACATGACACAAACACAATGCACAGTACGAAGCTAGTTCCACCCCCTTTAATATATAAATTATTAAGTAGCTCACCCCTCCAGTTAAAAAAAAAATGGAGATTACCCTCTGTATTATTAAAAATCGTTGAAATTGTCATTATCATTACGTTAACATTATTAATTCATCTTAATTAATTTTGTTTACTTTTATGTTCATTGCAATGTTGATTTTATTCTTTTTTTTGAGTATAATTTTTTTATTAAAATCATATCAATTTCTATCAAGCGTAGGTGATTTTTTATTTATTATGCTTTACTCTCGCAGAATCATCATATCAATGACCCTTTTCATCATTCATAACAAAAACAAAAATAACCCATTTATTGAAGTAGATACAAATATGTCACCAAAGTCATTTAGCTGAGTTTATTTTCTTTGTTTTGTTATTAAAAAAAATAATAAATAAAATTCTTCCAGTCTAATCTGCAACCAAAACGAACGAATTTAACTAATAAATACGTTTTTATCTTCTTTTTCTGTCTCTCCATTGGATTTTTCGTTTTAATTTGTTTTCCGATTATAATTATAGCTAAGCCAGCCTAACATATATCATCACTAAAACAT
This sequence comes from Philhelius festivus, assembly GCA_963931855.1. Classification (NCBI taxonomy): domain Eukaryota; kingdom Metazoa; phylum Arthropoda; class Insecta; order Diptera; family Syrphidae; genus Philhelius; species Philhelius festivus. The sequence goes on from OZ007556.1 coordinate 91,423,258, forward strand.
AATTCAAAAGTTTGTTCAACTGATTAAATAAATTTTTGGACACAAAAATAAACAGAAAACCGAATTTTTAGTAATATTAAAACAACAATTTAAATTAAAAAAAAAAAGAAAAGAAAAATTATAAAAAAATTATATAATTTTAATTTTGTGTAGGAGATAAAAGCAAACAATAATATTATCGTCTTTAAGATAATATGTAATTGATGAAAACAGTATTTATCTTAGCTTAAGAAAAAAATGTAACAAAAAAAACAGCACTTACGAAACATGAACTTCACCGATCTTCTCCTTCTCGACTTCTATCATTTTGAAAAGAATGACAAGCAAAGCAAAACGGCGTACAATAGGTGATTACCAACAAAATCTATTTATCTTGTACAAAATTTGTTATATTCTTAGATATAATTTTATTTTGTTTTGCTTAGATCATCATAATTTTCAGTTTTATATTTTTCAAGCTAAACTTATTTTTAAATTTTTTATTATTTTAACTTATCCTTTACGGATCATTATTTTTGATTAAGTCAGTAAATAATTATTTATTTTTTGATTTTACCTCCCAATTGTTGATTGTGTAAAAGTGTTGCTTTATATTGTTTTTTTTTTTATTATTATTTGTAGATTGAAAAATGAACAAACTTGCTATGTATGGTTTATAGTAAGCTTTTTACACGCATCTTGCATGGTTTTAGTGTGTGTTTATTTAAAAAACTATTTTTTTTAGAAATGTATTTGTTTTTGTTATATAACTATGCTAAGCAGTTACAAGCGTTAATTCATGCACAAAACAGAAATACTTTGATGATAAACTATTTTGAAGAAATTCCTGACTAAAAAATCCATTGCAAAAAGAAGAGCAAAATTTTGGAAAATGAGGCGGACGTTGTTTAGACGAGTCGCAATCGGTAATGTGAAATAGTCAGCCATATCAGAGTCCCTTCCTCGTAAGTCTCGAATATGTGAAAAAGCATTGCACAAAGAAACTTCGTAATCAGCAAAACGAAAAATAATTGTTTCCTTGCCTTAGAACTGTATCACTGAATAAATTTTGTTAAAGCAATAACAACTACGATTCCAAGATTTTCAAGTAAATTCTTGAATAATGTCGAAACAAATATTAAGCTTTTATGTTACGCCGTTTTTGTTATGAATTTAATATTTTTCCAAAATGTTTGTAATAAAGTTTACATTTTTTACTTTACTCGTATGTTCAATTTTTCTGTGAAATTACCTTCTTAAAACTATTTTGTTATTCTTTTTATATCACTTAGATTAGAAGAATTGTTCGAATTGCCCCTATTCATTCGGGGCTAGTGTTATACAATTTTTTACTAATTCAGAATTTTGCAGCTATATATTTTATACGACGAGAGCTATGAAACCTTTTTTCCGGGGTTCTTGGTACGAATTTATGAAATCTTTTTTTAGTGTATCATTATTATTCTTTGGATTAGAAATTACCTTCTTAATCGTTCAATACATGTTGTGTTGGACGGTTTCAAGTCTGGTCTTCTCAAAATAAATGCTGGTGTTCCGTTTTGTCAACGACCCTCTTCCTCATTTTTATAAATGATCTCTTGTCTAAAACTTCTAATCCACTTCATTGTTTTACCGACCACTCTACTCTCAGCTTCTTTCGGAAGTGGAATTGCAACGGTATTGTATGATTAACTCATTAGTATAATAATGAGTTTATTAAACTCCGATATTTACAGCATTGTTAAATGGGGTATACAAAATCGTGTGGAGTTTAATGCTTCAAAAACTCAATGTAGTCTATTATCGTTGAAGCAAAATTTACTACTTTTGCCATTATCCTTCAAAGGAAATTGCATCGAAGAAACCCAAAAGCTCTCAGTACTTGGTAAGTGTGTCAACGACGATCTTCGTTGGTATGACCATATTCTCGAGACCGCCAAAAATGCTGCTAAATGTTTGGGATTTCTATATCGATGTAAGAAATTTTGTATCCCCATTGATCTGGCTACCATTCATAAGGCGTTTATACGTCTAAAACTAAAAGTATAACTCACATTTTGGGACAGGTGCAGAACAAAACTTGTCTCTACTTATTAGATAAAATTCAGAAAAGAGCGTTAAAACTGATAGGAAACAGAGCTATCATTGAATTATTCCCATCTCTTTTAACGCTTCTTTTACAAGCATTTCTCACTCGAAGTAGACAGTTGCTTTCCTCCCCTTAATCAGTTCACCCGTGATATCTGTTTTGCTCGGAACTCTCATCACCTTTGAGCCTTATTTTGGTCGTACCGTCAAATATAGAGAATCGGTTTTTAGTCGCACAACACGATTATAGAATAATTTACCCAACACAGTTTTCCCTTGCCATTTCAATTTGCAAACATTCAAGACCAATGTTCATTGACACCTCCTTTCTCTCTCCCTCCAATTTCCCCACCGCTCATGCTGTTAAGTGTTTGACATTATAAGGGTCTTTTAATAAACCCTTGAGCGCGTGTGAATTATAAAAAAAATGCGAAACGAAATTTTCAAACAAATAACGAAATGCTTACGAAAACGCAGAAAAAATATTTATGAACAGTTTTATCAATTACAAAAACCGGGACAATTACCGAGAAATTAATTATAAGTAAGTTTAAGGCGCAATAGCTCATCTAAAGACAGTACTTAGTGTGACTTACAACTCTCACACATTCGTGTGTTCATGTTGTCAGCAGGAATGGGAAGGACTTATAACTTTCTGCTGAGTCCGAACGGTTAACATGAGAAGAACTTTTTAATAGCAAGATATGTATTTATGTATACTTTTGGATTATTTGTCTGATTATATGAATATTAAGTCACAGTTTTTAGAAAGTGGGACTATTTGATTTTGGAATCAAAATTTATTTATTTATTTTTTTATTTATCTGATTGAAATCAATTTCAATTAACACCTTATTTTGGTTTTTCATTTGAAAAACAATCTTTCTACTGAATTTGTTCGATTCTCTTTCTATTCTCATAATGTTAGTTTTGCTTTCAATCATTACCTCTAACTTGAAATACTACATAAGAGTTGATTGTTGTCATTCACTGATACCAATTTTGCATTTTTCAATGATTGTTATAAATGACTTATCCAAAATATTAAAATCACCATTAAACGGATTTGATTCAATGATGCATTTCAATGAAAGTTATAACTAGCGAATTACTCGAGGTTCTGATTGACATTATAATGTCTGACAAATGTTCTGCATTTTAATTGAACGCACTTTTTGATTAGGACAAAAGTTAAATCAAACACTTCCTCGCAAGAAGCATTTTCCCTGAAACATATAGCTGAAATGGGCTGGGATTCGCTGTATTTACTTATTTATTTATTTTAATTTAAGATATTTCGAGAATTTGCTCCAACGTAGCTAACATGCAACACCACCAAACAATGTTTATAAAAAAATCACCTACAAAATCTGCCAACAGATTAGAATATATCCAATTGCAAGCAGCTTTATAATATATAAATAGGTTTTTCAAACAAAATTTTCTTGAATCTTTTTCTATTACCCCTTAATTTCCAAAACATTCTTATGATATCTCTTCTGCCAGGTCCCTTCAAATACAAATAACTACCTAGTAACCTTTTTTTATAATACTATTCTAATTTCTATTGTTACTTAGGAACAAAATCATAAAAAAAAAACAAAGCGAAAGGACTTTCGATCATGGCTGATTTGCCCCAAAGTGTTTACTTTTGATATAAATGTTGAATTATTTTATCATCGATTACCCTTGGCCTTCATACCAATATTATGTCTAGTCTTTTCTACTACTGATAATAAAAGACTAAAGACAATGCTAATTAAAACGATTAATTTACTATGAATGAAAAGATGCATGTATATTTTTTAAACTCAAATATTTTTATTTTATTTTTTCAACTAAATGGATGTTAAGTTTTTCCAACTTATACAAACTTGCGTTGCTCATGTGTGTGTACATTATTTTGTTTCTTAATTTTATGAATGATATTAATTTACATAAGTATTTTATGCAAAAGTCTTAATTTGTTCTTATAAATAGTTATGCGATCTATTTTGTTTTGATTGCAAAAAAAAAATAAAAATTTCATTAAACTCGTAAATCAAAGAAATTCGTTCCCAAGTCGGAGATGACGATGGAGTAATAACCATAAGTTCATTACACTGTAAATGTAACTACCAAAACGCTTTGTTAAAAAAAGAAATAAACACATATCCTGCCCAAGGCTATCAGGGATTTTTAAATTTATGAGTATCATTCATCTACGCCTCTTCCTCATGTGAACGAAAACTGTTGAGTACTTGTTTTGAGAAAAAAAAATTAATTGCAAAAAAAACAACTGTAAATAAAATATTTCTGTTCTTTTTTCTGACTCCTTTTTCTTTTCTTCTTCTCTCTGTGTATGAAAATTTAATTACAACAGGATATGATACTCTACCAATAGATTCGATGCAAGGCCTGGAGATAAGCAGCCCAGTCGGAGCAACACCTGGTGGTGCACCCACCTCTCCCTATTCAATGGACATGGACGTTGGTGAGATTGGAGCTGGAGAGTTGAACTTTGATTTGGACGCTATGCCAACTCCACCAAATGACAACAACAATTTGGCTGCTTGGTACGACACTGATTGTTGAATTTAAAAATTTAAAACAAAAAACAGACAGAATCATTAAAATTATAAAATACAAAAAAAAAAACATTTATATATTTCATATTTTAATCATTATTATACATTATGTTTTAGATGTATTCAAATTTTTATCTAAAGATTTTTTTTTCTTTTGTTCTATTTTATAAGAAAATTGATACGAAACTTATATTAACACACGCAATCTTGAATAAAAAAAATATTTTTTTTTTGTCAATTAGTATTAAAAATTTGTTTTTATTTGATATTTTGCTTTTATGAAAACCCTACCAGCAGTTTGAATCAAGTTTAAGTTTCCCTACACAAGTGGTAATCTAATGGCGGGGAATATTTAAAGTACCTGGACATATTTGTTTTTGATTGAGGAGTTTGTATTTTTTAAAGAATGAAAACAAAGACCTTTGTCTGATAAGAAATTAAAATTGTTTTTAGTTCCCCATTGATGGACATCTTATTTAGATTACTTTAGATATAGCTTAGAGTTCAGGGTGGGCCACAACTTCAAACTGACTGCCTCGATTTACTCATAACTCATTGGTTAAAGTCGCTCTGCATCGAATATAACCCGAAGAATCTTAATATCAAAGCAAGTGATACATGCATGCGATTTTTGTCCATATAGCCATACAGGGATATTTAACATCTTGGTCTCCCTGATTTTTACTACTTGAATGTGTACTGGTGCCTAAGAAGCATTGACATCAATTTTCATTTAGCGATTTAATATTGGAGACCAACTATGTAAATATATCGTGAGCGTGACATGTTGTCCGAGTCGATTAAAGTTGGAGTTAATTTGAAAATGACGGCATATACCATATCGTGTCCGAAATATTGTTTACTAACCACAGTATTTATTTAAAATATGTTTGATATCAATAGAAAAATATACATAATATTGGCTTTGATGCTAATCCATCAATTATGCAGAAAAACATTCTAACAATTAGACATTCAGCGTATTATTTTGTTGAAATTACAGTTAGATTGTCTGCATTTGTTGCCAAGGTAGCACGAAGAGATTATTGTTGTACCTACATAACTATAGTAAAACTATGTTTTCATTCAGTAATAAATTTCGAAGACACCTGAAACTTGGAGAACCCAGACGCCAAAATTTTGTTTTTTGATGTAATTATTGTTAAGCTAAGTGTACACGATTGGTAGATCTTACAATATTGTAAGATCTTACAATGTCTGACAATTATCTACCAATGAGCTGACAAATAAGTTGTGTGTGTACACGGTTGGTACAAAATCTACCAATCTCTTACAATTAATTGTCAGAAGTTGGCTGACAATTCATTTTCAGATAGCCGGCTTAATACCTACCAATTAATTGTAAGAGATTGGTAGATTTTCTACCAACCGTGTACACACACAATTAATTGTCAGTTTTTGTTGGTTATGGAAACTGACAATTAAACCTTGGCTGCAAATTTTCTGACAATGAAAAAATTGTATGATGCTAAAAAACGAACATCTTACAATTTCTTCATTGTCAGAAACGTCAGACAACGATAAAAATTGGCAGGCCTGACAATAAATTGTGTGTGTACACGATTATCAAATACCTTACAATTTACCGTCTTACAATTAATTGTCAGATACATTTTCTGACAATTAATTGGAAGATTACACGATTGTCAGCTAGCGTACACATGATTGTCATTGTTTGTCAGACAATGATCTAACAATTAATTGTCAGACAAATTTTCTGACAATTAATTGTAAGACTACACGGTTGTAAGACATTGTAAGCATGTTTTTCACTGACAGATCTGACAATATTGTAAGATCTACCAATCGTGTACACTTAGCTTTACGACATTATGAATCCTTTATCTTGAGCCACATTTGAGTCTTTTTTTAGGGCCTTATTGCGAGTGTTGTCAACGTTCGATTCGATAAAAGTAGATAGTACCAAAACGTTGTATGCGTTAAAAATTGTATCCAAACCTATCTGTTGAACTTTATGTTGTTGTAACTACGTATAAAAACAGAGCCTATGGTATCTGATACAAGAACAACTTCAGATATCTTAATTTTTCGATCATCGATTTTCGACAAAAGTCGTTGATCGATTAACAAACGACACTCGCAATAAGGGCCTTAGTCTTCAAAAATAACCCTATCTAATTTGTTGCAAACTACTCGACTGTCGGAATTGTTTTCTACTTATGCGTGACATTTTGTCTGCTTTAGCTTAACGATGGGACAGCAGCGAAATTTGTAGGAGATCATTTTTCACAAGCGAACGAGTTTGACAGGGATGTCAATATAAAACGTGGTCTAAATAGTTCCGTCTCTAGGAGCTATTAAAGGAGAGTTTGAAGTCTACAAAGATCTTAAATGTATGCGTATTTAATAATATATTTATAATATACGCAACATTCTGAATACTGATTCCTCTGTAGTTTAACAATAATTGCGATAGACCATTCTCACTAATTTGATTATCGATTGTCTGTCGATAAATGTAAATTACCATATTTTCGTCCAAATTGAACGGATTGTTCCCTATTACAAGGGATAGTTCAATGTCTTCGCTGTTTAACAGTGTAAGAGCTTTAATTTTAGATCCTCATGGTCTATTGTTTAAATCCAGCATTCCCCATTCTCATACTCAAACGCATGTTTCAAATATAAAATAAATAATTAAAATCAAAAGGTGTCCAAATTATTTCTAACTCAGCTTATCACCGTTTCCTACATTGGTCAATTTGTGTTTCTAATAAATGTGAATATTCTAACCCCATTTTATATGCAGGATCGATTTGAAATAGTAATTTCCACGCAGGACCCGTATTGCGTACTACTAAAGTGATGGCTTGATTAATCGATTGACATGTCTATCTTTCCCTTTAGATTTGATCGGTTATCGTCAAAACGATAATCAAAATTTGACAATCAGCTATCTTGTCTACCTACTATATCACCCGACACATTAGTTGGATTATAAATTTTGATTTAATTTAAAATGAATCAATCTTTTTATTACACAACCACGATAACTTACTAACCGTAGCTATCAAAACAAATAGATACTTTTACGCACATGTGAATATGTAGTCAAACTTTCGACTTGACTCTCCTCAATGAAAGTCATTGAGTCAGACGAAACTCATTTCATCTCAATACTGGGTTCACAGAGTCGACGCTTAGTTAAATCTCACTATTTAAATGAGAAGATTAAAGACGCAAACAGAGATAGTTAGATTTTACATATTGTGGTCACAATATGGTGGGATTCCAGAATTTAATGATTTCGCTAGTTTAATCTTGTTGAAACTGTTCTTAAGTTACATGCCGTATTTAGAAGAATATTAAAAATTTTAATTTTTTCATACTCAATAGATTGAATGGCGCCCGATATGTGTCCTTTATTACAGGTTAAATAATAAGTCTTGGATTATTTGAATATTAACTTTTTTTAGTTTGTTATAATTTGACTTACATTAACATTTACGAAAAATATAAATATGTTTAGTAAAATATAAGAAATCCCCTCTTAACGGGATGATTTCCGAGCATTCTCCTGAAAATTAATGAAACTAGTCGATTATATTATATTTTCTCTTATTTTATATTTAAGTTCACAAAAAAAAAAACAACACTTAACTCGAGATTACAGGGTATGTATTATTAAATTTAATATAAGTCTTAAGAAATTACAAAACTTAAGGGATGAAAGAAGCAGAATTATTATTTATATTTTTTTTGTCCAGCATAAATTTAATGTGTGTTTAAAACAACAACATAAAAATCATATGTTTATCTTTTAAAAATTAAAATTGTTTAACTTCAGCAATGCACTATATTTAAAACTAATGTTAAACAACACAAACAAACAAAATAATAAGCAAATACGAAACAATGTCTCATATAGCGAGAGATTTACTTTATATCTATGTACTCTATAGCAAAATACTTTATAAGTGTTAAATTTTGAATGGTTCATTAAAGTAAAACAAAAAACTTAAAATAACAACAAATAAATATAAAAAAAAATGTTTTTAGAAAACAAAATAACCATTTTCACCAACCCTGACACATAAAATCATGTTTTTCACAAACAATTTTAATTTTTATCATAACTTATATGCAAATTCATAATTTGTATTGCATTTTAATTAATAATTTAAAGAAAACAAAATTATAAACGGCATGAGAATGAACACTTAAAAGTTAAATAAGTACTTTTTATGTACATTATGCAATTTTGTGTCGAAAGATGAATTTTTGTACAAGGAGACGAAAAAAAAATTTAAACGAATGCTAGCAAAATAATAACAAAAAAAATACTTGTTAACATTCAATAATAAAACAAAATTATAATACAAACGTAATAGCATATTGTGCTATTTTTAAATATGTATTTGTTAAGAAGCCGAAGAAAAACTTTTTCCAATTTACACACAAAAAAAAACTATTATCTACAGAAGAGGAAACTATACATAATTTCAATAAAGGAAAACGTTTACCAAATATTTGTACGTGTTTTAGATCGTTTTTGGTTTCTTAATTTTTAAAATATTATGAATATGAATAGATTTCTGAAGCATAGTGGTTTAAGAACTGCAACGTTTTTTATAATTAAGTCGGTATTGTTTGATGGAGTACAACATGGATTTGAGAAACTAAACTCAAGAATGTTCTTTCTGATGAGATTTAAAGAACATACAATACTAGCGATCCGCCCCGGCTCCGTACGGGAAGCACTAATCTGCGTATAGCCACATGACTTTTGGTGGTCATGTGACGAAGTTTATGCGGATATCTTTAAGTACAGTGCCTCGTTAAGCCCCAGAAATAATTTGTATTGAAGGCAAATGGGAAATTATATTTCTTTTATTAATTCATCTTGCAGCCAGCGGATAGACAAGGTTTTATGTCTTTTATTTGGAGTAAGAACATATACATTTTTCAGGTTGTCAATTCGAAAGCAAGCCACAACAAACAAGTGGCCGAGTGAAAAACATGAATTTTCCAAATTAAAGACAGCAGTAATCAACGCTGTAATACTAGTCTAGCAGAGAATGCTCATCAACTTACTCTTGGGCCTTACTTCGGCCGTACTGTCAAATATAGAGGTTCTTTCTTATGCCGCACTACTATAATGTGGAATACTTTGTCCCTCTCGATTTTTCCTCTCATTCTCATTTTAATGTACAAGCTTTCAAGACCAATGTGCATCGACATCTTTTAAATCCTCTCCGCTTTACCTAAACGCACGCACTGTGTTTCACCGTTACATTATCTGGATAGTCATACTCCATTATGTGCAAATTATAAAAAAATATGGCCTTGTGATTTATGGATGGTAATATGAATATCAAAAGCAATTGAGGGAGTCAATTGAATTCGAATGTTTAATCGTTGGAAATCATGGGTATTCGTGGAATCAGTACGTGTTTGCCTTTGAATTTGTTACCGATAATCTTTTGATGAAAACATACACCCTTATTTCGGTAGTCGTTTTAGTAAAACGCCTTTAGAACGAGAAGGCTCCAGAGACCACATTTGGTGTTTAAATGGAACGAAAAGGGCAGCGTTCTCTATGTTCTTCACTTTTCTAAGCATTATAACGAATGTCGTTTCAATAAAATTCCAAATTTCGTTTCTAGAGCCTTGTCGTTTTACTGGCGTTTTAGTAAAACGACTATCGGAATAAGGGTGAGTAACAAAATGGATTTGAAATTGTCTTAAGCGAAGTATCCAAGGCTCTAAACGTCAGCCACTATCGGTTTTCGTTCAATTCTTCATCATTCCGATTCCACTACTAAGTTTTGGTAAATAAAATATTAAAACTATTATAATAGATTCTTCCAAAATTTAGTAATACGTTACAAAAAAATATCATCAATTATTCCGTTTGATTAGGGAAACTAAGATTTCTTAGCTGAACTTAAAATGATGTGCTTTTGCATTGCAAACGATTCTGAATATATCAATTTCAATGCATGGAATTTATATCAGAAGTTCAAATTCTTACACCAGTATGAAAATTAACTTGCCTTTTTACTGAGACCCACAATCTTTCCGTCAAAGTACGACGTTCGGTGGAAACTAAAAAAAATCTATCACTTTCTCAAGTTCAACTCTCGATGAGCACCTTCATCACCACAGAAGGAACGATTTCTACCCGATTGATATTTACTCAAAACAAAATTTGTATATGAACGCCACCGCATCCATTCCAGCTGGATCCTGCACCACGGCCTCAGGCAGCCCAGCGCTTGTTCGACAATGGTTACGTTATTCAAGCATCCCTGAGGAATATTAGGTTTCCAAAAATATTAAACCTGTTCGTTATTTTGCATCAGAATACCCCCCACAGCCAGTTTGACATTTTTTCACTTTAAGAAAAAAAGTCAGATCTTTGAGATACTCACTGTGTAATTTAAATATGTAGGTACTCCGTCCCATTTGAATCGGTCATTTCAAAAACCTCTTAAGTCACATTTTTTTCCAAAATGCTTTTTTTGCTGAAAATGGTTCCTTAAAGGGAGATGCGTATTCTGGGTAAAAACCACGTAAGTCTGTACATTCCTTCCTCTTCAAATAATACCGTAGGAAAGACGTTCATTGCATAAACAACATAAGTCAGTGACTTAAGAGGTTTTTGCATGCACTACCAAAATGGCGGGAGTAGTTTGATATTTTAAATTTGCTTTGCTCTGATTGGTTCAACAATATTCAAATCTTCAATTTGATAACAACCGTCATCAATGTCAAATTTGCGTTTTTCATACAACTATTTTCTGCGAAAAGTAATTTTAGCTTTAAAAATGTCTTCAAGTGAAACAGAGAGTGATGGTGCGCCGAAAAAGAAGAGAACGTGTAATACCTTGATGAAATGTTATAACAAATTATAAAATTGAAAGACAAGACATAAACTAATTTATCTAAGAGATTTGAAAAACCGAGGAACTGTTGATATCAAGTTGCAGAAGAGTAGAATCATGTGTCGAAGTAAGATCATTGAGCTTGATATTTTTAAGGCATTTGATGGATTTTGGCATCAAGCTATTATATCGAAAATACGTGAGTTTGGTATCAATGAAGCCCTTATTCGTTGGATTAGAAATTTTCTACTGGATTGTTCAATACTTTTTTTTTTTTTGAAGGTTTCAAATCGGATCTTCACAAAATAAATGCTGGGGACCCCAAGGTCTCCGTTTAGTCTTAGACTCTCTTTCTCATTTTTATGAATGATCTCTGAAACTGAATGATCTGATGATTTGCACGTCATTGTCTATCTTAGCTTTTCATATTTATCCGTCGCGTCTATTAAATTAACGTCCATCTCATTCGAAATTTAGAAAATATAGTCATAGAGCTAAAAACTGAAGATGTTTTGGAATTCATTAAATTGTGGCCAAATTAGTACAAAAAAACATGTTTGTCAACACTGAATCTTATAGAAAAAAATCCCACAAAAACAGAAAAAAGCACCTTCGACATAAATGTATGAGCTTTAAGTATGCTTCACATAGAAAAGGTACTATCATAGGAATATATTGATGGATTGATTAAACATTCATTATTAGTAATAAATAAAGTTGCAACTTCGGTTTCACTTCTATCAGCAAAGGCTTATGTTTTAAAAGTGCCCATCAATAAGAAAATGTTGAAGATAATCAATCTATGTACCGTAAAGATATTAAAACATGACAAAAAGTTATTCTTAAGTGTAATTTTCAATATTAAGCAATACAAAATATAATTACTACCATTTTTTTGGTTAAATTATATACCACTTACCCCAGTCCTTGCTAAAACAACTTAAGTCAAGAACAGTTTTTTAGGTTTTTTTCATTATTTTTATTAATTAACTGTGAATTTTTTTCGCTTTTTAATTTTCTTACCACTAAAATACTTAGTTAGGCATAAAAAAGTGGTTTAAAACTCATTTGTTTGAGCATGAAACAGTTTTTATTGATTCCTGAAAAATTCTAATTGAATGACTTATGAGGTTTTTGAAATGACCGATTCATTTGTATTTTCAGTACAGAAAAGATGGCATATTTGCATTTCACTCTGTTATGTATGTATGTATTTCAATAACCTATATCCATTTTAAAGCTTAAAGTATTAAAGTTAAATGACTAGTACCAGTAAAAATATATGGAAATAATCCTATAAACTATTAGGTATATAAAATTATACTAAGTAATGAAATAAAAATTAAAGTTATTCCTTTTTGGTTAGGATTTCCTAATAAAACTTTAAATTTAAAAATCTATTTAGCCCTATCAAATCAAAATTCCACATTACTTATTGAACCGAACCCTTGTATTTGTACAGTGATCCACAAAAGTCTGCGTACAACGAAGATATTTTAAAAAAATTGCTGTTATTCACAAATGTAAAGTGAACTATTTTCAAAAAAGGTATTTTTCACTACAAGAAATTTACCATGTTTTTATTTTCAACCAAAAAAATAAAAAAAAAAATATTAGTGTCACAAAAAATTAGTAAAAACAAAATTAACCTCTGAAATTCTTCCACAAAAGTCTGCGTACAGGTGAATATTTCTTGCATTACACACTGTTTAAGTATCGGTAAATTTGTGTTTGCATAATATGATTGTTTGTTTTTTTTATCGTTCTAAACGCGTATTGCAAATAATTGTCTTTTTTCTTTTTTTTTTTAAGCAAAAAATGGCAAATAAAGAGTTAAGTTTGAGTGATCGGCAGTTGATTATTAATCTTAACGTTAAACAAAGAAAGTCGTATGGTGAAATCTCAAAAATAACCTCAAGACCTCGGTCAACGATACAGAGAACGGTAGATCGCTTTAGAAACGCAGGACAGATTAAATCTAAGACAAGATCCGCCCGACCTTCGAAGCTCTCCGAAAGGGATAAGCGTGTGATCAAGCGAATGGTGGAGCAAGATCACTTTATAACGACTAAGACGACAAGCACACGGCTCGAAATATATAAAAACAATACAGTGCATCCAGAAACGTTAAGAAGAGCTATTGTTCAAGAGGGGAGGGGTTTAAGTCACGCACACCCAGGTCAGTAAAAAAAACAGAAAAAACGGCTAGCATTTGTAAGAGTTTATTAACAAGCCTCCGGACTATTCTCCGACGAATCAAAATACAACATTTTTTGGTTCTGACGGTCGTTTGAGGGGGTGGCGACGACCAAACGATGCTCTTAATCCCAGATGCACAATTAAGACTGTCAAGCACGGTGGTGGAGGTGTTATGGTTTGGGGCTGTATGGCGTCTTCAGGAGTCGGTAAGTCGGGGGTGGCCGTGGCGCGATGGTTGTGTGCTCGCCTGTCAACCTCAGTATCACAGGTTCGATCCCTGCCGTCGTCTATGTCGTCTTTAATTCCATTTAAACCTAAAAATTGTCATCAATGGGTTGCTGGTTTACTCATTACATGTTGTTTAGGCATAACACTAACAACATGTGATTAAGTTAACTAGTATGCCCAACAAGGATGAAAAACGTATAAAATAATGCGAATTATAAGGGACATAGAAATAAGACACGGCAATTCTCCGCTTTAGTTCAGCCGCCATCCCTGCAGATAAAAAGTCTGAGACAACCACCTTCAGTTTCAGAACATCGTGCCACACATCTTTCCTATCCTTCTTTTTCTTCCGTAACTTCACGCCCGCGCTGTGTTTTAAACATTTAAAGGGTAATCATATTCCCTTGAGCGTGAGTTGATTATAAAAAAAAAAAAGCTGGAAGTGATAGAAGGAACAATGGATCAATATGTATACATCGATATCATCAAAAGAAATTTAAAAACAAGTGCTGAAATTCTGGTTATATCCAATGACTATTACTTTCAGCAAGATAATGACCCAAATATACCGCCCATAATACGCGCATATGGCTGGCATATAACACTCCCCACCTGCTACAAACTCCACCACAGAGCCCAGATATTAACCCTATCGAGTATGAATTTGAAAAAAAGATCTGAACCCACGATATCCGCAAAAAGACACAGTTAAAAGAAGCCTTGATCAATAGTTCTTATACAGAAAAATTGATAGGGTCAATGCAAAACCGTTTGAAAAAAGTTAAAAGGCTAAAAGTGTATCCGACCAAAAATTAACAGCGAAAGTAATAAAAAAAATAATTATTTGTCTATATTAATTAATTTTTTTCAATTTCTGTTACAGCTGTACGCAAACTTCTGTGTATGAATTTCAGAGGTTTATTTTGTTGTTATTAATTTCTTCTTGTTATGAATAATTGTTTTAATTTTTTTTTGTTGAAAATAAAAACTTTGTACGTTTCTTTATTAAAAAATATTTTTTTTTGAAACTCACTTTAAATTTGTGAAATAGGTATGTACGAATGTAAAAGCTATTTTCTTTAATAAAAATATAGATTTACGTAGGTACCTATTAGATTTTCTTAAAGAAATAGTTTTATACCTATATATATGTACCTACATATATTAATTGCAAAAAAAAAAAACAAATTCCACTACTTAACCACCTACTGCATCTAATGTAGTCATTTAACCTAGTTGATTGCAATTATTATTTTTGTTCTTCAAAATTACACCAATTATTATACTTTTGAATAACTAAAATAATAATAATACATAATTGCAATCAACATAGGTAAGTTACCTAATATATTAAGATAAAGTACCTGTAGATATGTATACTTAAATTCAAAATAGCCTAATCCTATCAAGAATCAAATTTCAAAATTATTCCTACTTAAATCTATTCAAATAGTATGTGTTCATAGAAATACAATGCAAAGTTGTAATTTGGTTAGATAATATCGAAATTGATCAATGTTGCTTTGTTGCGTATGAAATAGACAAAACAAAACAAATATTCTTGACAAAAAAATATAACAACAGAAGATCCCTCAAAAGGAAAATGCTACAAAAAAAATTTGATTTTCTCATTCTCGTCTTTCTCATTGCCAGAGCTGATAAAATTTTCTCGCTCTCTCCTCAATTACCACCCCTCCCCCTTCCAAATCAAGTCGCCACGTCAATTTTTTCCTTCGACAGCGCCCTCAGTAGAATGTATTCCCCAACTTTTTTTTTGTTCCATGAGAGTACTATAGATTATACATACAATGGCTTTTCTCTCTTGCGCTTATAGCAAATTGCTCAACTATTTAGTTGAATGTCCGCTCATGTGCATATAATTATATGTAACACAAAATAGCGAACTTGTTTTAGGCAATCGTTTAGTTTGTGTCAAAACACAAACTTTTTACTTGCTCGAATCGAGTTGCTCTATGTGCGCGGCTTGTCATATAACCCCATATGTCTTATTTTAGCAACCAAACAGTTGCGAAACTAAAAATTGAATTTGCTCGCCTAGCCTTAAATAAATGAAAGATTTACTAGTCACAAAATGTCCTCGTCTAAAATAATTTTTGAAAATAATCGTTTGGATGTATTACCAACGTAACGTAAACAACAAATCAGATTGGCTTCACTTCTTATTAAGTTCGTTACGTGGCCGGCTGGCAGGCCACAAAAGAAATAACAAATGGCCGATTCATTTTTTGACATTTATCATTATCACTGATTTTTGTGTTTCTTCTGGTGTGGAGAAAATTGTCTTCTGAATGAAGCATATAACTCAAAAACCCCAAGGAAAATAGACTTCGAAAAAACTATTTTATTTTTTGGTTTTTCGCTATCTTTCGCATCGAAGTAAAAACAAAAAACTATCCAAGAACCAAATCCAATAATTTTTATAGTTAAATTTGCTGCCCTCACTGATCTAAAAGAAAAAAACAATTTACCAGCAAATGTGCAGAATTTGTGAAATATTGTGATAAAAAAAAACAAGAAGAAAATCTATTGCCAGGGAAAGTTGGGAAAAAGCCCCGAAGTGCTGTAGTGCGTTAGTTTTCTTTTATCCAAAAAATGGCTCTAAAAAAGGTGAAAGGAAACTTCGAACGAATGTTTGATAAAAATCTAACAGACCTAGTAAGAGGAATCCGGAATAACAAAGATAATGAGGTAATTGAAGAAAATATCATGTATTTTATGGATGCGCTGCTCTACAATATGCCACGGGAGTCTTTTTTAATGTGATCCTTTGCGAAGAAATCAATAGTTTACATTGATGCATCTTTCGAAGCTCTCATAGGCACTTATTGTGGAAGTATCTACTCTTCTCTAAATATAGCCCTTCACAAACTAATTGGTAGCTCCCCAGCTGCCATTGTTGTATGCCTTATGGGCGGAATTCCGCTTTCTCTGTTCATAACATAAATGACACCACCCCCATCAAACATTGCAATTTTTAAATATATTACATTTGGATTTTTTCTTTTTGTTTTTCTCAGGCCAAGTATATCGCACAGTGCATAGAGGAGATCAAACAGGAGCTACGCCAAGACAATATCAATGTTAAGTGCAATGCCGTCGCAAAACTCACCTATGTAAGTATAGAAATGGTTGACTTGTAGGGCAGAGCCATATGTAACACCTTTTTTTGAAATCCAAGATAATTAAGCAAAGTGGTTATAAAAATAAATTCTTCTACTTTGTTCATTTTGGATGGTAAAAATATTCTTTTTTAATTTAGTCAGGAATTTCCAAAATAAACGCATACTTTGGAGCTTACTTACGAGTAAGACTTGCGGAAGAGTTGGCTCTATCTATTGTAGAATATTTACTTCTGCATACTCCAAGAGTTCCAAGGGTAAAGGCTTTTTTAAATTTCGTATAAAAATATACTGGAATATGAAAACTGATTCCAATGAAAAACGACAGACTTGTAATTGAACTTTCACTATACATAAGTATTTTCCATAGTATTGCGTGAAAATGGGTCGTCTGTATGCAATTGTTATAGTATTGTTTATAGTAAAAAATGTAAAAATTTCAAAAATATTATTAGTTTTTTTTTTTTTTTAATACTCTTCAATATATCCATTACAGGGTTTTTCTTGAGTCTGCTATGCCTATTTTGGCGCTTTCTCTTGAAATAATTATGTACAAGTACATATTTAAATCTCATAGCTTGTTTACATCTTGCTGGTTGAATTCAAAGTATTTATTCATTGTTTGATTTATAATTGCGTATTATGAGCAACTACATAACATATTATGATGTTTTATTAATTATTATACTAGGAACTTGATGTATGTGCATAGTATGTATTCTTATCACAATTTATTTGTTAAAGTTGCTACAGAATTTCTTATCAATTGTGACCTTTTGAATCATTAGTGACTAATAATGTCAAATTTCTAAGTTATAAAAATCAATGAAAATAATATACTTGATTCTAAAAAAATATAACAAGTGTCTTGTCATTTTTTTGAGCGTTGGTTTAGAATATACCTCCTATCAAACATTGTTTAAACTTTTCACGAAAGATAAACTGGTGTAGAACTATCTATTTTGAAGTTCTATCATGACCTGAAAATGTATGTTTAGGGGATTTTCTCTTTTGAGGAAGTGATCAATCCAACAAGAGAATTTTTATTCATGAAAAAGAGCCTCTCATCTTAGGCTTTAGGATTAACGATACGTACTCTAATAGTTGAGAGTTGTAAGATACGCAATGGTTCCCAACGAGTTTTTATGGCGATAGAGAAGATATTGCGCAACTGTATTTAAAAAAGAAATTAATAAGCTTATTCCTAATGCTTGGAGGTATTTGTTCTTATTTATTTTTAATTGCCATTAATGATGTAAGTGGTATTGTAACCAACTCTCAGTTAACTATTTATGCCGATGATATAAAAATTATAAAAATAATCTCTTCTCCATTGGATTCCTCTTCTGTTCAGGAAGACTTAAATTCTTTTCTCACTTGGTGTGAAAAAAAATGTAGAACTAAATGTGAATAAATGTCAATCAATGACTTTTTCTCGCAAACGTCTGTCCTCTCCCCTTAGAACTTATCACTTTCACAATGCTCTCATACCTGTCGTTACTTCAATTCGCGATCTTGGGATTGTATGTGATAAAGAGCTCAATTTCCGCACTCATATTGATCAAATTATTGCAAAAGCAAATTCCTCACTCGGTTTTATCAAGCGATGGTCTAAAGAATTTTCCAATCCCTATGTTACCAAGACCTTGTGCATTACTTTCGTTTTCGATCTGTCCCCTTCTTTCGACTCCCTACTCATCGCACCAACTATGGTCATTTCAACCCCCTAACTAGAATGCTTCGCCTAGCCAACAGTGCACATAATGTCCCTGACTTTAACAAGAGCTTATCATTCTTTCGTAAAGAATTATACACTACCTTACCCAACCTCTCACATAGTTTTTAAGTAATTTATTTAATATTTAAAGTTAAATTTAACACTTTTATTGTTTACTTGAATGTTATTATTATTATTGTTTTTTCTTTCGGATATGTTTATTTATACATATTTATAGATATATTCGTATATATTATACATTGATATTATATTTTGTTGGCTTGAATTAAGTCAGATAAATAAATATATTTAAAAAAAAACAATTGCTGCACATTATTACGAACAGTTTTTTATAAGAAAAACATTAAAACATTTATTAAAATTATTTTTAAACATCACAGATTCTATCACATTTGGATGTTCCAAATTGTAAAACTTATTTGTTTCCGCTCACTTTCATTTTAATTAAATATAACCGAACGTAAAAATATAAATTTATTTCTTTCTGTAATCCTTTTGACGCGAGATTAATGGATGCCACCCCGTATTTAAGTATGAACTTAACCATGTATTGCGAAGTTTTTAAAGAATCTCACTCCACTCCAGTCATTCATTGGTTTATAATAATAAAATATAATAATTGGTTTTCGGAAGACCTCTTAACTCAGTTAGTAAGGTTAGGTTAGGTTAATGGGCTAACAGTTGATCTTGTTACCATCAAACTTAGATCACTGTAGATCCGTTGTGATAACCCAGGGATTGTGACTCCCATGTATTGAATCCTATGATAATCCTTTGCCATTCAAGTCTGTTAATGTCAGAATGTCGGAGGATACTTAAAGTCATTGAAGAAATGTCTGTCTTCACATATACATCTGGTTGAATATGAGAAGAGGTAAAGGCGAGATCCTTTCCTTTGCCCACACTTGAGAAATCATTCCTCCACCAGACCCGGCATGTGGCTCATTGCAACGTCTGGTAGATGAATTTGATAGGTCAGTGGTTGGTGTACATGTCCGTTTGTTTTGTCAGGATTGCTGAAAAAGTCGAAGGGGCTGTCCCTTTCCTCAAGAGGATTTTACCAATCTTAGGAAAAAGTGGCCACATCATCTCACTGAATGCTCGTGTTCACCGCAGGAGCGGCAATCGATTGTTTAGAGGCGAGATGCCCATTTACCGTTTGTTGCTACTCCTGCAAGAAACACATGCATCTTTTAGTCGTTATCGTCCGTTCTATAATTGTCGTCCGTGGCCCTTTTTATGTCTGTGGTTTGAGGCGATTTCCAATCTCCTGGTCGACAGGTTAATATTTATAAAGTTATGTAACAACACAAAATTATTGTCACCATGAGTGAGTGAGTGAGTTTTAATAAAGAATTTGGAATTATGGAAAACTCATTCGTATTGTTTTGCTTAAAAGTATTTACAATGCTTTATACAATTTTTACCAAAAACAAACTATAACCGATTTATCAAACAAAATTCCAATGTCTTGTTCATTTGTGTTTAAATAACTAAAGAGCTTTAAATTGCTCCCATACATACATTATTTCTCTAGAATCTTCTAACGAAACTTAGTTTATAACATTCAGGGGATGATAAATAATATACGTTTATTTATTTATTTTCAGATTCAAATGCTTGGGTATGATATATCATGGGCAGGCTTTAACATCATTGAGGTTATGAGTTCCTCTAGATTTACATGTAAGAGAATTGGTTATCTGGCGGCAAGTCAAAGTTTTCATCCGGATAGTGAGGTAAGTTACGAAAACAATATAATTGCAAATAGTCATTGAATTAATTAATCAATATAATTTATTAGCTCCTTATGCTTACAACCAACATGATACGCAAGGATTTGAATTCTCAAAATCAATATGACGCTGGTGTCGCTTTAAGTAGTTTAAGCTGTTTTATTTCGCCTGACTTATCAAGGGATTTAGCCAATGATATAATGACTTTGGTTTGCATATATAGAAAATCATGTACAATTTTTGAATAAAATGTATGAACTAATTGATTTTTTAGATGAGTTCAACGAAACCCTATCTACGAATGAAAGCCGTCCTTATGATGTATAAAGTTTTTTTACGCTATCCCGAAGCTCTGCGACCAGCATTTCCAAAACTTAAAGAGAAACTAGAAGATCCTGATCCAGGTATGGAATAACACACGAGTAATCTCAGTTTTTCTTGAATTTTTTTAAAATGTTGCAGGTGTGCAATCGGCCGCAGTAAACGTTATATGTGAACTAGCCCGTAAAAATCCGAAAAACTATCTGCCACTTGCACCGATATTTTTTAAACTCATGACAACATCCACAAATAATTGGATGCTTATTAAAATTATAAAGTTGGTAAGTTTAAACAGTCTGCATTTTATTTTCCATTTAACTTAAAATCTCACGAATTCATAATCTTTATCTTACTATTCTCAATATTGAGAAAATCTGTACACTCTTTTCGTTGTAATCCTGACATTTCTTTCTTTATTTTTTCTTCTTCTTTTATCTTTCTTTCCTTTCTTTATACTTTTCCCCCTCCTATCAACCTTTATTGTTTTAATGCAAATGAAATTATGTAACCTTATACCAAAAATATTCAAACGGAAAAATATATAAACAGTTTGCCAGTTTAACTGCCATCGAACCGGCGCTGGGAAGAAAACTAACGCAACCCTTGATCGAAATTATTTCCAGGTTTATTATCTATCTTATTTATATAATTTTTAAATATTAAACAAATTTTTTTTATCCATTTCAATTTTTTTCAATCCTCTTTACTATTTTTTATAAGTTTGTGTTTATCACCTTTTTTTAAATTTGAACACATTTTTTACCAAAAAGAAATAATTCGAGCAAAATTATTAAGTTTTCTATATTTTTATTTATTATATTATAATTTGATTGAAAAATTTTTATTTAATTTTCATAACAATTAGAGCTTCCTGAATTTTGTTAGCAAATATTTTTTTTTTGTTTTACTCACTTAGTCTGTGGAAGTAAGCGAATGATTTATGTTAGCATTGAAATTTATATTGAAGAAATGGACAGGAGCCGCTCGGAAATGAGTCCTTCGCTCAGCTGTGTCCGTTTCTGTTTTTGCATACGCACACAAGTGTCGATTTATAAAATATAAAGCCATATTTCTTATGAAACAATGTATAAGACACGATTTTACCAACTTAGATGGAGTAGTTTTCGTTATGTATCAACTTGTACGCAATCGGATCTTAAGCAGCCAGCTCTATCGCGAAATAATTATTATATAATTAAATATATAATTTTTTAACCTTTAAATCCTTAAACCTGTGATATACATACGTACATGTTTGTACTATATGTAGGTACCGTAGGGCAAGCTTTGCATTTGAAAAAAAATGGAACTTGTCATTACGATTAGGAAAACATGAACAAAGTGGGTCCCGCAATTTCGTCTTTAAGTCTGTACCTCGACCTACACCCTAAACCACTGAAGCGATTTTCTT
The DNA here is from genome assembly GCA_963931855.1 of Philhelius festivus. Taxonomy (NCBI): domain Eukaryota; kingdom Metazoa; phylum Arthropoda; class Insecta; order Diptera; family Syrphidae; genus Philhelius; species Philhelius festivus. The sequence goes on from OZ007556.1 coordinate 91,445,534, forward strand.
CAAACTTGGTACTTAATGTCTTTGGTGATTCCCTAAAGTAGAAATTGAATTTTGTTTAGCTCCAAAACTAACTGTAGCTACCATACAGCCGTTATGAAAAATCTTATTTATCTTGAAAATTGTATCTTGTGAGTTTTTGTGTGATAACCATACGATCCAGGGATCCAGTACAATAGAAAACAGCACAAGAAAGTTGTTTTACTAAACAAAATACACTTTGAATATTTAAAAAAAGAAAAATGTCATAACGCAGTGTACTCCAGAGACTTTTTAAAAATGTGCTTTTTGCGGTAAAGCTTAGTGTACACGATTGGAAAATCTTACAATATTGTCAGATCTTACAATGTCTGACAATTATCTAATTAAGTTGTGTGTACACGGTTGGTAGCAAATATACCAATCTCTTACAATTTCAGAAGTTGGCTGACAATTTATTTTCAGATAGCTGCCTAAATACCTACCAATTAATTGTAAGAGATTGGTAGATTTTCTACCAATTGTGTACACACATAACTAATTGGCAGTTTTTGTTGGTTATGGAAACTGCTTCATTTGATCCTTGGCTGCAAATTGTCTGACAATGAAAAAATTGTATGATGCTAAAAAACGTACATCTTACAATTTTTTCATTGTCAGAAAAGTCAGACAACGATAAAAATCCTTACAATTTACCGTCTTACAATTAGTTGTAAGAAATCTGACAATCATGTGTACGTTAGCTGACAACCGTGTAATCTTGCAATTAATTGTCAGAAAATGATCTAACAATTAATTGTCAGACAATTTTCTGACAATTAATTGTAAGACTACACGGTTGTAAGACATTGTAAGCATGTTTTTTACTGAAAGATTTGACAATATTGTAGGATCTACCAATCGTGTACACTAAGCTTAAGATTATTCATTTACATTTTTCTAGCTTTTATTCAATGCTGCTAATATAATCTTATTCGAATGCTTCCACAACTTTAAAACAATTTTCTTATACGATACGGCACCTTGAAGTTGAAGTTCACCAATCACACCACCAAATTATATAAACTGATTTAGAGAGGTTATAAGAACAGGTTTTTTTCGTTTTAAAATAGTAGGGGTCCTAATAACAATTTTCTAAAATGTATAAACCTTCACCAATTATATTTATATATATTTCCGTCTATCTATCTCTCATATACATTCCACAAACAAAAAATGTGTAACAATTTATGATTTTATTTTGCTTGTTTCTTTTTCTCTTGCATTTGCAGTTTGGCGCTTTAACTCCTTTAGAACCCCGGCTAGGAAAGAAATTAATAGAACCTCTCACAAATCTAATCCATAGGCAAGTTTTGTGAATTCTCATACTTTATTATTTTGTTTTTTTTTTTATTATTATAATTTCGATTTTTCTTTTAAGTTGTAAAAGTGTTGTAAAAATTTGAGTTATTTTTTTTAAATTGTAATTAATTAATTGTGTGTGTTATTATTTTAAGCGCTCAATGTAGATGTGATTTTAATTATTTTATTCTAACCGCTTTTTGTTATAATAAGCTTGTTCTAAGAAGAAAATAAATGTTCTGTTACTTGTGTTCCTTTAGTACGTCGGCGATGAGTCTACTTTATGAATGTATAAATACGGTGATCGCTGTTTTAATAAGTATTAGCAGCGGTATGCCAAATCATAGTGCCTCAATACAATTGTGTGTCCAAAAACTACGCATCCTAATCGAAGATTCTGATCAAAATTGTAAGTATATACTCTTCATATACGGTTTGAAGTTTTAATGTGTGGTTTATTTTTGCTTAGTGAAATACTTGGGACTGCTAGCGATGTCGAAGATCCTGAAGACACATCCAAAGAGTGTTCAGTCGCATAAGGATTTGATTTTGGCATGCTTGGACGATAAAGATGAGTCAATTAGATTGCGAGCCTTGGATCTTTTGTATGGCATGGTCTCAAAAAAGAATCTCATGGAAATTGTAAAAAGGCTTCTTGGGCATATGGAACGAGCAGAAGGCTCAGTGTATCGAGATGAACTACTCTTTAAGGTGATAGAGATTTGTTCGCAGAGTTCGTACCTTTATGTGACGAACTTTGAATGGTATCTTACGGTTTTGGTGGAGTTAATCACATTGGAAGCCGGTTCAAAGCATGGTAAGAAGAGTTTTTGTTTTATTTTTTTTGTTCCTTTTTTTTTAATTTTTAACATATGTTTTCTTCCGCAGGGGGTCTTATTGCTGAACAACTTTTAGACGTGGCCATTCGTGTGCCAGTAGTAAGACAGTTTGCCGTTAATGAAATGAGTAGTCTTCTAGATACATTTGCAGTTTCATCGCAAAGCGATTCAATGTATGAAGTGCTGTATGCTGCCTCATTCATTGTTGGTGAATTTTCAAGGTGAATTTCAGAATAATCATAATTTATGGGCATATTGGAAACTTTTCGTCATTTTTCATATAAAATCAATATTTACGGAGATAATCGGCCCCAGCGAGGTATCCGTTCGGAGCGGAAAATTGTCCAAAACGCATACTTTGTCGGAGGTTCAAATTGCTTTTGATGTATTCTATCGGAAAGAATAATAATACACAAATGCGTTGGACGAAATCGGAAACAATTGCATTAAGCTGTCAGAAATTTCACAAATAAATCACTTGATCGCACTTCAACGCAGTTCGCCGGGTGCGTTAAAATAATGTCGGAGAAAAATTCCGAACAGCTGTTCGGAAGAATACCTCGAAGCAAAAATCCTCCGAATCATTCAAAATCGAAGAATTTTCCGAACTGGATTCATGCATAAACTTTAAATGGTTTGGACTTCCAAAATATGATCTTAAAAATGGAAAATTATTTAAAAAAAATCACAAAAAGAAATTAGAAGTCTCATTTTTGTTGCATCCTTTCGCGAAACGAAATAATTTTTCCACCGGAAAATTAATCTGTTATCGTAAATTTCCCTCGAATAAAAGTCCTTTGAAATGAAATGAAAAACTTGTTCACGATATCTATCAATTAATTTCAAAGTAAACTTTCGAGACACTTTCCCAGGGGAATTTACGTATTAGATTTTGAAAATACTAACTTGAACTATAAGAGCAAGTATATACAACCTACATATTTGTAAATATTATTTTTTTTTAACTTTAGCTAGAAAATAAAACAGAGATTGTGTTGTTCGAAAAGACGGTTTTATTTACAAATTTTGTTTTGTAAATCTAGCATTGTTTTGCTAAAACAGAACCTATTGACTTTTAATAAAAAATTCTAGTAGAAATGTTGGATTGTCACGCTATTCAAAATATTTTGCAGACCTCTTGCGAGAAAGTGACAAATCTTTCAAGAGTAAATCTTGTCATATCAGCCATTTATATTCAAAGTACTCTTTAGTAGTATTCTCCCATTCCTACCAACATGCACATCTAAATGGTGGAGAGCTAGAACCTGCTTTTCCAAGAGCTATCACGCAACTCTTTATTTTGTAGAAGTATACTCAGGAACTAAATAAAATCGGACAAGGAACTGTAAAACTATGGGCAAATGTCAAGACTCAAAAACTATACTAAACATTGCACACCTTATATCATATCATGTTTAAAAGAATGAATAGTTTAATATGCCTTTAATTATTATTTCATACAGTGAACTCAATAATGCAGAAAGTACACTACATATTTTGCTGCGACCACGACAAGTGCCAGGCCACATAAAGGGAGTTTTTGTGCAAAATGTAATCAAAATATTCACGAGACTAGTTACAACTTACTTGGAAAACCAAGACGTTAATGGAATTGTTAGAGTAAGCTCTTTAAAAAAAATTGAACAATGTTTTGTTTAATTAATTAAATCTGTCTTTATTTTCAAGCTTTGTGATCATGTTCTTGTCAAACTTCAAGAATTTTCCAGTTCAAATGATATTGAAGTTCAAGAACGTGCAAACTCCGCATGCGTTCTTATAAGAATGCTGCGTTCCCAATTCGAAAAGACACATCCATCCAGCAAAAGTAACACAAATCAAAATCACACTACGACCAGCACCAGCACTACCAAGGAAATTATAAGTGGTCTCCAAACAGTCCCCGATGATTGTGTGGACGATAATAATTTATCGAAAAGATCTGTAGTTCCTATCATTCCCACATTAGCTATTGAAATCGTTCAAGAAATGGCATTATTATTTGCTGGTGAATTAATTCCAGTGGCACCAAAAGCACAACGGAAAGTTCCCCTTCCTGATGGCCTTGATTTGGATGAATGGATAAATCCACCTTCCGAAAAGGAAAGTAGTTCATCGAGTGATGAAGAGAAAGAGGAACTTTTTGCGGCAATTACTAAAAATCATGATGGTGAAACTAGTAAGCGGCGTAAAAGTGATGATCTGACTCCCGAACAGCTTGAAAAATACCGACAGCAGCGGCTTTTAGAACAAAGTAATAATCCGCATTATTTAAAATCCAATGATAACAAGAAGACGGAATTAAATAGTCCGAACAATGATCAGGATGCTTATGTTAATATTGATGAAATTCCAATTACCGAATTGTCACTAGAAATTCCTTTGCAAGTGCTTTGTAAGTTTGGGAAAAAAAAACTATTTTTAAAAAGTATTTGCATTAATTTTTTTAAATTTAATTTTAGCTATTAAACGTTCGGATAGGTACTTAGAAGAAGAGAACAAACCCATCAAGGAAAAGAAAAAACATAAAAAGTCAAAAAAAAGCAAAAAATCGAAAAATAAAGTTGCCTACACTACTTCGGAATCGGAAGATGGTAAACCTTGTTTTTAATCAATTTAACTCTAATTTATAATTATGTTCTCTCAACATAGACACAAAACCTATGCCTTTGGTTAACAAAACATTAGACATGCCAGAGGGTGTTGCTCTTTCTGACAGTGAAGACAAAGACAAATTTGATCCTGATGATCCTCATCGAGCTTTAGACATTGATCTTGATATGTAAATCAAACAAATTTAAAGTAAAACAATTGCAATATTCTAATTTATATCTTTCCTTTAGTCCCGACTTGGAGAAACCTCGTAAATCAAAAAAACCCGCACTTGAAAACCACTCAACTTCGAATGAAAATTTGGAATCATCAAAAAAATCAAAAGCAAAGAAATCAAAAGAATCCTCCAAAACCATCGTCATTCCATGTTCGACCCCCACCGGTGCGACCAAAAAGGAAAAGAAAAAAGATAAAGAACACAGGGAACATAAGTCGAAATCTAAAAGTAAAGAGAACGAAGAAGAAGGGCCAAATCTCATTGGCACCCCAGTCAAAATAAAGAAAGAAAAATCAAAACCATCCTCTTCCAATAAAGATGAATCCAGTGAAAAAAAGAAAGAGAAAAAAGAAAAGCATCACCATCGCCATCACCATAAAGAAAAGAAAGAAGAGCCTCTGTTATTAGGTGATTTTGAAGAACCGTCAACGCCTGACAAAAAAGAAACATCCTAAAAAAAACAACAGATCCAACAGTTTGGCGCTTACAATAACTGCTAAGCAATTTAAGTACCCCTCAAATCTTCTTAGGTTAAACCAAAAGAGATTGAACGAGGAAATGCTTCATGTTACAAATCGAGCTATGTATCATTTAATGTAATAGCATCTTGTTTCGTAGGTAAAACTAATTTTTTTATAATTACAATTTTATTTTATGTATTTGTTTTTGTTGTTGTTTTGTTTTGAATATTAAGCACACTAAGAAAAAAATTAACATAAGAGACAACAACAAATTGTTAATATAATTCATAATTCATCATTTGATTAAATAAAACATTTTTAAATATCTCAAATAAAATATAAATTAATAAGCGATGTATTTTTATCATTTTTTGTTACTCGCTTGTTACGAGATTGATTATAAGCTTGACCGAAAAAAATTAAATGCAGACTAGCTTAAACAAATGAACAACCACATCTTCTAAAAAAAATTAATATTACTTAGTAACTGTAAATTAATTACTTAAAAAATGCAACTTATAAAGATAGAAATTATATATATAAATATATTATTACTCTTATATACATACAATATATCTATATATTTGCATATTAATATGCTCCATTATTCCAACAAGAAAGAAAACGAATAAAAAGAAGAGAGATAATCGTGTTAAACTTTTTTAATAAAATCTTTCAATTATTCATATCAATTTAAGGAAAATAGCTGACATTAAAATGGAAAATCAAACAGAATTATTTGCACATTTCGTTTAAAAAACATATCATATGGGAGTGAACGCACTTTGGAGTTTAGGTCATTTGAACTTTTAATTGAATAATTATCATATAAATGTTGACCGTTTACTCAAAATTGTGGAGTCACCCAGTGACCTGATTAGAAAATACGAGGCGAAGTTTTAGGTGTCGAAAATAAGATTTGATATTATTGCTTTCGTCTCTTTCGTTTTACATTCGCACTACTTTCGAAATCGAAGGCGAATGGGAAATGACCTTTTCATTTTTACCGCATGAATTTCCGATAGGTTTTGTTTGGCGGATTTGTGTTTCGACGGGTGAAAGTGATATTTTGTTGATTGTTTTCTTTTATTTCGTTCAATGCTAAAGAGAGACGAAAAAGCTTAGTAAACCCATTGTTTTATAAAATAAAGCAAATTTAACATAACTAAGAAACCTAACTCAAAAACACTCACTCAAAGCAAGGAGGATCAAGAGGTGAAGAAGCACTTCCAATTATTTTCTCGAAATTCCAGGATTCTTCTATTACCAAACATTCGGAATATACAAGCAACATTATAGAGTTTTTTGTTTAAATTATATATAAATTATATTCCAAAGTTAATACACTTCGCACTAATGATTTTGTTTAAAAAATTAGGTAGAGGTCGAAAATCAATTTTCAGTAAAATCACTGGATGGTCATATTTCGATAACATATTTCAGAGAAACGGAAAAGTTTTGAAAACCGCAACTTCTTACAAGTCCTGGTTATAAAAATATCGCCACTCAAAGACATTGGCTGAGGTCGTAATTGCAATGTTTGTTGCCCCTGCTCTGCCTAAAACAGGCTTCAAATACATTAATGAACACAATTACAACAGCATGTGTGCAGTCATCATACTTTGTTTAAAATGAGTTCATAATTGCTAAAAGAGCAAACATAGAAAAAGTCAGATCTATGTATATCAATATTAATAATTACCTACTTTTCAGGAACTTTTATTTGGTTTTCTAATATTATTTTAAAAATGGCTGGTAAAAACATATTTTTAAAGCTCATTGTCCTTAGTCTTTCGGAAGGAACAAAAATTGGTAAAGAATAGCAAATTAAAAAACCAAAACCGAAGACGAAGGAAAATATTTTTGAATAAGAGAACCTGCAGAATGATGTTTAGGCATATTCCAAAAAATAAGAATTTCCTCAAAATGATCAAATACCTTAGCCATTAGCTCTGGAGGAAGTTCAACATTGTGTCGAGATCCACAAACTTCGACGAACTGATTGAAGTAATCCCATAAAGAAGCATTTCTACCGTTATTTTATTTATTTTTTTTAATTCCAATGATAGGAAGATTTTAAATTTAGGAATTTTCTTATAATATCCTCCCTATCATAAGGAAACGTGAGCAAAATAACTTTTAATTTCTTGGAAAACCTTTCCCATAGAACGTTTTTCTTCCTGCGCCCAGCTAAAAATTCAGATTCCATTCCCAGCATCGGACCAGATTTTGGCCTCGTATTCGATCCTGTTGATGGATAGTTATTAATTTCTTATCAAACATGAAAAAAATCAATATTTTTACGATTATAAATTAATTTCAAAAAAAATTACTCACATTTGTTCCTCTGCCGTTTTCTTGCAAATTCAGCAACATAAAAAGAACACATGCCAAATTGATCGCATTTTGACTGTAAGTTTTCTTTTATGAATACAAATGTTGCCATGCTCATGCAGAGATGATGCTGTTTGTTTACAATTATGAACGCAATTTTTGCAGGACTGCGGAAGTTTTACAAATACGAACTCAGCCATTGTTTGGTAGTTAGCCAATTAATGTTGGTAGTTAGAGGTCGAAAATCTGTCACTTTGGACGGCCATACCACGCAGACCGTTTTGGCTAACACGTGCAATGGCAGGGGTGCCAGCACGTAACTTGATACAATCGAGTCTAGTCGATGTAATCGAGTATAGGGAGTTATTTAATTCGATTCAATCGAATCGAAAACAATCGTCGGATCATAACAAGGAACTGCCTGTACTCGATTGTGTCGAGCGAACTCGATCGTATCAAGTTACGTGCTAGGGCCCCAGGTATTGGACAGACCTATCGTTTGATGTATATTTCGATGGGGTTGGTGAAATTTGAAAAAATAATGATTTTTGTAGACAGGTGGTTAGTCCATGATTTTTTTTTTTCAAAAATCAAAAAAGAAAATTATTTCGAGATTTGCAAAGATTGGCACATCCATGCGAAGGTCTGCCACTCTTTGATTGAAATCTATAGATTTTTTAAAAACAAAGCTTCTCGTGAGCTTAAAAATACTTCCGTAGTTACTAAGTATCAACTATCAGGTGATTTCTTCAGTCCAAAAGAAAACTCATTTTACCTGTCTTCAAGTTGTAAAAGAAGTTCCAACCATGAACATGACCTTTATTTGCACTATTTTTGGGACGGGTTTCGGTTCGGTTGTATATTCTGTCTGGCATATGAGGTTATCTGTCAATTTAAAAAGGAAATATTTTTAAAAATTTCCCTTCAATTTCGCAATGTTAAACATGGACTTTCAAATCTATTGAAATTTAAAAGTAATTTCAATTCACTTTCGATCGAAATGCATAATATGGGCGGTAACTTGATATAAAAGTAAAAAAAAAGAACAACCACATTATTTTTTCAAGGTATTCTAAAATATGGGCGTTTTATTTAAGATAATTTTGTTTCTCTATTTTTTTTTTGATATTTTTAAACATTTGTTTTGTTTATTTAGTTTAAAAATAGAACAGTGCTTTAGCGTGGTTTTAAAAAAATAATTTAATTTGATCTAAACGTAAGCTTTTAAAGATTATATTAGTTTGGTTTTAAGAACAATACACGCGTTAACAGTAAGTGCTACAAGAAGAGAAAAATACTTTTATTTAGATATTCGATTTTATCCATGGAATTTAGAGAATTTCGCAACAGGAAACATAAAGAAGATTCCCGCTGCTCGGCACAATCAATGGTGGAAGATGGCACTTTGTGCTAATATCACCATTGTAATGGCAAAAAATGGCACGATGACATTTTGTGATCTCACTGCGGTTTTGACTAAAATAATACACCAAATCGTTTGTTGAGGGCGGGGGTCAGTTGATGCTGTAGCGACTCTTTCCAAACACACTGCTCACACGCATACTTTCAAATGTGAGGGGTTTATTAAGACGTTGATCTCGTTTTTTGTAATACTCATTGAAATCCAAGCGAATGCCAAACAACTGCAGGTTGTGATCGTTATTCGAATTTAGCTCGAGTAAAAACTGACGAACGATTACTTCGTAGTCAAATCCGATTTTTTCGAGGTTCTTGTGACAGCTGTTGAGATTTTGTTCAAATATTTTGTGATCTTCATCCCGCTGGAGCTGCTGTTCGGCGTCAACTCCAAATTTGCCAACTTTTTCAGATTCACGAATGGCTTCTTCGAAGTCTTTCGTGGCTTTCAACTCTTTGAAACAAATTTCAAAAAACCTATCTTGCCATATTTCTAGACGTGTGATTCCGAGGTAGACTTCTTCCATTAAGGACGATAGGGCTTCCGATTTTGTGTCAAGGAAGGCACCACTTTTAATGGTCGTTAAAAATTCGTCATGTGCATGAAGTATGTCATCCAGGGTTTTGGCTTGTTGAATTTTTTCCTGAAATTCAGCCCAAGAACACTCGATTACCTCGAAAAGGATGTAATACTGCATTTGGTGAATAAAGTGTATCATCTCGGAAGTAAATAAATGCAAGCGATACATAATTGGATTGAGTTGAGTCTTTAATGTCCGGAGAGGCTGAAAATAAAAAATTTTGTTTATTTAAACAACTGGACAAATATAAAAATTATCAATGTGTTTGGAATTCTTAATTTTTGAGTTTATTTATAATTTTACAAAAGAAACCATTCTTGGTTTAGATTTAACGTGATAATAATAATATTAATAAGACACTTTTTCGAATCAAATTTATAATCTTATCTTCAATTCAAAATTTTGTTGTAATCCACACTTTTTTACATCGTTTAACCGTTCGAACTCCTTCGTAATATAAAATATTTTCAACTGGTATTCTTTTTTAAAGTTTTTTCAAACTTGGTACTTAATGTGTTCGGTATAATTCACAAGAAATGATTTTGTTTTAGATCTAAAACTAACGGTACCCGTCAAACAGCTTTTATGAAAAATCTTATTTATCTCAAAAATTGCTCTTACGAATTTGATAAACAAAATTATATGTGTTTCCATGGTAATATTATTTTGCCGTTATTTTTATAAACAGTACTCTAGTGCATTAGCCAGTTCTATTCCTCCACTCAAACAATTAAACCGCAATACCCGTACTTCTAGTTATGCTCATCAGTTTATCCCAGAGTCCAATTTCAGACATACTGTCAACTACAGATTCTTTTTTTTTTTTTTAGAAGCACTACACGTATTTGGAATGCTTTAACCGACTCAATATTTCCAACTCATTGCAATGTGCAGATATTCAAAACCAATGTGCATCGGTATCTCCTTTCGAATCCTATCCTACTTTCCTAATGAATACTGTGTTTAACATTATAAGGTTACTTATAACCCTTGAGAGCGCGTATAATACAAAAAAAACTTTTATATAGGAACTTGGTTGAGTTTTAAATATTATTTATGGTAAACATTTTCGAAATATAGTTTTTGTATTTTGAAAAAATTAAAATTAAATGGCGCAACATTTTAAACAGCCCTTTATTAAGGTATTAGTATGATACTACTTAACAATTTGCTAACTTTAAAGCAGTTTACTAACTCATTCTTAATTTTAACCATTTTCTAACTTGTTTCGTACTTAAGCAAAGTTCTTAATAAATTGCTTCTGAACACATCTAAAACAATGACAGTTCATGCAAACAACTAATGTCGTTTTTATTTGGAAATCCGGAAGCTTTCTGGACTCTTCTGAAAGTGTTCACTTGGGAAAAAATGACAGTTCTGTTTCTGAAAAGAAGAAAAAATTGCTTCTGGATAGTAGTAGTAGTAGTAGTAATTTTTATTGAGATTTCATTTTCATTACATTGATATTATGTATAAGTCTAATTCACAAGCGAAACTTAAAGATACTTAGTTCAAGTTGCCGACTTAGAAGTGGTCTGGCTATACAAATGTTTAGTTTTTATTTGTTTAATAATACAAAACTGAAATATTTTGAGGCTTTATATCCACAGAAACAATTATTAAAATGCGTCCACTCAACTTCTGGATTTGAAATCAGAATCGTAACCAGAAGCACTCACACATTCATATACTTAAGCGTCAAACTCAACAGCTGTTATTTTTTGTATTGTGGGAAGTGTTTCTTTCAACAAAAATTATTCTTGATTTTCATTTTTGTCCACATTTGATGTTTCACATATACAATCACAAACAACTTCAGAATAAAAAAAAGTGTTCAGTTGGGATTCCGGATCGGAGAGAGATTCTGGATTGCCAAAACAGACATTTTTTGACGTTTTTAAATGTCACATTGTCATATCGTCGCCTTTCTTTCTCAACCTCGTATCTGCAAAATTCTAGTTTTTTGTAGATTTGGCATCATTCCTGCCCGCCTCATAAATGTAACGAACCCGTATCTGAATAGCAATCTCAAGTTAGCCGTAATAGACGATGCAATTTCCTTTCATCTAACTTCCTTTGGCCTTATTTACTGCAAGAAGCTCATAACTCGCTGTTGCGAGGTTTTCAACAATACATCGTTACCCAAACTCGAAGATACGAGGTTGTTGCTCTTCATAGATTGCAAGAGAGACCAAAGATATTAGTGTTGTCTCGTTTTTAAAAGAAGATTAAATTCTTATCGTATAACCGTCAAATTTACCGTAATGAGAGTGGTTTGTGCAAGCTTTGTTGATTTTCTGGCGGCGCCGTGTTTTGTGAAATCAATGTTATTGTCTTCATCGCATTTTCGTAAAATATCTATAAATCGGTACCTAAGTGCTTTTTTTACCATCAGTAAATTTCTTAACCGAAAAGAAACCGTAAACAGGTGATATCTATAAGATGAAAAGGTGGAGCAGGGGTGCAGATTTGGTGAATTTGGCAAGAGGAAACGCTGATGAAAACGAAGCATCTACCTCGAAAAAGAACACACCTGGTAGGTATATCATGCATTTATTCCTCTATTTTTCTGCTAATGGCATGAAATGTGCTGTATTTACTTTTATCGTCTTCAAAATTATAATAGAGAAGGAGGAGAATTTCGTTTTAGATGAAAAGACTGGCCAGTTTGTTTTTCAAGATGCAAAACCGACAACAAGCGATATTGTCAATGATGATAACTGTATTTTGGATGAAACAACTGGCGAACTAAAACAAAAACCTCCTTCTTTAAGCCCAGATAGCGATGATTCTCAATGTGACTTTTCTGCTTCGACTGACGATACAGATTATAAATACAGCGAATGTTCCAGCAATTCAACCGACTTTGACACATCTTTGAGGATACTAGATGAAACCAGTGGTCTATGTTCTTACAAAAAAGCCAAGAAAGGCCAAGGAAATAAAATCAGATGGTTGCGAAATCAACTGAAACGTAGAAGACAAAAGGGAAAACAGTATACTTCAGTAAAAAGAAAGAGAGGTGAAGGGATTATTGGAATGGAAGTTCGGAGACAAAGAGCAATGAAACCCAAATGTAATTCAGTGAAATGTGGTAATAGTAAAACCAGAAAGTGTCAAGAAATAACAGAAGAGGACCGAGATGAAATTTTTCATACATTCTGGGACGTTTTATCTTGGGAGCAACGAAAATTGTATGTTAACTCGATGGTTGTGCTCAAGCCTGTTGGAAAACAAACCACGGGCGTTCCAAGTAAGAGATCTCATACGCTCGAGTATAATTTAAAAGTTAGTGGTGAGATGAAAGCTGTGTGTAAAAAAATGTTTATGAATACACTCTGTATCGGTGAATGGTCCGTTTTAAATTGGGTCAAGAGTGCTAAAAACGAAATCTGTATGACGAATAAAGCCCCAAATGTAAACAGGCTCAAACCCATTAATATTACCAAAAATGAGCACATCAAAACATTTTTGAATGCAGTCCCGAAAATGCCATCACACTATTGCCGAAAAAGTACAAGTAAACAGTACGTTGATGTGGATTATGCGACTTGGATAGAACTATATAAAACTTACGAGGTTTACATGAGAGACAACAACATCACTTATGAAGAAAAAGCTTCCTATAAATGCTTTTTGGCAATCGTACATGATATGAATCTTGGTCTTTATAAACCCAAAAAGGACCAGTGCGATTTATGCTACGCATTTAAAAATGGTAATATTGAAACAGGGGAGTATGAGACGCATATTCAAGCAAAAGAAAGAGCAAGACAGGACTCTTTCCTTTCCGACAAAGAAAAATGCTTGAAAGGTGAGGTACAGCTATTTACTGCAGATTTACAGGCTGTACAAAATATTCCCATGATCTCTGCCGGTGCGCAATATTTTAAGTTGAAACTATGCGTTCATCAATTTACCTTATACAATGAGAGAGATGGGAGTGTACTTTGTTATGTATGGCACGAGGGCGAGGGTGGCGTCGATTCAAATGTTTTTGCATCATGCATTATCGACTTTTTGGAAGGATTGGAAGATAAAACCAAACCAATCATTATCTTCAGTGACGGCTGCTGTTACCAAAATCGAAATGTGACTCTGTCAAACGCTTTACAAAACTTCGCTATTAAACACAAAGCTGAAATTTATCAGAAATATTTAGCAGTAGGACACCCAGATGTCATGTGATTCGGTCCACTCTACCATTGAAGTTAAAAAAAAAAACCAAAGAGCTCTTCGTTCCTGCAGACTTTGTACGGATAATTAAAGAAGCAAGATCTGCAAAACCATATCAAGTTCGCTACCTAAGTCATGAGTTCTTCCTTAATTATGGAGCAGCAGTCAAGTACTACAAATCTATACGACCAGGGAAGAAATCTGGTGATCCTTGTGTAGTTAATATCAGGGCAATCAAATACACACAATTTGGAATGCATTACAAGGTAAACTTCGACGATGATTGGAAATTGTTGCCTCAACGTTTCGACAGCATTGCCTCACGTGAAGTTGAAAGACTTTACAATCAACCCTTACCAATCACAAAAAGAAAAATTGATGATCTTCAGAGTTTAAAAGAGCTCTTACCAAAAGACTACCACTCCTTTTATGACAATCTGACTCATGAAGAATGATGCTTCAATACATTTATTAAAACTTGTTATTTCTTAAAATTGTTCTTTCTTTTGGTATAATAAATAAAAAAAATGTTCTTGGATCTTTTACTATCTGTTTGAACGCAACAACCTCGTATCTCAAATTTACGGTAAAACGATTGTACTGGAACACTTTATACTGTAACCTCGTATCTGAAAATACTTCTCTTACATGGAGTGAGTTGTTTAATGTACCATTGAATCACCTGCAAACCATGCGTCTTGTAAGTTTAAATGAAATGACATTCACAAATTTTGTCAAAAAAATTCTATTACAAAATAATACAGTTTTTTCTCTCTACTGTAAACTTGATGAAAGAGAGATACGAGGTTGAGAAAGAAAGTGGACGATATGAAGTTAGCACGATACTAAAAAAATAAAACAGGTATTCGATGGTTTTGTTTTTAATAAAGGGGTATAGAAATAATGATGCTATATTCGATCAAAATTTGCAAAATCGTTGTTTTAACCTAGTTTCATACTAAAACAGCCTTAACATTGTACTAACTCAACTAAAATTTTGCGCCATTCATTTTCAAAATTCTAAGTCTTTTAATAAGAGCAATTTTGTGCGATCCAGTCGTTCATTTTATTTATTTGAACTTTTATATAACTTTCGATTTATAGAGGAGCTGGCACCATTTGTCTTTCTGAAAACAATTAAACAAAATGTATGAAAATGACATCGAAATAGCTCTAAGTGACTAACCATAACAACAAAACTGATAGTCAATTTAGTAATCATCTTACGTACAGCAAAAGCTTTAATTTTGATAAGCCAAAACACACTAAAGCGAGAAACAGATTGAGTACATTAACACAGCGACAGCAACATCGACATCGACGTCAACGTTAGACCTAAACCCTAAATTCGATTTCGCTGTGTAATTGCTACCAACTTTTAAGAAGAAGTTTTTCAGGTTTATCAAAACTCAAATGAAAATGTGCAACCAATTTTTTTGTTTAGTCTATTAATTTTGGTTTTGACAATGGAAGAGCGTCTTATAGAATTACTAACAAATCCATTTTTTCCCGACAAAGAGAGCAATTCGTATAAGAACATTGACGCATTTCACGTTCATTTTTACCAAATATTTCGCGAGCTCATATCCTTCTTCTCTTGCTTCCCGCGATCACATAGACAACATTGCAGTATGATAAAAATGTCACCATCGCCACACACATGTTGTTGCATATAATTGTACGGCAAAATCATTTCGCACTTGCAACTATTTCAACTATTTTGTTTATTTGTTTTTATGCTGTCAAAAGGGCTGTTCACGTTGTAATCTATTTCACATGACTTTTGATGTCGAAGTTTTCGTTGCTGTGTCAATCTGTTTCTCGTATAACACACTCCCATGTAATTGAAAAAGACAGACAAGTTCACCTGCCCATCTGTTAATAAACGCACGCAGACGCAGATACACACTCATATAATAAAAAAGTCGGTTGTTCGTGATGATTTCTACCAATAAAATCCTACCGTAAGCCGCGTAAAGTAACTTCGTTTCAAAAAATAATTAATAGGAAAATAACATAATCACCCTTATTCCGATAGTCGTTTTAATAAAACGCCTTAAAAAACAAGAAGGCTCCAGAGACCACATTTTGGTGTTAAATAATACGAAAAGGGCAGCGTTCTCCATGTTCTTCACTTTTCTAACAAAATATTAACTTCCGAATTTAGTTTTGAGATTTGGTTACCATTAAAAACTCAAAATCGTCAGAGAAAAGCCGTGTTTTTTTGGAAAAGTTATCCGTAGTACAGTAGGATTTTATATGAAAAACAAATACAACATCCGCAGTAGGATCACTGCCGATACTCGAATAAACGTCAAAAATCTCTATCCGCAGCAGGATTTCACTTCTCCTTTTATCGGCAGTGATCCTACTGCGGATGTTGTATTTGTTATTCATATAAAATCCTACTGTACTACGGATAACTTGTCCAAAAAAAACACGGCTAAAGTTTATATGCCCAAAAAAAATGACACGTCAAACAAACCCGGGAGACAACAAAATAATTCTCAATCCAACAGTTTTTTCACACAAAACCTCACCACTAGCTGGTCATCTGTTACTCCGGTTACATGAGTAGATTGGGAGATCGGATCCGAATAGTGATTTCGGTCCATGGATTTGACCACGGTGGATCGAAAGATTGAATTCAAATGGAATCGAAGTGACAGTATTGTTTTTAGTGTGTGCATTGCATGGAAATCCAGGGGTGGAATCGCGTAAGATGATAGTTGACTGTCGTTTTGTTGATTGTCGTTTTTGATTATCAACTTTCGGGTGTTCTGTGTAAGGTGATCACAAAAAATTGTTGGTTTTTTGGCATCACTCACAATTCTTTCGA
Source organism: Philhelius festivus (assembly GCA_963931855.1). Taxonomy (NCBI): domain Eukaryota; kingdom Metazoa; phylum Arthropoda; class Insecta; order Diptera; family Syrphidae; genus Philhelius; species Philhelius festivus. The sequence continues at coordinate 91,462,324 of OZ007556.1, forward strand.
GAATGAAATGTCATTTTTGCTCTCTGTTCAATTTGTTTTCTTTTGAAATTTGTTTTGTAATTTCATCTCTGCAAAGTTTTGGATATTTTTTTTATATGAAATAACTCTTTCGAGCGTCCTTTTAAATAATTTTGTTTTTTCGAAGGTCTCATGCAACAAAGAAACAAATTGCTTTACTTTCAACTTTCATGCAAGAACATCCCGAGCTGGCAAAATCCTTTAATGGTACCTCAAGTACTGGACAGACAACCCAAAGGCAACAATGAGAATAATTAGCTAAACATTAAACTTCACTTATTTTTACAAGTTATGCATTCGTAAAAAAAATCGAACTCGAGATTTTGATCAAAGTTGACATTACGATGATAGCGAAGACTAAAAAAGTGGGTCTCGCAATTCTGTCTGTCTGTCTGTCGGTTCGACTACAGCCTAAACGGCTCGGCCGATTTTCTTCAAACTTGGTAGATATCATTTTTAATTCACCCCCCCCCCCCCCCCCCCTCATGAACTATTTTTTTAGTTTTTGATTTCAAAATTTTTTTTTTTTTTTTTTTCAAAACTCAATGTTTCGAAAACCTTACATTAGTTTTTTTTCAAACTTGATAAATAAAAGTTTATCAACATAGTCTACAAGATGTATGAAAAAAGTTTTATTTTACTTAGAAATAAAATACAAATGTCAAAAAATGACTTTCAAAAATCGTATTTTTCTCGAAAACGGAGCCTAGAATTTTGATAAAAATTTTGTTGTTTCAATTAATTTTAACGATCTTTAATTTAATAAAAAAAATTGAAATTAAGATATTACAGCTTGTACGAGTACCTACCATAGAACTATTTTTTTAAATTTTGAATTACTCATTATCGACATGACGGATTTTAATGAAATTTTCAAAAAAAAAGTCCAAAATCCATTGCATTTCAAAGCTTAAAAAAAAAAGATTTTTTGAATTTTTGAAAAAAAAAAATCATTTTTTTTTGGAAAATTCGATATTTCAAAAACGGTGCAATATTTTTTTTTTTTGGAAATTTAATTTTGATTCGTACAGTAATAAAAACTTAAAGTTAGCATACCAAAATTTTGTATATAAAAGCTTTTTTTTTTTAAGAAACCACTACAAGAACTTATAATTTTTGTTCTTGCATAAATTCATATTTGCATAGCATTCTGTTTTTGTCTCTAAAAGAATTTAAAAAATTTATTTTATCCTTATGAACAGTTTTCTCTAATAACCTTCCTTTTTTAAAATTCCTAGTCTATTAAATAGGAGCAAGTTCGTGCGACCCAGTCGTGCATTTTATTTTATTTGTTTCACAAAATATACTTTAATTTCAATAAGAAACACTTTTTAACTTTTATTTTTTTAAGGAGTTGAAACCAACAATGCAAAATGTCAATTGAAAATGACAAAAAGTATGAAAACGACACATAGGTATATAGCTGTCAATTAAAATTATCGCAAAAAAGTGATAGTCGTTTTAGTTTTAGATTGATCTTGTATAATTCAGAATCTTGTTCCTTGTATGTATCGTATGATCCTCTTTTATAATGTATCGAGTCATTGCACAAACGAAATTAAATAAGTTGGAAAAACAAACAAAATTAAAATGAATCGCACAGCACAGGGCCTGTAATTATAATGCAAATATAATTACAAATGCACCTACATTTGACTTCGATCCAGCTCTCGAAGCTTAATACATCGAATCGAATCCGGTTTCAATTTGAGTTCAATTCCCCTTGTAAACAGGGTATGTCATAATCATATTATGTATATGTTTCACTACAATGCAAGTGCGCAAGACTGAACGAATCCGAAGATGACTTACAACTTTCTACCGGCCATTTGTAGTTTTAATTTCTTATCAAACATCAAAGTTATAGTTAAACCAGGTGCCTTCGCTGACGCATTAAACGTCTCTGGATTCTCAACAGAGTACTTTTGAATAAAAAATTTCTACAAAAATTACTATATAACCATTGAAAACAATCGGTGCAATGGCTCTCAGTAGTGACGCTATATTCCAAAAAATAATCGATGGAATTAAAGAGAATGAAGCTAAAGCCAAATCGGTAAATGGTGTTTTTCTATTCAGAATCACCAAAGATGGAAAAGTTACAAAAGAGTGGAGTAAGTAGTTTTGCTTTGTTTCAATTAGAATACCCAGTAACTAGATTGAAATGTATTTCTACTGTCTCTAGCTTTGGATTGTAAGACTGCCAAGGTATACGAGGGGCCAGCAAAAGGAACGAAAGTAGATACAACTCTGACAGTTTCCGATGAAGACTTAGTTGATATTGCTTTGGGCAAACTAAATTCACAAGCTGCATTTTTGAAAGGCAAACTAAAGGTTGCAGGGAACATTATGCTTACACAGAAACTTGTTCCTCTGCTTAAGACAGACTCTAAGTTGTAAATGTTGTCTTACGTCAGTCACAAATTAATCGTTAAGTGGAAAGTGGGTTACTTTATCTGTTTGTTTATATTAATTTAGCATGGATATGAAATAGAATTGAATTTATTCGCAAGAATGTTAAAAATATTATTTTAAAACCAAAAATGTATCTTATCCTTATAGCAAGTGAGATTAAAATTTAATCTCTCACAAACTCTTGTTTCTAAAATCATGCTGTATGTACACATTCGCATTAGTTTATTTATTTATAATTCAAAGGTAAAGTAAATGTAAAACATTTTGAGCTGACCAAAGGTCAAGTTGTATGGTCAAGTACATGCAATTATTTTGCCTGTATACGAATTACAAAAAGTTCTATGGAATATATTAAATGCAACGTTTTTAAAAAATAATTATTGTGTTCACAGTTTTACTGAATTCGAGTATTGCCTACTATGCTAGTATTAAATTCTGGTTTTGTTTATTAATTTGCATTTTGGTCTCACATTTTTTCTTTAATTAAAAAATATAGGTATACTAATTTGTTGTCCATTTAATTTTGTTTGGTTTGTGAGGACGGGGAGTAGCTTGGACTTTGAACAAAAGTGAAGTAATTTACTTGCCAATAGAAAATATTTTACAACAGAGATCGTACAGAAATCAATAAGGTGTTATGATTTTTGTAATAAAATTCTATTTAGTTACTACAAAAAAAAAAGTTAAGGAATGCAAAATATGAAAAGTAGTCGAATGGGAAATGAAACTGAGTACTAGATTTGTAGAAAGAAAAATTTTTGCCTGAATTACATATATGTATGATTCGAATCGTCTGGGTGGATTATTTGCTTTATTTATTGGTTGGAGCTACAGAAGGTGGTATTGTAAATTAAGAACTATTCCAGATAAGGAGAATAATTTGGCTCAGGATTGTTCGGTCATGACAGAAGTTTAAGTGCATTGTTATTATAGCTGTTTAACATAAAAAATACAATTAATTGCTCAGCTTATGAGGTTAATAAGGCAAGACGTACAAAACGGGTTTTTAAAAAGAGGATAAATTGAAATAAGGCCATAATGAGTTCAATATTTTGTCTGTTATCAACAAATAGATGTACAAGTTTAGATACATATGATTAATTAATTAAATGCTTAAACATTTAGAATTATGTACGTTTCTAGAAAAGAATCTGACGGTTTTTTTTTTTTCATATGTTACTTGAACGCTCTTAAAGCGTGTTTTTTAGGAGTCAAAATAAATGCAGTTGTGACCAGCTTATAATATTAATGTATTCTTTTTTAATGTGAATATTTAAAGTATTTTAATTTCAAGTTTTAAGGTAAGCTTAGTATTTACAAATTTATACACGTTTACAGTGTATGAGCCGTAGCAAACAGTGCAATGCGGAGGAATGTCGGATCATTGGCTAACTTCGAAGAAAAAACTACGGACATTCAAAACCCACTTTAAATCTTTGCAAAAATAATTTATAATGTGAAGAATTATCAAGAAAATCCCATAGAAATCAGCATAGAAAAAAGGTTTTGTCCCCGAAATAAGTAAGGAGGATTGTGAGGTGATTCCAAGAAACTTTCAGAAAATTATTAAGACAAAATAATCTGAACGCCTGAAGCGAAAGAAAAGTTCCTTTTTTGACGACATAACACATTACCAAAAGAATTCTGTTTGTTAAGACTTTATGATTTCAAACATATTTTATAAACGGATAAAAGTAAAAATTTACTTGTATGGTTGATCTGGTTCCACGCTTACCAAATGCTGTATACGCGAAAAACAATCAAAAATTTTTCTCATACTGTAAAGGGCGGCGACTGAAAAAAGGATCGCATAGGCTAGTTTTCAAAGTGCATTTTGTGTCTTTATCTTATTCGGTGTTAATAACTGAACTGAAGAAAAAGCTTGAACTGGAACAACGATCTAGTTTGTAGATGTATACATATGTAAATGCATCTGCAAATTATTAACAGACGCAGTTTATTCTTATTAGGTTCTGTCTGTCTCTCTCTCTCTCTCTCTCCAACACACACCATATGGTGCAGCCCCCATATACTTTATAAATGTTGCAATAGATCAGCATATTAACATTGACATTTTTCAGGCAACCATGCTGCCTCACGTAGCCGAGGATTTGCCAATCAGATGGGTCTCAGTGAGACCTGAAGCACACCAGCAAAAATTGATTTTAGGTCAATAAAATTTCTCTTTGAATTGGCCTCCTAAATCACCTAACATTAATTCAATGGAGAACTTTTGGACAGATTTTAAAAAAGTGATCTTCAAAACAAAACAATAAAAATCAGCTTTTGGGTTACAGTGGAAATCGAATCGATAGGTATCCTATTGGAGAGATATCAGATTTTGGTGGATTCCATGAAGCGAAGATGTGAAGCAGAAAATATATAATAAGGTTCCACAACCAAATAATTAAAAAATATTCTTGCAATTTTATTCCTTTTCTCGAATTTCACGAAACTGTTTTTTTTTTTGTGCCGACACATCATTAGCTTTAATTCAAACATTTTTTGTTTTGTATTAGAATTAGTATTATTTTACGGACAATTTTTTTTACCAAAAGCTCGACGATTTTTTACGGTTGCGCTTGGTGTGGTCACGGGTTGAATCATGTTGTGTGGGTTTCGAAACGTCGGGCTTTTGGTTAAATAAAAATATTTAAAAATCGTTGTACGTCCTCAAAATATACATGTAGTTATCTCTGAAAATCTATAACTGAAGTCAAAATGTTCGAAAATGCAGATAGTCTACATTATGGTATACAAATTATTGGAGCAATTCGGTATCGAAATGGAAAAGTTGATAAAAAATCAGTATTTTAATAAACAACATACAAAACAGCTATGGACAGAGAAATAGCACACTTAAGAACTATTTAATGAAAGTACCAAGATAGTTTATTTCTCACTTATAAATACATACATTTGCTTGGGCGACAGATAATAAGAACCAGGCCCAGCTTCTCACAGAATAATCATGTATTCCTGCCTCTGATTTGTTTCAGGAATAAAAGAATCGACAATTTACCGCCGAGTTCGAACGGCTAAGATGAGAACCACTTTTCATAAAAGGAGATACTCTTGAAGGATTTTTCACTTCCTCGCAGGAGGCAGAATTTTTGTTTGTTTGTGTATGGCAGCCGCTTAGAATCGACCCAAGACGTCGAGCGTGATGTGCACTAACCATTATGCTAAGGAGTGCTTAGCATAAAAGGTACTCTAGAAGATTTTTTTAAAATTCAATATTATACTAATTTTTAAAAATTATTTAAGTTTCTGATAACCTGATATTGGCGGTCACAAAAATAGGCGAACTTTCAAAATATGTACTGTAAAAAAGAGAATCACACCATTTCTTTGTTTGGAAAGCTTATATTTAGTTCGTCCACTATGACTTTTTCAGAATAGCTTGGAAATTTATTGTCAGATTATGGACCAGTGTTTTACACCTTCTCCGTAAAATAAATTCTCACTATTTCTTTATTTAAACCAAATTTCGCCGTAGTTTAACTATGGCATTAAAATCGGAACATGTGCTAGCCAGTTTCAGTGGTATAAGCTTGATCGAAAACGCTTCCATCCTGTTTTTAGAAATGTAATGTTTAGGTTTGTAAAGATATACATCCTGCCTAATCTCTTCCAAATGGATCCATTCAATAGCCTGGAAATCCACCATGGTGGATTTTAAGTTGTATGGCTGTGAATGGCGATGATTAATATTTTCCCATCTTGTGTAATTGGGATTTACTTATCTTCATCGTTACACTCTTATCGCAAGTAGGCTATAAAATGATATAACTGAGGGGGAGCAAAATACTGCGAGTTATAATGGAACTGTTGTAACAGTAGCTGTCAGTAGCATATTTAAGAGAAAACTTAACGACGAAAATAATAGTGTGTCCTTTTACAATTTTTTTCCAACTTCTCTGTCCATAGGTGTATGAACTAGAAGTTGTTGATCCGCTATAAAATATTATCAGTTGTTGTAAAGTTGTTCATACATATGGATAGATGCAGCGGCTTATTGACCAAAAAGTGAATTTAATAATACTCTTAGCCTACTAGATTTTTATAACTTGAGTTATTTTGTACCTCTGACATAATTGTTATATCGGTTTTTGAGAAAAATAACTTAGCCTTATGGATACGGGATTGTTCATTGAATTTTCGCCCTTCAGGTCTGGGAAGTAATTCCAGCCTATTTCACATAAAATGTATTACTGAAGGGGTGATGGCAAAGTGCTTCTTGTCTTAGCCGTTCGGATTTAACTGAAAATTGTTGGTCTTCTACTTTCCTTTAGACTAGTAACACGCACACATGATTAGTTGAAAGGGTGATTCTTTAGACCCTGGTTCTCACAAACTGTAGTTCCATAAAATATTTATTTTTTAAAGGTTTTTTAACTGTTGTATCCATCGTTTTTATCCTCAAAATCTTATATCCGTACAAATATACAGAATTGCGTGATTGATTATAATCTAAAGTTCCATTATCCAGGAATAGAAAACGTGCTCAATAGCATCTCATGTTAAATTTCGCGTGTGTAATAAATAACATATTTTTTATTAAAACAAAATTTACTCACCTTAGCATTACACATTTGATCCTTCCAGATCTTCGAGGAAAGCAAAAATTCGATATGTTTCATGCGCCAAAGAGGTTTAAACAGAATTTGATAATTTTCCATTGATGGATCTAACATTGTAGCCAATGGCCCACGAACCGTGTATTGCAGAGAAAGAATATCCCAACCTGTATCACCATCATACGGATGCAATAATCTCACATCCAGATGATTGAGAATCTCCGGATCATCGTATTGTGCATTTGTGTTTCGAATGGCCGCATCCAAAATCGATGACAAATCATAAGAATATAATTCTTTTGCGGGTTTATCTAACTCAGATCTAAAAAACATTTTCCAATTAATTTCGAATTAAATTTAATAAAAAAATTATTAAACTTACTTTAGATTTTCCATAAGAATTCCAATAAAGTCGCCTTGACCCAAAAGCAAATACCTTCTCATTGCTTGTAGATGCTCCAGTAGCTTGTGCGGACCCATTACAATGTCCAACACCCTCTTGGATGTATTCAAATACACCGAATCAATTGTCGAATGAAGTTTAGTATCAGCCACTTTGGAAAATATATTTTCCGCTGGAAAATAAAATATGAATCAAAGAGTGCAAGGCAAGAATAAGAAAGACCTACCATTTAATTCAAAGCATTGCCTTAATTCCTCCCGTCCCTTGACTGGCGCTTTATCCTCACATATTTCGCGTAAAAAGTTAATACTTTTTCCGGTGATGAGAATTTTATTTGCCATATCAGTTGAAATAAAATCCGGAAGCATTGAAGTACGAACTCTGTATTTGTCATGCCATAGTCGATCAGGACTTACTTCAGATAGACATTCAATGAAAAATTCACCATGTGGATCGCAAATTTCTCCCTCGAGCAACCAACGAGATAGCATCTGTTGCAGAGGGCCACAAATAGCAAGTAGCATTTCCTTAACAACCGATTTCACCATTGGATCTCCGTTGCTTAAGAAGCTATGAACTATGGAAGCCAATGCACCGCCCTTTTTCTCCTGACAAGCTTCGGCAATTGTGGCAAGCCATTGTAGGCGCTGCAACGGATCGACCGCCCAAACCAGGATCTTCATTAATGTGACTTTCTCGACGGGTGCCAATGCTGTCATCCATTCTTGTCTTTCTGTTTTTCTTTGTTTATTTAACTGTAAGACATACGTTTAAGTGCATATACATTTGGTAAGATTCTATGAAAATTTATATACATACCTGTTCCTGTAACATAGCAACCATTCCATAGTATTTTGTTAATTCCGTCTTTAGAGCAGAAATAAATCCTTGCCCCATCAAACCTAAGGCACAGAGACCACTCTTTGTGTCTGTATAAGATTGCACCTGATCATGATAGTAACTGGAATAAAAACGAGTTAACTATCTTCTTTTGAATATAGAATCTTGATTCACTAATACCCTAATTCAGATAGTCGCAGAAGCATGCCGGCCTGCACCACATTCAGTTTTCTAGCTTTTGTATCCAATTTAAATGCTCCCGATATCACGTCCTTTTTCAGATACTTTCCCTGTATTCCAGTAAAAGCATATATCACATTCTGAACAATATCATCGTTTAAATCATTTTGAGCTTCACGTAGGGCTTGTTTATTTGAATGTGTATCTTTACTACCAGTGTCGCTGCTATCGGATTGTAATTGGTGATTGTGTGGAGTTCGAATATTGGAGATCTTAAGGTTGCTATCGACGGGAGGACTATACACTGAGGAGGCCTGAACAAAGGAAAAACAAAATTAAGAAGAGATTATTGTTTTTTTTAAGCTCTTTATTCTTAAATGATAATGAGATAAGATTTTCAGCAAAAGTAATTGATATTTTAATATAATATTTGGAACTAAAAAAAATAACTTCTATTTTTGTTCATTTTGAGTTGAACAAGTAGTTAAGACTAGAATCGACAAGAGACATTCCAATTTATAGCTGTTTGGCTCGGTATCAAAATTATGAAATATTGAACATGCCTTACGTGGCTGGTTTAAAAAAAAAAACAATTTTTTTGAGCAGTAAAAAAAAAAAACAAATTTTCTTTAATAATGTAAAAGTTAAGTTAATTTACATTATTTTGTAATGAAAATAGTGTTAAAAGTTAGGAAAATGTTTCATTTATTGGAAACAATAATGAAACATTGCGGCTTTGTGCGAATTTTTTAAAATATTGGCTTTAAAAGGTGTTAAGGACGCTGATTTTTTTTATTAGATTTTTTTCTTGACACAGTTCAATTTTTCTTGCAAGAAACCAGGGGTGGAATCGCGTAAGGTGATAGTTGACTATCAATTCGTTGATTGTCGTTTTTGACTACAGCTGTCTCTATCATATCAATTAGGAATTATTGAGAGCGATGCTCAAAACGACAATCAATAAGTTTTTTTTTTTTTCGTTTATTTGGCAAAATTTTGCCATTTAAAAATTCATAACAATATTTTTACATTCTACATATCTTTAAATAAATCTATTCTTGACATAATCAACTAAATTTGTTTTGAATTTTCGTAAATTATTTTCCAATTTCAATGCATTAGGTAAATTATTATAAATATCTAAGCCTCTATGAAGGACCATATTTTTTGTTTTAGCGTTTCTGTACATTGGTAACCTAAAATCTATAGCATTACGCAACTCAAAAGGTTGAACTTCTCTTACATAGGTTATATATTCATTTAAATAATTTGGTAATATATTAAATTTGATTTTAAACACAAAAATTATTGCATTATACATTATTCTTTGTTTCACACTCATCCAAGATAGTTTTGACAACATTTCTCTTATTGGAGTTAATCCATTACACCATCAACTACATCCATCAACTATCACCTTACGCGATTCCACCTCAGTTTTCTGAAGTTTTTAGAAGCTGTACGTCAAGTGACATTACAGAAAAAAATTATTTTTGTTGTAGGAAAGGTTAAAAACAAGACCAATATTGAAATTTCAGAGCAAACAAAGAAAAATTTAACTGACTTTGCTTATGAACATAGAAAAAGATGGCTGAGCGCCTGAAGAAATAACAACACCTTCCTAAAACAAAACACAAATTGGTTACAATAAGAAATTTCGTTTCTATAACGAGCCCATTTTAAAATTATACTGTGGCAAAATACTCGCCCATCATCCACAAGGTTCTGTAAACCAATACGAATTCAACTCGTCCAAAAAACAACAAATATCTCTTTTAAATGAAAATTTTATAAATCATATTAACGGAAGTATTTCAGTAAAGCATAAAATGCTGCTTACAATGATAGACGGTAAGGTCTGTGATGCCATAACTGAAACCTCTTCAACTCAAAGGTATTATCTTTGTGGTCTTACATCAAAAGATTTCAATAACATTTATTGGTTTGGGTTATCCTCCTTGCATGCTTGGATAAAGTTTTTTGAATGTTTAATCCATGTCTCTTACAGCTGACCATGTCAAGCTCGTGGTGAGGAAAACAAGAGAAAGTCGAAGAAAACAAGAAAAGGAAGCATTAAGAAAGACGAATGGGACTATTAGTCGGCAAACCAGGACCAGGTTATGGTAGTACGAAAGATGGCAATACTGCCCCTCAATTTTTCCATGACTCTGTTACTTCTTCTGATATATAACTAACATAAGTGAAAACATCAATATCAGTAGATATACTCAATAAAAATCGGTATTGATACCGCAAATATGTTTGTCCAACTGTTCCCATGGTATAATATGCCCACAACTGTAAACAAAATGAATAAACAGCTCTGAAATTATATCTGAAGCTATTATTCCGATTGAACAGCTCTGCGAAGAAGCTCAAGAATCACTGAACAAAGATATAAAGCTTTTTCGAGAAAATTTTCGAGGCAACAAAATTATGGAAGATGTGTTTCACAAACTTTTGGTTTCTTCTGACCCATTTATAAGTGGTTTGAGAAAACTAAAGCCTAAAACCTGAAGTACTTCAGAGTCTTATAGAACCAGAAATCAAGCAAGCATACTCATTTTTGGTGTTTAAATTTACGACGCGTTTCGGAATAAATTCCATCCTCAAATAAAGCAGACTTAGTTGCAGTTTCATAAGTCATTCAATAATGTACATACGTGCTGTGCAAAACATTTGCAACTTAAACCAGCAGATCTTTCCATTTCATAAAAAGTGTTTGAAAAAGTAAACAGCAAACATCTTTTCACAAATTTGAAAACTTTATCTATAACAACATATGAATTTAGAAAAAAACAACATTATTCACTTAAACAAATTATTAATCGAAGAAAATTCTAAAATACGGATTGATTGCTGTGCAAAACATTTGCAACTTTGAACTATGTCTTACAATTTTCTTACTTTTATGCAAGAAAATGATAATATTTTATTGCATATCCTTTATTTTTGATAACAGCAGCACATCTTCTAGGCATAGAGGCAATGAGGTTATTAATAATAGTTATTGGTATGTCATTCCACTGCCTTTGAATTTCAGCATAAAGATCGCTCTTCCGCTTAAAAATTTAACATCCGATTCTTCTTTTTACTATTTCCCACAAGTTCTCAATGGGGTTTAGGTCTTGGGACTGCGCTGGCCATTGCAAAACCGTGATGTTTTTCTCAGAAAGCCAGTTTGTAGCCAATATCGACTTGTGCTTGGGGTCATTGTCGTGTTGGAACGTACAGGCAAGTGGCATTTCCCAATCCGCATAAGAAAGCATGGTGTTTCTTAGAATTTCAACGTAGACTTCTGACTTCATTATACCCTCTACTTGTTGAATTGGACCTATTCATTGGCCAGAGAAGCAGCCCCAGACCATCACAGATCCACCTCCGTGTTTAACGGTTCCTCTGGTATACTTTGGATTTAGTCTCCCACCTTTTGGCCTCCTGACATGTTGCCTTTCATCAGATCCGTGCATATTAAATTATGATTCATCAGAAAACAAGATTGTTTCCCATTTCGACAAATTCCAATTGAGATGAGTTCGTGCGAAATCCAAACGGGTTTTTAATTTTTTTTTGAAATAAATGTTTTTTTCGCTATTTGGAAACCACGCAATCGGGCCTGAATTGCGCGGTGTCTTATTATAGATGAGTTAATTGGTAATTGTAATTGAAGTTTCACTTCTTTAGAAGATGCTGTTGGTGTTTTCAGAAAGAAACCAATAATTTTCCTGTCTTCTTTTGCTGTGGTACTACGTGGTCTTCCTCCTCTATGATGACACACCAACTTTACAGACTTAACTATCCGACAAATGGTAGATTTATGTATTAAATATTTGATTGAAATTTCTTTCTTGGATAATCCCTTTTTGAAGTCACTCAAAATTCTGGATTTAATTTCTGATGAATACTTGTTTCCGGCCATTTTAATTAAAATTTGTTTATTTTTTACTTTTTTTGTTTTTGTTTATCTTAAAAAGCTTTTGTCTCGATCAAACACGCGGCTAATACTTACTCAACAAACCAAGCTACAGAAACCAGTTTACCAATTTCAAAATGAATCAAATTAACCGTTATCAAAATGAGTCATGGCCGCCAGTTGCAAATGTTTTGCACAGCCAAATGCATTACTTTTTTTGTTAAACAGTTGCAATTGTTGTACTTGTCTGGAGATTAGTGGTTTCGAATTTTGTACAGTAAGGTTGATAGATATGAAGTCTAGAGCAATGGAAATAATTTCATTTTAAAAACTTGGAAATGACGAATAAGTTGTATTTTTGATAGGTGATAATAGTTGCAAATGTTTTGCACAGCACTGTATGTACATGTTTAGCGAAGCATATTATTGTTATCTATACCATACCTACTTATTTATTTACTTATAATAACGACAAGGGAACTGTTTTTTTTGCAATATGTTAAATGTATAAATATTGTATTGTCAAAATGTCAAATGGAAGAAACCCTATATCGTATTGTTAAAAAAAACACACATTTTTCTCATTTTTCGTGTAAATTGATTTAAAATGGTGAATTTTATGAAAACTATCTTATTTTAGTATAATCATACGCACATGAAATTACCTATGGGCGACGTATCCTTCAACACTTCTTGTATTAATGAGTACGACTTCTACCTATCTATATATGTAAGTACCTACCATGAGCATCAGCTTCGAAGTGTCCATGCAGTCCCTGGCCATATTATTAGATGCACTGTAGATTTTAAGCAAACTCAAAAGCAATTGCTGTTTTGAATATTTGAATGCAGTAAATTTGTACTTTTTTGTATAATAACTGTTATAAATTAACAAAGATGAAAATAACAGAATTCTAATATTTAGTTAAGCCTTTTCCTGCCGCCGAATTTTAATAATTCAAGACTGATCTGCTTCATTTGCGAATTATGATTCCACACATGAATCATTTTTAACTTCCCATAGGGAGTTATTGTAATCGGTCCGATTTGTCAAATTGGAATTTTTGACATTTCTCGACGTTTCAAGGTTCCTAGAGGCTATATCAATCATTTTTAGAGAGATGTCTGTGTGTGTGTGTGTACGTACGTTCGTACGTCCGTACGTTCTGGTACCATTTTTTCTTTATGGTTGTGATCAACTCTTGAGTAACTTCCCTCTTCATCAGTTACCATACATTTCCAATAGGGTTCATGTCAGTGCTGTTGCCCGACGAAGCCAACAAGGATATATTAGCTTCTTGTAAATACATTTTTACAGACCGGGTTCTATGACAGGGTTGCATAAAAACAAAAGGTTCACCTTTCGGAATTCAACATTTTTTACGACTTCTTTATACTGGTCCTGTTTCATTATGCCTTAGACCATCTTCAGACGTCAAAAATATATGCATATAGCCTACAATCTCTGAATTTCTTAAAAAAAAGCATAGTGCGTCTAATAATATGGCCAGGGACTGTACATATTTGCGGACAAATATAATTTTCGTTTCCAGACTAACAAGCGTGCTCTTCGGTTGTAGAAATGAACCGGAAGCGTATGTTAAGCTCATTTGATTCTAATCAGAATTTAATGCTTCAAAACAGAAAGCTGTCTTCTGTCGGTCAAGCAAAATATACCACCCTCGCCATTATTAACGAATAGCACTGGTTTTAAAGAAACCGATAAGCTTTCTATTGTTGGTATTATGTTTCTGACCATCTCTTATAGGATGGTCTTGGTATTGTATTCTTTTTTTTAAAGGTGCTAGACATTTTGTTCCCCCTCTAATCTGGCTAACATCTATAAGGCATACATCCGCCCCAAACTTGAGTATAGCTCTCATATCTGAGCTGTTGCCCCCATTAGAACCTGTTGGATATAATCCAGAACAAAGCTATAAAATGTATAGGAGACTAGACTCTACTTATTCCTCCTTTTTTCCCAAAACCTCGCAATGTATTACATCATAAAATTATAAAAAGAAAATCTTAAAAATAACATAACTTACCTTTTGATTTGCAAACGTATGCATAGCTCCTCTTCCGATTGTCACACCAGGGTTAAAATGATGCGACTTCTGCATCATACTTGATCGAATCGAGTTCAAGGCTGAACTTCCTCCCGGTCCGCTACTATCCTGATTATTAGTGATTGCATTATTGAAACCATTTGTCGACAAAGCCAACATATTATTCTGCGAATCGGCCATGAAGTACAAAAAAGTTAACAAAGCACTTCTTTGTCTTTGATCTGTTTGCTATAATAAAAAACGATACAAAATTAATTTCAAGCAAATTAAGGAACAAAGTAAGGAAATCAAACAACTCACACTGGTTTTCAATTGTTCATAGAGATTTAAAAATAATGTTGCACTACTCTGTGAACCGCTGGTATTAGTCAAATGGCTTGAAATCTTCGAGACCAGCGAAGTCTCATTGTATGGCAAAGATCCGCCCAAGCCAGTAGGACAGTTCGATATGTATTGTGTTACATTTCCCAGTACTTGCCCTAAAATGGAAAATAGACAATCAAGTTAATTATTATACAATCAAACATGGGGAACCAACAAAAATAATTCATAAATAGTTGAAGTGCCCATCGAAGGCGACTTCGGCTCAGCAATCGTTGCAGCCAAATGCTTGTAATTTTCTTGTTTCCACCGGGATTTAAGCAAATGACACAACAGTAAATTGACAAATAATCAAGCTTGTAATGGAAATTATGATTTTTTTTAAGTTTTACATTAAAATTACTTTGATAGTTCTTTAAAAACAAAAAACATACTGTGATTGTTGGGGCAAACATTTTTGCAAAGTTTCTCCAGCAAATCGTAGATGTCCTTGTAGTTTGCACGGTTCGTCATGATGACAATTTGTTGCCCTAATTGGCTCTTTATTGAAACTTTTTCTTGCAGCAATTAACTTGCTTATAAAATAAGCACAATAAAAAAAAACAATATAAAAAGAAAAAAACAATCTTTTTGCAAAATTTCGAGACAAATAGAAGTGAATGGAAACAGATTTACATATTTGAAAATATTCAGGAAGGTGTTTGGACTAGGATTTGATTTGTTTAAAATTTGGGTTAAATTTATTTTTAATTATAATACATGGAAATAAAACTATGAAAACAATGAGAATTATTACGGGGCGCGCAGTTTTCTGTTAGTTGTTTTTTTTTGTGTCTGCTGCAAGATATTTGAAAACAAACTTTTTTGACAACGACTGATGGCATTTGGGAGAAAATAGGGGATGTTATATTATTTTCGATAACGTTTATTTTTTATTATCGGCTGTCGAAGTTAGGTCACAATAAGCAAGTTAAGTATTTTTTTTTAAATATTTTTTTTTATTTGAAATCGCCGAAATTATAGGTGTGTTTTTTTGCAAGTCCATATAGAATTGTAAAAAAAACGACATCGGGACTAAGCGCTTTACATGCAAATGCAACAACTACTTAAATCTATACAGAGTTAGCTAAGACCAGATAATTATCGAGCGTTAATCTAAGACCCGATAAAAATGGTGATGCCAAAATAGTATTATCTATATGTTATCGATAATTTGCTCAGAGACGTCAAAAGTGAAGTTTTTGGATTGGTTGATGCTAGTCGTCAATAAGCTGACAAATGTCATAGCGTACACAGTGCTTCCAGCTATGTGGAAAAAAAGCTCCTAAATCCCGATGTCGTTTTTTTTTACAATTCTATATGGACTTGCAAAAAAAACACACCTTATAATTCGTTTCACGTTCTCTTAAGCCTAGTACGCAGATCGAGACAAGACAAATTTTATCTCAACAATTTTAATCTCTACAAAACATTTCCAAATCTCGCGCAAAAAAATGAAGTTGGAGAATTAAAAAATAATTTAATGTGTTTTGTAGTATAAGCCTAGTACGCAGATCGGGAAAAATTGTGTCTCCCATACATTTTTTTTCCTGGGACAAATTTTGTCTCAATTTGTCCCGCAAAATAAAGCTTGTATCATTCTTTTTCCTGGCAAAATTTAGTGGAGACATTTTGTAGAGCAATTCACAATAGTATGAATTTTGCGCGCGAACTGCGTACTGCTCAGGAAAATATCCGAGACAAAATTTGTCCCAGGAAAAAAAAATGTATGGGAGACAAAATTTTTCCCGATCTGCGTACTAGGCTTTTCACTTGATCTACAAAACCACCGTCATGACGTGCCGAAGTTGAAAGACACAAGGTGTGTTTTTTTCGCAAGTCCAAATAGAATTGTAAAAAAAACGACATCGGGACTTAAGCCTAGTACGCAGATCGAGACAAGACAAATTTTATCTCTACAATTTTAATCTCTACAAAACTTTTCCAAATCTCGCGCAAAAGTTTAAAGTTGGAGAGAATAAATCTAATTTAATGTGTTTTTCAGTATATCTCTGGAATGGGTTGTCTTACAAAAGTCGTTCATACCTTTTTGGAATCTCCTCTCGATGCCTTCAAGAGAAGCATCAGCACCTTTTACATAAAACCAGTTTTGACAAAAATCACCTTCGGAAATACAATGGCTGTCAAAATTTGTCCAGCAAAATAATGCTTGTATCATTCTTTTTCCTGGCAAAATTTAGTGGAGATATTTTGAAGAGCAATTCACAATAGTATGAATTTTGCGCGCGAACTGCGTACTGCTCGGAAAAATATCCGAGACAAAATTTGTCCCAGGAAAAAAAAATGTATGGGAGACAAATTTTTTCCCGATCTGCGTACTAGGCTTTAGGAGCTTTTTTTTCGAAATAGCTGGAAGCACTGTGTACGCTGACATTTGTGAGCTGTATTGTGCAAATTATCGATAACATATAGATAATACTGTTTTGGCATCACCTTTTTTATCGGGTCTTAGATTAAAGCCTAGTACGCAGATCGGGAAAAATTTTGTCTCCCATACATTTTTTTTCCTGGGACAAATTTTGTCTCGGATATTTTTCCGAGCAGTACGCAGTTCGCGCGCAAAATTCATACTATTGTGAATTGCTCTACAAAATGTCTCCACTAAATTTTGCCAGGAAAAAGAATGATACAAGCATTATTTTGCGGGACAAATTTTGACAGCCAAAAGTGATTTTTGCCAAAACTGGTTTTATGTAAAAGGTGCTGATGCTTCTCTTGAAAGCATCGAGAGGAGATTCCAAAAAGGTATGAACGATTTTTGTAAGACAACCCGTTCCAGAGATATACAACAAAACACATTAAATTATTTTTTGATTCTCCAACTTCAAACTTTTGCGCGAGATTTGGAAAAGTTTTGTAGAGATTAAAATTGTAGAGATAAAATTTGTCTTGTCTCGATCTGCGTACTAGGCTTAAAGCCTAGTACGCAGATCGGGAAAAATTTTGTCTCCATACATTTTTTTTTCCTGGGACAAATTTTGTCTCGGATATTTTTCCGAGCAGTACGCAGTTCGCGCGCAAAATTCATACTATTGTGAATTGCTCTACAAAATGTCTCCACTAAATTTTGCCAGGAAAAGAATGATACAAGCATTATTTTGCGGGACAAATGTTGACAGCCAAAAGTGATTTTTGCCAAAACTGGTTTTATGTAAAAAGTGCTGATGCTTCTCTTGAAAGCATCGAGAGGAGATTCCAAAAAGTATGAACGACTTTTGTAAGACAACCCGTTCCAGAGATATACAACAAAACACATTAAATTATTTTTTAATTCTCCAACTTCAAACTTTTGCGCGAGATTTGGAAAAGTTTTGTAGAGATTAAAATTGTAGAGATAAAATTTGTCTTGTCTCGATCTGCGTACTAGGCTTAAAGCGCTTAGTCCCGATGTCGTTTTTTTCTACAATTCTATTTATGGACTTGCAAAAAAACACGCCTAGTCTAAGTAGAGCCTTAGTACGATTCGAAGGCGTTCATTTCTTAATTGTCTCTGAACACTCTCATGCCGCCAAAATTTCACCCAAAAACTCAACGAAATAACATGCAAAGTCAACGAAGAATCCCTATTAAAAACCAACATGGCTGACGACCGCCATCCATTTTTAATTTCTAATCGAAAAATGAAATGTGATCTGGTCGGAACGGTAGCAACTAGCAAAGGGCGTTCGCCTGCGAATTGCCACGAACTTACTTTTTTATGATAAAAAAAACATTTTTTTTGCATTAATTTCGAGTGTTTTAAAGCCGGTTTTACTGTGATAATATTCGTTGAAAGTGAGTTTATTTGTTCTGATTAAGAAAATCTAAAAAAAGTACTTAAATCGCTTAGAAAATTGAGCGATTATGCAATGTTCAGAAAAGTAATTTGTTTTTTCCGACCGGCTTCTAGATTTGACTGAGAGAGAAAAGATAAAACTGCACGATGGACACGTCATCGGCGGTTAAGTCAAAATTTTTAACGAATCTGGAGAAACAGGAGCATCTTATCAAGTTGGCCATTCTCCTGACTGCGGCTGTTCTCTGTAAGTTGTATAAACCACGTGGATTCTAAAAAGGTTCAATTGACTATAATTTGACTAATTTGTAGCATTTGCCACCAGACTGTTCTCGGTTTTGCGTTTCGAAAGCGTTATTCATGAATTTGATCCGTATTTCAATTATCGCACCACGCGGTTTCTGGCCGAACAGGGCTTTTACAATTTCCACAATTGGTTCGATGACCGAGCATGGTACCCCCTGGGGCGTATCATTGGCGGCACGATCTACCCCGGCTTGATGGTCACATCGGCTGCTCTGTACCGCATGATGTGGCTACTGAACATCACTGTGGATATTCGAAATGTGTGCGTCTTTCTTGCGCCATTTTTCTCTTCGCTCACAACTATAGTCACATATCTGTTGACCAAGGAGATTCATGTAAGTTTGCTTGTGTGTCTCATTTTTTACATCCTAATATCCATTGCTTTATTTATTATTTCCAGAGCACTGGAGCTGGTCTGGTAGCTGCAGCAATGATCTCAATAGTTCCTGGCTATATATCTCGCTCCGTGGCTGGTTCCTACGACAATGAAGGCATTGCAATTTTCTGTATGCTCCTCACGTACTATCTTTGGATTAAGGCTGTGAAATCTGGTGCTATCTTCTGGTCGGCTATGACGGCTTTGGCTTACTTTTACATGGTGTCGTCATGGGGTGGCTATGTGTTCCTTATCAATCTGATTCCTCTGCACGTTCTTGCGCTGATGACGACAGGACGATTCTCTCACAGGATTTATGTTGCATACAGCACTTTGTATTGCGTTGGAACCATATTGTCCATGCAGATCTCTTTTGTTGGCTTCCAGCCCATCCAGAGCTCGGAACACATGCTGGTAAGTTCCTCATGTTTAAATGCCACCATACAATAATTTTTCATGATGAGAATCTATTATAATTCTTGATAGGAAGAGTATGACACATAATGAGTACTACACATTTCTGACAAATCGTTAAACATAAATCCGCAATTTCTGTGCTAGTTAACTTTTTACTTAAAAATGTTTCCTTTTTCCTTTGCTTCGCAGGCCTTAGGAGTATTTGGACTTTGCCAGATTCATGCTTTCGTTGATTACATTCGATCGAGGATGTCAAGAGAACACTTTGAGGTTCTATTTAAGGCATTGGTATCGTCGGTGCTGACAATTGTTATTGTTGTTGGGACACTACTCACAGTGACGGGAAAGGTGTCACCTTGGACAGGCCGTTTCTATTCGCTGTTGGATCCTTCGTATGCCAAGAATCACATTCCTATCATTGCATCGGTGTCAGAACATCAACCGACATCATGGTCGTCATTCTATTTCGATTTGCAGGTAAGAATTTGTGAGGAATTTGTATGGTGATTGATTGATTAATGTTATGTAAACCGAGTGCCATTACTTGCATTTTTGTATATCGTACTTTATTTTTATTGCGATGTAATACCTAATTGAAATACATTTTCGCAACGGTTTTATGTAGGAGATTGGGTCAGAAAGAATTTTTTCTTAAAACAATAGATCTAATAGGCTTTATCTATCAGTGTTGTAAGCTTAATTTTAAATTAATTTTAATCTCGAGTTAACTAGTTGATAACTATTCATTGGTGATTTAACTTCGGTTTAACTATTTTGACGTAACTAAATTTGCTAAAAAAGGTTTGCAATTTAAAAGGTCCGATCCATTAGTTTCTCGACATACATTTTGAACAGAGAGTACCTATAAAATTCTTTGCAAACAGGAAATTGTAAAAGACAAAATTAAACTAAGACCTTCATTATGTATAACGAATCCTAATTAAAATCTTGCGAATCGATAGATTCTTATAAAGAATTGTGATTCGCTTAAATTAATCTCGCTCCAAATGTCGAAACCTTAGCGAATTTGTTTAGCTCAAAGTGTGAAATCCAATCAAATCATAGTATTTAGGTATGTCGATTTCCCTTATACAATAAGGATTTCGATCCCGGTGTGCATGTTCCATTCCTTTTCAATTATAGTTTTTAAGATTTTGATCCCTGTCAAAGAAAGATCGTTGATTTTGGTGTGAAGTAACGCAATCTGGAGAGGGATCAAAATCTTCACCAGAAATTAATTTCTTATGTGTAAAGGAAATTGACGTTAGTGATGATAACGCTAGCGAATTGAAAATTGAAATAGCTTTCTATCAACTGTTATTATTTTGGAAAACATGAGTAACAAACGAAAAGGGTAGGTAATTTGAAAATAAAAGAATGGAAAATAATAATTTAATCAGCCTTATTTTGAGATTCGAACGAATAGCTAATTCGATAGAATAGATACTTTCATTCGAATGAACTATCGATATTTTGACATTCGAACGAAAAATGTTCATTGTCGAAATTGCATAAAATGAACCTCAATGAAATTCATTTCCGAAATCAGCTGTTTGAAATTTACTGACATTTCTATCTGATTTAGTATGACCAGACTGTTTTTTTTTTTGATGATTTTTATTTAAAAAAAAATTATGGTCTAAAAATATAAAAATAATACAGGTCTATCATGGTAACAGATCGGGGAAAAAATCTGCCCGATTTGTACGAAATGTACGAAATTTGTATCATGGTAAACGTTCCGATTCACAAATCGGGGAGAATTACGAAAAAAAAATGATGTGCGTTCGTGTTTTAGAATTTAAGCGATGAATCACGATAAGCTGTCAAAATAATAAGCAACGAGTCGCGTTCTTATGCGTTGCACGACGATTTTTTTCTTTCCGATTTGCCCGCCAAGAAATCATAAGTGAAAAGTTTCCCGAAGCCTAAAGAAGCAAAATTAAATTAGCAAAAATGATAAAAGTGTAAAAAGATGAGTAAGTAAACATTTTTATTTAAAATAAATTGTTGTTATTATTGTTATTCATACAGAAATTATGTTTTACTCTTTTAGCAAAAAAAAAAAATAAAAAACAAATACAATTCGACCGTCTGCTTATTTTGGATTTAAAGTTTTGATAGATATACCTACGTAAATGTCAACAACCTGCGTTGGTATGCATCAATATTTCTTCTACGATTCTGTTACCATGAACACAATATATTCCCCGATCGTAACTTTTCCCCGATCGTAGAATTCCCCGATCTGTTACCATGATAGACCTGATAATCTATCATTTAAGGAAAATAAACTAATGCTAACCCCACGGTAAAGTTTAAATTTGAAAAACATCAATAAAACTGACATTTTAAAAATTGGGAGCATTTAGAAAACATTATGGTAAGTTTATTGATATTAAAAAGAAGTAAAATAACGGTAAAACTTCTCTGTATAATAAAATACTTGATTTACGTTTTAATTTTCATGTAAACTAATTTTGTTTTCCAAATTGATAAACAAAAAAAGAAGGCAACTTCAAAGCCACTTAATTTACACAAATCTGGTCACACATGAATTTTGAACCACCATTTGTAAATTGTTTTATGAAAATAATTGATTAATTGAAGCCAGACGTTAAAAAATCAAAATGGCATTTCTTTTATGTATGAAAAGAGAAAACGGTGAGGAGCAGTTGTATAGGAGAAGGATAATGGATGCATCACATCCATTTTATGCATCCAATACTACTAACATTATACTAAACTTACATGTTTTATGAATCTATTCGCCAGAAAAAATTGAACGAGAATGAAATGACATTTCTTTCGAACGATTCGAAAGTGAAAATTTGCTTAGTTTTCGAAAGATAAATGAACTTTCCATTGATAAGGTGAACTTTCGAATCGTTCGAATCTCAAAATACAAATTATTCGAATTCGACATACTTTCTAATGAAATCGAATGTCAAAATAAGGTTGAATATTTCAAGGATAATGTAAATCAGTTTCAGAAGCTTGTAATTGAAAATACCCTTTTAAAACTTAAGGCATATGAGCGTTTAGGTCAACAAAAAAAAAAAGGATTATTGGCAACAATTTGCAATATAATTGGGGTGCCAGCACGTAACTTGGTTCAATCGAGTTTAATCGATACAATCGAGCCTCGGCAGCACTTGATTTTGGTTCAATCGAGTGTCCTCGATTGTATCGTCAGATTTGGTAGCACACAAACTTGAAAATGAGGTTTGAAACAAAAGTTTTCACTCGACAGAAAAAGTTATCGTTGGCAGTGATTTTTTTAAGAAATAGCATGGAAAAACAAAAAAACGTCAATAAATAAGAAACAGACGGAAGTTTCAAACACTTATGAGTTTTCACCATGATATAGCCATAGGAATGCTTAAAAGTACCCAAGGTAGAAAAAACAGAAATTTTCTGTGGGTAAAACCATTTCTTAAAATACAGTGGATCCTCCACAAAAACATCTAAAAGATTGAAAAAAGATAGGTCGTTCTTAAAATACAAGTGCATATGTATACAAACATATTTTTCAAATCATTTTTTAGACTTACAAGTTACATACCTATATATAAAACTTACTAAAAAGTAAAAAACTTCACTTAAAAGGCACGGGCCGAGGTCCATGCATGATTTTAGCATTAAGTACTTCCTCATCTTGACTTTCCGAATCAAAAAATATCAGAAGAATATCAATTTGACATTTCACTTTATAGTTCACAATGATATTTTTAAATGGAAGTCACAAAGAAACTCGTCTCAAATTACGTGCTGCCAAAAATAATTTGTTTCGAGTTGACCTACGATCGACAATGCTCGATTGTATCAAGTAACGTGCTGGCATCCCTGAATTTTCCGTTTTTCGTCAAAAGAAAAGACTGGCTTTATAGTTTTTTTTTAAGTTGCAATTTTATTATTTTATTTTTTGTTGTACTTTTTCGCTTAAGCTTTAGCTTAGCTTAAGCAAAAACTTTCGACGAACAAAAAAATGGGACATCTACTGGTGTAGGACCATACTACCGGATTACTTTGTCTCCATTGGAACAAATCCGTAGGCGATCTCTGCAAAGTTTGAACCATGCTGTTAATCCACTATCCAATTCCATTAGTGTAAACACACAAGGTTCGCTTTCTACGAGTCAAAAAGACAATTGAATGAAATTTCTGGGAGCGAATGCCTCCAAAAGGTCTGAAGAATCCAAATGTACAACAGAGCGAACATTTCAGCTATCTTATCATGCCAATATTTCTGGGAACCGTCTGGTTCATATAAATGAAATTTTTTTTCGTCAGAAAATACCACTTTACACCACTTTCTGTTCACTTTGTGACGTGTTGTAAATGTCGGTTTTGGCATTTGTTAAACGTATTGAATGGTATTATCTGTCGTTAAAATTTGTTGTACTCGCCCTGTTGACACATTTCGCTCCAAAATGTATTAGAAGTATTAGAAGAATTTATCAATGTTTGCAAGTCGTTTAATTTCTCAAATATCCCTAAGTGTTGACGTTGGTTTTCTACCTACAATTCGCTTCACTCCATAATTTACAATGAAATTTGCTTTTAGAGTTTTACTTCTTTGTGGACTTGCCTTGTTGTTTCCCTCTTTTTCCATAAAAACTGCCACACGCCTTTGCTCCTGGTCGGACAATTGCTTTCCTCGAGGAATTATAATTTATCGGTTCGAAATCTAAGAATTTAAATTTGTTCTAATTATTCATAAAGCATTTGTCAATTAACAAACCTTTTTTGTTGAAGCTCAGCTTATTTTTTAAATTTCTTATGATTTTCATCACTTAAATAAGCAACGTCATTGAAAAATATCAATGGTTTACAAATATTCGTCGTTAATTTATAGATTTAATTATAGCAAAATATTTAGATCTAAACATTTGATATTATTAGTAACACATGTCAAAATTCTGTGTTGAAAATTATTTTCATGTTTCCATACTTGCGTCAGAACAAATCATTTTACACCAATTCATAAAATGTTCATTTACACATGACAAATTTTGTGGTTTGAACATGGTTATAAATAGCTTAATTGATCCAACCATTTTAAAAACAATAAAATTGCTGTACCGTCAAATCCAAAAAAAAAATACCGACAAAATTAAAATTACATGTTGGAACTTGAGGTGTAATTTATAAGTAGTATACCACTTCAAAAGTTCATCGGATACATGTAACCAGAGATACGGCATATTAACTAAAACTGTAGTAAAATTCAAGGCAACAGCTTATTTCATCTACTTAAAATAAAAGCATTTATTAAAAAAATAATAAATTAAAATTGTGTGGTAGCCCTTGTTGTCTGTCAACGCCTTTAGCTGCTTTGGTATGGAATCCACCAATTTTCAGGTAATTTCTGTAATGATCCTACACCACTCAAAAGAGCCTTTTTTAAGGTCATTTCGGTTTGTTTTTCTTATATTTGTGTCCAGCAGGGCCCCCAGATTTTCAATGACATTAATATCAGGTGACTGTGCTGGTGGTGTCATTAAATGGACACAGTTTCATATCAGCCAGGACTGCACAATTCCATCCTTGTGCTTAGGATCGTTATCATGGTAAAATTAAAAATTGTATTGTACCTCCAACTTTACCGCGTTTTGCAGCAATTTTTTTTTTTCAAAATCTTTAAGAACATGGTTTAAAACCCAATGGTCCATTCCATAATCCCTTCAGCAAATTCCAAATTACCAATACATGCCTAAATTATAACGCCGCCATGCTTCACTGAAGGCTTCACATTTTCTTCTTTAAGTTCCGTATTTAGCTTTCGCCACACGTAACTCATTCCATCTGATCTGATCTTCAGCAAAGGCAAGACGAATTTGTTGATTTTTTTCTTCTGTTAAAAGGCTTTTTTCGAGCTAATCGACCATGAAGATCGTGATTGTGAAGCACGCGGCATATTGTTTGTGTACTGCTGCTTGACTTACCCATTTCTTCAAACTGTGAAGATTTTAATGTCTGTTAATTTAGTATTCTAGTAAAATAAATAAATCTACAAATAACAAACATAACTTGAAGTCTCTTAAAAATTGAGCTTTTTACTTATGATACCACCCAATTCGTATTTCATACTACAGTTTATTGACACATTGATATAAACATTTATTTTATCATTTACTCAAACTACTTCACACTACAATATTTAAGTTAAATATGCATAAAGGAAAGAAACATTCCAGATCATTATCGATTGCACTAGATATTTCTTCAATCAATTTAGTGGCAATGGTTAAAAATCAATGTCCAGACCTCCGACGCACGCGACAGTTCAATGAATTGAAAATTACACCAAAGCGTAACATTAGGAGAGTATATACTGCCAATAAAATTCGTTGTTATAGGAGTGTGAACTAAATTTATTCATCGGCTAGCTATTAACATTAACCATTCAACTCATTTTAATCAATCTGATGACAATGTTTTACAAACAAGAGTGCGAGTTAATGTCCATAAGTGTTGAGTTGAAATGCATCGCCATGTCTTCTTCATTTATCACTATGATTTTTAACACTTTGATCGCTGATACCAGAGCCACTCAAATGAGTGTAAAAAATCCCAAAAATACTAACCACAACTTTCGCTATATTTAATTTCAGATTCTAGTATTCCTCTTCCCCGCTGGATTGTATTTCTGTTTCTCCAAATTGACCGACTCAAATATTTTCATCATTCTCTATGGCGTAACGAGTATTTATTTTGCTGTAAGTTCTATCAATTTTCTTAAAATGTTGTATGGTATTTTTAAATGGATTGTCTGTTTGCAGGGTGTAATGGTTCGTTTGATGTTAGTTTTGGCTCCTGTGATGTGTGTTCTCTCCGGAATTGCCATATCGCATTTGTTAACAAAATACATCAAATGTGTTGATTCTGGAGCCAGTAAACCAGTGGAACATAACAAACGACATCAAAAAAAGCTAGAACAGCAGACAGCTGTTAAGAAAGAAGTAGCCATTGGATTTGTGGCCATCATAACGATGATGTTGATCACGTACACATTCCATTGCACATGGGTGACATCAGAGGCATACAGTTCGCCAAGCATTGTCCTTTCAGCTAGATCTCACGATGGCGGTAGAATTATTTTTGATGATTTCCGAGAGGCATACTATTGGCTGCAAATGAACACGCCAGAGGTTAGTATATATAGATAGTCAAGTCTTTTCGATGGAATTTCTATTTTGTAAGTGATGATAATATTTTTAATTCTTGATAGGAAGAGTATAAGTGAACGAGATTCACGATGATTATAAATGATTCTGAAATTTATGTTCTAAAATAAGAGATTATATTCTTTGTTCTTGTTATTGAGACTTATTTTTTTTTTTTTTATTTTATAGGACGCTCGCATAATGTCGTGGTGGGATTATGGCTATCAAATAACAGCAATGGCCAATCGCACTATACTCGTGGACAACAACACGTGGAACAACACTCATATATCTCGAGTTGGTCAGGCGATGGCTTCATCGGAGGAGAAGGCCTACGAGATCATGCGAGAACTGGATGTAGACTATGTGTTGGTTATATTTGGAGGACTGACAGGCTACTCTTCAGATGATATAAATAAGTTCCTTTGGATGGTCCGCATCGGGGGCAGTACTGATCGAGGTGCACATATCAAAGAGAAAGACTACTATGCTGCAAATGGGGAGTTCCGGGTTGATAAAGAAGGCTCACCCACATTGCTGAATTGTCTCATGTACAAAATGTGCTACTATAGGTTTGGTCAAGTCTATACGGAGGGTGGAAAGCCTGCTGGCTATGATCGAGTGCGAGCCGCTGAAATCGGTAATAAAGACTTTGAGTTGGACGTCTTGGAGGAGGCGTATACCACAGAACATTGGCTGGTAAGGATTTACAAAGTAAAGGATCTACGAAACCGTGGAGTCTAATTAATCTAGTCCGCCCGAGCCACCTCTACTCAATCACCACTCTATATACTTCACACAAAATAATTATTTTATTTAACATTTTTTATGTATTTAATCTACACTTTATAGTATTCATAGTTTTTTTTATAACTGAAAAGAAGAAGAAAAACAAGAAGTCTCGACATATTTAAATTATATCTTTTACTCTATATCGCATACTTTATGCTTCTAAGCCATTCTCAGAAAACGTTCCAAGAACCGAACTTAAAAAGATAATCTACTTATAATTTTCTAAACTATTTTTTTTACTATTTTAAAATACCTAGTGCTTTGTTTTGTTAGTTTTTTTATAAATAAAATACAAGCAAACAGATATGTAAGGTTTTCTTGTGTACTAAACAAATATGTATGTCATTTGGACATAAGTGAAAATAAAAAGTATTAAAAAAGACAATTAAAAATCATACATTTTGTGAGTTATCATTTTCGAAAGATACAAAACGCGCTGAAGACGGTTAGTAAATTTGTTGCACAATTATCAATGAGCGTATGCACAAAATAAAGTATACAAAATTAATGATTTATTTTGTATCGATTGTAATTGAATCGGTCATTTCAAAAACCTCATAAGTCATTCAATTAGAATTTTTCAGGAATCAATAAAAACTGTTTCATGCTCAAACAAATGAGTTTCAAACCACTTTTTTATGCTTAACTAAGTATTTTAGTGGTAAGAAAATTAAAAAGCGAAAAAAATTCACAGTTTATTAATAAAAATAATGAAAAAAACCTAAAAAACTGTTCTTGACTTAAGTTGTTTTAGCAAGGACTGGGGTAAGTGGTATATAATTTAACCAAAAAAATGGTAGTAATTATATTTTGTATTGCTTATTATTGAAAATTACACTTAAGAATAACTTTTTTTCATGTTTTAATATCTTTAAGGTACATAGATTGATTATCTTCAAGATTTTCTTATTGATGGGCACTTTTAAAACAAGCCTTTGCTGATAGAAGTGAAACCGAAGTTGCAACTTTATTTATTACTAATAATAAATGTTTAATCAATCCATCAATATTATTCCTATGATAGTACCTTTTCTATGTGAAGCATACTTAAAGCTCATATATGTCGAAGGTGCTTTTTTCTGTTTTTGTGGGATTTTTTTCTATAAGATTCAGTGTTTACAAACATGTTTTTTTTTGTACAAATTTGGCCACAATTTCATGAATTCCAAAACATCTTCAGTTTTTAGCTCTATGACTATATTTTCTAAATTTCGAATGAGATGGACATGAATTTGACAGACGTGACGGATGAATATGAAAAGCTAAGAAAGACAATGAAGTGCAAATCATCAGATCATTCAGTTTCAGAGATTATTCATAAAAATGAGAAAGAGAGTCTGAAACTAAACGGAGACCTTGGGGTCCCCAGCATTTATTTTGTGAAGATCCGATTTGAAACCTCCCAAAAAAAAGTATTGAACAATCCAGTAGAAAATTTCTAATCCAACGAATAAGGGCTTCATTGATACCAAACTCACGTATTTTTGATATAATAGCTTGATGCCAAAATCCATCAAATGCCTTAAAAATATCAAGCTCATTGATATTACTTCGAAATTATGATTCTACTCTTCTGCAACTTGATATCAACAGTTCCTCGGTTTTTCAAATCTCTTAGATAAATTAGTTTATGTCTTGTCTTTCAATTTTATACGAGTAATTTGTTATAACATTTCATTAAGGTATTACACGTTCTCTTCTTTTTCGGCGCACCATCACTCTCTGTTTCACTTGAAGACATTTTTAAAGCTAAAATTACTTTTCGCAGAAAATAGTTACATATATGAAAAACGCAAATTTGACATTGATGACGGTTGTTATCAAATTGAAGATTTGAATATTGTTGAACCAATCAAAGCAAAGCAAAGCAAATTTAAAATATCAAACTACTCCCGACATTTTGGTAGTGCATGCAAAAACCTCTTAAGTCACTGACTTATGTTGTTTATGCAATGAACGTCTTTCCTACGGTATTATTTGAAGAGGAAAGAATGTACAGACTTACGTGGTTCTTACCCAGAATACGCATCTCCCTTTAAGGAACCATTTTCAGCAAAAAAAGCATTTTGGAAAAAAAAGTGACTTAAGAGGTTTTTGAAATGACCGATTCAATTCCATTTCGAATGAAAGCTAAATGTAGAACCTGGGCCCGTATCGCGTAAGAGTAAAGTGATCATAGATTAATTGATTGTCGTTTTGACAATCGCTCCCTCTATTTCTTTATTGATATGATAGAGACCGCTATAGTCAAAATGGCAATACAAAAATTGAAAGCTATCACCTTCGCCGATTCCTCTCCTGGCCGAAAGAAGCATCGAGGAAAATCGTGATGCAGCTGGTCAACTGATGTGTTAACAATTAAAAAATAAACATAGTCAGCCCTATTGAGGTATTCGTTCGGAAGAAGTTCCGAAACGATAGTCTGTTCCGATTGGAACTTAGATTTCGTTCGAGGTATCCACTTCATAACAAACAAAAATGAAGCAGCAATCGCATTCATTCTATTCCATTTTTCTTAAAATAATCCGCAACTATTTTCTGTCGGAGAATTTTCGAAGAAATTTAACGCACAACAGTCAAAAATTCTTTGCTGAATGTACAATCGCAATGCGTTGATGAGCGTCACGGTCACATTTTATCGGAAGATTTTCCGATATGTCAATCGGACAGCGTACCTCGGTAGAAAATTCTCCGATTTCGAACAAATCGGAAAATAATTTTCTCCGAACGGATACCTCGATAGGGCTGAGTGTACATATTTAATAATGATTAAGCCCCTTATTGTGAGTTTCGTTCAACATAATCAACCCGACAATATTACAAAGCATCGACAAATTCATGCTTATTTTGGGGTTCGAACGAATAGCTAATTCGATAGAATAGATATTTTCGCTCGAATGAACTGGGGCCCTATTTTGTATTACGAAACGAGCCGCAATTCTGAGGAATATGATAGTCACGACAATGAACGATTAAGTAAAACGAAAAAGGCGTACAAAAGATGTTGCTAAGCTTAACCGAAAAAAACATTTTTTTTGAAGCGCAACCAACTTCTCCACTATTAGGAATGTCAAAAATTGACATACTAAATAAATGAAAAAAAATATATGCCCCTATTATGGATTACAACTCAACTTAGTTGAGTTGTCATCAACACAACTCAACTCTTAGACAACCAAACAAATTTTTCGTATTATGCAAGTCAACTAAAATCAGTTGTAATGAAAAAATACATTGCCGTCTTTTAGGAGTCGATTTGCTGTCAAAACCAGCTGCTGAACATGAAATACATACAAAACCAAGAATAAGAAATTGTATGATGGAAAGATCTCTCGATTTGTTTTTCGGTGGCTTGGAAGATGAAAATTTAATGTAGGCAAAATAAAAAAGAATATCCGTATATTTAATAAACTCATGTACACTTCTATTCCTAAAGTATGCATTTTTTTTGATTCGAAATAGTTTTCCTAAAACAACCAACGTTCCTCAGCGATTCCACCAACTGTTAAACTTGCTACTGCTCTTCGTTTCATGAGCGAAGGAAGTTGCCAAAAGTGTAGTGGCAATGATTTTAATTTAGGACTGACTCAATCGATAGTGTCAGTTGAATTAAAAAAGTGGTAGATGTGATTGAGGAACTCATTTGTGGAAAATGGCTAAATGCTCAGCTAGCATAGAGCAACAAGTCGTTCAAATTGTGATGGCCATGTAGTTTTCAAACGAAAATACACTCATTACATTCTATTTTTATTAAAATTGTTGTTTAACTTACTGTTTTGTGTCCATATTTTTTATCCGAATGCAGATTTTTTCATTAAAATGTTCTACACAACTGCTTCGAACCAGTTGTCTGATTTTGACGCTTATTACAACTGAAGCACAACTCAACTTACTTACATAATACGAAGAGACAACTGAAAAGTCGACCATTTTGTTAGTTGTCTGCTAATCGACAACTGGTTGTGCTTTGACAGTCAACTGGTTGTGATCGATAATACCAATTTTAAGAATTACAACTAAACTATAGTTGAGTTGTCTTCCATAATAGGGGGGATAAATCAAGAAACGATAAAACGAAAGTTAAACGATAGGTACGAGTATATGGCAGTCGTTAGAACTAACGAGTATCGTTAAAATTAAACGATTCTCGTTAAACATAATCGCATTTCAACGATAATCGTTTTACAAAATAGGGCCTCTGCTTATTTTGACATTCGAGCGAAAAAATGTTCATTGTCGAATGATTGTATAAAATGAACCTCAATGAAATTCATTTCCGAAATCAGCTGTTTGAAATTATGGTCTAAAAATATAAAAATAATACTTTATCATTTAAGAAAAATAAAGTAATGCTAACGGACCGGTAAAGTTTAAATTTGAAAAACATCAATAAAAACTGACATTTTAAAATTTGGGAGCATTAGAAAACAGTAGTACCCCTTGGCATCAGTCTTATTTTGAGATTCGAACGAATAGCTAATTCGATAGAATAGATACTTTCATTCGAATGAACTATCCATATTTTGACATTCGAACGAAAAATGTTCATTGCATAAAATGAACCTCAATTAAATTCATTTTCGAAATCAGCTGTTTGAAATTTACTGACATTTCTATCTGATTTAGTATGACCAAGCTGTTTTTTTTTGATAATTTTTATTTAAAAAAAAAAATGTGGTCTAAAACTAAAACTTTATTATTTAAGAAAAATAAAGTAAAGATAAGTGATGCTAACGGCCCGGTAAAGTTTGGATTTGAATAAATCAATAAAAACTGACATTTTCAAATTTTGGAGCATTTAGAAAACAGTATGGTAAGTTTATTGATATCAAAAGATGTTAAACAAGGGTAAAACTTCCCTGAATAGTAAAATAATTGATTTATGTTTTAATTTTCATGTAAACTAATTTTGTTTTCCAAATTGATAAACAAAAAAAGAAGGCAACTTCAAAGCCACTTAATTTACACAAATCTGGTCACACTTGAATTTTGAACTACCATTTGTAAATTGTTTTATGAAAATAATTGATAAATTGAAGCCAGACGTTAAAAAATCAAAATGGCATTTGTTTTATGTATGAAAAGAGAAAACGGTGAGGAGCAGTTGTATAGGAGAAGGATAATGGATGCATCACATCCATTTTATGCATTCAATACTACTAACATTATACTAAACTTACATGTTTTATGAATCTATTCGCCAGAAAAAATTGAACGAGAATGAAATGACATTTCTTTCGAACGATTCGAAAGTGAAAATTTGCTTAGTTTTCGAAAGATAAATGAACTTTCCATTGATAAGGTGAACTTTCGAATCGTTCGAATCTCAAAATACAAATTATTCGAATTCGACATACTTTCTAATGAAATCGAATGTCAAAATAAGGCTGAATGGTTAGTGCGTTGGACTGTCATGCGGAAAGTCTCGAGTTCGATTCTCAGCCGCTGCAAGAAAGTTTTTTTCAGGTGTGTACTCTGCCTCTTGCGAGGAATTGACAAACAGCCAGGTTCCAAAAATCGAGTGAAATCGAAATGAAAACGAATTTCCAAATCGAGTGAATTTGTTTTCAGTGTTTTACATTTCACCCGCTTTCATAACTTCGAAATCCTTTCGAAATCACTTTAAGTGAAATTGCGAACAGCTGTCACTTCTCAGTTTGCAAATACAAAACTATTTTGTTTGTGAATTTTTTTGATTACTATTAAAATTGTGTGTGTAAATTTTGATAAATGTAATTCAATAAAATATTGTGATTGCTTGCAATAGCATTGCAACTTAGCAATCGGGAATATGCAGAAGGAACAAAAAGGAACAAATGTTGGGAGATCATTCAAACCCATTAGAAATGCAATGACTTCCATTCCTGCATCATTGCAGCTGGCCGCGGTCTTACATTTTCTTGCCAAAGAAAATGTTAAATAAGTATAAGTAAATACTGTGTCAAAGGTTCTGATTCGGATAATAAAATTCGTCCAAGTTGAATCCAAATTGAAATACCCAATGAAGAGGCATGGAAATCTATACCTAATTTTTTTGAAAAAAAAAATTCCTGGAGTTATAGAATGCATCGATCTGACGCGAGTCAAGTTGCAACACTATTCTTTAATAGAAAAGGATATTTTTCTTTTTTTTTTCTGAAAATTTTACAATAAATAATAAATTCACACAACTAGAACTGATCGGATTTAAATCACCTGAAAATCGAAAAAATCGAAATCTGGAACATGAAAATTCGCATCAATTTCACTTCGAAAAAAATGAAATCGATATCGTCAAAAGCAAATTGTAGAACACTAAATTTTAATTTGTATCGATTTCAATTCCATTTCGAGTGAAAGTGAAATGTAGAACCTGGCTGAAATTCTCCAAGAATATCTCTTGTCATGGAAAGTGCTGCTCATTAGCCGTTCGGAATCGGTAGAAAATTGTAGGTCCCCTCCGTTCCTAGTTACACGCACACAGGAATGGTTGAGAGTTGTAAGTCACTAGGAGCTGTTGCACCACCAAATTTATTTTATTTTTTTAGAAAACAGTATGGTAAGTTTATTGATATCAAAAAGAAGTAAAATAACGGTACAACTTCCCTGTATAATAATATACATGATTTATGTTCAAATTTTCAGGTAACCTAAATTGTGTTCCAAATTGATAAACCAAAAAAAAAAACGTATTTAGAAGGCAGATGACGGGCGTTTACTTTGCTTATTTCCTTCAATGTTAAAAAAAATTTAAGATATTTTTTCCAACTTTATTCTCTATTTTAAATTATTAGTCAGTATTGTTAACAAATTACGCAATATAATAGACGTCAAAGAGTTTACAATGTTTACCATTGTAGTTTACTATACGAATTCGTGCCGAAGAGCTTACGATTTTTTGGAAAAGATTTTCCATATACAGAGGCGGATCGTAAATTTGTGGGGCCCTGGGCTGAAACTATTTAGTGGCCTACCTAAATACTCAACAAATAGTCATGTCAAAAAACTGTGTCTATAGTGATATATTATTATTATATATTCTTTATTGCACAAAAAAAAACATAAATGTTACTTAAATCTACGCAAGTATTAGTTGTGCAAACGGCGACCTTATTGCTGTGGTAGCAATCTCTTCCAGGCAACCTTTGGGTGAGAATGAAAACGAAATAGTGATATACATATCGCACCTCCGGTGCAATAACGACGTAAGTGCAATTTTCTTAAATGTTGAGGAATCACGTTTAAAGTTTTCTTGATTATCAAAATACCATACGTTTCAGCTTTTGTGTCCATACAAAAAAGTGGCTTCTTTTGGGCAATAGCAAAGATACAATTACGTCGATTTTACCACTTATAAAACTTGACATTTAGGTAATTTATGTCAATCTTAACTCAATTTCAGAAAAAATTGCAGTTACGTCGATATTGCACCGGAGGTGCGATATATAAGAATATAAAAAAACAATAAAAACATTTTATTTATTTATTATGAATTAGTTAATGAAATTGACAGATTATGTGTATGACATGTTATATAAATTATAATTTATAAATCAATCTTTCTGCATTTCTGTGCTGCAAATTCCTTAATTTGGTCATCACATTGCAGTGTTTTGTTAGATCACAATTTATCGAAAGAAGTGATAAATTATTTAGTCGATGGTTCGACATTGTTGTCCTGTATTTATTTTCTACATAAGACATCTTGGAGAAAGAGCGCTCTGCTTCACAGCTAGTAATTGGCAAAGTTAAAAAAATCTTTAAAATGGTATAGCAGTTAGGGAACACGTTAATAAGTTTATTTTCATACATGAGCTTAAAAATGTCACTGGAAGAGGTGTACGATTCTGGCTTAGATTGGAGTAAGTACGATTTTAATTGAATGCACTCATTCACTAAATGCTCGTCTACGTCTTCTGGATAATAATCAATAATATGACGCGCACTTTCCAAATCTATGTTTTCGATATTTTTGTTTTGCAAATCCATTAAAAGTTTGAATTTTTTACTATATGTCTCGATTGATATAAATGACACAGTGACATTAGCAAACCTTATTAAAATGACTCTGATTAAAAAACATACTTTGCACAACTGTTTTTTTGCTCATAATTACACCATCCTATCGAATTTCACCTAATTTGGTCCAGTAGTTTCGGAGCAAATTAGCTGTGACAGACAGACGGGCGCACGAGTGAGGGGGCGCACGAGTGATCATTTTCGTTTTTCATTTTTTTGTACAGAACCCTAAAAATACCATAAAGAAGAAAAACATGATTTATAAATATTTTTACTTACCAAATAAAAGCAAGAAATCTTGTATTAATAAACAAATGTTACTTATTTAGACATAACTTTTAAGTTATCACTTACTCATTAGTAAACTGACTCATTAAACACAGTACTAACAATTAACACAGTCAGTTTGTCACTTTGATGACGAGAACAGAAGTGCGGAAGAAAAAACAAAATCACGTCACGCGTTACGTTAAGCAGCGCGGCGGGAAGTCCCTCGTAAGAGTAGATAAAAAGGTAGTAGCCTATGCTGATGATCTTGCGTTATTAGCGACAGGTAAATTCTTACCCACTATCAGCGAACAGATCAAATACGCCTTTTCTAAGATTAATAGATGGACTAGAAAGTGCGGCCTGATGGTTAACCCGTCAAAAACAGAATAATTCCTCTTTACAAATAAGATGAAAATACCAAGCTTCAGAATACCTTCAGTTGAAGGCACCCCACTGAAGATTTCAGATCATGCAAAGTATCTTGGTGTGATTCTAGATAGGAAATTAAACTGGAGTCTTAACACTAAGGAAAGAGTAAAAAAAGGAATGATTGCATTCTACTCCTGTAACAGAATCTTTGGGAAATCCTGGGGACCTAGCCCAAAAATTATCAGGTGAATGTATTTGGCGATAATCAGACCAATACTAACTTATGGCAATTTGGTATGGTGGAATGAACGGAAAGGCACGAACCTCAAAACTCTGACAAAAGTATAGAGACTTGCGTGCATTGGAATTACAGGTACCATGAGATCCACACCAACAGCAGGGTTAGAGGCGATACTCAACTTGATACCCCTAGACCTTTTCGTACAAGAATCCGCAGCATATAGCGCCTTAAGGCTAAGCCAGACTAATACCTGGAAAAACGGTGCATGCTCAAATTCTTCAAAAATATTTGGGTGATAGTATCATTACAGATTATACAACACCCGAACTTGACTTTTATAAACCATTCCAAACTGCCTTTCCAAGCAGAGAAGAATGGCTGAACAACCTTTCCCTACGCCAGTGAATCAGCAATAGCAATCTATACTGATGGCTACAAAATGGACACAGGTGTTGGTGCAGGCTTTTTCTCAGAACCTTTTGAGCTAAACAACAGCTGCTAGACAGGTATCAATAATGGCGATACCACAGGCTAATATCACCTTTTACATTGACAGCCAAGCGGCAATAAAAGCGATTTCTACCACTGTGATTAAATCGAAGCTTGTCTCTTGCTGTCGCGAAGAGCTTAAGGTTCTTGGCACGCAGCACAATATTAGACTCTGCTGGGTACCGGGGCACAGCGGCATACCAGGTAATGAAAATGCCGATGAGTTGGCAAGACAGATGGTAAGTATCCCACTCTGTAACATTAAACAGAAAATTTCAGATTTAATCCTAAAGAAATCCAATGAAAGGTGGAGTCTACTTGAGACCTGTGATACCACTAGGAAATAGTATAGCCTTGCTTTAATAAGCAGAGGACTGACAAAATTATGCAACTTAGTTAATTTACTAAAATATCATAAATTTTAAATGAAACTAAGTACAGATGACCTATGTAGAGGATATGGTGATGAAGCGGTTCATGAAGACACATCACACTTTCTCTGTCATTGCCCGTCACTATGCCACGAAAGAAGGAAATGGCTTGGTAGTTACTTCTTTGACAGTTCTTTGGTAGTTACGCTTTTTCCAGGTAAAAGCGACACGCGAATTTACTCTCTCTTTCTCTAAAATATTGCCATCTAGCTTGCCGGGGACTATACATTAGTAGATTGATCTCAGGGTTGCCATTGCCAACCTTATAGTAGGTTTTTTAATTTTAATTTTTTTAAATTCAAATTAACGCCTATTGTTTTCAACGGGGTCTGGGGGCCCCTTGTGACCTCGGGGCCCTGGGCTGCAGCCCATACAGCCCTTAGGTAGATCCGGCCCTGTCCATATATACAGTGATTTACAAAAGTTTACGTACAGCGATAAAATATCGAAAAAAGAGCCATTGCTCACAAGCGGTATGTGATAATTTTTCCTTGCAAGTATATTTCAATAGAACAATGTTCAAATAATCATTTAGTTAAAAATACTCGTAAGTTCAACATTTTTATTTTTATTTAAACAAACGACAAAACAAAAAAAGTTGATAAAATCGGTTTACAAAAGCTTGTGTAAATCTATCTTCTATCTATCTATCTATCTATCTATATAAATAAAAATGAATCGCAAAATGTGTTGCTAAGCGTTAAACTCAAGAACGGCTTGACCAATTCGCCTAATTTTTTTTTTAAGTTTTTGTTAAGGTTCATGGAAGGTTCTTATGGAGAGAAAAAACGTTTATTGTGGGTGTGTGAAAGTTAAGTGTTACAAAAAATCGTTTGCTTATTGAAATACACTGACTCAAAAAAAAAAAATAAAAGAAAACTTTATAGCTAAGGAAATAATTTCTTGATTTAAATAATAATTAATAATTCTACAACAAACAACAAAATTAACGAGAATAAGAGAACTTAAATAAGGGTAATCTATATAAATAAAAACGAAAACCAATTGTGGTTTTATTTG
Source organism: Philhelius festivus (assembly GCA_963931855.1). Taxonomy (NCBI): domain Eukaryota; kingdom Metazoa; phylum Arthropoda; class Insecta; order Diptera; family Syrphidae; genus Philhelius; species Philhelius festivus. Next base: position 91,500,776 of record OZ007556.1, read on the forward strand.
TCGACTGTGTTTGCTTTTAGAACCATGCCGCCTATTACACGCAGGCGCAGCAATTTGAGTCGAAGAAATCGAAACGCTAGAAACCAAGCTTATTTTCAATCAAATCGGACTTCACTGCAACGTGAAGAGCGAAATGAAATTGAAAGGATTAGGATATTACAAACACGAGCAACGCGTCGTGTTCAAACTGCTTTCACAGTTTTACGAGCGGCTTTCAGTTACGATGTTTCAATTGACAACAGTATGTATTAGGTTCGTTCGTTCAACTTTACCCAGGTTTGACTCAGGTTTTCTTGACAACCCTCAGAGTTGTCAACAAAAACTGAGGTTTTCGGTTTTCAAAAAACACCCAAGGGCTGTCAACTGTTTTGTTAACAACTAAAAGACACAAAATAATTTTGTGCTCTGATAAAACTTTAAATTTGTTATAAATAAGTTTTAAAAATGAACGAAAACAAAAGAAATACATATTAAATCTCATATGACTTTTGACAGTTTGACCGTTACCTGAACTCGCCCCAGCAAAATACCTCGATCTACTTCAGGGCGAGTTCAGGGCGACCCCAGGTCTAAAAAAACACAGAGTTTACTCACCAGGGTAACTTCAGGTTTTTCCAAAAACGATTTAGGGCGACCCCAGGGTGACTTCAGGGCTCAACGAACAAACATATTATCATGTGCCACCGAATTGTACAAACTGTTTGTCCATGTTGAATGACTGTCATTTAGACATTATTTTATTGACAGGTGCTCAAACTAATAAAAAAGTTAGTTCAGTGATCTATTACTCCTATCGCCTGATGGTTCATGAAAATGAAGACATGTGCTTGATGATGTCGAACAAATTATTATCTCAATTAGGAATGGCCGCGCCTAATCGCCCAATGTACGACGCTTTTAATCAAGAGTTGCATCGTGAAAAACTGTTCAACGAACAAACATATTATCATGTGCCACCGAATTGTACAAACTGTTTGTCCATGTTGAATGACTGTAATTTAGACATTATTTTATTGACAGGTGCTCAAACTAATAAAAAAGTTAGTTCAGTGATCTATTACTCCTATCGCCTGATGGTTCATGAAAATGAAGACATGTGCTTGATGATGTCGAACAAATTATTATCTCAATTAGGAACGGCCGCGCCTAATCGCCCAATGCACGACGCTTTTAATCAAGATTTGCATCGTGAAAAACTGTTCGATCTCGATGGTTTAAGGGAATCGGTTCGAATAAATGTTCCGTTGTTGAACAAACAACAAAAGTATGTATTTGATACAATTATGAAAGTTGTAAATGATGGAACTGGAGGATTTTACTTTTTGGATGCTCCTGGTGGTACAGGAAAAACATTTTTAATTGCATTGATTTTAGTAATAATTCGCCTACAGAATGGAATTGCACTCACACTTTCTTCGTCTGGTATTGCAGCTACATTGTTGGAAGGCGATCGAACAGCCCATTCAGCGCTAAAATTACCATTGAATACTCAAAGCAACGAAACTCCGACTTGCAACATTTCGAAGAACTCTGTAATGTCAAAAAGGTTTTGCAGCAATGAAAGTTGATAGTATGGGATGAATGCACGATGGCACATAAAAAGTCTTTGGAGGCATTAGACAGAACTCTCAAAGATCTGCGAAGCAATCAAAACCAATTCGGTGGAGCGATGATTTTGTTAGCAGGAGATTTTCGTCAAACATTACCAGTTATTCCACGGTCTACACCAGCAGATGAACTGAATGCATGTTTGAAGTCGTCCATTTTGTGGACAAAAGTTAAGATACTAAATTTGAGCAAGAATATGAGTGTCGAATTGCAAAATGATCGATCTGGAGAAATATTTTCAAAACAACTTATTGACATTGGTAATGGTAAAATCCCTGTAGATGTTATAAAAGGCTGCATTACATTTCCTGTCAATTTTTGTCAGTCTACAGAATCAAAAACTGAGCTTATAGAAAAGGTGTTCCCAAACGTAGCTCAAAATTATAGAGATCATTGTTGGTTGAGTGAACGACCTATATTAGCTGCCAAAAACACGGATGTAAATGAAATAAATTTCAAAATCCAAAATGAAATTTCCGTTGAATTAAGGACATATAAATCAATTGATTGCGCAACTAACCAAGATGATGTCGTCAATTATCAACCAGAATTTTTAAACTCATTGGATTTGCCGGGGTTACCTCCCCATAATCTTCAATTAAAAGTAGGATCGGTGGTCATAATGCTAAGAAATATCAACCAACCGCGACTTTGTAACGGCACACGGTTAGCAGTGAAAATATTAATGAACAATATAATAGAAGCAACTACTCTGAGGGGAAAATATAAGGGAGAGGATGTATTGATACTACGCATCCCAATGGTACCAACTGACTTACCGTTTGAATTTAAACGACTGCAATTTCCAGTGCGTCTTACTTTCGCTATGACTATAAATAAATCACATGGTCAGTCGTTGAGTGTTGGCGGCGTCAATCTGGAAAACCCATGCTTCTCTCATGGACAGTTGTATGTTGCCTGCTCTCGCGTCGGAAAACCGACGGCTTCATTTATTTTCGCGCCAGGTAATCAAACAAAAAATATCATGTACGATAAGGCATTATATTGAAAATACCAGATTATGGTGCTTATTTTGACATTCTCTTACGTTAGAAAGTGAGTCGAATTCGTTGAAACTCAATTTTGAGACTCGGCGATTAGAATGTTAATCGAACAAATCGAAAGTTCACCCAATCCCTAGAAAGTTCATTCATTTGCGAAAGCTAATTCAATTTTGACATTCGAAAGAATAGAATTAAATGTCATTTTTGTGTCGTTTGAATTTTTCTGTCGAGTAAACCACAAAACATGTAAGTTTTTAATTATTTCATGGAAAATAAATTACTTTTATTATTTTTTTGTTGTTGTTTTATGTTAAAAGGTCGCATTCCAACTGGACAAACCGCGAACAAAAGCAAAAGTTAATTAAAATAATGGAAGAAAACCCGGAGGTAGCAAAGGGTTTTTTTACCACCCATCTTAATTTATAAACAGCACAAATGCCATATTTTTATTTATTATTTTATGTTTTTATCCAAGAAATTTAAATTATTAAATAATACACAAAACAATTACAAATAAACAAAGATTTCACCTTTTGGTTTTGACATTTCACAAACACTTCTCTTTTGTTTTTGATATTTTAGTGTGACCAAGTGTATAAAAAAAACAAAATAAAAATTTAAAACGCGTCATGAACAACTTATTTTTTTAAGAATAGTTTCAAAACAGCTGAGTTGACACAAAAAATGTAATAAATATGTAGTTCTTTATGGTTAAACTTTACTTTATAATGAAAAAGTGTATTATTTATTTTGTTTCTTGATTATTTATCCAACATCTATAAAATGTTTACAAAAAAAAATTTAAAACGGTCATACTAATTCAAATAGAAATATAGTAAATGTCAAACAGCTGACAATGAAAATGAATCTTTTTTGAAGTTCATTTTATGCTATCTTTCGCAAATGAATGTTATTCGTTCGAATCTCAAAATTAAGAAAGTTCATTCGAAGGAATAGAATCATTCTAACGAATAGACTATTCATGAGAATGTCAAAATAAGCATGTATGACTACTACTACTAATAAAGTCTTGCAATTGACAAAATAGGACACTTATAATTGTAAGTAATCGTTGTTTATCATGGAGACATAAATCTATAAATATGAAAAGTGATCACTCCTAAATATGTTTTATTACCGTTGTTTTAGAAAAAAAGGGCAGAACAACGTCTGCCGGGGAAGCTAGTAATAAAATAAGAATAAAAATAAAAGATGTAATTCTTCATAATATTAAATTTGAAAACTTTAAAATTATAATTATAGGTAAAATTAAATAGCTAATAACATTCTTACACTACACACTGCAAATAACGGTAATTTTTTTCAGACTACGCGGTTGCTTGTTCGAGTTGGACAACGAGCGAGCTATTAAGCGTATGGTGAAACAAAATAATTCACAACTGCTAGGATGATCAGGACTCGTATCGCAGAAGACTAAAGCGATCGCTCAACTAATTGATTGTTGTTTTGACTATAGCTGTCTTTTTCGTATCCATAAAGAAAGATAGTGAAAGCGATTGTGAAGACGACAATCAATCGTTAAATCGCTTTGGTTTTACTCGATAAGGGTCAGGTCTTAACTCGAAATTCATCATCAAAGTCAGTTCCAAATGGACTTAAGTCATGCACACTTAGAAAAAAACCATTACTGAACAAAATTAACAAGCAGAAGCCGCTTACGTCGTAATGGTCGGTCTAATGGCCGACTTACGGTGCTTACAAGTGCCTGAGATGCTGGGTATTTCCAATGAATAGTACTTCCAGCAAAATAATTACCCCAAACACCGCATATAACCGCGCGTATATGGATTTTATAAAATAACCCACACCTACTACGATGAGGTCCACCACAAATCACACATCAACCCTATAGAACACTTGTGGGATGCTCTTGAAAGAGATACATCATCAGGACCAGTGGACTTGATTTTATCTTCTATGTGTTAGTTATCGGCTGATGTTGAATCATTTACGGTCTTGACAAATGACCAGAGATTTCTACTGACTTTGGCACATTGGAGGATTTTTTTTCCTTAAGATTTGTTTGTGTAAGAACTTTGTTCTTTTTATAACAGCGTTGCATTTGCTTCCGACTTGTTTGTGCATTTCTAAATTTCTCTCTGTGTGGTTGGGTTGGCTTTGTAAGAGCAGAAACTTACTTCTTTCAACCTAACAACTTCCTTACAGCTTCTATTCAACCAGGTCTTTTCTTTAAGTCTTATACTTTTTAACTGGCGACTTATAGGTACTATAAGGCAAATTATGCATTTAATTTTTCCCCCCACAGGTTTTTTTTTTTAAGACCAAAAATAGCGGTACCTACCATACGATTTTTTTTCGAAATTTTATAAATTTTTTTTTTCTCAAAAACTGTTCGACAGATTTAAAAAATAAAAATACAAAAAAAATCTTATTTATTTAAAACTAGGTAATGGTTAAAAAAAATTTACGAAAAATGGTTATTGAGGGTAGCCCCCAAAGAACTTTTTATTTTGTTTTTGATTTTATCAAAAATGGCGCAACCGATTTTGATCATTTTATTTTTGCTAAAGCTCCCCAAAAGCTTGAATAGAATTGTGTATTCAAATTTTCAAAACAATTTTTTTTTTGGATTTAAAAAAAATTCAAATTTTTTTTTTCAAAACTCAATATTTCGGAAACCTCATGCTAGATTTTTTTTTTTCAAAAACTAGTTTCTCAATATAATCTACAAAATTTATTTTACCTAAAAACTAAGGTACCCACCATACAAATGTTAAAAAATGGTTTTCAAAAATCAGATTTTTCTCGAAAACGGCGCCTAGAAATTTGATAAAAATTTGTTTATTTCAACTAATTTTTACGATCTTTAATTTAATAAAAAAAAAATTGAAATTAAGATATTCACCGCAATTACCTATGTCGTCTCGTTTTTTTTGACTTCTCTCGTTTTCTCTATCGTCTCGTTTTTTAAATGGCAACCCATAACTTCTTCGACGCGATGATTTTGTAACAGATTTAAAAACGATGAAAGAGTAACAAGCATCTGTCAAATTCAAAGGAAAGTCTACATACAATATTATTGCTCGATGTTCAATTAATGAACAAAATGCAGTTTTTTTTTAATTATTAGAAAATAAATAAGTTATTAAAATGATAAGTTTTGAAATGCATTACATTTATTAGTTTCTTTTCTTTCCATCCCATGTTTATAAATTACAAGTGTTTCTTCTTGGATCTTAAGATGTGTTGTGTCTCTCCTAGCAGTGTGCTCCTTTAATTTATATGACTTATATTCCTCTTTTCTTCCTTTGTTTATACTTTCATTGATACCATTTAAGGTTATTTCTAGGAGTACACACTGCTTCTCCCAAAGTGTAGCTCTTTTTTGTTTAATAGCGAAAGCTTGCCGTCGTTTCTTTCCTGCTGGTTCTTCAGTTTTATGTTGCTGTTCTTGTGGCTACGGAAATACACCCGCAAATTCGGCGAAATTATCTTCCATATTTAAAGCGATTGTTTCTAAATACTTAAGTGAAATACCTGCATCCGCCTGAGTTTGGGTTAATGCAGGCTCAGATGAAGTTGGCAAGGGGTTTGCAAGCAAATTGGGCTGGGATACACTGATTAAATTTTCACTTGGGTTTAACCACTTCCCTAGCTGCTTTTATTTCCTTTTAATTGCGGATTATATTCTTCTTTGCCCCAAATATAATAAGAGCAAAAACATTAAGAAATTGTCTATAATTATGGAATACGCGATTCAAAACTTTTGCCAAGCATCTCCATCTCTTACTGGAGGACTTTTTTTGTATTCCCTTAAAAAAAAAACCCTAACTACTCGTCTTCTTCCTCAGATCTACGAGCGTCTGGAATTGGTTTTCATTGTTAATTACAACATTTTAGTATATAGTATAGTACAACAAATTTAGACAAATATGTACTTGTTTTATTTATCGTAAAAAAAATCGATAAAATAAATTATTTAACAAGAATACTTGCAGTTTTGCGACCTTCTATGTCTCTGTCGTGTGTAAATTTTTGAACGAGAGATATCGTGTTTTTTTTTCTTAGTCGTCGTATTTTTTCGTCTTACAGAATGCAGAAGGAAAGTGTTCAACGACGTTTGACATTTACAGACGACAACAAAACGAGTGACAAAAGTTGGAAACGACTTATGGAATGCAGATCGTGTCAGGCTGTATATTTCGCTGTCGTTTACGACATCGGTAATCGGGGTGATTACAGCTTGTACCTACCATAGAACCATTTTTTCAAATTTTGAATTACTTATTATCGACATAACGGATTTTAATCAAATTTTTTTATAGAGATGCTTCTAAAAAGTTTAAAAAACATTGCTTTTTTTTAAAGTTTTGAAATAACTTAAAGAAAATGTATTTTTTTGAATTAAAAAAAATGCATTTTTCTTTTTTGGGAAAATTCGATATTTTTTTTTTGAAATTTAATTTTTATTCGAACCATAATAAAAATTTGTTTTAATGTATTAAAATAAAATAAAGTTAAAAATAAAAAATTTTTTAATTAATTAAAATTGACGTTTTATTTTATTATTTATAGTTTAACCTTTTTATTACAACATATAATTCTTTTTTGTTCTACAGCGACGCGTTTCGGATACAAGTATCCATCTTCGGGCTTATGTTATATTTTACTGGTGTTTGCCAATTAACTTATTATATGGGGGGGGTGGGGTGGGTTCTGTTTCTGTTTTGTAGCTACTCTATTGTGAATTACTTTTATTGTTTGCTTATGTTTGTCTCCTTTACTGCTGCTGTCCTCTTTGGTGTTTTATCGCGGTGTTATATAGTGTATTGTTTTTTATTGTTAATTTGTCGTTAAGTACTTTGTCCTGTGTTGTCTTATATGCTTTGTATATTTCAAATTCCTCTAGTGCGTCTAATGTTGTCCCTTTCTTGCATATGTGTAGAGGTGTCAGGTTTGTTTTAAAGTCGGTGTAGTTATGGTTGTTGTCAATCAAGTGTTGTGCATATGTAGATTTTGTATTTTGTTTTGGCCTATGTTCTAAGTACCTGTCATAAAATGTTCTTCCCGTCTGTCCGATGTAAAAGCTGTTGCAGTCGTCGCAATGGATTTTGTAGACACCTGAACACGTCTTGATGTCTTTTCTATTTTTCTTTTGCAATATTTTTTGTGTGTTATTATTTGTTGTGAATGATATATTTGTGTTGAGTTTTTTAAATTCATTTTTTAATATTTGTGGGATTAAGTTTGTGTACTCTATTGCTATATATTTTTTGTTTTCTGTTGTTGTATTTTCTGTTTTGTTGTTGTTGTTCCTTTTTCTTTTCTTTTTGTGGATTAATTTGTCGATGATTTCTGTTTGATATCCATTTGTTGTTGCTATGTGTTTTATCGTGTTAAGTTCATCATTATAGTCTTCTTTGGTCATTGGTATATTCAGTAGTCGGTCGATAAATGTGTTGTATGCTGCCATTTTTTGTGTATGTGGGTGGTGGGAATTTTTGTGTATTGTTATGTCAGTTGTTGTTGGTTTTCTGTATATTTTGTATGTGAGTTTGTTGTTGTTTCGGCTGATGCTTAGGTCTAGAAAGTTGATTGTATTGTTGTCTTCTATTTCGGTTGTGAATTTTATATTATCGTTTATGCTGTTGATATAGTTTTTTAGCATGTTGATTTGTCTGATCGTTCCGTCAAATATGATGAATGTGTCGTCAACGTATCTTGAATACGATATTATTTTAAGTTTTTGTGGATTGATGTTTGATAATATGTATTTGTTTTCGAAGTCGTTTAAATAAATGTCTGCCATTAGTCCGCTTAATGGGGATGTAGAACAAAAAAGAATTATATGTTGTAATAAAAAGGTTAAACTATAAATAATAAAATAAAACGTCAATTTTAATTAATTAAAAAATTTTTTATTTTTAACTTTATTTTATTTTAATACATTAAAACAAATTAAAAATACAACATGGAGACTAAACCAAATAATAATATTTCAGCTGAAGAAGCAAAAATAGTCTTTAAATATAAAAATGTTAGAATTAAATTAACAAAAGTCAACCTCAATATAAAATTTAACAAACAGTGCCTAAAAGAACAAATAGTACCTAAATACGCATTAATAAAAACAAAAAACAATTCAATAGCCGCCATTAAAACACAAAAATTAGCACAAATAATACGTATAAAAGAAGAGATTAAATACCTATACAGCAAAAAAACACAACTAAACAACACATTATACAAACTACACCTACAAATATATAATACTCTACACTTCATCGCCGCTGAACTCTATACACAATCAATAAACCAACACACAAAGAAAATAGCAACAGAAATCAGTAAAAAACATAAAATAAAAATACAAAAACTTAACAAAAAAGAACCCAAAACTAACATAGAAAATAAACACAAATTCTATCCCAGATTAATTAACAACACTAATATAATACTAACAAAATCAGAAACAGAAACCTTAAACAAAGGCCTAAAGTTCAACATACCAAAAATTTATAAAAACAACATAACACAAGAAGTAATTAACGCTGAAGCAGCAATTAAAACAATACCATCACAAGAAATACAAAATGAAACCAGAGCAATAGTTAACAGGAAATTAAAAAACATTCTAAAAAACAACAAAATACAAAACAAAATCCATAACAAATACAAAGAAGACATAAATAACCTAAAAAACATAAAACAAAAATTAAATGACCACAAAGCAGTGATAACAAAGGCAGACAAAGGAAACACCACAGTAATAATTGACGAACAAGAATACATTAATAAAACAAAAACATTCATTAACGAAAATAACATAACTAAACTAAAGAACGACCCAACCAAAACATATGTTAAAGAAATAAACAAAGCCATTAATAATTGTAAATACATCTTCTCAGACTTCAATAAAATCAAACTAAAACAACCAAACGCACAAGCACCATATTTCACAGGACTTCCAAAAATCCACAAAACAGGAACACCAATACGACCACTAATAAACTATAAAACAGCACCATGTTATAAAATAGCCAAAGAATTACAAAAAATAATCAAGATTAACATTAAACTAAATAACAACCACAGCATAAAAAACTAAACACAATTTATACAAAAAACTAAAACAATAAACATACTCCCACAATATAAACTGATATCGTTTGACGTAACTAATATGTACACAAACATCCCAATAAACGAAACAATTCAAATATTAAAAGAAAACCTAACAAACACAGCTAAAATCAACAAACAACAAATAGATGAAATCATAAAACTTATAAAAATAACACTCACACAAAACTATTTCACATTTAATAACGAATACTATACACAAGACGAGGGACTTGCGATGGGATCCCCATTAAGCGGACTAATGGCAGACATTTATTTAAACGACTTCGAAAACAAATACATATTATCAAACATCAATCCACAAAAACTTAAAATAATATCGTATTCAAGATACGTTGACGACACATTCATCATATTTGACGGAACGATCAGACAAATCAACATGCTAAAAAACTATATCAACAGCATAAACGATAATATAAAATTCACAACCGAAATAGAAGACAACAATACAATCAACTTTCTAGACCTAAGCATCAGCCGAAACAACAACAAACTCACATACAAAATATACAGAAAACCAACAACAACTGACATAACAATACACAAAAATTCCCACCACCCACATACACAAAAAATGGCAGCATACAACACATTTATCGACCGACTACTGAATATACCAATGACCAAAGAAGACTATAATGATGAACTTAACACGATAAAACACATAGCAACAACAAATGGATATCAAACAGAAATCATCGACAAATTAATCCACAAAAGGAAAAGAAAAAGGAACAACAACAACAAAACAGAAAATACAACAACAGAAAACAAAAAATATATAGCAATAGAGTACACAAACTTAATCCCACAAATATTAAAAAATGAATTTAAAAAACTCAACACAAATATATCATTCACAACAAATAATAACACACAAAAAATATTGCAAAAGAAAAATAGAAAAGACATCAAGACGTGTTCAGGTGTCTACAAAATCCATTGCGACGACTGCAACAGCTTTTACATCGGACAGACGGGAAGAACATTTTATGACAGGTACTTAGAACATAGGCCAAAACAAAATACAAAATCTACATATGCACAACACTTGATTGACAACAACCATAACTACACCGACTTTAAAACAAACCTGACACCTCTACACATATGCAAGAAAGGGACAACATTAGACGCACTAGAGGAATTTGAAATATACAAAGCATATAAGACAACACAGGACAAAGTACTTAACGACAAATTAACAATAAAAAACAATACACTATATAACACCGCGATAAAACACCAAAGAGGACAGCAGCAGTAAAGGAGACAAACATAAGCAAACAATAAAAGTAATTCACAATAGAGTAGCTACAAAACAGAAACAGAACCCACCCCACATATAATAAGTTAATTGGCAAACACCAGTAAAATATAACATAAGCCCGAAGATGGATACTTGTATCCGAAACGCGTCGCTGTAGAACAAAAAAGAATTATATCGTCATCGTTCTATGAAAACTCCCTAAGTCCATTTTTTGTGTTTTGAGATATTTGCATTTAAAGTTGGAAATTAATATAAAAAAATCCAAAAATTATCAGAATAGCACGGTCTTAGGCTTCAATTGTAAAATGGTTTTGGCGTAGCCATTGTCCAATGAAATTTTTTGCAAATAGTTTATTCGGAATGAATTAAATAAGAATTAAATCACAATTTTTTTTAAAATGGACTTAGGGAGTTTTCATAGAACGACGACGATATGTTGTAATAAAAAGGTTAAACTATAAATAATAAAATAAAACGCCAATTTTAATTAATTAAAAAATTTTTTATTTTTAACTTTATTTTATTTTAATACATTAAAACAAATTAAAAATACAACATGGAGACTAAACCAAATAATAACATAATAAAAAGTTAAGGTTGTCGTAACAAATTTTTTTCTTAAAAATCTTTTAAAAATTTTGTATATAAAAGCTTATTTTTTTAAAGAAACCACTACAACGACTTATAATTTTTGTTCTTGCATAAATTCATAGCATTCTGTTTTTGTTTCTTACTAATAATAGAATTTAAAAAATTAATTTTATCCCTATGAACAGTTTTCTCTAACAACATTCGTTTTTAAAATTCCTACTCTTTTACTAGTCTATTACATAGGAGCAAGTTCGTGCGACCCAGTCGTGCATTTTATTTCTGTAAGGAATAAAAGCACACATCCCAAGAAAAACCACTTCTATGATCATATCGGCACTGGCATCAGCGTCATTATCGAGTATTTCCTCCAATTAAAGATTTGAAAAAAGTTATTAATACCTACCCAGTTGGCTTTCTCGTATTACCAAATATGTTTTTGTATTTGTGTTCAGTTAAATAAAATCTATAAACTTATAATTGAAATTGATCTCTGTATCAATCGATGTATCTAAGCACTTAGTGCTATACCTGCATTTCCAGGGATAAAACTACAATTAACAAAACGTTTATATATAAATGAAAGTATATTTTTTTTAATTAAATAGGTACTATTCAAAAATATAAATTGATAAATTCGTTTAAATAAAAAATGCATTCCGAAGTGATTTTAGTCTTATTAATCCGTTATAGAACATCCATAGATGTATTCGTCCCATTGGTGGCCTTTATTTGTTCTTGTGAAATGAAATTTAATACATCCAGCTTAGTTACGATTCCTTTCAATACTTCCTTGCCATCGATTTTGTCTACAACTAGAACAGAAGTTTCAATTTCTAGCACTCGTGCAACTTTACCCAAGATTGCACTTGATGTTACAATTATTGGTTTCTTGTTTAATGCCTTAATAGCTGGATCTGTATTTTGTCGGTTCATGCTTACTATTTGGCTTATGAGGGTTTCTTGATTGACGACACCCAAGATTGATCTTAAAAATGCAACAAATTTTGAAAAAAAAAAACAATCAACCATATTAAGTTATTTTCTTACCCATTGTCCTTATGTACAAGCGGAACTTGCTGAATGTTATTCTTTTTCAATACTGTAATAGTTTCCTGAATTGTAGCTGATGAATCAATCGTCACTGGGCTTACGAGTTCGAGGGCTGAGACTGTATGGTTCCACCACCAATGCTCGTGTTCGTTTACGACTTCTTTGAATCCCTTAGCTTCCATCCAATTGTCAGAGACAAATTTTGTCATGTAGTTGCGAATACTATCGGGAAGAATAACAACACAACGTTGACCCTCTTTAAGAGTTCGGGCAGCCTTGAGTGCTCCAGCTAGAGCTGTACCACTGCTTCCACCACTTAGAATACCTTCTTCTTTGTTAAGTCGTCGTGCCATTTGGAAACTCTCTTTATCTACCGTCTTCACCCATTGGTCTACTACTGAATGATCCAAAACTGTTGGAATGAAGTCATATCCAATTCCTTCAACTTCATACGTCTGAACATCAGACACGTTCAAATTTTCCGGTCGTGCTAGAATAGATCCATAAGGATCCACCCCTACAATTTGGCATGAGGGTAGTTTTTCTTTGATTTTACGTCCGATTCCAGCAATAGTTCCTCCAGTCCCTGACCCACAAACAACCATATCGACTTGGTTGTCAAGTTGCCAGAGTATTTCAGCACCAGTTCCATCGTAATGAGCTAAGGGATTTCCAGGGTTTCGATATTGATCCAATACAATGGAGTTCTTGATTTCCTTTTGCAAGCGCTGAGAAACGCAGATTAGACCTTCAGGTGAGTCAAAGGGTGCTTCGGTGGGAGTACGGATAATTTTGGCTCCCAGTGTATGCAAGGCGTAAACTTTTTCATTGGACATTTTCTCAGGCATCACTATGATGCATTTGTAGCCCTTAACGGCGCAAGCCAGCGCAAGACCAATACCAGTATTTCCTGAAGTGGGTTCGATCACAGTGTAGCCAGGTTTTAGAAGACCCTTTTCTTCGGCTTCCTGAACCATTCGGTAGCCTATGCGATCCTTAACTGACCCACCAGGGTTAAAGAATTCACATTTGACATCTAGGAATAATATAAACTTGTTTATTGGGATGTATTTTTTTAAAAGCTAGGACAAGTTTAGCTTACACATTTCACACTTGATGCCCTCTGCTTGGGGAATATGATTTAATTTTACCAATGGTGTACATCCTATGACACTAAGGATATCAGGTGTGATCTTTGTGCGGTGGGCACTGAAATAAAAATATAAAACAAATAATTATTTAAAGTTGAATTGAGCAAATGAAACAATAATAAAAGTATAATAAGTACGTATACGCCCGAGTGATCAAATACAATTTAAGGAGTTTAAGAAATGTGTAGTTTATATCTAGAACTATGAATGACAAATCTTTTCCATTAACATAGATAAATCTAGCATAAATACATATACAAGATGGCGCAAAATTAATCATCCAGTTTTGTTTTCGAATTACTTTTTTACTAAATAAAACAAAATGATTTTGAGTACTGAAAATCTTTATTTGGACCTTTACAATTTTTTCTGTTAAGTGAAAAAGATGATATCCGTCAAGTGGCTGCCCTATTTATTAGGCTTTATAAAAACTAATTATCAATCTATTTTAAATAAAGGTCTTATTATATCTATAAATCTAGGATTGAAGTGAACTTGAAGGATGATTAAGAATGAGTTTCATCCAGGGTAAACTAAGGTTGAAGTCGAAACAGTTAATGTTACCATTAATCCTCCGTACTATCCGTGTAAAAGATTCGTTGGAGCCATAAGAGGTACGATCGGTGCGTAGATCGAAGAGACGAGGATTACGGTTATTATTGTTGAAAGAAATGAAATTGTGAATTTTATAGACAACAGATCCTGAAAGTAGTAGATGAATGAAGATTTAATGTCTCTTATTGGTCTTTGTTCTTCCAACGTATCAAAGTAAATAAAAAGAAGTCAGTCGGAAGTCAGTGGAGGTAGAATCAAGTGGTTAATTTCAAGAGTTATACAAAGGGGGAAACGTAGGAAACGACGGTGAATACTCTCGATCTGAACCTATGAATCTGTTGATTAGCGGTTAATATGTATGAGAAAGTTGGGCTCTCTATTGTAAGGTTTTCTTCTATTAATTTAAAGAAAACTCCGACTTTAATATTATTGTCAGCCTTATCACGAATTCCATCGTAATCGGAAACTTTAACGAATCCAGAAAAAAGCTATCACCAAATCCTTTCGTAGTGGCTATTTGTATGAGATTTTCCACTACGATGGATTCTGTGATAGTGTTTTTCGGGATTCGTAACAAGTTTCCGATTAAGATGGAATTCGTGATGGAGTTGTGTATTTTATTTATAAAATATATAACTTATTAATAAAGTATAAAGTATAAATTTAGTGATGAGTATAGATACTAAAGCTGAGACTAAGTGATCGGCTTGACTAACTTGATAAGAAGGAAGTTCTTGATCTTGTTTAACAAGCAGATCACCGACTATCCGAGAAAGGAAAAGGATATTCAAAAGGAAAGCAGTCATTTTATAATAGTTGATGTTGATGTTATACTCGTACTACACAGGGTTGGCTTAAAACCATTTATAACATCCATCACATACAACACCAAGATCGCGAATTGACTCAGCGGTGGATATGGATTGATAATGGGGAAGGTAGAGACCGGGAGGAGATTGTATGCATTTTCGTAAAAAAGTGATGATTTAGATCAAGTTGAAGAAGAGTAGAACCATGTGTGGGAGAAAGGGTCTTGAAAAACTTAGTATCGTCGGCATAGAGTGAGATATGAGAATATTTGATGACCATTTGAATATTATTAATAGTAAGATTAAAAAGGAGAGGTCCTAAGTGGCTGCCTTGTGGGACCTCGGGGTAGCTAAGAAATCATCAGAAAAGGTAGATCTGCATCGAACTTAGTAATAATGGTTTTTCAGGTCAGAAGAAATCCATCTTAAGTAGATAGAGGGTCAGGTCCAAGGGTAGATGGTTTGAATAGAAAAAGAGTATGTGAAATTTTGTCAAAGGCCTTACTTAAATGAGTTGAAACAATTTCGACTTCTTTTCCGTTCTCTAAGACTGAGAGGTTAAAGGATAGGAATTCAACGAGGTTAGTCATTGTGAACCTACCTTTGACAAAGCCGCGTTGTCTGGGGAAAATGAGATACTTTCAACTAAAACTTAAAATTTCATATAAAATGCTTTCAAATATTTTGGGAATATGTGAAAGCTTAGCAATTGGTCGATAGTTTGTAAGTTCATACTTTGGGCCCTTTTTATGTATTGGCGTTATGAAAGAGATCTTCCATAACTAAAGGAATTCTCCTTGGGAAGAGAAAGTGTTGAAGAGTATTTGTTAAGATATATGTCGGGAATTGCATCTGGGATGGGAATATACTCATCATTGAGTTGATTTAGCTTATTTTCGATGAGAATTAGGTCAATGGTATGTGGTAAAAATGGACCGAGAGAGAAATTCGGTAAAAAATAAAATACAAAATAAAAATAATTACAATCACGTATTAAGTAGGCCTCGGTTAAAGATTGTTTGTTGGCGATTGTTTGTGGTTTGTTTGAAGTTTCATTAAAAGAAATAAAAGAGAAATAGGGCAACCATCGCATTTTCGTTTAAAGTTAAAGCACTTAAGTATTGTGATTTTCAAGTATTAAGTACTTTTTACTTGTGTTTTTTGTGTACAAGTATAAATATAGAATAGATTAGTAAGCTAAACTGTGTATAAGATTCTACTCTCTTAACACGACTAAAGGCTAAACTTTGACTAAATGTATTTTTAAATGTTTACAATATGCTACACTTTACGAATTTATGAACTAGCTTTTTTGTTTGTCTGTTTCTTTGTTTGTTTGGCAAACATTTTGCAATTGATTTAAAACTTACTTCCTGATGATATCGACAGCTGATAAATTTAAAATGTATGTAGCTCAAAAATCCACTGACAACACGTTTTATTTTTTAAAATATACTCTAAAGTCAATTACAAAATTCATAGTAAACTGTTTTTTTTTTTTTTTTTTTTTTTTTAAATATGTACATAACATGTTTTAAATTAATTAAAAAATATAAATTAATTTCTAATGAATGTAATTAAAACGAACAAAATGGAGCCGATGTTATATAATTTTAACTGTTATTGAGAAAATTCACGCAACATTTACTTTAAAATTGTTAGTGACTTATAGATGACCTATTCATGCATCAATTACTTTTTTCTTCAAAATGTTAAGGGCAGTTTTATTAATCTCATTTTGATAATGTTAAAGTCAACCGAAGAGGCTTTTAAGTTGAAAAGTTTAAGAGGTTAAGAAAGCTCATGTATGCCATAGTTGGTTCTATGAAAATATACGTGCAGAAGTTCAAATCTTTGCAGTTGTGAGATAATTTATGCCAATATTGTCTAACAAATCAAGAGCATTAATTTGATTGTTAATAAGTTGTTAAAGAAAAATTAAATAAGATGGAACTCGCTCAATTCCTGTCTTATAACCAGAAAACTATGGCCTAGTTTCGGCAAATAAAAATGCGACATTATTATCCAACTGAGTAAAAAGTCTCTTTCTCTTCTCATGGGCATCACCACCGGTCACAACCAACTAGGTTACCACCAGAAAAAGATGAAACTCAGTATGGACGACTCATGCAGAGAATGTGGTGACGAGGAGAAACATTAGGATAATCCTTGCTACCTGTGTTACTCACTGGTCACTGCCCTGCGCTATATCATCTGAAAAACAGGCGCCTATGGAGACACTTTTTCAATCATTTGAAAGAGTCTGACATTCCAAGCAAAAACATACATATTATGTATTAAAATTTATTAACAATACAAAATGGCTTGAAAATTCCTAAACTCTATATCAACCAGCCAACCTTCGACGATTTCTCAAGTGGGGGTAAAAGATCACGCCCTTAAAAGGAGTCTACCTCTTCTCAACCAAGTGATTATGTGACTTGGAAGTACCCTCCGAATTTCAGGCTATAGCTGGCTGAAACTCATCAACACCCTTAATGGGCTTGGTTGACATAGAATTATCATAGGTTTCAATACATGGGAGTCACAATTCCTAGGATCGAAGGATCTACATTGATCTAAATGTGACGGCAACAAGATCAACTGTCAGCCAATAAATCTAACTTAACTTAAGAAAGATTAGAACATTACTAACACTTTAATGTAAGGTTTGCACATACAGAAGCTGGATCCGATTTTCTTATGGTGGAAGTAGAGAAGCCCACGGAAGACCGTTCAAAGGAAAGCAAGTGAATTTACGTTGAATTTATTTAATACGACTTTTGTGAATTTAATGGAAGTGAGTCTATATTTGTGATATGTGTTCAATAAGTGATCGTACATAACATTTGTATAAGGAAAGTATCACAAAGTGAGCTTTACCAAACGTTTAAAAATTAAATTATATTTATATATTCCGCGAATTCTAATGAGAGCTGCCAATGGGAGTACGTAGTTTTTGTTGGGAAATGAAATATTCAAATGTATTTGCAATTCATCTTACTAACTCATTAATTATTTGACATTTAACGAGATTGAGAATTTTTTCCTCATCAAAAAGTATAAGTATACTATATATCTCAAGATTAACCTGCGGGAGAATGTGGTGATGGTTACCTTTAATGGCCCTCATACTTATCAGCCATTATATAAGAATCTCATTAGAACTTACACATGGTACAACATGGTTAATAGAGAGACTGAATAAAAAAGGTCCCAAATGACTTCCCTAAGGTGCTCCTAATATGAGCAGTGAATAGGTTTGAAAGATAACTTCGGAATTGTACTTGAACCTTAGAGGTTTACTTTAAATATATTTAGACTTCTATAACGGAATGAAAATAACTGTAGCGCGTCTATCTGTTTCTGTCGGAGTCGATACAAAGTACGTGTTAACTCGGTCTTCTAGAATGGTATCATACAGTTTACTAGATGAGATGAGATTTTCATTTTTAAGAAGATCATTTTATTTAAAAATTTTCGTCACCTTCAAGTAGAATTTATCTAACTAAAAGTGTTTGTGAACTCAGACGTTAGCGAACTGTTAATTTAAGAACATTAATAACAAATAATAAATATTACTTACATTTCCCTATGAGAGTGTGGAGATTTCTCAGTAGTTCCCAAATGCCAAGTGCACTTTGATGGTAATCCAGGATTAATGAAATCTTTTGGTGTTTCGTAGGACTTATTTCCAGGCATTTTAAGAACTGTATTTTGAATCTATAAAAATTAAATATATAAAATACTTCACTAACATAATTATTCATAATAAATAATAATGGACAATTGCATTCAAAATTAAGCTTATTGCGCAACTTACTTTTTGTTATCGTAATTGAAAAAACAAACGTCTTAACAAACATATGCAAATAAGGGGAATGCTAATCAAGTTTCCTGAAAGCTATCTCTCATGCTAATTCAAGCCAAAAACTGGCACAAAGCATTCGTACAGGCCTCATAAGAAGATCGCACTTATCAGTGATTTAACGTGACCCTAAAAAATACAAAATCTAAACCACTAACGTCCTCCAAAAATAAAAAAAAGAAAACGCAACTGCGGTTAGATAGGAATAAAATCATTTGGCACTTCCTTGTTTTACGTCAAAAATGGCCTTCAGCTATATTCTTAGCTGGTTCAAAGGTTGAGAAATGCGCTTCATTTAAATTATATTATTGGTCATGAATTTTTGATAGCAAAGTTTTTGGTAAAATCACGTATGATAATGAAAATGAAATAAAATTTAAAAATTTACTGTAGATTTAATGTTTATCAGTGAAAAACAAAATATTTTTCAAACATACATATATGTACATACATGCGTAAAAAAAAGTTTGAAAAATATTTATAAAGATATAATTTAAAAATTTTACATAGGTACTATTTTGGCTTCTTAATTAATGCTTTTACCCTACGTACTAATTAGCATCTATTGCGCGACCTAGGAACGAGCGATGGTCGCTGCATCGGACGACCAAATATTATACTCAAATAATCCTATTGGGTATAATAAGTGTAGCAAACGCTGGCGTTTCAGTTCCACGGTTGAAGAACAGAGTTGAGAATCCGGAAACGAATATAAAAAGCGGGGCTGTATTCAGCGAAACAGTAAAGTGGGTTAGAAGTTGAAGAGATATTTTGTATGGACAAGGAAGAGTGTCTGAGACAAACCGGAGCCTTGGGGTACATCGACATTTTGTTAACAACTCGATTAAAACAGTAAAAAAAAGTATTACAAACAAATACACTATTTTTGATTAAAGAGCTTCATGCCAAACACTATCAAATGCTTTTGAAATATCAAGAGACACAAAGGTCTCCAAAGTGATTTAAGGATTGTATGGAAATGCAAGGAGCGTGGAGTTTGATTTTGTTTTTCTGTATTTTCCTTTCAAAATATTTTGAAAAAGAACACAAATTGTCCCCTATAGAACCGTTTACGCTCTCAAGTACAAAAGGAGTGAAATTTGGAAAGTTGAATTTGCAGCAAACTCCACTTCATTTTATTATTAGAACCGATGACGTAGAAGAGTTTCTAATATTTTCCGAAAATGCCAAAAAGTTTTAACTGCCTTTGGGATATTTTAGAATTTATACAGGGTGGGCCATATAGTGGTTTATTTTTAAATCATAGGTTATTTTGACACTGACACACAGTGTTTCGCCTAGAACAAGCTAGGTGGACAAAGGTCATTTTTCCTTTTCAATAAATATGTAGTCAGGTATTGTAAACAATAACCTCAAAGCTCAGATTTCGAAAAATATATACGTCTTACTTTTTAGAGTGACAAGTGAGCGTGTTCAATAAACAACTAAGGAGTAAAGTGCAAATTTGTATGTTATTTATTTTCAAAATCGCAGACCATTTGAGTGCATATAACTATAATATTTTGAATTAAGTTGAATATTTTACCAATGGATTTAATAAATAAGGGTATGTGCTATATTTATTTATTAAAATAAATAATTTTTCTAGTTTAGTTTACAATTACTGATAATTTGAAAGTATTAACAAAAATAATGGTAGTTTTACTAATAGTAAGAATTTTAAAAGCGAGTAATGTACTTGTCACCTCATGTCCCTGCTCTAAATTTTGTATATGTCTTAGGGGCATTCCTCAGTGTTATAACAGTATATCTTTTAGCCTGCAAAATTGAGTTCAAATATTTTTATTTTTTTTTTTATTCAGACAACTTTCACTCAATATCGAAATATGAGTTTTTTGATGAATGGCTCAAATGGGAAAAAAGTGAAAGAAACGTTAAACTTTTTGATTTTGTTTCTTCTAAATTTAATATTTGCGATGTTAGTGAGCAATCCAAAAGAGATCTAAAGAAGAATATAGCCAATTGGTCTTCAAAAATAGCTGATAAATGGTATAAGGCGGGAAAATCAAAGAATCGGTTCTTGATTAAAAATAAAACGTGGTTGGATGCTGAAAATTATCAATTCCATTTATATTCCACCCAACTTCAACCTTACTCGGCATCTGAATATCGTACTCCTACTGTAAGACAGTTAAAAGGCTTCGAAGAATCTTCATTTAAGACGAAAAAACGTCGTGTCGAAGACCTAGTTAAATTGCGAAGTTTTGGTGAGTTAATGACTGCTGCAGAAATAGTTGCACGTTCAGAAGGGAATAGGAACACAGCCAGAGAGATAAGAGAAATTAGTACAAGTACAAATTTGGCAAATAAATCAATTGCCTGCAAGGATACAAGTTCTCCAATGACTTCTAGACAATTAAGTGGTAACGAGGCTTTAACTTATTATATTGACTCTAAGTCAACAACAAACTCTTATAAGCAAACTAGGAAGTGGTCTATGAAGGCTGGCCATCATGTTTTTCCATCCTATCACTGTTTGAGCAAGTCCAAAAAGGCCTGCTGTCCTTCTAATGAACATATTGTTGTCACTGAGACTCGAGCTGAAATAAATTTACAAGCTATGTTAGATAAAACATGTGAGCGTTTAGTAGAAGCTCAGGATGAAGTAATAAGAAGTGTACTCCCTAATTCATCAATTACTCTGATAAGTAAATGGGGCTGCGACGGGAGTTCTGGCCACAGTACCTACAAACAGAAATTTGAGAACCAGGAGGCTACTGATGAGTTCCTTTTTATATTTTCATTTGTCCCCATTAGATTGGTCGATAACAATATCATTATTTGGCAAAATCCTCGACCATCATCTACGAGGTTTTGCCGTCCCATTAAATTTATTTTTGCTAAGGAAACCACTGAGTTCACAAAAAAAGAAACTAGCGAGGTCTTGGAAGAAATAAATCATTTACTTCCATCTGTTTGTAAGCTGGGTGATTCTCTTATTTCTGTTAAACACGAACTTCTTCTGACCATGACTGATGGTAAGGTATGTAACGCTTTAACCGAGACTCTCTCCTCACAGAAATGTTTCATTTGTGGTACCACCCCCAAAATGATGAACCAAGAATCAATAAATTACAACAGCAATCCAGATAATTTTGGCTTTGGTTTGTCGACCCTTCATGCCTGGATTCGTTGTTTTGAGTGTTGTCTTCATATCAGCTATAAGCTGGAGATAAACAAATGGCAGGTTAGAAGTAACGAAGAAAAGGCTTGCGTAAAACTGCAATCTGACCATATCAAACAACAGTTCAGACAAGTTATGGGACTTATTGTGGACAAACCAAGGCCAGGATTTGGCACCACAAATGACGGCAACACTGCTCGCCGATTTTTCGGAAACCCTGAATTAAGTGCCCGTATAACAGGATTAAATGTCACATTTCTCACGCAATTTAACATAATATTAAGTACATTGTCTTCTGGATACGAAATAAATTTAGTTGAATTTAACAAACTTTGTATTAACACCAGAAAACTTTACTTAAGCCTATATTCATGGTATTACATGCCAGCCACAGTGCACAAAATATTGATCCATAGCCCAGAAGTAATCAAAAGTGCTATTGTTCCAATAGGACAACTTTCGGAAGAAGCGCAGGAAGCCAGGAACAAAGATTGCCGTAGGTTCCGACTACAAAATACAAGGAAATGCTCACGTACTGCCACGAATATGGACTTATTAACTATGTTGATCGTAACATCAGATCCTCTTATCAATAGCCTCCGAGAGATACCTAAGAAGAAAACGGATAGATTGAGTGAAGAAGTCCGAAAACTTATAATATCACCAAATTTGGAACCTCAACCTCTAGCGTGCGCAAGCAATTTTCAAAACCAAGATGATTATAACTTATCTGATTCATCAGAAGATTCTGATAATGACGGTTAGTTAGACATACATATGTATATTATTGATTAGGGTATTAAAATACTTTCTTATTTTGAATTATCTGTTTTGCTTAATTTCTTAAATTTTTTTGTGAATAAAATCTTAGTTTCGACTTTTTTTGTTTTATTTAGCAATAATATTACATATGTAATTCCACAGTATAAGTCCAAAAACACATAAACACAGTTTTGTCCAGCTAGCTTGTTCTAGGCGAAACACTGTGTGACAGCTCGAAACCTTGAAAAAAAGCTAGTATCATACCTCCGCGGAACGGAATAAGTCACTTTACGCTTTCCGAATTTTGTTTTGAAAATTTAAATACATAATACTATGCAACTTTTTGAAAGCTATGGCATAAGAAAAACGATCAAAATCGGTTGAACAAAAAAAAAATGGTTCCAAGGAGGTACCATTAGGCCCCAGTTATACATAGCTTACATTGAAATGCATCATTGTGACAAAACAGTGGAATGCTGACTTCAGTTTTTCGGCAAGCCAGTTATAGTAATCATTGAAATATTGGTTTCAGTAAATGATCCTGTCAGTGACTGATAACAACCATTTCTATGTTGTTGAGGTTAGAGTTGATCATTGAAAGCAAAACTGACATTTGAGAATAGAAAGAGAATCGAACACATTCAGTGGAACGATTGTGTTCCAAGTTAAAGAAAGGAAAATCATCTGTTTATTGAAATTTATTTCTATCAGTGAAATAATAAAAGTGGATTTAAAAGAAAGTTTAAATCAGAATTTTGTATTAAAAAAAAAATCTACTACTCATTCAAATATAGAATACAATCTACGTTTCACAGGTAAGGTCATTAAACATGGAGGATCGAACATTTTTCTTATTTTATGGTCTTGTTCCCATACGTCGACTTGAAGGTATCATGGATCAGTATGTTTATGTTAAGATCATGGAAGAGCTAATATGGCCATTTGCTGAGTATGAAATACCACTAAAATGGGTCTTTCAGGTAGTCAGCTAGATAATGACCCAAAACATTCTTTTAAACTTTTGCGAAGTAGTGGTTCCGAGCAAAAAAGTTAATGTGGGGGAATGACTCGTACAGTCTCCAGACAATACCATTAAGAACCTTTGGTGCTATAGAAAAAAATATGTTGCTCGTTGTAAATCAACTAATGATAATGCCCTTTGGGAAGTTATACAAGAATATTGGAATTCGATACCCGTAGAAAGGTATATGCAAATTTAATCAGTTTCATACAACTTCGTTGTGCTGCTGGTATTTTCACCAAATACGCAACTATTCTTTATGATATAAATTTTCCAATAACTTTGCTTTTTTGTGATATTTTTTTAGTCGGTGTTTTTGGAACAGACTTTATGGAAATTTGGAATTATCAATTCAAGTATTAAATTTAAAAATCTTTTTGTTTTCTAGAAATTAGAAGCTTAAAAATATTAATTTGAAAAAATCATGAGCATTTTGTACTACAAGGTGTTTTACTATTACATATATTGACCAAAGTTGCATGTGCCTTAGTTTGACCTTGTTCACTAGCTCCCTAATTATTAAATATTATTTCACAGATAACTGACGTTAATTATTAATTAGAAAAAAAAAGTATAAATAATGTAAGTAACTTCCGTGTGAACAAATAGAATAGGTACTCAAAAATGTATGACGCAAACTATTCATTTTTTTAATCATTACTCATTAATCACCACTTGGTCGAAACAACTTGCTCTTAACATTCAAAGGTATACATTGATTGAAAATTAGTATTGTTATAGTTAGGCCGCAAAATTTTAGTTCAATTAGTACGACGTTAAAAATGTTTAAGTATGAATCTAGATTAATATGATGTTTTTGCAAGTTTTAATCGAATAGATAGATACATAGATTTTATTACAAACAAAGTTGATAGTTACAAAAATTTTAAATACATTTGGTTGGTATATATTATGTATGTATGTTTATACAAAGTAAGTAATAAAAGTAATTGGTGGTGGCATTACCGTCTGCCAGAATAGACTAGAATAGAATAGAATATTGTACTAACTTCAAATGACTCTTTGACATTTACAAACGTCAAAAAAGGCCTGTTTCCTTAGTTTTTTGCATGAACTGTCATCACTTTAAATGTGTTCAGAAACAATTTATTATTTACAATTTATTTATTTAAAATTAAGAAAAAGTTAGTAATCTACTTTAAAGTAAGCAAATTTTTAAGTAGTATCATACTAATATCTTAATTCTAGGCTGTTTAAAATTTTGCACCAATATTTTTTATAAAAAAATTAATTAGAAGAACCTCCTTTCAAAATTTGAAATGTACTCAATAGCGCGAATAATTATAAATATTTGTTTAATAACCAATAGTCTGGAATGCACTTTGGTTAAAAACACTTTGAACGTGACAGATCTATAAACTGTAAAACCTTTGAAATGATTTTTAAGAAAATTCTCGTCGTTATCAATTTATCAATTCAATTTATTTATTTATTAGAAGTTAATCTATCTATATCTTTTTGCACTGAAACTCAATATACAGCTTATAAACAGACGCATGCTAATTCATAAAACCTCTTATGAATAGGGTTAGATTCAAACCTAGACTTTTGTACACAAAACCAATGCTAATAGAGACCAATTCATTAGGAGCAACAGTACAAATCACAATTAAAAGTCATTGAAAACTATCTGTTAAACACATAGTCATCAAGTTTTAAATTTAATAGATTTGTCTCTAGAACTAAAAATTTAATAAAAATTGGACTTTCTTTTTTAACAATTGATATGTAGGTATTCGAATTTTATTACAAATTTCGTAAATATCATTTATCAATTAATTGTTAATAATTTTCTAGGAATCATGATAAATATGAAAACAAAACCTCGTGTTGACTGCGAATGACAGATACGAGAGAGTAAAAATAAATACAAACATAAATGTACAAAGAAACCTATGAAAACAGCCGGTAGATCCACGAGTTTTCTTTTTGCGTTCATCAACCTACAAACTACTTATTGAGATGAGATTTAAAAATAAAAAAAAAAATAATCAGAGATGCTTACGTAGAGATAGATAAACTTTGATGTTAAAAGTGCAGAGTAAAAAAAAAACCTAGCATATCGTGTTCGTGTACATAAACCTGAATCCAAACAGGTCAGGTATACTCATATGTACCTACTATATCCGAAGAATTGAGGTTTCATATATCAAAGGATACTAAGAAATTATTTTGCAAAAAGGACTTCTTTTTATTTGAACAGAAGAAAGTTCAGGTAAAATTTACAGATGCGTCTAACTTTAACTCACCACAATTAACTTATAATGAACTAAAAATAATTTATACTCTTAGCAAGTATTAGTTTCTATTTAATGCACTTAAACAATTTACAACACCAAGTACTTTGGTAGCAAGTACAGCACTGCACACGAAGACGGTAAGTCGAATGTACTCTCTCAACTGAGGAAATATTGTATTGGAGAACTATAAAAAGTCATAAAATTCTCGTCATGGTATCACATTAAGTTACCTTTTGAGTGTAACAAAATTGAGGTTGCGGTTGAGAATAATGCGAGATTTAGTTTTGTAGTACTACTTTAAGGGAAAACTCACTCGTTTATACTCTTTGTTTTTTTTTCTGTTTCTAGACTAGATTTCTAACTGAAATTTTAGTCTATGATGAAGAGAGTTCTTAAAGGAGGATAAGAAGAGATTTTGAAAAAAATATGAAAAGAAAAATAATAGTTTGGAAGGTAGGGTTGTGAAATTTTGTATGTACACACAATCATCTAAAAGCACGATAGAACAAATATAAATTCTGGCACTAAACCTTTTTAATAGAATCAAACAGTCGATTTTCAACATCCCCTAAAAAAGTCAGAAATTTCAAATTTAAATTTTTACTTCTTAGTGTTAGTGATTTTTGAGATGTAGGATTATGGAAACCATTAAATACTCTAGCTGACTGACTTACTCACATATCATCAAAATTATGAAGAACTTCTCGATTCTTTAGAACCTTATAATTTCATATAACTATAGGTCTTGTTGAAAATGCAAAGGAACAAATCGATAGAATTGATATCAATTCTGATTTTCGTAGTGCTGTAGGACTTGCAAATTTGTAATTATCCATTCATAAGAGTTACATTCACCTACAGTTTCAAATTTGTTATCAATTATAATATCGAGTACATTTTCGAAGAATAACAAAATTTGATATGATGTTAGGTTTACATAGTGACAACTCTTTGGTAGGTTTACTTGTTAAGTTTAATTATTTTTTACTCAATTACTCATAATTTAAAATGTTTTGAAAACTTATCTAGTGAACCTACCAAATATTGTTCAGTAGTGGAGAGTGGGGCACATTTGAACACTTTTTGCTTTCCAGACTGATAAAACCTAAAATATTCGAACAATTGGCCTGATATTTAACTCACATGGAACAGTGGTATTGACGTTCAATTTAGAAAAATATTTGGTCCATTTAACGAAATATTTATATTGAATTTTTATCTCCAACCAATATAGGTTCTACATGCCCCATACATGGGGCACTTTTGAACATGGAAGGGGCACTTTTGAAGAGTGATATATTTTTTTTACTGAATAAAAGAACTTTTACATTTTATTTTTATATTAACTTTTTAATAAGAACCTATCAATAAAACTCAAAATTAATACTTTTGTTATATCATATTCATGTATTTGTAGAAAAAAAAAACAAAAATTCACAAAGATTAATAAGTAAAAAAAAGCTAAATCTAAAACTTGGATTTTTAAGTAAAAACTGGATTTTTAGTGAATAAGGATAAGCTTAAGCTAGCTAGTTAAAGATGTTTTCTAGTAATAGCTATTTTAAAATAGCCAACGCTAAGTTCATTTAGTTTTAGCTTGTTTTATAAAAAATTGTTAATTATTTAAAATCGCGCAGTAATTTTTTTAAACTCTTACAACTAAAAAACGAAAACAAACACTTCCACTAGCAAAAGAACCTTTCACCTCTAAGTCCAAGAGACAAATGAGAGAATCAAGGAAAGTCAATGACGTTTATGGATATGTTATTAACAGGTTAAAATTTTAAACTACTTTTAAAAAAGAGTAATAAAGTAAAATTTATTAAGCATTGTTCAAATGTGCCCCACTCTCCCCTAACCATTAACTTACAAATTTTTTCCCACAATTTAAAATTGTCATGACATAACTTACATACATTTCCAATTATTCTTGAATCAAAACTTAGACAATTTTTCAAAATGCATAAATGTCCTCTTGACTTTTTTGCGATTTGTAAATTAAATTAAAAAAAAACTGAAACAGTGTTATTGTAATTGGTTTTCAATTATAAATCAAAATTTTCGTGTTGTTTCTGAGCAAATGTGTGAAACAAAACTGAATTTCCGTTCTATATAAGTTAAGACAAAAATTCTAATAATTTTATAAAACAAAGTCGGGTATTTTCTAACACTTATAACTCGAGAACTGCTGGAACGATTTTCATGGTTTTTTATTTGTTATATTTTTCTCCGTCCCGAATAGCAAAATAACTATAAAATTATTGGAAAATTGACGAACAAATAAAATAAAAGAAAAAAACGTTTTCTCATACAAAATGTTACAGTTCATCCAAAGAATGATGAATGCTTCTATTTGCGGTTGTTGCCGGTAAATGTTCGTGGCCAACATCATTTGAATCACTACGAATTCTTAAGGGTATAGTGTGTCCAAAATTTTGAGCAGGATGTCAAGAGCTCAATTTGTTTGATAACGATACTCATTGGGACACCGCAATCGTTGAAGCCATTAATTCTGCATCTCCAAGTCTGAAACGCACATTATTTGCTATCATCAAATCAACATGCTTCCCATCTAATCAACGTCATAAGTCAGAAGACATTTTACATCGAATTCGTTTCAGTTCAAGAAATCCTGATCTTGAGTCGAATGTGGATGTGCATATAGCCAGACTTTGCTCTTGATCGAAGATATGTGTTACCTCATGTGCGGCAGTTTGTTAGTCAGGTTAAGAATGCCAGCGCCAGATAGCGGAGTGAATGACGCATTTAATATACTCGTAGAATTGGAACGTGATTATGATCGATATAAATTATAGACCCATCAGTTCAAACGAATGTACCACTGTTGAACCCGAAGCAGAAGGAAGTCTATGATACTGTTGTGAACAGAGCTTTATACTACTACAGCGCCATCTGTTGGAAAACTGCATATCTAATTTATGGAAGAAACAAAAAGCTCTTTTCCAATGTAAAATGTATTTCCCCTTATTCCAAACATCTAGAACATTCCAAGACAAGAACTTTCGGGAACAACTAATTTGAGTATATAAGGGAGTGTTCACGGTGAGCGAGACACAGTTGATTTTGGATTATGAAAGTGTGCAAAAGTATTGCTTATTGGATTGTGTTATTAAACAAGTGTGATTTAAATTTGAATAAAAGTATTTGAGTTGTTTATAAATTGAGAATTACTGTTTTGAATTGGAAAGTGTGAATAAAGAAGAAATACTAAAAAGAGTAATAAGTTTTATTTAACGAACCTAGCAAAAAATATTACAATACATTAATTACTACAATTGATGATGGAAATGGTGGCTTATGGTGGATGCCACTGGTGGAAAACACTCAATTTCAATTTCAATTTATTTATTTTATAGCGGGCGTACAAATAAGACTTAGTCTTTTATAGTACCTTAAAATTGGACTCTTATGTTAACTAAAATTAGAGTTTTCTTTTAACATTACTAAGATTAAATGAATGGAGTTAAAAAATAAAAAAAAACATAATATAAGTTAATAAAATTAAGATTTGATACATAATACTTTCTAGTTACTGTTTTATAGATGTTTAATTAAAGTGAATAAGAATTGCCTTTTTAAATTGGGATATTCCTATTATCTGCTTTATCGCCAATGGTAATGAGTTCCAGAGTTTAATGGCATGTACAAAAAATAGTCTTGATGAATTTAGATATGTGCATATAGGTGAAATAAGATTCATTGTTCGATCAGACTGCGCAAAGCATATTTTTTCATATAAGTATGATGGTGTCCTTCTTTGTAATATTTTGTGCAATGGCAAAAGTTTTTGTTGCCTGAAAAATCATCATCTTGGACTAATGTACAATGGCGCACAAACACGCATTGAATGCACTTGATCAAACCTTAAAAGATCTGCCCAATGACTCGAGAATTTTTGGTGGTCCAATGATTTCACTATCTGGCGATTTCTGCCAAACACTGTCAGTCATTCCAAGATCGACTGCTTTCGATGAAATAAATGCTTGGCTCAAATGATAAAATCTGTGGCGCTATGTGAAAAAACTTCAACTGGCATTAAATATGAGATTTGCATTGTTGAACGACCCATCTGCTGAAGATTCCTCCAAACAATTGCTGACTATCGGTAATGGCCGTGTTCCCGTCGACGAATCGATTGATTTGAATTTCTCGGAATTTTTGCAATTTCGTCTCATCGAAAGACGAGCTCATCAACAAAGTATTCCCGAACATCATTGCTAACGACAAAAATAACAAGTGTTTAAACGAGCGAGCAATTTTGGCGGCTAAGAATAAAGACATGAATGACTTAATCTTTATAATTCAGAATCAAATCGTTGGTACTCTGCATTCATTCAAATCTATTGACTGTGTAACAAACAAAGATGAAGCCACTAATTATCCAACTGAATTTTTCAACTCCTTGGATGTGCCTGGTCTACCACCGCACAATTTACAACTGAAGGCGGGCTCGGTATTCATCATGCTTCGAAATCTAAACAAAGAAAAACTATGCAATGGAACGCGCTTGGTGATAAGAAAACTGATGAGTAATATGATTCACGCTACGATACTCAATGGAAAATTTAAAGATGAGTTAGTTCCCCGAGGATTCCAATGATCCCAACGGATATGCCCATTGAGTTTAAGGGAATTCATGACGATTAACAAATCACAATGCCAATCCTTCACTGTTTGTGGTATTAACTAGGAAAAAATTAGCGGACACGCGATTGATGTGCTTAATTTTTGTTCTTTTTTATTTTTTGTATTATTATCTTAATAAAGTAGTAAACTTAATATAAATTAAGTTAATATGTAACACGACATTCATTGACTGTTAGGTGGTACAAAGATCACCGGGTCAGCTAGTATATAATATTAATAGCTTTTTTTAAACTGTAAATAGTTTTAACAATTTTATAATGTTGCAAATAAATTATGGCCTTGGTTCTTGGAGCCGTCGTCTGCCAGAAAAATTCTAATATTTCCTCCCTTTAGGGGAACAAATTTAAACAATGCTCATATTTCCTTACACAAAGTAAAATACTGCAAAATTAGTATTATTGAAAATAAACAAAATTTAGATTTGGGCGAATATTTTCAGACAAATTTAAATAATCTTAAGGCACAGTTTAGATGGTGGTCTGCTACCGCTTCCACAATGCGCAATTAACAAGAGAAATTTTTAAAAGTTTGTCCTGTTTTACTTTGTCAAAGAGAAATAATGATAAAGTCTTTTTATGATTCAAAACTTCAATCTTATATGCAAAATTTTCCGGATAAAACTATATTTTTATTTAATAATTAATATGAAACAAATGGTATATTAATAATTATTATTAATAGCAATTTCAGTAGGATTATCATCGTTAATAAAAACTCTTACGTGAAGGTTATGAATCATTAAATAGGACATACATAGATGTACGAGTATACATACTGCGCGTTTCTATAAGATAACTAAATAAAATGCATGACTGGATCTCACATATTGCTCTTTTTACTTTGGAATTTAAAAATTCTCTATAAATATAAAAGCATTGGCCCTTAGTAATAGACATTCATAGAATCGGTTTTAAAGTCACTTTTTGTTAGATGTAGAAAAGTTGCTTTTAAAATTTCGTAGTAACAGATCAAATTTAACAACAGTCTTATTTATACCAATAATTGTGACTCATTTTCATTATTTCGTTATTGAGAACTGATACACAAACAGATTTCTATTAACCAGATTCGTAAAGTTCTATTGTGATTCTATCATTTTAAATTTAACTTAGTTACAGGAAAGCCGCTTTTAAGTATTTATACTTGAAATTTGTTTTATTTCTACGAATGTTTGGTTAAAATCGAACTTAGGCTAGATTCGGATCTATTACTCAGGGCCATTGATTTAGTCATAGAAAAATGTTCAAATTGTACACCTCTTATTTCTATAAGAGTATGAATTTATGCAAACAAAGTTTAAAAAGTGTTTTATTTTTAAATTAATTTTTTATATAAGAAATTTCTTTAGAATCTTTCGTAGACAAATTTGAAAAGTCAATTTTAAGTATTTAATTATATACATTTTACAAAGAAAAATATTTTCGAAAACTTATTCATTCGTGCACATGATATTGATTTTTCTAGTTTTTTTTTAAGTCCAAAAAATATTTTTTCGAAAATTTGTATACCTATACAATACTATTTTTAAAATGTTGGTTAAAATCAATAGAGCCGTTAATGCGAAAGTCGAAAAAAAAGGTTTTTATGACAGGTACCGCTAGTAAAATTTGTTGTTAATTTTTTTTTGACCAAAATGTCGTCCATGCCCATAATAGCACGCATATTTTTTTTTTACCGCAAGTAAAAATTATTGTAAGACTTTTTGATTCATTGATTGTGGTAAGTGGCAACCCCAACAAAACAGATTTTAATGTTACTTTTTGTAACAACTTGGAAACCGATTATTTCTCTCTTTTATTTCTCTTAAGAGTGTTTACAAAGAGAATTAAAAACCATCAAGACTATTTTTTCGATGAAATAATATTATTGAAAGTACCTGTCATACCTACATATTGTGTGGAATGTGTAGGTAAACTTCGTGTCTGTATTCCGTTTAATGTTATGAGTTTAATGCATACAAAACATTTTTTTCTTTTTTTAAACATAAGTAGAATAGTCATAAGCCCCTATATAAAAATAAAGTTTCTAAAACAATCATAAGTTTGTGTAATCAATCACTTGGGTGGTTGATATGGTCTTATCTATAACGTTCAGAAATTGTTGTAAAAAATATACACATTTCATTTCTCTTTCCCTGCTGCTGCTAATGATCGAGATGTTGGCTGTTGGGTCGATTTTTAATGAAATTTCGATTTCTGCTTCAGTTAGCTACTATCTCTCTTAAGCGACGGACTTGTGTGTTTTTTTACGCAATTGCTACTTGTTAAGCAGTATTTACAAAACCGGACTTATTTCTGGGTAAAATTTCCTTTTGTTCGTGAAAAATATTTCTAAAATGGCATCTTTTGCTTTGAAAAAAAGTGCATCAGTACTTAAGAACTACATTCCGATATCGTTGAAAAGTTTTAAGAGTGTAAGTAAAAAAATGTTAAAATTATTTGAACTGCTAAACTCGAAACAAATAATATACATAGGAGATCTATACATATGTGTGTACACAGTGCTATTACATAATTTTGTTTACGTGTGATAAGAATATAAGAGTTGAGATCTCTTAAAGTTTTTAATCGAACGCAATTCGCAACTTCTGAACAATTCAATATTTGTTGTTTTAAGTGAATGGAAGATGCAAGTGTTGTTGTTTATGTTAATGTGTCTATAACACGTGTTTGTTAGTGATCAATCTTATTCAACATGTTGAGTAGAACCGCAACGTGTAAAAGCACATAGGCATCGATGGATGCATTTTGTTTAGTGGACTTAGTTAAACTGTTTTAGTATGATGCTTGGTTAAAATGACGATTTTGCAAATTTTAATTGAGTTTAGCGTCATACTTTCTCTAAAATGTTATTAAAGTTAAAATAGCTTTTTTATTTGTTTACTATCGTGCTAACTTTACATGACTCTTTGACATTTACAAACGTCAGAAAAGGTCTGTTTACTTTGGCGCGAAATTTAAAACAGCTTAGTATTAAGGTATTAGTATGATACGACTTAACAATTTTCTAACTTTTAAATCTACTTATCTACTCTACTAAATCTTTCTTAATTTTAATCATTTTCATAATTAAGCAAGCACAGTTCAAAAAAAAAAAATAAAATAGGTATTCGATGATTTTAACTTTAATAAAAGGGAAGAGGGACCTTATTCGGAATTCCCCCCCCCCCCACCAAAATGAACTTTTTTTTTAACGAATCGATAAAAAAGTGTTTGCTGTTGATAAAAAACATCAAATTATGGAGGAGAAACACTTTTTTATGGTAAAAAAGTGAAGTATAAGCGGACCACCCACAGTACTATAACTAAAACTACTTTTTTGTGGGATATTTGCTTTTTTTGCTTGCTTACGTATTACGGCGTATAAACAGTGATATACGTATGCAACCCCCCTGCTTGGGCACACTATAGGATTTAGGGTAGGTGTGAGGTTGGGTGTATGCAAGGTTTCTTTTGTATTTACAGAATCTGGATTTAAAGAAACTTTGAATTTACCCTATGGCCTATATTCATTTTTTTATACTTCACTTTTTTACCATAAAAAAGTGTTTCTCCTTCATAACTTGATGTTTTTTATCAACAGCACACTTTTTTTATCTATTCATTAAAAAAAAGTACATTTTTGTGGGGGGGGGGGGGTGGAATTCCGAATAAAGACCGGGAAGAGTAAGTATGATGCTATATTCGAATGAAATTTTCAAAATTTTGCGCTTTTGTTTCTTGCACGAACTGACATTGTTTTAGGTGTGTTCAGATGCAATTTATCAAACAAACAAAAAATAGCCTTAGCACGATACTAGTAAGGAAAATGTTTAAAATTAAGACAGAGTTAGTAAACTACTTTAAAGTTAGAAAATTGTTAAGCAGTATCACAATAATTTTAGAAGGTTTATCAGTTATTGTTAGGTCTCTTTAATAAGAGTTCAAAAATGGAAAGAAGATAAATAAGAAATGACCTCAGTGTTAAAAAGAGGATTTGTGGCAAACGAATGTGAATGTTAAATCTTTATGCTTTTTAATCAATGTATGTATTTTGTTTAGTTGGCTCCACTTTAGGACATCAATGAAAGACCAATGTGATGTCCACTTACTGTTAGTAGGATATAAATGTTAATTTTTCGACAAATATGTACCATTTTTTAAACTCAACAAAAGACAATATAGTATAGTTATGAAGATCAGACCAAAAATATAAATGTTAAAATGTTCTTCTTACTTCATGAAGGTTTAATACCGAATATTTAAAGTAGAATAATATTGAAACAGCTACAATGTAATAAAGAAATTTTATTATTTAATGATTACTGACCAAAATTTAATGGGTTCACTGGTCAAGTTTTTAAAACATTTCGAATTGGGCATAAAAAAAAGCTTGCCAAGTAAGCCCGTCAAATTTTAGTCAGTAATCATTAAATAATTTCTATTACATTGTAGCTGTTTCAATATTATTCTACTTTAAATATTCGGTATTAAACCTTCATGAAGTAAGAACTTGGCGTACTTTTAGATCTCAGTACTTTTCACGGCTGACTTGTTACACAAAGGTTTTTGGATAGAAGAACTTGGCTCTTTTTTTAACATTTATGTTTTTTGGTCTGATCTCACTCCTTTTTGCAGAGATTTTGATATTTGCCATGTCAAAATTTCGAAAGATACGGAAAGATAGAAGGGTGGACTCTACCTACTAAAATCAACTTAGTTAATAGCTGCTTCCTATTTTTTTTGGTATATTTTCTTTTTGTTATTGGTTGTTTTGATAAGCGCTTCAATTGTTTCTTCTTGTTCTGGCAAGATACCAAACACTAACATACTGTAGAATTATTTAATCAATACCGTTCACGTTTTACGGCTTCCACTGTAATCGTGCTCTATTTACTAAGTGAAAATATATAACTATATCGGTATTGGTCAGCTAAATCGAATGATCTTCCCCCACTCTTCTAGTGGTAAATGGCGAATCCGCTATTCCAGGTTCTTTACACGAAATGTTAGTTTTTAAGAAATATTTTTGGCACTCAATAAAGAACCATCGAGAAAAGAAGTTGTTGCGATTTTTTTTATTCTGAAGAAGTTAAATAAACTCCACAATTTTTCAGAAGTGTGATATCGATACCGCGTGCTAAAGTTTTTCCTGATTAAATTTAATAAATTTTGCTTACAAAATAAAGAAAAAATGTTCGAAGAGTGGAATATTTTCTTGAATTCTGCAACGGTGGTTGTTCTTAAAGCTGTGTTAAACACTTTGCAAATGGAAACGAAGGGTTCCAAAGCTGAACTGAAGCGCCGTGTGTTGGAAGGAGTTGAAGGTTTCACTGAACATGATCTACAAAAAATTATCCATGACGTCGGCATTCATGCACGAGCCGCAGAGTCTGTAGAGAATAATGACGAGGAGCATTCCGACGAGGCAGAGCAGCATACCGACGAGGAAACTCTGGACGAGGAGTTGATAAAACTTCAAAGGATTTGTAAAAAGAAGGAAGAAATCGCAAAACTCAAACGACAACTTCGTGAGCTTCAGTTTGATGACACGTCATCTAGTTCAAAATCCACAACCGCGTGTTTCAGGGACATTGAAGACTCAATACCAGCTTTTAGTGGAGATGACAACTTACCTGTACAGCGTTGGATTGAGCAGTTTGAAGAATGTTCTGAAATTCTAGTCCTAGATGAAAGGAGCAAATTTCTCTATGGAAAAAGGCTATTGTCAGGTACGGCAAAACTATTTGTCAGAACAACTGTACCAAAAAATTGGAACGATCTAAGAAGTCTTTTACTGAACGAATTTAAAAGAAATGTGACTAAAGCCGAAGTCTACAGTGACCTTCAGAATAGACGAAAACGTCGGGATGAGACATTTCAACAATATGTTCTTTCGATGCAGGAAATCGCTGCCCAAAGTGCCGTTGAAGAAGAAGACATAATACAATTCATTATCCATGGCGTCACCGATTCAGAAGTGAATAAGACAATCCTGTATAATGCCAACAGTGTCACAGAACTGAAGTCAGCGCTAAGGAAATATGAAAAACTGAAGACCAACTGCCGCGATCATCACTCCGACAACCGTCCATCAAGAAGTGCACCACATCAACTGCATGCACGCAATATTACACCTAAGCGATTTGATGGCAGTGTGAATTCTAGTCGCAAAAACGTTCGAAAACCTGGCGAAAAGAAAGAGGTAACATGCTATAAATGTGGAAATCTTGGTCATATATCACCAAATTGTACGACCAAGAATGGAGTGATGAATGTTGACACCAAAGTTGGAGCGGAAACTTCTGTGAACTTGTTTACTTCAGACGATGGCTGCAGCGATGTCAGGCGCAGCATGAGCATCAAGAGCAGAGAGTCGCCTAGCAATAAATTCGAATACAACATAAGCTTTAGATTCATCAGTGGCCTTATGGAGGTATCAACTTCTTTGCTGACTCTATTGGACTCGGGGAGTCCCATCAGTTTTGTTCAGATCCAGTTTGTGCCACCGTTTTTGATTTCGAAGCTCGATAAGAGAAATCATAATTATGTTGGAGTTAACAATAGCCCGTTGGATGTACTGGGAAGTATTAGCAGTATTATTTTCTATCAAAAGTCTTTTATAAATTTACAATTGTTAGTTGTGCAAAATTTTTCAATGAGTTATCCTGTAATTCTAGGTAGAGACTTTATGGAAAAAACTGGTTTGGTGTTACAACAACAAAGGGAAAATGTGTTAATTGGATTTGATCGGGATCTCCACTTACCATCTGAAGTTCGCGATTCTCCAGCTCCAAATCAACAAGATGCGCAAATTATTGAAGGTGATGATGTATTGTTTATATCTCAAATAATGAATATCGACGTGAATTTTGATGTGAGTAAAAAAGATTTTAAAATTAATGATAATTTACCTGAGTTGATTAAACAAAGTGTTGTTCGGATAATTACACCAACTTTCTCGACTTCAGATGATGGTCAAATTTCCAGTCAAGGTTTTAAAATGCGAATAAATTTATCTAAAGAGATTCCTTTTCACTGTCCACCTAGAAGGTTGCCCTATGTGCATAAAATAGAACTCCGAAAGATTTTAGACAATTTATTGGAAAAGGGCATAATTCGTGAATCGACTTCCTCATTTGCGTCGCCCATTGTTCTTGTGCAGAAGAAGAATGGGGAGCTAAGGCTCTGTGTTGATTATCGCGAATTAAATAAATTGACTCTTAAGGAAAATTTCCCCTTACCTCTTATTGAGGACCACATAGATCGTCTTAAAGACAAAAAGTATTTTACAACTCTTGACCTTAAAGATGGTTTTCATCATGTTCAAATGGAGGAAGAGTCCATAAAATATACGTCATTTACGACACCCCTTGGACAATTTGAATTCATGAAAATGCCTTTTGGGTTAAAAAATGGCCCCTCAGTTTTTGAGAGATATATTAAGCAGATTTTTAAAGATTTAATTTCGAAAGATAAAATTTTAACTTTTATGGACGATATTCTGATTGCTACGGAGTCTATTGATGAACACCTTGATATATTGAAAGAGGTTGTTGACATTCTAGTCCTAAATGCTTTGCATCTCAGATACGACAAATGCGTGTTTTTGAAAACGGAAATCCAATATTTGGGATACAAGATAAGCGATCGTGGCATTAAGCCCAATGATTCAAGCATTGATGCTATTAGAAACTTCCCCATTCCACGAAGTACAAAAGAAGTTCAGAGCTATGTTGGACTTTGTTCCTACTTTCGTAAGTTTATACCAAATTTCTCAAATCTTGCCAAGCCCCTCTACGATCTTTTAAAAAAAGAGACACCATTTGTATTTGGTGCTCAAGAAGAAGAAGCTTTCACCTTGTTGAAAACAAGGCTTACAGAATCTCCAGTCCTTTCGATATATAGTCCACATAACACCACGGAGCTCCATTGCGATGCAAGTAGTGCAGGCTTCGGAGCAGTTTTATTACAAAAACAAAATGATAAGAAATTCCATCCAGTTTTCTACTTTTCAAAGCGTGCGACAGAGTCTGAGAGCAAATTTCATAGCTATGAGTTGGAAACTCTGTCTATAATTTACGCCTTAAGACGGTTTAGAATTTATCTGCTAGGTATACCGTTTAAAATAGTAACTGACTGTCAAGCACTAACTCTGACTCTAAAAAAAAAATCTCTTAATCCGCGCATTTCTCGTTGGGCTCTAGAGCTTCAAAGCTTTGACTATAATATCGAACATCGCAAAGGTAACTTGATGGCTCACGTTGATGCCCTGAGTAGATCGTTTAATATTCTTTATGTTGACGATGAATCTTTTGAGTTTGTTCTCGCGGCCGCTCAGAGGAGGGACCCGAAAATAATCACTATTGTTAATGATCTGGAAAAGTCTGAAAGCTCGTTGTACGAAATGATAGATGGTTTGATTTATCGCAAAGTTAAGGACAAACTTTTGTTTTACGTTCCTTCAGAGATGGAAGGACAAGTTATTCGTACACATCATGAGGCGATGTGTCATTTAGGGGTTGAAAAATGCTTTGAACATTTGTCCGTAAGCTACTGGTTTCCTAATATGAAAGTAAAAATTAGAGATTATATCAAAACTTGCCTGAAGTGCATCTACTTTTCTCCGGAATCAGGTAAAACTCAAGGTATATTGCATTCAATTCCCAAGGGTAACATGCCTTTTCATACCCTGCACATCGACCATCTCGGTCCGTTGTCAACTGGAAGCAAAAAACATCTATTTTGTGTTATCGATGGGTTTACAAAGTTTGTAAAACTTTACCCAGTAAAGACCACAAGCACCAAGGAAGCCACAATATGCCTTCAGTCGTATTTTGAAAATTATTCCCGTCCAAATCGAATTATATCCGATCGTGGATCTTGTTTCACGTCTCAGGAGTTTGCAGAATTTTTGAGTTCTAAAAACATCCAACATATAAAAGTTGCTACACATTCTCCTCAGTCCAATGGGCAAATAGAGAGGATAAATCGAGTTATAATTCCGATGTTGGGAAAGGAAACTGATCCCGATACGACTAGTGGTTGGGATAAGCATATTGCAAAAATTGAATTTGCTCTAAACAACACCATAAACCGCAGCACTGGATTTTCTCCTAGTACACTACTTTTTGGGACAAATCAAAAGGGCGAACTTTGTGATCGAGTTAGGGAATTTTTGAACATAAGACTAGGACCAAAAAGAGTAAATTTTGAAGACATTAGAAACAAAGCTAGCGAAAACATAGAAAGGGCACAAACTTCGAACAAAAGCTATTATGATAAGCATCATAAAAAACCACACGTATACAAAAAAGCAGATTATGTAATGATTAAAAATGTAGTCACTACTCCTGGAATTAATAAAAAACTATTCGCTAAATATCGAGGCCCATATGAAGTCGAGAAAGTTATGCCTAACGATAGATATCTAATAAAAGATATAAATGGTCTTCAATTGACACGTTTGCCATATAGAGGAGTCTCGTCACCAGCAAATATGAGACCATTTTTGACAAAGCGATATAGTTTGGAGTATGGCGAAGCCGATGATGGTAACAAGAATCTCGATTAGCCACATAAAATTTTAAAACAAAAAAATCAGATCTCAGATGTAATTAGTATGATTATTTCGCATAAAGCCAAACCACTTATTTCCATCAAGAGTTTTTTTTTTAAATAAATGTATTAATGTATCTTTTTTTTAAATTCATGTTCGTATGAAAATGTATCTTTTATCAAAAAAGTGTATTAAAGTTTTAAAGTTTAAACTTAACGTAAATTAAATTTCATGTTCGTATTAAAAAATTAAAAAGAAAGAAAAGAAAATAAATAAATAAATAAATCGAGAAAAATACAATGTGTAAAACACACAATCGAACAAATAAAATGTAATCGGGTCGATTACTCGATCAGGCTGGCCGAGCTGTAGAATTATTTAATCAATACCGTTCACGTTTTACGGCTTCCACTGTAATCGTGCTCTATTTACTAAGTGAAAATATATAACTATATCGGTATTGGTCAGCTAAATCGAATGATCTTCCCCCACTCTTCTAGTGGTAAATGGCGAATCCGCTATTCCAGGTTCTTTACACGAAATGTTAGTTTTTAAGAAATATTTTTGGCACTCAATAAAGAACCATCGAGAAAAGAAGTTGTTGCGATTTTTTTTATTCTGAAGAAGTTAAATAAACTCCACAATACCTACCTTAATTATAAATGCTAGTACCTACATCCGCTCAAAGTCATAAAAAAGCAATAATTGTTGAGGATGCGATGATGATTTCGTTGCAATTTTAACTCATTTTTTTTTAAATGACGGTAGCTCACCAATTAATAGCCTAATTTGTGGTTTAACTATATTTCACATTACAGTTAGGTAAGAGTTTTTTTTAAGTAAACTCATAATTTTTTCAGGTATGCAAATGTTTTCTTTTTTCATTCATGTTAAAATAACATAGAGTACCAAATCGAGTACTCTAGTTCTAAGAAAAGTCATGAATTTTCAAGATGCATGTATAGTTTCAAAATGACAATAAAAAGACACTTCGAATGAAAAATCTTAGATTTTCTATTTTTCGCTTTGAATGTACATTAAGCTATACATCATTCTACAGCAATCGGAAGTGCTCCATATAAATTAAACATTTTCTCAGAAAGTGGGCGGATACCACGCCCCCTGAATGTAAAACCTCAATTTTTATTTTTGGTCCTTTATATGCAATTTGAGCCCTAACGTTCTACTAAATTTCATTGTTTTACTGCAGTCGGAAGTGTGCCATATAATTTACATCAGTTCTGAGAAAGTGGGCGGATACCACAGCCCTGAATGGAAAACCTCAAATTTTATATTTTTTTCTTTGTATGCCCTACCACTTTACCAAATTTCATCATAAGGAGTGATTTGATTCCAGTTTTTCATTTGATCCACATATTGATATTATTTACACAAAGCCTTAGACTCATAGGCCACTTTATTGGACTTCTCGGTCATCGTAGTGTTCGATTTGATTAAAACCTCGAAATTCGTTTAAACCATTTAATACACCATACCTATACCAAGCAAGAATATAGAAGAATATATTGTTACAATTTTTCGTCCTCTAATTTTAAAGAATAATTGGCAACAAATGTGCCGATATGAAAATCATGAATGTTTGATTGTATTTAATCTAGCCAATATATTTAGCTCAAGACTTAGCTTAACCTTGTTTAGCTTAAATTAGAATATCTTTTAACCGTAACCGTAACCGTTAATAATATTTATGTTTTTAAATATTTATTAAAATTTCATAAAAAATATTTTCGATATACATAGATACCTAGCAATCAAATGCGTTTGTTCCATGTATCCCCATGTCTGGAGAAGGTTATCTCATTTAATCTTAGTGATATTGGTGAAGGGATCCGGGAAGTTGTTATCAAAGAATGGTAAGTTTTTTTTTTGTTTTTTAAAATAAGAAAAATACGATTTCTAATAAAGTTTCATTTAAGGTTTGTTAAAGTTGGAGATACTATTGAACAGTTTCAAAATATTTGCGAAGTACAATCCGACAAAGCATCTGTGACAATTACAAGTCGCTACGATGGTAGGATCACAAAACTTTATCACAAGATCGATGAAATTGCCTTGGTTGGAAATCCTCTAGTAGACTTTGAAATTGAAGATGAAGAAGGTGAATCTAGTGATTCATCTGCCAGTGACAATGAAGATAATGACTTCAAATCCGAAAACAAAGTTCAATCTGATATTGTTCATAGAACGATTACTTTGGCTACACCAGCTGTTCGTAGAATCTCAAAAGAATATCAAGTTGATTTGACAAAAGTTCCTGGCACTGGTCGAGATGGTCGTGTTTTAAAAGGCGATGTAATGGAGTATCTGGGACAGATACCTCCTGGAACTAATATTCCCCATGCAACACTAGTTAACCAAAAGACTGAATCAACTTCTAAGCTTACCCCTGCCAATCGTACAGAACCTTTAAAAGGCGTTCGAAAAGCTATGTTGAAGTCAATGTCTGAATCACTGGTGAGTTACATTTCATTTTGAAGATTTTTTTATTAATAAAATGTGATTGTTCTAGAAAATTCCTCATTTTGCATACAGTGATGAAATTGACATGACAAAGCTAGTTGAGTTCCGGGATCAATTAAAAAATGTTGCTGCAGAGCATGGAGTTCCGAAGCTAACTTTTATGCCATTTTGCATAAAGGCAGCTTCGATTGCACTCAACAAATTTCCAATCCTCAATAGCTCTTTAGATGTTGATAATGAAGCTGTGATCTATAAGAGTGCCCATAACATAAGTGTTGCCATTGACACACCATCGGGATTGGTTGTGCCAAATATCAAAAATTGTCAATCGAAATCTATTCTAGAAATTGCTAAGGATTTGAATGCCTTAGTCCAGAAAGGTCGAACAGGAACACTTAGACCGGAAGACTTCCTTGAAGGAACCTTTTCGCTATCAAACATCGGAGTTGTGAGTTAAAGGCTTTAAATTTAAAGTCTTTTCTTTGAAGTATTTTGTTTTTCTTCTTGTCAGATAGGTGGAACTTACACTCATCCGTGCATTATGGCACCACAGGTATCAATAGGTGCAATGGGCCGAACTAAACCTGTACCTCGGTTCAATGAAAAAGGTGAAATTGTCAAGGCTTACATTATGAATGTGAGTTGGACGGCGGATCATCGTGTTATTGACGGAGTAACAATGGCAAGTTTTTCAAATGTTTGGAAGGAACATCTGGAGAATCCAGCCTTATTTTTAGTTACAAATTGATTTAAAACAAAAAACAAACTATATCTGTGGAGGTTTAGAACTCTTTACAACGCATAGGCTGTACAACTGCATTTATTACATGTTTAAGGATTATGTGTTCTTTTTTTTAATTTTATACGAACAATACTAGAGATATTTAGGTAGTGAAGGTATGTATATCTTGTTTTAAATAAAAAATATTGGTCTGGAAATACAAAACCAAACAAATTTATTTTAGCGATTGGAGTTATAGTCACATTAACTCTGAGATTAAATACAGTAATGCCTAGAAAAAAAAAATATATAGTCAAATCTGTCAGTGAAAAACATGCTTACAATATGTTACAACAGTGTAGTCTTACAGTTAATTGTCAAAAAATTTATCTGACGTTTATTTGTTAGTTCATATTGTCTGACAACTAATTGTAAGAAATCTGACAATCGTGTGTACGCTAGCTGACAAATGTGTAATCTTGCAATTAATTGTCAGAAAATGTATCTGAAAATTAATTGCAAGACGGTAAATTGTAAGGTATTTGTGGTTTGTAACATACCAGAAATAGACGTATGTACATGTCCTGCTTTCTCCTAAAGACGTAGATTTCAATTTCAGCCTCTTATTGTTTTCTTTCCTTTGAACTTTTTGCCTATTCTTACCGAATATATCAGAGTGGGTGACAAATTTTTTGCATGTTTGGAGGAAACCTAAGCGTTTAGCAGAGTTTTTGGCAACTTTTAATAAGTGGTAATTCCATAAAAGGTGGTTTGAGATACACATACCGAGAACTACACTGTTTTTGTTTCCCCATTGAACAATGCTGTCAATATCAGAATTTAATGTGCTTAGAAGAAGAACAAGGAGAAGAATCTTAAATCGAATATGAGAAGCTGAGAGTCAGCAGAACAATTTAATGAATTAGAAGTTTCATACAAAAGATCATTGATGAATATAAGAGAGTCGGAGACAAAACGGAGCACTGTTGCACACCACCACTTATTTTTTGATACAACTTGTATCGAGAGGTTTGAAAGGTAGATAATTTGTAATCCAACGAAGAAGAGACTCATCGATACCAAATACATACATTTTCTATAAGAGAGTCTGATGCGAAGCCCAAGGCTTTTGAAATAGCAGGTGCAATAATCTTACTTTCTTCAAAACGATGTGAAGATTTGTGCCACTTACTACGTTTATATGAGGTGTGGAAGCGAGCTTAAAGGTCCAACCCTAATCCAACTCGATCTTTCGATACTGCATGTAAACGTAACTGTTCGTTGAGATATACCATCAGATCACCGGTGGA
Source organism: Philhelius festivus (assembly GCA_963931855.1). Lineage (NCBI taxonomy): Eukaryota > Metazoa > Arthropoda > Insecta > Diptera > Syrphidae > Philhelius > Philhelius festivus. The sequence goes on from OZ007556.1 coordinate 91,545,719, forward strand.
CATATTGCTACGAAAGCCACACTCCCGGTTATCAAGAAGCTTACATATTATGAAGGTATGGTAGATATATATATAGTATTATGAATTAAAATTTTATATTTGATCTTGAATAACTACACTGAACCAAAAAGGTACATGATTCGAAGGAAAAACTGCATGTTTTTAAAGAAAAACTTCATTAAAAACGGGCCAAGAATCGAGTTCATTAAAAGAAAGAAACCTTAAACATGCGTTTTATGAATTGTACATATTTCAAATTTAAAGTTTCCTACTTGGAATTCGCAACAAAAAAATGTTTATGAATGTCGTTTCATGCATTTAATGATATTTTGCATGTAAAAAATGTATAGTTTCAAGAATTTAAAGTAATTTTTCATAAAATGTCACTTGATGAATGTGGTTTCATATAATCAGTCACTTTGTTCCTACAATAAAAGAACAGTTTCAAGCATTTTAAGAAATTTTTCATAAAACTTTACAATAAAATTTGTATGAACTGTTCATACCTATACATATGTAATTGTTGATTTGCTTATTTGTGGGCTTCAGTTCGATAAATGAGAGAAGTGGTTTGGGTTCACTCATTTTGTCCATGTTTATATTTTCATGTGAAATAAACATTGTCTATGTACACATTCAAATTAGATATGTTCATAGATAAAAAAACAAATGGAACTATTTCTTAAAAATTCCGACACACGTGGAAATTTCAACAGAACTTCAATTCAGCATAACGAATATGCAGAACTTCATTAAGACAAATACACTGAAAAAATGTTTGTACATTCTTTTTATGAATGGCGATCATTCAGCCAAAATTATTAGTTTTTAAGAAATATTCATATGAATAATGCACGAATTCATAAAAATTAATTTTTGTTTTATGACCAAGTCATGATTTTCATGAAAAACCATTCATTAAATCCAAAGCAATAGAATTGTTGTTGGAAAATCAGATTATGATACTTTACATTTGAAGTACCTAGGTATATTAATATTCTTTGTTGACAGTCAACTTTTTCAAACACTATTCATTACTATTTTCATATTGGATTCTTGTTACATAGGACAGAAATTCTCATTCTATTCTTTATTTATTTATATTTACATAATTGACAAATCTATTAAACTGCTGTAATATCTGCAACTTCTTTGTTTCCACTCTTTTTGCATTTAGACCTTACATTTTAATGGTGGCAGCAATTTAAAAATCGTGCTTTATTATCCCTTTTGCTTTAGGTTTTTTTTTTATAAAAATGTTTCAATAAAAAATTTACCAACATAAATTGAAGAAGTTTGTTTGCATTAATAATTATTATTTTTAAAGGTCCTCAAAAGCGTTTACCTCCCCAAGTATCTATTGCCTAGCGGACTAAACACACAAAACATTTTGGGATAAAAACAACAAATATTAATTGAACCTGGGGAAACCTGTTGATGAACTTACTCGAATACCTCTTTCCGGTGCAGATTGAAAATAGAAACCAAATTGAAATTCCAACCTTTCTCAACCACACTATTCTCTCTATTTGGTAGATCTTCTCGTATGTCAAATAAACTTTTTTTTGTTTAATTTCTGAAATTTTAATGAAGGTCTTAACTACATACATACTATATTTCCAAGCCGCATTGTCTTCTTCCTATTATCAGGATGATAATATTTTCTCTTATCACTGTCGTACACCTTTAAGATAAAGTCCTTCAAAAAGCTCACAGACAAGAGAACTCCACCTCACACCTGTCAGTGTCAAAATTGTTCACCACAACGTATATAGTATAAAGTAATAGCCTTATCAATCACCTTGCAATTATTTCACCATGGAAAAGCTTCGAAGTGACATAAATCCAGAAAATAATATTATACGATTTTCATGGCTACGAATTTTCCAACTGGGAACATTTTTATCAGTTATTGGTAAGCTCTAGAGTAGACAAGTTCGGAAAACTCTCTACATACACACAACCTAGAAGAGTGCAAAAGGAAAAGTGAAAAAAGCAATTAAGAAAAAAAAAAAAGAAAGAGATTGTCCCCCTAATATGTATGTGGAAACATATTAAGAAGTGCCAATTTGCTTTGAAGTGATGAATCTAATTGATTTTCTTTCAAATCTCCTTATCCTGTGGAAAAAAGTGTATTTCGTAGTGAAGAAAAATTGAATTTTGAAACTCAATAATCGCAAAGGAAGCACCAAATATCAATACTAACCGTAAAAATGCCTTGGTAAGCGCCATTTTGATGGATTTTTTAAACGATTTTTCATTGCAACGTATATTTCAAGGATTTTCAAATAATCGAAAGTTTGCTTGATTATGTATTTCCATCGGGACACCTCCTAAAAAATAAAGAAAATTTGAACATATTTTCAATATTTCAATGAAAGTTTGTGTGTATACCAAAAAAAACATAACCCCAGTGGGCCAACAGAAATTAGATTTTGCATTGTCTTCTTCGTCGTGGTGGTTTTTAACGATTTTTCCAATGACCTTGTTGAGTATAACAGTACTCGTACTAAAAAAAAACTAAAATACTTATACACATACTCTACAATTTGGACGATTGTATATAATAGAGGAATGTGTATAACTGTATTGTATATGCACGCGACTACGACGATGATACAGTAAAAAAGTTTTAACTGATGCCAGTACGGATTGTATTTCTTTTTTTTCAAGGCAGGTAAAGGGGGTTCCTAAGAAAAAGGGTGGCAAGATTCTTCTTTTTATTTTGTTAACTTTTGACTGTGGTGAGAAACAAAAACAGCACCTAAAGTGTGTGATTCTGGCTGGTGGCAGTAGGTATTTTAGGGTTGCCAGATTAATGAAGGTTGACTTTAAATTTAAATTGAAAATTAGAGATTTTTATTGACCTTCATAACAGTTTACCCAATATAAATGTTAGGTATATATGTATGTGTGTTGAGTTTGGCAAGGTTTTACCCGAATCTTAATTGTTATTGTTTCGCCTTGCTTAAGTGACCCTGATTGCTTAGTGTGTACCTATTCTTTAAGATAGTTCTTCAAAATGTTTGCAGGTATCTATAGGTTTGTTTTTTTTTATTGCTTATTCAATTTGGTTTAGTAGGTGAATAAAATTTGCTTATTTTTATTTTTTTGCATACCTAAATTCTTAACTTTTTTTCTTATATTGTAACAAAAGCCGTCTACCAGAATGTTTTTATTCTTCGCAACATATTCAAAAAATAAAGTTAAAAATTAAGTTTTATTTAAAAGACGCCTTTTAAGAAAATTCAGTTTTTAATTTAATAATAAAAGTTGCTTTATGGGAGTCTTCAGTATTCCATACGATTTGCATGAAAAAATTATATATGTACATACTTTTAAATTTATAATTCAATAATAAAAAGTCTCAAAATCACGTAATATTTTATTTATAAATAAATAAATACTAAAGATGTTTTATCATTAATCACAAGCATTTAAAAGTTACAACTATAGGTTTGTTCGTTGAGCCCTGAAGTCATCCTGGGGTCGCCCTAAATCTTTTTTTTTTAAAACCTGAATTCACCCTGGTGAGTAAATTCTGTGTTTTTTAGATTTGGAGTCGCCCTGAACTCGCCTTAAAGTAGATTTAATGTATTTTGCTGTGTCGAGTTCAGCTAACTACCAAACTATCAAAAGTGAGATGAGATTTTAATATTTCTTATATTGTCGTTTGTCGATTCGCGTTTTGCATGTTATTGTCTATGTTTGCAATTAAAATTTAAAAACAAAAACATAAATCCAAACCCAAATCCAATTGTTTTTGTTCATTTCAAAACTAATTTAGGTTCTTATTCGGAATTCCTCTCCACCAAAATGCACTTTTTTTTTAATGAATCGATAAAAAAAGTGTGCTGTTGATAAAAAACATCAAATTATGGAGGAGAAACACTTTTTTATGGTAAAAAAGTGAGGTATAAAAAAATGAAAATTTTATAATTATACGATAAAACAAAAACGGTCGTTGGGTGGAGGAAAAAGCAGGGTGTGGCCTCCGAAAAGGGAGTTAAAATCATGAGAACCCGCGAAGCGGACCACCCACAGTACTGTTAAACAAAAAAACTGTTGACATAGGCGCCTGCCTGGCGTCTTTACATACCCTAAGCGGAGCAACGAAGTTGCGTGAGCGTGTCTGGCCCCTGAAAAGAGAGTTAAAATCCTGAGAACCCGCGAAGCGGGCCACCCACAGTACTGTTAAACAAAAAAACTGTTCTACTCCATAATTTGATATTTTTTATCAACAGCGAACACTTTTTTATCGATTCGTTAAAAAAAGTTCATTTTGGTTTAATTCCCAATAAGGTCCATTAAGTTTGTTAGTAGCCTATGCTTTTGATGAGAAGTTTAATCAAACTTTGACAAGACTCTTGATGGCACTGACTATATGAGTGGGAGATTCAAAAGTCATTCAGCAATATTACCCAGTCCGAGGACATAGTTTCCTTCCCTGTGACAGGAACTTTTCTGTCATAAAGGGAGTTATTCGCAGATATGATCGTTTTTCGCCCTAAAAAAGTGGATGTGATCGAGCTCCCTTCTACAGAGGCTTATGATAGAAAAGTTCCAATCAACAAAAAATAGTTGAACGATATTTCGAAAATCATTCACTATATCTCGGAGGAAATTAAACCTTTTTTCGATGAAATTCTTCAATGGCCTACATCGGACACTGCGAATAGCGATGAAGACGATGGCTAATTTTTTTTCGTTTATAATGATCTTTTTACTTGCGATATAGGTACTATAGGGCAAGTTCTGCATTTGGAAACAAAAATCGAACTCGAGATTTTGAATAAAGTTGACATTACGATGATAGCGAAGACGAATAAAGTGGGCCCAGCAATTCCGTCTGTCTGTCTGTATGTCTGTATGTCCGTATGTCTGTATGTCGGTACCTCTCCCTACAGCCTAAACCACTTGACCTATGTTCTTCAATCCCGGTAGTTAAGGGTCTTCGGTGATTCCCTAGTACCCCCCATACAGCCGTAATGCATAATCTTATTCATCTCAAAAGCGGCTCTAACGATTTTGATAAAAAAAAATTAGGTGTAATATTATGGACATGAAATACATTTTGTTCAAAAAAAAATTTGGGGTAAAATGACGGTTTTATGATTTTTTGACTTTCTCATCAACGGCTCTAACGATTTTAACCAAAAATTTTTAGCAGGAGGCCCCTTAAGTTTAAAATAATATTGTATGTATATAAAAATATTGGAACATTTTTTTTTTTTGGAATCTTTGAAAAGAAAATTCAAGTTTTTTTTGAAAAACCAATATCTTTAAAACGTGTGAACGATTACTTTTTGAAACTATTTCTAAAATCTATACTGGTAAATACTCAAAATTTGGCATCCCAAATATTGTTCTCGAAAAATTTTAAGAAAATTCGTTATATAAAAAATTACTTTAATATTAAAAGGATTAATCAGACATCAATTCCATACATTTAAACATTTTTATCTCATTAAATCCATGTTTTATATTTATAAAATGTATTTTAAATTCCAAAGTATTTTAACATAAAAGCAAATTCGTGCGATCCAGTCGTGCATTTTATGTCTGTTTATTTTTATTCCCTTGAATTATTATTAAAATATTGTTTTAAATTTTGCAGAATTATTTAATATTAAATAAATAAAATGTTTTGTTACCATTATTTATATTATTTGAATAAAAAAACTTAATTTAAAATAATTTATTTGATTTTTTTTCCAATTAGTGGAGAAAGGAAAACATTCCACTCACTTTAACAGGAATTATTAACGACCAGACCTTAAAGTTTTTAATTTCAAGTGTTTGGTATGTCACTCTTCTTTACTAGCCTTACATTTGTCCTTCAGAATGTTTTGAAGAATAACTTTCAGTTTCAGAAATAAACAGTTTTCTTTGATTTCCCAAAAGCTATTATAAGTGGAATGTTTTCCTTTTTCTTCTCAGCGGTTCAATTCGTCTTTATTTTTTTTTTTATTTCTTCTTGTCAGATGTCACAACGGTTCTTGGAAACAAAACAAACTTCTTATCTCGCGAGTTCTTAAGACAAATTTTGGAAAAGCCGTATAAAATCTACGTACATTACGTCACATATATACCACATAGCAACTACATTACTACATACGTAATAAACTGTCAACTTTTATTCATACAATTTAATTAAACTCCGTTCAATTGAACTAAAGTTCGGATTCAAATGTGAAACTGGACGAGTTGAACTTAAAATTTGAACTGAAGTTCAGGTTCCTTGGGGTTGAATTCAAAGATTTTCCGGGCTAAATTATTGGTATCCATTCGCTCTAAATGAGACTGTACAGTTCCTTGCTGTATCTTCTTTTCGACTTCCATCTATTCCGAGCAGGCCAAAAAAAGATGATGCCAAAGCTAGACATTGCTATCTCGTCTCTATTGATGGTCTGGAAATTAATGAAAATGTGATGAGTATCGAATTGACATTCCTCATTTTCCAAAATCTACAGTGGAAATTTATGGAACTCCCATCAAGTAAGGGGAAAATATCACTCTTTGATAACGTTGAAAATTAATGCCTTATTTGCCCACGTACATGCTGCAATTCAATTAAATTAAAGAAAAAAATTAAATTATTTTTGTTGATTCTTCTTCGCGGGTTCTCATAGTTTTTTATTTTTTTGTTTTATATGTCAAAACCTCTGAGAATTCTTTTCATTTTGTGCTTAAGGCTACAACAATTTTCTGTAAGGTTGAACGTTTTCGAAGTAATTTGTTTGGTTTTTTTTTAAGCCATTAAAACAAACTTGTCGGATTTTCATCATGATTGGAATAACTGAAACTAAATTGATTAATCTATAGAGTTCGATACGGTGAAATGCTGATCTGAAATAGCTTGGTGTTTGAAAAAGTCTAGATCCACTTAGTGCTTTCAGTTTCATGCGTGCATATTTTCGTTTAAAAATCTCTTTAAATGATAAATTATATATTCATTTTGGTTAAAATATAAAAAAGTCTTCTTCCAATTTTAATCTACACACACACTATTAAATTAAAGTCTCCATTAAAAAACAAGGTTTCTTCAAGCATTTACAACTTTCAAAAGTAACTCGACGAAAAAGCCCTGATATCAGGTTATTCAATAAGGACTTGAAAATTTTTTAAAATATAAAACAGAATCCATTTCAGATATGTCAAAAATTGTATTATTGGTTGGAAGTACATTCAAAACATTCACATACTCGTACATATGTATGCAATGCATGTATGGAATTTGACGCATTTCATAATTATGTCCATCACGCTTACTTTTGTAGAAGACAATCCGTTGAACCCGGTTTTCGATGACTCAATCACACATTTCATCAAAAATGGCGGCTAACTCTTATTCAATATTGGATCTGAGCTGCTTTTCCGATTAGGAATTATTGTAATAAATTTTAATTATTTGTAAATGTTTTTAATTCGTTAACTTGACCATTATGAAAATGTTGTTTTTATTGAATGTTTAAACAGTTCGGTCATTGGTTTAAGGGTGAGTTCACAGAGAAAGGTCAAAGTTTTCAAGTCCTATTTAGAAATTTATTATAATATGCGTTGAACACTTAAAACCGTTCAACACTGAAAACGAAACTTCAAAAACTTCAACCAATGAAGGACTTTTGGAGTATTGGGATTGTAAAATCGGCAATCTAAAAATTGAATTTAATTTGAGCTTTTTTGAAAGGACACCCCACAAGAAAACTCTTTTGTTATTACTTACTTACATGTCAGCAGCGTCTCAACCAATAAGCTTCTTCCAGCTAACAAGATCTGAAGGTGCCTCGAGTAATTTGCCGGACTTTTAAAAAGATTGTGCTTTTGTATTTTCGCGATAGTTTTGCACTATATTTTTAAGAGCGATATTAAGACAGCGCATCGCCTTGTTAAACCTCTTGGTCTGAAGAGTTTTTTGCCCGCCTTGATTGAGCAACCTGGATTCTTCATCTTCTCTTAAATGCTTTTGTAGTTGGCGAAGTCCAGAAAGCCAGATTTCTTGAGGATCGAGCAAATAATGCTGAGGTTCAATTTATGGATAACTTTTTCTTACGACCATAATGAGATGAGCTCATGTACATTCCTAATCAAGTGACCGCTTTAAAGAGCTCAGCACCAAGGTCATTGAACTGTTATGAAGAAGGTCTTGGGCTCGATTCTCAGCCGCTGAAAAAAAAATTGTGAGGGGTGCACTGCCTCTTACGAGGAATTAACAATTCCTCTAAGTGTATCTCTTGTCATTAAAAGTGCTACTCATTAGCCGTTCGGAATCGACAGAAAATTGTAAGTCTCCTCCATTCCTTGGAGAATGTTTGAGAGTTGTAAGTCACTAGATCCTGGTTCTCTTCGAGCACCACCGAATTTATGTATTACAAAGGTCGTTAGCTATAGCTATAGTAGCTTTATTGAACTTAAAAATAGATACGAGTACTCGTATCTTTACTTTGTTAAGGTAAAATGGAAGGAAATGTTTATCTTGGTTGAATGGTAATATCTGCTTGTTATGTTATGTTATTGTTTTTTTTTATATGTCGAATTGTTCCGTTTTTATTTAACGAAATCCGTATTTCATCCAATGTTGATCATTATTTATTGATGGGTGCCCAAATAGTGCGTTTTTTGAAAAAAAGTTTTGGCCGAAATGAAGCACCCACCGCTCCTTCTGAACGCAAGTTTGTGCAAAAAGTTTGTGAGACTGGTATGCTAGTGGACAACATTCATGGTCCTCGTCGTCGTACGGTGCGCTTAGACGAAAGTGTGACTGCTGTAGACGAGATCAACTCGCCATCGATCTGAACAGCTCAACGTTTCACGCACTAGCTTGAGGAGAATTCTGCACAAAGATCTCGGATTATTTATTTGGAGTGACCGAATGCGCCACTTCGATGCCAGTCGATGCAATAACTTGAAAGATGTTGTGTTTCATAATTAATGGAAATGTATAATAATTTTGTTCATTTTATTGCATTTTTAAAAAGAAACTTGTATTTTGCCCACCCTGTTCTCAGATGATGAAGAACATAAACTGCTTTTCGAAGTCTTTTGCATATGAGTTATGACTATTATCTCTATATCACTGTTAATAGTTGATTTTCGTTTATAATAGAAAGTATAGGTTCCAAAATAGAACCTTGAGGTACACCGTACCTTAGGTATCTCTGTTGGCTATATGTGTTTAACAAATTTCCATTCATGCTTCTACTTTCAAATAACTTTTGAAGTATTCTAGAATTCTAATTTATGTCATCTGATCCCTATTTTCATGTCTTAAATTATATAAGGCTATTTTAAAGTAGCAAAGTATGAGTTGCAAAAGATATTTCTTATTAAGATTTTCATTGGGTACTTTGTTATTTTTTATTTCAGTTTGCAAAATTAGGATAAAATTATCGTCACGTCAATAAAAAAAGGCGAATTGGGCTTTTTCATCTTTCTAAAGAATCCTTTTTGAGTTCATTTAAATTGCAGGCCATGAATAAAATAAAATTAATAAGAAAATTCTTTAATTCACTCCCGGCATCGGCAGCTCTGTCTTGACTTTTTTTGTTAATCATTTTTTTTCATTTTTTCGTCCTTTTGATTTCTCGTCACTTTCCTCTCTTCATTAACAAAACGAAAGAAATCAAAAGTAGCTTTTTTTGTTGCTCTGAAAAATACCTATTTCCCTATCCAAGAATGGAATCCTCCGACTCCGTGATAAGCGACACCAAACCACAAACGACAAATACTCTATTGCTGTTGTGTTCCTGCAGGGCTTACACACATATAAAGGACAATGTCCTGAGAGAGGATGACTCTGTGGATCTTTTCCTGAAATCAGTCTTTTGTGACAAGAATAATATTAATGCATGTAGCTGAGAAACTCAATTAACAAAAGGCGTACATATTTACATATACTCGTACATATATATGTATGTAGGTATAATATAAATGTAAGCTTGGGTTTGGATGGTTTACGATTGGGGTAGTAAATGGGAAAAATTGCTTCATCACTTTATCCTTCGCTATATTATGTGTCCTGAATAAGCTTTTTTTGGCAGCAGGAAGATCTATTTATAGACAATTTTGATTAGATTTGTCCTAATCGTTGGTTGGGAGAAGAAGAGTTGTATAATGAGAGTTGATGAGAGTGGGACGTGAAAAGAATATAAATTTATCCAAGGTAAAAAACTTTCATTGTTACAAAATGCCATAGGGAAGAAAATATAACCTTCAACTCAATGAGTTTTTATTACATAAAACTACAACTTTCCAATAAAACTATAAATACATACACACATACATAAAACAATTATTATATGGCTGCAATGGAAATGCATTTTTCTTGTTTTTTTTTTTTTTAAATGACGATCAGAGCTGTTGTTTCATTATTCAGAAGGGAGTAGGTACTTAAAGGGGTTAAAAGGTAGTGTCCTATATTTGACTGTATGTCGCTTTTCATTGCCAACTATAATCTCTGCCTTGTATCATCGAGTAAAAGAATGCTCTTTGAAAAATAAAGCCTGCGGATTTCTTGTAGTATTGGACATATAGCTAAAAAGTGGTACACATCTTCAATTTCATTCCGGTTGCACAAACTACATATCGGGCAAAGGTCAAATTGACCATCTCTGTCCTAGCTTTAAATATAAGGCTCATTTGCTATTATGATAGTGTTTCGTTAAAATAAGTATTTATTTAAAAAGTTTGGTTTAATACTTTCTAGCATAGTTGATGACGTTTGAGCTCGATTTAAACTTTGCAGATAAAGGGAGTCGTCTATTATTGCTATGCATCTGTAGAATATGTCCTGCCATTCGGACAGGACTGTAATATTGAGCTCGGAAATTAAATTAATTAATTACAGTCAAAATCGGTTACAACGACATCGGTTATAACGACGTATCGGTTATAACGACCAAATTCTTAGGTCCCGGCTGAGTTCCATTATAATCCCATTGAATAACAAATCGTTTATTACGATACCGCTTACAACGACATATCGGTTACAACGACCGGTTTTTCCCCTTTTTTAATTAAAATATTGGTTATAACGACTAAAAGCGACGCAGCTGTTGATGCGACTGCATATTTTTCTAAACGGTAATCTGTTTATCTGTAGATGCGTTGTATGAAGAATTTCGGATACATATTTGTTTTACGTTTATTATTTATTTTGAGTTTGTTCAAGTAGGTGGGAAAATTACTTAGTGCAAATTTGTCTGCGTGACGAATGGTCGTAGAAGTTTTATTTTATTCGGTTCGCATAAAGTATCTATACTCTGTCCAACAAAAATTGTCAGTACAGGCCTTATGGGAGAGCTTTTTCTAAAGCAGTGGCGCCTGATGCACCCTCACCACAATGCGTTAGGAAAAATGACACTAAAAAAAGAGCAAGCCACTGAGTTTTCTTAAGGAATTGTTGTTGTAATTTTTTGCAAAAAGTTGTACACCCCAACACGACCGTCATATCCCACTGCTGATGAGATACTGTCAAGAGTGTTAAGTGTCACTCAGACTCAAACTCAATACGATCGTGCGCTCTTTATCTACATCAAAACAGAGTTACCAGTATCATTCTCAATTGCAAGCAAGGAGCTTTTTCAGTGGTTTTTATTAAGGAGCTTTTGGGATTTGAAGCTTTTGAGAGCACATTTTAAGAAGTTGAGTATGTTGAGTGTTGTCACATTGCTTTTCAACTTAAAAAAAAAACGCGCATATTATCTTACCGCTTGGTGTTGTGGGAAAAGGTAAATTGAATATTGTTTTCAGTCGTTTTAAATCGGCAGACGGTAGCCCTACGCGTTTTTTACTATCATTTGCGGCGATTTATAATGTAAGCTACGGAATCCCTGTGAGAGCTTTACAAGGCGACACACTTATGCATGGCAATGCAACCAGAATGAGAGACAAACGTCCTATCTTCCCTGTACTGACAATCTTTGTTGGACAGAGTATAGTGTTGGAAAATGAGTCAGAAACGAACCTCAACATGCCTCAACAATAAATAAGAATTATAAAAAAGGGTCTCTACTTGAAAACAAATTAATTTCCTTGATATCGGTTACAGCGACCTATCGCTTATAACTACTAAATTCGTCAGTCCCTTGAAGGTCGTTATAACCGATTTTGACTGTAATTAATTTTCACGCACTAAAGGGATTATGACTACCCTTAAAATGTTTTAGCACATTGCGAGCGTTTAAGGAAAATAGGAGAGGATTCAAGAGGAGATCCGATGGATATAGAGTCGGGTAAAGTATTCCACAATCGTTTAGTGCGGCTACAGAAAGAATCTCTGAATTCAACTGTAGGTCCGAAGTTGGGCTCAAGGGTAAACTGATGGGCATTCCTTGAAGAGCAAGTAATACGGTTAAATTGTTTAAGGGGAGGAATGCAACTGGCTATTTCACTAGAATAGTGTTTATAAAAATAACGGTAAAATAGTGAATGACAAAAAACATTGCGACGATGCTTGAGAATTATAAATGTTTCTGTTATACTTTTAAATTTTATCACTTATCATTTCTAAAGCTCTTTTTTTTGGATTCTATCCAAGAGACTCTAGTGAGTTATTGGAGCACCTGCGCAAATATGGGAATTGTATACTCGAACTTTGGACGAATATAGGCCTTATAGATTATAGCCAGATCAGAGGGGGTGAAAAATTTCTTGCATCGTTGAAGGAAACCTAAGCACTTTGCAGCGTTTTTGACGACGTCAAATGTGTGAAGGTGATTTGAGATGCACATACCAAAAATTGAAAGCTGTTCTGTTTACTCCATGCAAGTGCCGCTCATGAATAACGGCTTGGGGGTTGGGTTGCGTTTTAACGACAGAAGACAGCATTGAGTTTTTGAAGCATTAAATTCTACGCGGTTTATGGTTCCGAATGCTATCAAGATCAGAATTTATTGAGCTTATCATACGCTGCCGTTCTAGATCCACATCCGAATAATAAGGACATGCATCTAGAAACGAATATGAGAATCTGAGGGTACTGTCAATAGCAAAACAATTTAATGGATTAGAAGTTTAAGACAAAAGACATTTATTTCATGAATTTTATACTTAGATCATCCAATGCAACTTGTATTGAGCTGCTCGAAAGGTTGTTTCTAATCCATCGAAGAAGAGATTCATCAATACCAAATGCACGCATTTTTGATAAAAGAGCTTAATGCCAAACGCTATCAAATGCTTTTGAAGTATCAAGTGCAATAATCTCATTTTCTCAAAAACGATTTAAAGATGCCACTGTTCCACTGTTCGGTGAGATATACCATCATATCACTGGTAGGCCTATTGCTACGAAAGCCATACTGCCGGTCATTAGAAGCTTTCGTTCTTCAAGATATTTCTTGAGCTGATAGTTTATCAGCGTTTCCATGACGTTAGAAAGAAGGGATGTACGTGCAATTGGACGATAGTTAGAGGGAGAAGAGGATTCGCCTTATTTAGGACAGGCTGGAAAAATGTTATTTTCCATCCACTCGGAAAGAGACCAGTAGTAGGGCAGATGGAAAAGTTTACGCAATCGTTTTGCCACGCCAGAACCCCTCATCAAAACAATAGGAGCGATACTATCCGGGCTAGCGGATTTGTGTATATCGAGATATTTAAATACTCTTGCAACTGTACGAGTGCGAAAGAAGATTTGACCTATAGAATCATTAACGCTTTCAATTACAGAAGGAATCATGACACTATCAGATAGCGTCGAATTGACAGCAAACTGTGCTGCAAGCAAATTGGCTTTTTCTTTTGAGCTGACGTTTATGTTGATTAGCTAATTCGTTCCATTCTTTAAACGGTGATAGATGACATCAGGGAGCATATTTCATTATTTGTTTTTGAACGTTTGACTCTGCTCTATTCATAACCTTTATTATGTAATCTAATCAGAATTTGATTTTAAGTTCAGTAGAAAAATTTGCAGTAGTCTAGATTCAACGTGGATTGCGTTAGTAGGAGTTGAATTAGCGATTTTAAAAGCGCGCTTGAAAAAAAAATCGTTGAATAACCTCAAAATCTTCGATATTTTGGTAATTAAATACCTGGTTTGCATGACAACTCTGGTTGCATCGAACATTTTAAATTTTAAAATAGCAGCAACATATTTGTTGCAAAAGGATTTGCTCGACATAAGATTTATTGCGGTTTTGGCTGAAGCACATTTTTCTTTAAAATGTGAGCGGAGATCAAGGTTGTAGGTCATCAAGAATCCTAAGTACGCATACTCACTAACTATCTCAAATGATTTATCCTTTAAAAACCATTTTTCTTGAAAAGTTCTTTTATGTTTTGTGCTTTCAAAAGTTATTATCTTTAAACTTGCGCAATTTATCCCGAGAAATCTTTGGATACATCATCAACAACATAAGAAAAAAATTCTTCAAATATGTAATTGATTAATTAATTTATTAAAGTATTGCTAGCACTGGTAAATATGTATATACATATCTTGTATCTTTATTATTTTTTTTGTAATTTTGTAATCAGCAGATCTTCGAATTAATTGATGAAATAAATAAATAAATAAATACAATGCAAAAAAAATCGGACTCAACCCACATCCTTGCGGAGCACCAGCACCTGTAGGGAAAAAATCAGACATTGAGCTCAGAAATAAGTGAAGAAATTTTGTTGATAAACCTAATGTTGATAGTTTATAAATTAAAAATCTCTGTTCACGTTATCAAAGGCCGTTTTAAAATCGATAAAACAAACATAGAGTTTTCTCCTCTTTTCTAAAAACGTTATGACAATATTAGTAAGAGCAAAAATACGAGTATTATCCACTGTGGAGAGTCCCGAGCAAAAACCAGCTTGGAAAATACAAAGAAGTTTATTCTCTCCAACCTATTTCGTCAACCTATGGTATAGAATATGATTGAATATTTTGTTAGGGCAAGGTAGGATCGAAATCCCCCTGTAGTTGCTTGGGAGCTGCAAATCCCCCTTTTTAAAAATGGCGTTCAGGCTTTGGAAAACGTTTTTAGGATTTTTTCTTCTTCAAGAAGTCTATTAAATGAATATGATTCAAAAAGCTAGGAGTTTAGTTCTTATAAAATTAAACAGGAATACCATCAATCCCTGCCGACTTATCACTGTTCATTGATTTTAGGGTTACTTGTAACTGACTTATTGCAATTCTACCCTCCAGTTCAGGAACGAGAATATCAGTTAGAGCATACGGGAACATTAAATGAGCTTTGGAAGGATTCACGAGTTATTTAAAATGGCCGGCAAGTTTTTCAACTCCAATAGTGAATGCTGATATATTCTTACAGAGAGATTACTCAATTTTTACCAGAATATTCTTGATAAAATATTGTTTCTGTTTTTCAGTACAAAGATTTTTAAAAGCTTTATTAGCTTCTAAGTAAAACGTTTTAAAAACATTGAATTGGTTTTTCTTAAAAGGTTGAGATATGAAAAAGATTTTTTACGGAGTTTCATACATTCCCAGTCAAACTACTCAGCTTTAAGCCTATTGAGGTTTCTTCATAATAGAGGCTTTTCGCACAATATGTAAAATATTATCGGAAAAGAATATCATTCAGTCTACGAAACCAATCTATACTATAGGAGATTTGAAAGGATATAGTCCTGCCTAAGAATCATTAGACTGAAAATAAGACTGTAAAAAAAATACCTTGATTCTTATAAACCAAAACACACTACATAGGTGAAATGCAAGAGATGGTATCACAAATTTTCACAATCTTCACACATGGGCGCAGGAAGATCCACACACACGGAGATAGAAATCATTACAACACAATTTCAGAGTCACTATGTGGGCAGGCTGAACTCTACAAACTATCTAGAGTCTTTGCGCAATGATTTACCAGAACTATTGGAAGACATTCCACTTAGGGGATTAGTTTCATCACATTTCCAACAGGATGACGCTTCAGCCCACTATGATCGAGAGGTTAAGAATCGGTTAGATGCAGAGTACGGTTATCGTTGGATAATAAGAAATTTAACTTTTCACTGGCCTGTAAGATCTCCTGACCTTATATTATTGGATATTTTGTTTATGGGAAAGAATGAAAAAACTTGTTTATACAACCGAAATAGCAAATTTAGGTGAATTAGAAGACCGTATTTTCGAAGCATCATCAAAAGTGAAGCAGCTGCTATCATCAATAAATATTCGCAGTGAAATCCAAAAATAGGCTCTAGTATGCATACAAAAGCAAGGTTTTCCCAAATAACACAAAATGGGTTTTTTCCGCAAACTTGTCATTGAGTTTGAGTTTTATTTGTTTTACGGATATTGTTATATTTATTCAAATAGTAAAACGTTATGTTTATTACGCATTTTCTGGACAAAATTGAGCTCAAAGTCAAAAAATTAGCATGGGCAGGAAAAATGAAACATTCTAGAAACTGGATATCTAAAGATACAAAGGCTGGTACTTCTTCTAGGGTACACCAAAGTAAGCCTTTTCTTAAATTCCCGATATATGATACAAGAATTGGAAATAGGTCCTTACTGCAGAACGATTTTTTTTCTTGGAATATTTTGCTCGTGTTCCTTAAGGTAATATTATATTGTAATATAAGGAGCCTATGTTTTAATTTCCGACCTGCAAGCTTTTACAGAGTATATGATGAATATACTTATGTTAGATGAAAAACTTTAGCGTCCACATTCGTTAAACATGCTGTCAGAAATCATTTTTCATTAGAATAATGACCATGGTGGACGAAATCAAAGCATAGATAAAATTTTAGATGAAGAAATTTACTTGATGTTTATGATGCCAAAATATGAAAACATTTTGACATTCTTCCAGCATGCTTGACAAGCCGCTGGATGGACCGTTCACATTATGAAAATTAAGCCCATCAAACGCTTGTCAAACATATTCAAGAATGTGAGCGCCCCCAATGTTGCAAGAAAATATGATACTTCCGTTTGACTCTTGGAGCCTGATAATACGATTTTTTATTTGTTCGTTTCATCATTCGTCTTTTTGACAGTTTGCGTGAGAGGTGTAGAAACGTAGCAACACTTCTTCACCACACACGAAATATGTCAAAAGGACGAAAGACAAAACTACTGAAAAACGAATTGTGTAATCATGCTCTTGACGTCATTTTCGTGCTATAGGCTGTGTTCACACTGAACTAAGTCCTTCTCTTTCAGAGATTTATAAACGGACTGACATCATTGCCATCTTTCAATGGAAATTGTCAATGTAAATATAAGTGGAAAGAACTAAATTTTCATTGTAAATGTCAACCGATTGCCCTAAAAATGCATTATCCCGAGCAGAAAATAGATTAGATTACATAAGATTTATAGATTTTATGTTTATTTATTTTTATTATTAAAAAGCATGGCTTTTCTGCTTTTCTGAGCAGAAAATAAAAGCCATCACTTTTCTATTTAATAATTAATTTAAATGCCAACTGCAATTTTCCGGAGCATAAAATAAAATGCAATCATTCATCATCAACGCTTAGGGGATTTGTTTGTTTTGTTTTATTAACATATACAAACATATATCTAACTATCTTAACCCTTAGCTGCCACACTTCTGTAGAATAACATAGCTGCCACACTGGGGTACGAAATGACCCAACAACAAAATATCGTATTGTGAGCCAGCTATTGAATTTTTTTGCTTGAAAAAATTCTGTGTTGATCATTAATATGTATTTTATAAGATGAAGTAGGTTTAAAGAAAAATATTCATATTTATTATTAATAAAAAAATTGTTAATTGAAAAAAAAGTGGTGAAAATGATCATTTTCACCAAAAAAATTATATTTTTTTCATTTTTTAATATTTTGAGCTAAAAATTTAATGAGATACTCTCAAGATATATACCTTCAAGAAAAAAAAATACTTCATATTTGTCTTAGAAAAAAAGTATATTTATTTTGTACTATGAAGAGCTTCGACGTAGGTGGACCGCGTGCTCGAGACTGTAAAAGACGTGGATCGAAATTTGCGTCTTCCATCTCTACATCTAACTCCGATGAAGATGAACTATCAGATACGTGGAATTCAGACTCAGAACCATCATCGACTTCAGCATCCGAAATATTCTCAGCAACGCCATTGTTACAATTATCCTCGATCATTTGGAGGGCTCACAGCTGTACCGAACCAAGTCAAAAAAAAAAATCCAAAACTAATGCCAAAATCTCCGCAAACTTGACCTTTATTCAGTGCAGTAATGAACTAATTCAAAAATTGTTTTGTTCCTTAATTAACGGTAAAAGAACCAAGTCAGTGCCTCTCATTTTCCATTTATTTCCAAGCATAAACGAACCAAGTCAGTATTATTCAGTTTTCCTCAATTTTATAGTCGAACAGACGTGGGGATATGGATTGTTTCGTATTTTTCATCTCGTTCTGCATGCTGCCCCCCTGAAACCCCCCTACTAGGGTACACTATAAGATTTGGGGTATTTGCGAGGTTGGGTGTATACTTACTTACTTACTTAGGTCCTCAGACCTTTTATGTCCATGGGGAACCCCTAGTGGGGCATAGGGCATCCACAACGTCAGCTCGCCATCGTGTTCGGTTCCTGGATATTAGTCGTAAATCCCTCCAACTCTTGCCTAGTTGGGCTGCTCCTTCGTCCAGCTCTTTTTCCTTCTTTAGTGAGTGGATTCCACTGCATTTCATGAGCCGCAATACAGTTGTCGCCTTTTCGAAGCGTGTGTCCGATCCACTGCCACTTTTGACGTCGTATAATAGAGTGAATAGGTTCCTGATCCGTTTTCCTGAGGAGCTCTTCGTTTGATGGCCAGAAAATCCTAAGGATGTTTTGTAGACATCTATCTATTAATGAACGTTTGCAGCTTCTTAGTGACACCTACTGTTACTTTCCAATTGCTGCAACCGTAAAGTAAAACGGATTCGACGTTGGATCGAAACAGCCGTAGCTTGGTTCTTAATCTTAGAGAGTTATTCCTCCACATACCGGTTGTTGAGAAATATTTATGAGAGAAGATGACTGGGTTCCGAGGCTGATCATCTTTGTTTTACCGTAGTTGATTTTCAGCTCATTTCTGCTTCTCTCTCCACCCCTGTTGTCAATTGGTGGAGATCCATGATCCTATGAGAGAGCAAGCATACGTCGTCCGCATTGTCAAGGTCAAGAAGTTTCAGGTGAGATGTCAGAGTCCATCGAATCCCTCCGTTTCTCGTCAAGGCCGCTCGCAGGAGATCGTTTATCACCAACAGAAACAATATTGGTAACAGAATTCAGCCCTGCCTGCGTAAACCTGCTTGTTCGTCATGGAGTGTGCCTTCTAGATGTTCCCTGATGCGTTCCAGTACTATTTTAGCTAATATCTTGACAACGGCAGGCAGAACACAAATCCCCCTTCCAGTGTTCGGAGTTGGGTGTATGCATTTAAAAAATCTGGATTTAAAAAAACTTTGAATTTATCCTATTTATCCAATATCAACAGCTGTATTCTAAATTAACATACGAGTATATGTGGCCAATTCACTTCATTTGCAATTTTGAAAAAAAAAATGGTCTAAACTCTTTTTTTATTTTTTTTTTATTTAAATTTATGCGAAAAATGCGAAATAAACCCTTAGCGAGATAACCTTGACCGTTGCTGGACATAATTTCTCATGGCTCAAAATCAGGTGGCTTCGATTCGATCGCAATTCACCTTTTTTTTTCAAATTTAAGCAATAAAGAAGTTGAGTTTTATGAAGTTTATTTAGGAAAAGCAAAGAAAGGGAGGAACCTACAATCCCAATTTTGAACAAAATAGCCTCTATCCAACTCGTCGTAAAATTACGTCAGATAAAAGAAGGGATATGATGGATTTACTTAAATTTATTCCATCCATGTACAATAGTTCTTATAAGAACCTACCCAGGATCAGCCCCAAAGTCATGAAGACGATGAAATTTTTTATCACTAATAACTGTTGTTTTTTTTAAATAACCTTTACTTTGTAATACATTTCTGTTAAGTTTTTGAAATAAATTCATTATTTGTTTTTCCTCCTTTTTTAAATTATACCAATTTTTATTTTCCTTACTGACAATTTTTCATAATTTTTCGAGGCAATAATGAACCAAGTCACATTTTTTTTAATTTTTCTTAAATATTGGGTACATTTTTCAATTCTTCTTTTTCATTTTTGGTCAAAAGAAAACTGGGTAAATAAACTTTCCAAATGTCTTTACTTTGAGTTAAATATGTATTTCAGTAATTAATGGCAGTTTATTTACCTAACGTCATAATATCGTCGAAATCACTTTTTCTGACTTGGTTCGGTTCAGCTGTGAGCCCTCCATTTCTTGTCGCAATGTCCTATTGCGCAAATTGTATGCCATCTAATGGTAACGAATAAATATACTAATATAAATATTATAAACGTTGCAAAAAATTCTGAGCAGTCAAAATATTATACTTACGATTATTTAAGAGAAATAGAGCCAAAACAGAGTAAAAAAAAAATTACTTAAATAATCATAACTGCCACACTGGGGTCTTAAACGGCACCACACCACTTCCAACGACTGCCAGAACGATACAAGCGCGCATATCATCGTACTATGGGTTTGAGGGGAAAGAGGTATGCTTCAACTAATAACAGATGGAGCCACAATTCCAATTTTTTGAAAATTGTATGTTTTATTGTAATTTAAATAGCGCTGGGGTCACCTGGACCCCACAAGTGCAGCTAAGGGTTAAAGCTAGACAAAAATTCATAAAAAGAAACCTACTTATCCAATAAATTACAACTAACATACTGGCCCGAATGCGAGAGATCTAAGCCAGTAAGGGGATTTCGTTAAGACATTGAATCAACCGGCAATTAAATTTGACACCAGTTGTTTCGTCTTTCGTCTTTTTGACATATTGGGTGAGAGGTGAAGAAATGTTGGGGGAATGAAGATATTTAGTTTGGACTATAAATAATGGAAAGTACTAAAATCGAGATTTCAATCCATTGACATAAAGAGGTGTTTCAAAGTTTCCTATGTAAAGATTAAATTCTCGGGATAAGAGTATCATTTAAAGACTTGAACTTGTATACTATAAAATTATATATAGTTCCTGGAAGTCCACAAGAGGTTTATTCCAATGCCTTCGAATACTTAAGCTATTCTATGATTTATTAGAATACAACGATGAAATCATTTGCCTTGCCGATTTCAACCTTGCCAATGTCGCTTGGATGCAATGTCGTGACTCAAATAAATTGTATGTTACCAACTGGTAACCTTAGATCCAACGACTCTAAACTAATTGATGATTTAACATGACATGGGCTTCTTCAATTAAACGATATTTTAAATATCAATGGAACACTGCTGGAAGTTTACTACCATTAACGACGAAATTACAATACAAATATATTCAACGAGCCTTTAGTGCATAAAGATAACCATCACCCATTACTGATCTGTTCACTTTTTAAAAATTTAATAATTTTGATAATGAGATGTGTGATAACTTTTACCTACTCTTTTAATTTTATAAAAAATGATTTTTCAAAACTTAATTCATTGTTGTCACAAGTTGATTGGTCTTGTTTGATTAATTGTTTAAATGTTAGCTTAATGGTATTTAAATTTTACAATATTTTGCTTCATTGTTTTCTTAAATTAGTTCCCATAACGATTGTAAAAACAAAGATCTTTTGTGCCAGTTTGGTACGATAGTGAAATCAAAAGCCTAAGAAATCGAAGAAACAAGTTATGGTGTACTTTTAAGCTATATATCCAACAGAATCCAATTTTAAAAATTATTGTGAATCGAGGGATATTTTCAATAGAATATCTTGTTTAAGGTATCTTAATTACATTCAAAAGGTGCAAAGGAGATCTGAAAATTAATCCAAAGTTTTTTTGGAATTTTATTAACAGTAAAAGAAAATCTTGTCCTTAACCGTCTGTTCTCAAGTTAAATGACATTTCAAGTCATGCCCCAGGGGTTATAACTCAACTTTTCTCTGACTTTTTTCAAAGTGCCTTCAACTGTGATACTTCAAACTGTGATACATTTAACTGTGATTCCTCACTCTGTGATAAATCTGTGGAAATGTCTCAAAACTTTGACTATTTGAAATCTTTTACTTACTTGACTCATATGAACAACATTGTAAAATGTATCAGACCAAAAACATAAATGTTAAAAAAAGAGCCAAGTTCTTCTATACAAAAACCTTTGTGTAACAAGTCAGCGGTGAAAAGTACTGAGATCTAAAAGTACGCCAAGTTCTTACTTCATGAAGGTTTAATACCGAATATTTAAAGTAGAATAATATTGAAACAGCTACAATGTAATAGAGAAATTTTATTATTTAATGATTACTGACTAAAATTTGATGGGTTTACTTGTCAAGTTTTTAAAACCTTTCGAATTTGGGCATACAAAAAAACTTGCCAAGTAAGCCCATCAAATTTTTTGGAAAACCTCGATTTTTATTCTTGGTCCTTTATATGCAATTTGAGCCCTACCGTTCTACCAAATTTCATTGTTCTACTGCAATCGGAAGTGCGCCATGTATAATTTACATCAGTTCTGAGGAAGTGGGCGGATACCACGCCCCTGAATGGAAAACTTCAAATTTTATATTTTTTTCTTGGTATGCAATTTAAGTCCTACCACTTTACCAAATTTCATCGTTTTACAGCAGTCGGAAGTGCTCCATTCAACCAACACCAATTCGGAGAAAGTGGGCGGATACCACGCCCCCTGAATGGAAGACCTCAAATTTTCGATTTTTTTCTCTACTTGCATGACAAGACCTACCGTTGTGCAAAATTACAAGATTCTAGGATGTCGGGATGTGCTCCATAATTTTGATGATCTGTCAGTCAGTCAGTCAGTCATTCAGTCAGTCAGTCAGTCAGTCAGTCAGTCAGTCAGTCAGTCAGTCAGTCAGTCAGTCAGTCAGTCAGTCAGTCAGTCAGTCAGTCAGTCAGTCAGTCAGTCAGTCAGTCAGTCAGTCAGTCAGTCAGTCAGTCAGTCAGTCAGTCAGTCAGTCAGTCAGTCAGTCAGTCAGTCAGTCAGTCAGTCAGTCAGTCAGTCAGTCAGTCAGTCAGTCAGTCAGTCAGTCAGTCAGTCAGTCAGTCAGTCAGTCAGTCAGTCAGTCAGTCAGTCAGTCAGTCAGTCAGTCAGTCAGTCAGTCAGTCAGTCAGTCAGTCAGTCAGTCAGTCAGTCAGTCAGTCAGTCAGTCAGTCAGTCAGTCAGTCAGTCAGTCAGTCAGTCAGTCAGTCAGTCAGTCAGTCAGTCAGTCAGTCAGTCAGTCAGTCAGTCAGTCAGTCAGTCAGTCAGTCAGTCAGTCAGTCAGTCAGTCAGTCAGTCAGTCAGTCAGTCAGTCAGTCAGTCAGTCAGTCAGTCAGTCAGTCAGTCAGTCAGTCAGTCAGTCAGTCAGTCAGTCAGTCAGTCAGTCAGTCAGTCAGTCAGTCAGTCAGTCAGTCAGTCAGTCAGTCAGTCAGTCAGTCAGTCAGTCAGTCAGTCAGTCAGTCAGTCAGTCAGTCAGTCAGTCAGTCAGTCAGTCAGTCAGTCAGTCAGTCAGTCAGTCAGTCAGTCAGTCAGTCAGTCAGTCAGTCAGTCAGTCAGTCAGTCAGTCAGTCAGTTACGGTTTTTGTGATTTTTGAGGCCTTATATCTCAGGAACCGCTTATAATAGAAAACTGAAATTTGGTGAGGCGCCTGTGCTTGACTAGCTTAGCAAATATTCGGAATTTCAAGTTTCTGACTTCATTGGTACTGAAGATAGGGAGGGGTCAAAAGTCGCCTGAGTTTGTTCCTGTAAAAAGGGTGTAGTGCCAGAACTTGGCTGGGCACTACCTTGCCCTTTGATATCTTACCTTGACGATAGTTGTATACCAGGTCCTGATGGTGTGCCCTATAATATTTTGAAAAACTGTTTACGTCACTTGTTATTGTCTTTGTCTATTCTTTTTAATTTTTTAATGTCTTCATATTCATTCCCATCTATTTTGAAAAGTTGTTTCATAATCCCTCTACATAAATGATTGATGATTCCTAAACTTTTTGAGGCTATTATTTGTGAAGCGTTATGTTTTTATGTTAAATCATTTATTGTTCCCAATCCTCATGGTTGTATAAAATGGCGCTTTACTGTTACTTTTTTAATAGAATTGGCTGAAAACTATATTGATTCATTTAAAACAATAAACAAGTAGATTGTGTATTTACTGATT
Organism: Philhelius festivus; assembly: GCA_963931855.1. NCBI lineage: Eukaryota > Metazoa > Arthropoda > Insecta > Diptera > Syrphidae > Philhelius > Philhelius festivus. Next base: position 91,569,886 of record OZ007556.1, read on the forward strand.
TCAATAAAACTTTTGACAAGCTGTCACATTGTGTTTTACTTTTAAAACTAAGAAAATTAGGATTTAGCAAATACTTTGTAAGGTGGCTTCAATCTTATTTATTTGATAGAACTTGTTCGGTGCTATCTAACGGTTTGCGAATCGAATAAGTTTGAAATCTATTCAGGAATCCCACAGGGTAGTCATTTAGGCCCTGTCCTTTTTATTTTATTTATAAACGACATACCATCTGTGTTAAAATAATCTAAGTGCCTCATTTACGCCGATGACGATGTGACAATTTTCAAAACTATTTCAAATACTCGTGATTGTGAAGAATTACAATGTGATCTTAATTCGTTTTTCGACTATTGCACTCGCAATTATTTGTTTCTTAATATCGATAAACGTAAAACTATGTGTTTTACAGGTTAGTTTTTTTTTATTTCGTTCAATTACTTGTTTAATGATATACCATTACAATATCTCGTTAAACCGTTAAATATTTTCTTGATGTCTCAAGCTAATTCAATTCTTAGTTGGGTAAAAATATAGTCGAAACAATTTTCTGACCCTTTCGTGACAAAGCAGCTCTTTATATTTTTTGTTTGACCCATTCTAGAATACGCTTGTCAGGTTTGGTCACATCATTACGAATGCCATAAAATAGACTAGAACAAGTGCAAAAACGATTCACTAGGTTTGCGCTCAGAAGACTAGGGTGGGATAATCTTTATAATCTCCCACCTTATAACAACAGACTAAGACTTATTGATATACCCCGTCTCGAGAACAGACTTTCCTATTTATGTTTTGTTTTTATTAAAAATTAATGAATGGTAACATTAGACAGTATACTAAGAGAGTATACTTATTTTAAACTATCGTACAAATTATGAAAAATTTTCTCCTTTGAATAAAATGTTTAAACTATTTAATTTTTACAATTATAAATACAATAATTTGTTTGATAAAACGATAATTAATTCATGTAAATTTAAATCAACATTTTTCCTTTCAATTTATTTAAAATCTTAAAAAACACCTTTTTAAGAATTTTTTTGTAAGACTAGCAATTTAGTTATGTTAATAATAAATAATAAATAAATAAGTAAGTAAGCAATATTCCCAATGTAAACAGGGTCTTAAATGCAATCAGACAGTACGTTTAACCGTAACGAGTAAGGCTGTGTCAATCAGGATCGATTCGATTTTTTTGATCCGATCATCGAAAAGTATTGATGATCCAAATCAATCATTTTAATCGATCTCAATCTCAATGATTTTAATCTCAATTATTTCAATGAGTCTTGATTTTCGATATCAGTTGATCAATGTGGATTATGAATGCCAAACGGACGCTGGACTGGAATTTCTGGGTTGAACTCGGCATTGAAGAACATGATTGATCGAGTTGGTTGTTTATGTTATAGGCCGCAAAAACAATTGTTTGGGTTGAACTAATGTTAATTGATGTATCAGGATCCGGTATGTTTAATGTGGATTTTTGGACGTTTCTTAATCCATCGACATCGTAGCCATCATTCGATGAAATTTGACAGTTTATGACTTGACGAATAGAGGACGAATTTAGTTATGACATACAAAAAGTATTTCGTACCAAATGTTAGCCGAAAGCCCTAAAATTGCTCTTTTCCGGAGCAACAAATAAAATGCCATTTTTTTGGATATTTATAGACGTTTTTTAATCCATCGGGATCGTAGCCATCCTTTGATGGAATTTGACAGTTTATGACTTGACAAATAGAGGACGAGTTCAGTTATGACGTACAAAGTGTATTTCGTACAAAATGTCAGCCGAAAGCCCTAAAATTTTACACGATTTACACAGCTCTAGTAACGAGATACACGGAACGTGTTACCGTAACAGGCTACACGGAACGCATACGTTGGACCTAAATTTTTAGTTTACCCTACCGCCGGTATTGATGTTTATAACGGGTGATTTTTTTGAGGTTAGGATTTTCATGCATTAGTATTTGACAGATCACGCGGGATTTCAGACATGGTGTCAAAGAGAAAGATGCTCAGTATGCTTTGACATTTCATCATGAATAGACTTACTAACGAGCAACGCTTGCAAATCATTGAATTTTATTACCAAAATCAGTGTTCGGTTCGAAATGTGTTTCGCGCTTTACGTCCGATTTATGGTCTACATAATCGACCAAGTGAGCAAACAATTAATGCGATTGTGACCAAGTTTCGCACTCAGTTTACTTTATTGGACATTAAACCAACCACACGAATGCGTACAGTGCGTACAGAAGAGAATATTGCGTCTGTTTCTGAGAGTGTTGCTGAAGACTGTGAAATGTCGATTCGTCGCCGTTCGCAGCAATTGGGTTTGTGTTATTCGACCACATGGAAGATTTTACGCAAAGATCTTGGTGTAAAACCGTATAAAATACAGCTCGTGCAAGAACTGAAGCCGAACGATCTGCCACAACGTCGAAAAGTTGGCAGAAAATCCGCTTTTTTATCGACAAATTTTGTTCAGCGATGAGGCTCATTTCTGGTTGAATGGCTACGTAAATAAGCAAAATTGCCGCATTTGGAGTGAAGAGCAACCAGAAGCCGTTCAAGAACTGCCCATGCATCCCGAAAAATGCACTGTTTGGTGTGGTTTGTACGCTGGTGGAATCATTGGACCGTATTTTTTCAAAGATGCTGTTGGACGCAACGTTACGGTGAATGGCGATCGCTATCGTTCAATGCTAACAAACTTTTTGTTGCCAAAAATGGAAGAACTGAACTTGGTTGACATGTGGTTTCAACAAGATGGCGCTACATGCCACACAGCTCGCGATTCTATGGCCATTTTGAGGGAAAACTTCGGAGAACAATTCATCTCAAGGAATGGACCGGTAAGTTGGCCACCAAGATCATGCGATTTGACGCCTTTAGACTATTTTTTGTGGGGCTACGTCAAGTCTAAAGTCTACACAAATAAGCCAGCAACTATTCCAGCTTTGGAAGACAACATTTCCGAAGAAATTCGGGCTATTCCGGCCGAAATGCTCGAAAAAGTTACCCAAAATTGGACTTTCCGAATGGACCACCTAAGACGCAGCCGCGGTCAACATTTAAATGAAATTATCTTCAACAAGTAAATGTCATGGACCAATCTAACGTTTCAAATAAAGAATCGATGAGATTTTGCAAATTTTATGCGTTTTTTTTTTAAAAAAAGTTCTCAAGCTCTTAAAAAATCACCCGTTACGTCAAAAATAAATAGCTACCTCCTGTCGTTTACGATGTCAGATGCCTGAAACTCTGCAAAGCGTTCACGGTCGAAAACTGCTATATAAGCTTCGTATAAGGTTGTTCTAATGATAGAAACAAGCAATTTCATCCCAATCAAATATTAAATTTCCGTAAGAATCAACTAATGAATTATAGGTACTGAACTTTAATTATTTTCAAAATTAATAGTCTAGATCTATTTAATTTTTTCACCCACTAAGATATCGGTTAAAGTATTCTTAAAAAAGTGTTTTCACAGTGAACAAGCGCTTTTTTATGTTATGTAGTTTTCAACATTTTTGTTTAAATTTCTAAGGGCTTAATATTTTGTATTTCAATTAATACTGTTATAAATAAATACTAAAAAAAAATAAATTTTAAGATTCTCACCTGGTATATATCTATAACACACTGAATAGCCATTTGGTACATAGTGAACCAATTTTGTTCATAGATTGTTTTGAGCACATGTTATGATTCAAGGAATACTGCCCATGACAGCCCTGACGAACATTTCTATTACATGTTAAAGGACGCTGTCGTCATTAGGAAAATGTGTCAATACAAAGGTCATGCAAATTTTAAAATATTTAAATACTAATTCGAACTAAAAATAAATAAATGATTTAATCCATCACCCACTTGACAAAGAAATGTGCCAATCATTGGCATATGGCATACGACAAGGATATTTTTCTGGCGAATTAAATGAAATTTAAAAATGTCTCCTTTGTGTGGTTTACGGTTTTTAAATTGAATTCTTCGTTTTCATCTTCGTTTTTAATAGTTGTATTTTGAAATTCTTTTTGGTGCTGGCGCCATATTGCAAAATGATGTCAGTATCAGAAGTAGAATCAGAACTAAACTGTGGGTGTACGAGTATGTATTATGATTGTTAATTGAAAAAAAATGATCACAATTATATTTGATTAGAAAATTCCTTTTTTTTGTATATATAAATAGGAAAAGAGAATTCAATTTTAAATATATCAAGAATATTTTTTGTATTTAAATCTATTTTGAGGATAAACGAGGAGAAAGAGATTATGTTTAAATCCTATTTTTACATTAGGAAAGAAAATTGAATTTGTTATCGAAAAAATTCAATATGTCTTCTCCGTTCTTAGGCCTTCGACATCTCGGCACCCGGGGCGGGAGACCCATTTTGCCGCCCCATTCAATACTTAATTAAAATTTCGTGACATCATTTCACAGGCAATGAGGTATCTTTTATTGAAGGTAAAATAGGATCAGAGGTTTCACAAACGGATTCTACAGGCCTTACGAGCATCGAAGTCAGAAATTACTTTGTCAAAATCAATATTTGTCCTCTATTTCTTGAACTTGCTGGAATCGAGTCGTCATTTCTTGAATGATCTTCTCAAATGATGCGAACACCTCTCGACGGAGTTCATGCTCGTGAGACAAAGCTACATCTGCGGATTTTTCGCCATGCATGCAATCTTCTCGTCTTGAGTTCGATTCAGAGTTTTTCGCTGAGAGTCTTAGCAAAGTCGAATGCGGCTTGGACGAAACGGTCTCTGTTCTCCACTAGTAGAGCTTTTAAGTACTTGAATCCGGGCTTGAACTCCATTGTGGATCCCTGACATTGTGACAGCGTTGTCATAAGCCTGTCCTCTCAAGTTCTGTATGTCCAGTCCGTCTGATGTTATCTTCGCGATTATATCGTTGCTGAGATCTTCTGCATTTTTTCCTTTTGGTTCGAAGAAGTCGATGACCTTTTCTCCTTCGATATGTACGTATCGCAGAACCTGGTTCATTTGGTCTTTGCGGGAGATATTTGGTGTACTGCGAAGATTACGCAATAATATTTAGCTTCTTGAATGTGACGGATGATGGTGGATCGAACTTGCTGTCCCAGTAAGTTTATCAATTCATTCTTGGTTTCTGGAGATAAATACGAAACTGGGACTCTTGCTCCCAGCTTTATCTTTGTCAGGTGTTCCATTAGAAGAGGGTCATATTTAGCTAGGAGGTGCACTAACTCCAGAAAATTCCCGCGGTTGCAACTATCATTTCCTCTATGTCCTCTGAAGATCAGATTCTATTTGGCTAAGAACTGGATAATATTCAACAACCGGTACAATATATCCCTCCACTTCTTCTCCTCACTTTCAAAAACTTCTTGTTGTTTCTGATCGATGGTTGCTTTACGGTTCAGGCAAACTTCCAATTCTTTTATTTAGCTTCCACCATTTGTTGAATCCTTCTTCAGATGGGAAAAACAGAGTACGACAAGGCACTCCACATTAGTGTGGTATGGCAAAGCGCAAAGGAATCAAACTCTGTACTTGACAGAATGTCCGAAGTTGGCTTCGAGGGTAATCTGGTGGACATTCCCTTAAGCGCGAGTTGAATTGTTTTAGGGGTGAAATGCAACTGGCTACTTCACTAGAATATTGTTTGTAAAAATAACGATAGAATCATGATAGACATGAAATGTTACGTCGTCGATGCTCAAGAGATGTTAAATTCAAAATAATTTAATGGATTACAAGTTTCAGGCATGAATATCAGCAAGAGAGTTGTATACAAAACGCACAGCAGCATTTATTTTGTGAAGTTCAGACTTGAAACCGTCCAATACAACGATCCAGAAGTTAATCTTAAGAAGTTAATAAACAACAGGCAATATTTTACTTGATTGCGAATTTTGAACGGGCAACACTGGTTAGGTTAGGTTAAAGTGGCTATCATACTCGTATAAAGCATCTGACACACTTAGACCAGTAGAGGTCCATTGTGATACCACGATCTAATAGGGAACAAAAGGTTCCTTACTAGTTAAAACCATTTGGAGCTTCTGATGAAGCGATGGAGATTTTTAATGTCTGTGTTGATGAGATCGCTTGGTTCATTAAAGAAATAGTGTCCTAGATGAAGTTTGCGTCTGTAAGATAGAGCAGGACATGTACAGAGAAGGTGTGGGATTGTTTCCTCTTCCTCATCATCCAAACAAGTCCTGCAGAAGTCGTTTGATAATACACCGAGTCGTGCGGCGTGTCTATCTATAAGACAGTGTCCATGTCCAGTTATGACACCTATTACGGAGCTGATCTGAGATCTACTGAGGGACAACAAACAATTTTACCATTTCAAATCTAGTTTGGGCCAGATTCATTTGGTTGCCAAACAAGTGGTAGTGTTAAGCCATCTTGTATTTGATGGTTCCAGAGCAATTCGATTCAGCTTAAGCTTACTAGTAGCTATAGGCATACCTATAAGCATACCTATCGGGCAAGATAAGCATTTCCGTTCCAATTCTGGAGAGTTCGTTGGCTTTACAATGCCCCGGAATATCTCTGAATCCCGGCACCCAGAATAGGTGAATATTAAACTGTTTGGCCATCTCCATCAGAGATGATCGACAGTCTTGGACTATAATGGAGTTTGAAGAGATTGATGCAAGGGATTTTATAACAGCCCGACTATCTGAGAAGATGCGGATATCCGAACTAGATATCAAGTTTTCTTTAAGCCAGTACAATACTTCCTCTTTCGCCAGAATTTCCGCTTGGAATACGCTACAATGGTTTGATAGGCGAAAGGAGAGACTAAGGTTTAGTCTATATGAGTACACTCCACCACCCTCTCCGTTTTCGGTTTTCGATCCATCAGTATAAAAATGTACGGATTCATTTTCCATCAAAGCCCCTTCTTCTCAAGCCGACCTTGGAATAGAATGGTGACTTCAAAGTTTTTATCGAAAGCCAGCAAGAGAGTGATGTAGTCGGAGTGACTTGGGAATGTGCCGAATAAGTTCAGAATGATGGTGTGACCAATAGAGTTATCGGTCCACTGAGAGATGGCTTTGAGATGTACGGCTGTACTAGCGGCCATTTTTTTGCTGGAAATATCGAGGGGTGTGAGATTGAGGAGTATGTATAATGCAGCGGAAGGTGTCGAGCGGAGAGCTCCGCTGATGCACATACACGCTGAACGCTGCACTTTGCTTAGTTTATCGCGATTTGTCGCTTTATCTAAGGCTGTCCATGTCCACCATACAGTCACCCCATAAATGAGTATCGGTCTAATGACCGCAGTATTATCCAGTGGGTGATTTGTGGAGAAAAGCCCCATTTGCTCCCCACTGCTTTCTTACAAGAAAAGAGAGCTACTGTAGCTTTTTTTTACTCTTTCCTGTATATTAGGTTTCCAACTTAGTTTTTTATCTAATATAAGACCCAAGTATTTAGCTTCATAGAAAGTAAGTGGAACACCTTTGATTGATGGAGGGTCAAGTTGTGGAATTTTGTATTTCTTTGTGAAGAGGATTAGTTCAGTCTTGTGGGGGTTAACACCTAGTCCACAACGATCTGTCCATTTGAGTAGCTTGTTGAGGGCGGTTTGCAAGAGTTCTGTTAGAATTTGAGGATACTTTCCTGATACGGAAATGGCAATGTCGTCAGCGTATGCAATCACTTTGAATCCCTCTTCTTCTAGGCTTATTAGCAGCTCATTAGCTACCATATTACATAGAACACTGGTTAGAAATAAAAACTTTTGAGTCTGAGCCGGACAGTGATAATGAAAATCAAAAACTTACAAAAGACCAACGAAAAAAGAACTAATTTTGAAATAGAGTCCCATTTGTTCACTGAAAAATGTCGCCGGCCAATACAAGCTTAAGATTAAGTTCAAGAGATGGGATCCAATAAGTAAAGAGAAGTTTGTGCTGCACCTGCCCAAAGTTGTGAGTTTTTGACTCCTTATAAATGGTAGCCAGATCAGAAGGACCATTAAATACATAAAGAATCATTTGACTAAATTGGAGATACAGCCATTCAGCAAAAGAAAAAGCCATACAGGAAGTATTTTCAATTCTTTTTAATTTGTTCAAACTTTACCGTCAATAATGTATAATTCTTATAGTGAACTAATTTTATATAATCTTCACATCTTGGGCAGGATTCCATCATTCAGCCTTGGCCAATCAATCAACAACAAGTTCGTCACTCATTTATGTATACCTAAATAAGTAACTCTCCCCAATAAGAACGTGCTCCAGAAAACTTTTGTCTCCTTCATAAAATATTAAAATGACAGTTTACTATTAACCATGTCACTGTGTCAAAGTGATTTTCTTATTGTTTTCCCTGCTGTCGTATTCAATTTTGCTTAAGGAAACAAAGAATATTTAGTTTTTTCGTGAAACAAAATCAACAATATATTCTTTCGTTTGCAATTTCTTAATACCCTTGAGGTTTTTCCTTGAATATTTCCAAAAAAAAAGAACAAAAGAAATACACGAGGAGATGATTCTTGTTCATGAAATGTCACTTTTGAAGGTGTTAAGGTTTTGATTATACTTTTTTTATGCTGGCTAATTGTGTCAGATTGTATATCTCTATTATGTGACATTCAATTTTTTGTTTCTTTTCTGTTTTGTTTGTACTCATAGGTACATAGACCAATGTTGGTAATTTAGATTTTAGGTGTTGTAAAGAAAAGTATACAAATACAGTTATTTTAACTTCAAAATATATGCATATTATCAATATTAGATTGCCAGATTTTTCTAAAAGTTGGTGCAGTAAGTCGATCTGCTACAACTTACCAATGGTTCCAGTTAGATAACTACAGAATATATTGGGGCCTTGCATAGTTACAAATAGGTACATTAAAGACTGATATTTGCCTGTCCTTTTCGTCAATGACTCGAAACACACCTTACTGTGACCTCGATATTATTCGACGCTTACGAGATAATCGAATAAATAGTCTTAACAACCGCCTGACTGCCTGTCACCCTCACTCCACACACCATCTATGGAGACGGGACCAAAGATCAAACGGAGATTTTCCTCTCGAAACATTTTAAAGTGCTCTCATCCACCTTCGACAAGGTACATGTCTCTGGGCCATATATGTATAAGAAACTAAATAATAAGAGTCTTATGGTGGGGCACTTTAGTTGCAAGTTGCAACACATAATTATGTACATCCATGACGTGTTTCTTATTTCTCATCCCCAGATATCTTAAGTCACACCAAAATATAATATTGTTGCTTCAGGTTGACTTATCATCCATTATCTTAAATTCAAAATTCTAATTTGATGTATTTCCTTGTTCAATAACAATTTTATTATCAATCAGCTAATGGAAGGTTTTCTAAAAAAAAAAACTTAAATATATTCCGTTCAATATGTCTCTGAGGTTTACTTTTACTTTACTTGCTCTCAAGCGTTTTCCATTACCATTATTTCATAGCGTCCAAAAGTGATATTGCATCTTTTTTTATTTTATTCTCCAGCGCATCGTTTTATATTATATAACAAATATTACTTCCAAGGCGCGCCGCGCCGCACAGTGGGACCATTTGTATGGCAGAGCGGAAAAAGTCCATAAAAACCAAACCACTCAACCGATTTGGATGACATCTTCAGGAATATAAGTAATTTTGAAAAGAAAACACCACAATTTCCACCCACTGCCATGCAAAATCAAATCAAATTCATAAAAATCCAGGTTTTGTTTCAAGTAAAGGTTTAAGATGGAGCTTTGTTTGATCGAAGTTTGTTGGCCATTCAAATTTTCCTACCATCCACGTTTTGGGCGTTTTTTACTCTTTTGCTTTACTTTTTTGTAATGGGTACAGTGCGATAAAACAGGAACAACCCAACTGATTTAAATAAAATTTTCACATATTAAAAAAACGAATAAAATTCTTGATACATGTAATCATTAGGCGTGTTTTTTTTACAAGTCCATATAGAATTGTAAAAAAAAACGACATCGGGACTAAGCGCTTTACATGCAAATGCAACAACTACTTAAATCTATACAGAGTTAGCTAAGACCAGATAATTATCGAGACTTAATCTAAGACCCGATAAAAATGGTGATGCCAAAATAATATTATCTATACGTTATCGATAATTTGTTCAGAGAAGTCAAAAGTGACGTTTTTTGATTGGTTGATGCTAGTCGTCAATACAGCTGACAAATGTCATATCGTACACAGTGCTTCCAGCTATTTGGAAGAAAAGCTCTTAAGTCCCGATGTCGTTTTTTTTTAACAATTCTATATGGATTTGCAAAAAAAAAACACGGCTATTATGTATTTATCGGTTCAGACGTTCAGTGTTTTTACGGGATAAAGAATAAAAAGAAGCGATGTTATACTTATTTTCGGAGAACACTTCTTATGAGCAAATATCTTAAACATTAAAGTAAAAAATGTTTAACATATTTTTCTCAATTTTGAAAAAGAGGTTTTCGAAAGAACGAGTACGTTACGCAGTAGTACCATGTGCCTATATAAAAAAAAATAATAGTTAAATTTATATCAATATTAATTCTAAGTCATTTGAAAATGTATATAAGTTCGCCCACATAAACTTAATTCTTACTGAAGTGAGATTTAACTCTGTTTATTCATTATTGTTATCATATATTGCTAGCTTTTAGTTATTACATATTGTAAGTTGTTCTTAATTATTGAATAAAGATTATACAAATACTAATAAAATTCGTTTCTAGGAAGCAGAAGTGAATAAAATTTATTTTTTTGCTAGATTTCGTAACATTAAATCGGCTACACTTTGTGGACTTGCAAACATTTGCAGCTTAACTTTGTTTGAATATAAACTTACATTGAGAAAATACTTATCTCAGACTGTACAAAAGTGGAGCTTTTTTTAAATGACTACAAATTTCCATATCTGCCGATTGAATCTTATATTGTGCTACAGTAACTAACTTAAATTTTTGTTTTGCTGAATTTGGCCGCTGTATTGTATAATAATAAGCAAAAACAAAAACAATCACATTTTTAGTTCACCCCGAATTGACATAACACCCTAGGAAAGTTAAATCAAATTCTCATACATTTTTAAATGTTTTGACTTTGGGCACCAAATCCTTAGTGTAACCTTATTCTCTGGCATGAAATTATTATAGTTAATCGAAATCAGCATTTTCGGAAAATCGAATTTTTCCCGATTTGGTCCCACTGTGCGCCGCTGGCACTGCCATCACCACAATCGTGCTGTTTACTTCCAAAGTCTAACAAAAAGTCATGCATCATTAATCCTGGAGAATAAAATTGAAAAATTTAAATTTTTTAAATTAAAATTTCAGGACAAGTTTGATTGGAAGTGACAGTCTTTGATGTTGACGTAGTCATGCATCCGATTGAGAAATGGACAAATGAATGTTTTTATAGTTTTTTCTGTACATGCCAAAGTTAAAAAAAAAAAACAAAAAAAAGATATATTTTCAGAATGAAGTGTACTTTTGCCAATTATGACGGGTGATTTAAATCGTTTGTTTGTGTGACACAAATATTTCTGGTTCGAAAGTAACGCCGGACCTCCTTCTTCTTCTTCCTTTGCTTCGGCGCTGTTATGATCTCGATGTCGAGGGGATCATAACTCTCCCACGTATCTGCTTCACACTAGTGATCCGCCTGTGGGGTTCGCCGGGTTGACCTCAGAAATCGGCGGCAAGCCTCCCGGTTTTGTATTGTTCCATTTCTGAGGCCAACTGAATGCTGGTGTTTTTGCATTTGTTTGTACCAGGAGTGTTTAGGCCTACCTTTCTTTTTATTCCGAATTGGAACGTTGTATGATATTGCCTTTTTGACGGGGTTCTCAGGATCTCTCCTTTGAACATGGCAATACCAACTGAGTCGGTCGTGTTCAATTTTTTGGGAAATGGTATTCTTAACATGAAGGCTTCCTCGGATCTTCGTACTTCTAATTCGATCAAGCTTTGTAACTCCTGCTGTCATACGAAGCATCTTCATCTCAGCTGCCGTTAGCTTACTCTCATACTTTTTGTACATTGTCCAACATTGTGAACCGTATGTGAGTGCTGGACGCACAACTGAAGTGTAGAGCTTTCCTTTCAGCTTAGGGGGCATTTTTCGGTCACAGAAGATAGCAGAATTTTCGCGCCACTTCATCCACCCTACGCTTACGCGATGATTGATATCGTCATCACAAGTAGCTTCGTTATTTATCATAGACCCCAGATATTTAAACTTTTCACACTTGGGAAGCACTACTCCATTCAAATAAATGTCTGGAATAGGCCTGTGTGGATCAGAAAATGGGCAGCATAGGTATTCTGTCTTTTTCGCGCTTATGCGGTACCCACTTCCTTCTAGAACATCCACCCATACGTCAAGTGCTCGTTGTAGGGATATCGGGTCTTCACTTATGATAGCTCCATCGTCAGCAAAGAATAACTGATGCACTTTTGGATCCGTCACTTTGCCTTCAAGCAGGTAATCAAGAACTGTAATAAAGAGCAGGGGACTCAAGACACTTCCCTGGTGTACACCTACTGTGATTTCGAATTCTTCGGTGACTCCAGCTGCGCATCTTACTTTAGTAACTGCTCCATCATACATGTCCATAATTATCCGCACATAGGTTTCTGGAACTCCTCGTTGCCTGAGGGCCACCCATATTAGATCTCGTGGTTGCCGATCGAATGCTTTTTCAAAATCAACCAATACGACATGCAAATCCTCCAAAGAATCCCGATGTTTTTCCATAGTTATTCTTATACTCTGGATTGCATCCGTGGTTGACTTACCCCCGACAAACCCGCACTGGTCATCAGATAGCCTAATTATTTTTCGCAGTCGGCTACCCAAGACTCGCTCAACGATCTTCATGGTGTGTGACATCAGCTTAATCGAACGGTAATTATCACAGCTTCGAGTATCACCCTTTCCTTTATAAATTGGAAGAAGGTAACTTTCCCTCCATTGATTAGGCATGCGATCACCTCGTATAAGTTTGGAGACAAGAATCATGAGCCATCTAAACCCGATGTCTCCCATCTTTTTCCAAAACTCTGAGGGTATTTCGTCTGGGCCAACAGCTTTTCCCTTTTTGGAGTATTTTACGGCCTCACTAACTTCTTCGACTGTGACGTCGGATACTTCGCTTAAGTTAGATGAAGCTATTGGAAAGTATAGCCTTGGAAATTGTTCGTTTAGAAGTCCGTCACAATACTGTCGCCACCTGTGAAGAATTTCGTTGTCTTCCACAAGTAGTTGGCCTTGAGCATTGTTAATAAACTTTGGCGAACAAATCTCCTGGGCATTTCTTCTTCTTTGAGCGGCTATTTTGAAGATAGTTGCGCCCTTATTCGTGTTTTGCCGTAGCTCTTGAATAGCTCCAGCTGTCGGGGTAGAAATTTCATCCAGCTCCCGATACAGGTTTTCTGTATTCTTTGCTTGAATTTGGGCGCACTTCTTCTTCGCTTCTTTCTTGCAGTTTCTATATTCCACTTCGAGGCGTGACTTTTGCTCTGTATCATTAGAGGGGCACTTCGACCAAGCCTTGAAAGCCATTTTCTTTTTACTTATAACTGATTTAGCTTCATCATTCCACCACCATGTTTCTTTGCCTTGTTGGTTGTGTCCTTTTGAAACCCCTAACAGTGTTTTGGCTTTTTCTTTGCAAGTTCTCTGTAGGAGATCCCACATACTTTGTGCTGTACTCTCTTCATTTCGAACTATATCGGTGTTGTTATACAGAACGTTTTGCATATTCGAAATAAAAGCTTCGCCTTTTTCCTTATCCAGATTATACCATTTGATCTTCCCAAAAGTTTTTGTATGTTTGTTGTCGTTCACTGTCTCCATAAAAAATTCTGTCAGTAGGAGACGGTGTTGGTGGGCGATCGCTTCTCCTAGTATCACTTTGCAATCTTTTACCCGGGGTTTCATGAAACTAGATACCAAATGGTAATCAATCTGGGTTTCATTTCCACCACTGCTGTAAGTGACCAGGTGTCGGCTTTGTTTGACGAACATGGTATTTAGTACGATAAGACCGTATGTTTTGCACATGCTCAGGATGTCTTCACCAGGAGGGTTCCTGGTGCCGTATCCGAGGCCTCCATGGCAATCTTCATAGTCTTCGTTTGTCTTCCCGACATGTCCGTTCAAATCTCCGCCCACGAACAAAAACTCTTCCTTTGGGATGTCCTTAAGTAGATTGTGAAAGTCTAGCCAAAATGCATCTTTTTCCACCTGCTCACATCCAATTTGGGGAGCATATGCAGTGACAATATTCCACAACTTTCCTTTAATCACCAATTTAAGGGACATCAAACGGTCGCTGGATTTCGAAATGGTCAATACGCTGCCTAATAGATGTTTTGCAAGGATGATTCCGATTCCGTTTTTACCCTTTTCCGTTCCATAGTAGAACATCTTATAGTTTTTTGTCCTCGTATCCAAGAAACGGGCCCTGTTTCCCGTGTTTCGCCATTTTGTTTCTTGAACACATAAGATGTCCACTCGCCTTCTTTTCATCATCTCTTCCAACTCGAAGCTTCGACCTGTCATACTGCCAACGTTCCAACTCGCAACTCTCAGATTTTGTATAATCTGCGGCATTACTTTGCTAGCCCCCGGAATCCGTCTAGCTCTGACCCGAGCATTGCTGCTCGGTCCAGGATCAGTACCATGTGTAACAATGGTAGTGCCTGGCGGGGTAGTGTCATTTTGGACGAGTACTTCCATAATGCTTGAATTCACAAAATCCGTTGTAAGTATCGACGTGTGCATGCTCCAGTTTTGTATTTGATCTCTCTTTTACGGCACCGGTGATCTCCAGTCGTGCCAACCCAGGGACTGGCATGCACACTTTTGGGAAAGTTTATAGGTGTTACGTGTCGCTAGGTTCACCTTGCTGTTTGTGGCCTAGATGTATTTACTCCTTTAGTCGCCTTTTACGACAAGCGGGGAGGCGCTGCAGGAATATTCTAACCCGTCCCTGCACAGGGTAACGCCGGACCTCCATTAGCAATATTTATTTCTGACATTATGTCAGACACTATATCTGAAGTTTGTATTTCTTTAACAATGTGGGCAAATTATGTCGTGATTATTCATTCTTCGCCATAATTCACGTCGTTTGATTTTAGCGATAAAAGCATTGGAAAAGCTGGAAGAGGCAAAACGGGAAGAATACAAAAGGAAGCACAGGTTTTGGGTCAATCTATTTTTGAGCAAAAGAGATTTGCACGACCTTGAAGAAAATGTGCTCCAAGAATTAATTGAGTAGTCCCACAAGCATGGAAAGTCTCTGAATGCCCTAACTAATTTTAAAAAAATTAATCAAAATACTTACTATCTTCAATGTTTAATTCTTTTAATGTTAATTTTGGCCTGCAAACAACCAAACAACATTATAAATGTACTTCAACAGACAGTAAATGGTAGAAACATTACATCTTGGTTTGACAGGACATAATTTTTATACGAAGTGAAAACATAACATGAGTTTGTCAATGAAATGAAGGAATGTTACTTGAAAATGTGGGAATTAGTGTCAAGACTCGACGTCTTGTGAGAAATTTGTGTCTAGTGAAGTCACAAGTCATGAAACGTCAAAATTTATATCTGCATTTATTTCTTCTACGAAGACAAGAGATAAATAGAAAAAATGATGTCTAAAAATAACAAAAATCGAGACATAAGGCGGCTCCACAAGAAATATTGGCTACATGACACATTTCTTGCAATCATTTATTTCAAGTGGAGGCTCAGTGTAAAGTAGGTCCCTACCTACATATGTAATTATATGAGAATTCAATTTACTAAAACTAGCCCGATGTAAATAATTTTTAACAGCTACTTTATATATAATTTAAAATTTTACCGATTTTCATCTTATTTTTGTTGTATTTTAGTAAAAACGTGTTTACGATTCTTTGAAAATGTTACTTAGAAGTCAGAAATCTTTTTTAACATTGGAAGCATGAATGTTTTGAAATACGGTGAATCCACTCTTACAAAAATGTTTCAGATCGTTATAAATTCAATAGTTATTGAAAATTTTCAGCATTTGAACAAATAGATAGGGTTATTCACTATCTGGTCTAGCAGGTCTAGTGCAAGAGTAAGGTTGTTTTTTTGTTAATAGAACATGAGTGCACTTTTTGTAATATGTTGCAACACTTAAGCAATTTCCATTTCTTTATTATGGCAAAGAAAACCCCAATTTTTGTAACATCTGGTGTTCCACAAGGCAGCCAACTCGGCCATCTTATTTTCATTTTGACAATCAATGATGTTGACTGCGTCACCAAAGACTCCTCCATTTCTGTATATGCCGATAGTAGGAAAATATACAGATGTATCTCCTTCCCTATTGACCTTCTTCAGCTCGACCAGGACAGATGTTCTACCTGGTGCCACAAAAAATTTCTTAAGCTCAATGTTATACAAACTGTCAAAAACGTATACTCAAAAACGTTCCCCACTGCTACTCGTACAGTTCATATTTTTTCAATAACGTGCCGGTTATACAAGTTGATTAGTTGCGTGATCCTTATGCGATAAGGAACTGAACTCCAGACCCGATATCACAAGTTCTATAAATATAGCCAACTCACTCGGTTTCGTTAAGCGATGATCTAAAGAATTTTCTGATCCCTATGTCGCTTAATCCCTTTACCTCACATTTGTTAGCCAAATTCTAGGATATGCTAGATAGGTATGGCCTCCTTTTTATGCTTCTCAGTCATTTCGAATTGCAGCCGTTCAACATAGATTCCTTCGTTTTGCACTTCTCGGGTTACCTCCACCTGATAGGTTTAATCTCCAACCCTATATAATGATCGCCTAAAGCTTTAAGACTTGTGGTCGACATTTTTTTTATCCATCTACTTTAACATTAACTTTAGCTGGTAATATCGACCGCCTGCGCTTCTTCAAAGAATTTCACTTTACACCAACCCTAGAAGTCTTAGATCGGCGTCACTCTTTGAACCCAACTTTCACCGCATTAAGGATGTAACGAGCCTATGATACGCATGGTATGTGCTGCTAATAGTATCATAAATTCTTTTGACATCCACTCCTCATAAAATTCTCTCAAAATCTCTTTCTACAAAAATTCTTAACCCCAAGGCTCTCTTATATTAAATAGTTTTTATGCTTTCTTGTAAACTAAGTCGTAGGTTATTTTTGAGACTTATGTAATGTATACGTAAGTTATTCTTAAGTTTTCAAATGCATTAAACTAATAAAGTTAAACAAATTCTTGGGACAGGAGGTTACTAAATAAAATAAAAAAAGCAGAAACGAATAACAGCTGACAGTACGAAATGACATTTGGTGAGCTGTCAAACAAAATTACAAATTTTACGCCATTGTATTTTTCTGTAGCAAATGGGGTTTGGTAAAAGTACAAAAGTCCTGAAGATTTTAATAATACAAGATCAGTTACACCAGATTTTGAAAACCCCTTATATATTTCACAGTCACACTAATCTGACAGAACCCTAATATAATATTAACATAAGCAGATGTTTAAGGCTTGGTTCAACAGGAGTGGCGCTAGTTGGTTTAAAGAGTTATTTATAACTTATATTCAAACAAAATGGAGAGTTTTGTTCCCTTTAAAGTGTAGTATTAGAGAGATTGAATATATTCAATGACTTTTTTCCGCATAGATCGTGCTGAATTTGAGTGATGATCTGGGGTGGAATCGGCTAAGGTGATATTTGATTGTGATTGTCATTTTGCGATCGCTCTCTCTATATTTCTTTATTGATATGATGGAGACAGCTATAGTCAAAATGACAATCACAATCAACTATCACCTTAGCCGATTCCACTTTAGGGGCAACGGTGATTTATTCTTATAGACCTGCGACTTCAAGAACTCTCACAAGAAAAAGTCTATCGGGTTCAAATCACATGACTTTGGAGGGCAATTCACGTCACCTCTACGAGAGATAACCTTACCCTCAAATCTTTCATTCAGAATGTCAATCGTAGTATCCTCTGTGGCAGGT
Organism: Philhelius festivus; assembly: GCA_963931855.1. Taxonomy (NCBI): domain Eukaryota; kingdom Metazoa; phylum Arthropoda; class Insecta; order Diptera; family Syrphidae; genus Philhelius; species Philhelius festivus. Next base: position 91,587,930 of record OZ007556.1, read on the forward strand.
AGTACCGTCCTGCTGGAACCAAATGTCGTCTAGGTCCATATGGCTCAGTTTGGGCCATGAGAAATTGGTTATCATCGTTTTGTAGCGTTCGCCTTTGACGGCCGCCAATGAATGTTGGCATTTTCGAAAAAGTACGGACTGATGACGCCGCCAGGCCAAAAATCTACACCAAGTGATAAAATTTTGAGGATGCATTTTGTCATATGTTGAGCTTCATGTGGGTTGGTGTCGTACCATATAAGGCCTCCACTTCGTCATTAAAGATGAATTTTCGGCTAAAATTGGTGTCTTCTCAAAAACACTGCAAATTTCAGTCAGAGATTAAACGGCGTTGCCTATGGTTATGATTTATGAACATTGAGTTCCTGGGTCGGTTAGATCTTGTGCGGTTGTAGGCCCATTCGCGACTGCAAAAGGAACAGTTCTTGTGCACGGCAAGGAATTGAACGTATCGGGTTCGGCTCTACACTTTCACGGAACGCGGCGTTGTTCTCGGCCGATCTAGCATTCGTTTTACGTACAAATGTTGGCTTATTGATTACCGAACCGGTCGTCTCAAATTTGGGCACCAAACGTTGAAGAAAGCACTGTGAAGGGCCCCATAAAATGGGCGCAAAGCTTGCAACGTTTGCATTAGCGAACACTCATTTTGATAATAAAGTTTTATCATTTGGATTTGCTGTTCAATCGTGTAACTTGGCATTTGGCATCAGTAACTAAAAAATATACAACAGATTTGACAGGTGTCGCTAAAACAACATGGCCGCCGTAGGCCGCCCGCCATCTACACAAGCCAATGGAAAAACTTTATATGTAGCTACCTAGATATATTCTACATTTTAATTTTAGTATTTACGAGCGCTCATAAGATTGAGCAAATTCTAGGAAAATCCCATTTCTATTTGAGATACCGTGAAACTGTGAAAGAGGTTTTTTCGTCTTTGTGCAAATTGGATCAAATTATAATTCGTATTATTAAAACTAAATGAAAGCGTTAAAATGCAAACAACAAAATATTGCAGACATATGTATGTTTATTTATACGAGTAATATACTTCACTGTAATTAAATATGCTTCAGCTTAGTATTTATAGTGTTGGCTCATATATCTATGTGTCTGGAGGAATCTTTGTGTAACTTGAAACAAAAGATAAATACGAGCTTTTCAATGTCAATGAATTTATCCCGTGGCAAAGTGCAACAACAAATAAGAAATTTACTCCGTCCTGGCACGTCCTTCATACATATTAAACGGGTAATATGTATATGTAAGTATGTACGTTGACCTTAGGTTAAATCTTCGATGTAACTGAAAGGATTGCTTACCTCTCCTAAATATGCACGCCCATACTACAAATCAGTTTATACATAAATTCGAAATATGTAAACAAAGTCTCGTATTTAAATTGGTTATTTTTTCATATTTACATTTGTCATATACAAATATGCAGTCTTTTACCTCGAACTTTCAGTCAGTAAAATAAATTCACTCAGGTTCAATGTTTGACCATGGTTAAAAAAAAAAGAAACTTGCACTACGTTTATTTATTTTATCAAATAGGTAGGAGAAGTGGGGGTACAACCACACATGGGGGCAAAACCGTTTCTATACTATGTTGTATGAGAAAAAGCTAAATGGCAATTCTTTAAAGTGACTAATAGAATGACACATCATGTTTGCCAAAACTCGTATATTGTAACCTGTTGAATATCAATAAGAGTTAATATGTTTTTACGTTATTTCTTGCTTAAATTCTATTTCGATTTAATAATTATTATAAAATGTAATGGTTTAAGACGATCAGGACATAATTGATACAGTTTTCTCAGGGACTTCATTCATTAATCCGTTCTGAAATTTAGTTTAGTTAAGTTTATTTATTCCATTGATAAGCTATACACATTTAGATACAATATCTATGAATTGCCGCTCGAGTGTAAGGCATGTACAACATACGATATTGTGGGCTGTTAAGAGTGTTTTATCTATTTTATGTGGAAAACTGTAATTTATAGTATAGGTACTGAGGTTAAAGAGAAGATGCACTATTGCATTTAATTTCACATACATATGTAAGAAGAAGAATAACCAGAATTTAAGCCAAAGTCTTTCGAGTTTCTATTTTTATTGGAGTTAAGTATCTATACTCTGTCCAACAAAAATTGTTAGTACAGGCCTCATGGGAGAGCTTTTTCTAAAGCAGTGGCGTCTGATGCAGCCTCACTACAATGCGTTAGGAAAAATGCTACTAAAAAAAGAGCAAGCCACTGACTTTTCTTAAGGAATTGTTGTTGTAATTCTTTGCAAAAAGTTGTACACCCCAACACGACCGTCGTATCCCACTGCTGATGAGATACTGTCAAGTGTCACTCAATGACTCAATACGATCGTGCGCTCTTTATCTACATCAAAACAGAGTTACCATTATCATGCTCACCTGCAAGTAAGGAGCTTTTTCAGTGGTTTTTATTAAGGAGCTTTTGGGATTTGAAGCTTTTGAGAACACATTTTACTGGCTGAACACAATGGAGACGGAGCTGCAACTGGAGCTGCAACTGGAATAGCTGTCAAAATATTCAATACACGTAAATTCAATGTTACGAACACAACACAACGCAACTGCAGTCGGTGCTGCAGTCGGTGCTGCAAGAGTTGGCGAACTTTTAACTTTTTCATGCAGCATTTTTGACATTTCAAATTTTATATATCTGTCTGTGATTTTAAGTGTTGTTTTGTTGTATTGTGATTTCGTGGTTAAATTTTAATTAAAATAATGGACGAAAATCTTCAATTTCAGTGTCCATTTTATAGTTTCAATTACTTAAAATATTTACAATTTGCCAAAGATTCAACACCTGATCCAACAAATGACAACAAAACATGAAAGCTGTACAGCCTCATTGTGGGCGCATAAAAAAAAGTACGTACGACACTTTCTGACAGCTCTTCCAGTTGCAGCTGCAGCTCCAGTTGCAGCATTCTATTGTGTTCAGCCAGTTAAGAAGATCTTACCGCTTGGCGTTGTGGGAAAAGGTAAATTGAATATTGTTTTCAGTCGTTTTGAATCGGCAGACGGTAGCCCTACGCGTTTTTTTTTTCTCATTTGCGGCGATTTATAATTTAAACTACGGAATCCCTGTGAGAGCTTTAAAAGGCGACACATTTATGCATGACAATGCAACCAGAATGAGAGACAAACGTCCTATATTCCCTGTACTGACTATTTTTGTTGGACAGTGTATAGATTCTCGAAAAATTCGAAGGGCTTCGTAGAATTTAGCAACAGTAGAATAATTGTGATTATGTCAGGATAGAAACCTGTTGAAAATGACCCCAAGAATTCTACCGGTTTCCAAAAAATCAATAGCTATATTATCAAACTTTAAATTAGATCTAGTGAGTTTTTAGAATTAACCAAACATTGGGTTTTCGAAGGTTTTGAAAACAGGCCATTTTGCTGGGACTAAATATGCGGATATGTACTTTGAAGATCATGTATTTTGTATTTGTACGAGTATTTTATTCAAAATGAAGATATATTTTAAGATTTATATCTTGTTTACAATAAAGCTTTGAATTGTACATACAATAAATGGCATTAACTTACGACTAAAAGCAATTTAACACTTAACTGCGAATTAATTAACTGAAAGTTAAAAAAAGATAGAATAAAGCCAAACACATAAATATAATTAAACATATTTACAAGTAAATTAAAGTAAAAGAAAGACAAAGCAACAACAGAAAACAAGATCAGATATACGAGACTTAGACTTTGAATAATGAGCGAAGCCCTTCTTATTGAAAATATCTAAATCATCTGTGTTCAGAGAAAGCAAGAATTTTTGTTTCCCTGTTGTTTAAAGTCGAACTAAAATACGATTTTGTTTGATTATGCAGAAAAATAAAAATTAAATTTAAGACACGGTCCTTACAGTAGATGACTTTATTGAGAATTAGTTAAAGTATATTTTTACAGCCAGAAATAAGACTAATATGAAAGTTTTGACACTTCATTTAATTCTATTTACAAAGTAAAAACATTGAATAAGTTACAGGATGATTCAGTTTCAAAGAAATAATTAAATTGTTTAATCTATAATTGATGTTAAACAAATGTCTTAGTATTTGAAATGACATTATGGTATTTAAGACACAACAGTCTGTATCTCGAACATGGCGCGGTAAAGAATTCCATAACTGAGATGCGTTGACAAAGAACTGTCACTGTAAAGTAAGTCATGTAAAACAGGGGATTATAATTTGATCAGATCAGATATAGACCCCACAGCTATTACAGTGAGTGTTGTGAGGAATGCCTAGCTTCGCTGCATGCTCTTCTATTGGCCAGTGTCCGGTACAGGTAGCTACAGTTCTGGCTATGTCTTGCCTGATGGGTCTGCATATCAGATCAAGTGTTGGGGAGTTATTATAGGTGGGCCAATTCTTTCTAGATATAATGCATTTAGTTAAACTGCTGCACCTACGGTTTGATTCGGTAAGAAAAATTGAGAGAATTTGGCCCTTCATAGCTCCGAGCGGAATGTTGACTCTTTCCGCAAGTGGGATATAAGGGCCTGATCCTTACCTGGCCACTTTTATGTATAGTCCACTTAAATATTTTAGTCATTAGGCATTACCAATATTACATTTTTTCACCCCCTTCCTTAAAGCAAATGTACATTGTTCATCTGAAAACCGTATTTTTTGCACCATAAATTAGTTTAAGAATGTTTGTGTTTTGTTTTCAACGATTTTGGCGAAACCAAAATTGAATTCTTTCTAAAACAGCAGTTCAGTTTCTACTACCAGACACAATGCCTAGAGCCTACTCATGGAATCTGATTATCAGTAGGTACTCATGTCTTACAATCTAATATATCTAAAGTTTCATTTTTAAAACTTGTGCACAATTTTCCAAGTGCTGGAAAAATGATTGAAATGTAGTGGTAGAGACATCAATTTTTTCATCATGACAATATTTGCGGTCATGACCTCTCCTGCTTCTCCCGATTAATGTAATATTGTTTCCAACCTGAATTGTCGGTTGCTATGCCATCGTCAAATTACAAATTATTTTATTGGCACTGCGTTAGAATTATTTTGTATCATTGGCACATGAAGTTATTCTGAATTGTTTTTAGAAATGAAAAAAACTAAAAGAATACTTTAGAAACCATATTCATCGTATAGACGAAATGGGTGAAAATCATACACAAATATTGTTCCCAAGAGCTATTTGACATTTTGTGAATAAATGAAAATCAAGATTCAAATATTTAACAAACTGCTTTTAGACAAAGTCAACAAGACCTTTAGCCTATATATTTGTTAAGGTTTTGAAGGTTCAGAATGTAGATAAGTGGCCATCCTATAGTTATAGCTATGATCTTTTGCGATTTTCTGTCCTTTGAAGCTCAAGAGTGGAATTATCCGTCAAAACGCTGCGCTTTTACCGTAACTGTTCAAACCGGCTAAAACAACATGGCAATGTGCTACTGTGAAAGTAAGTTTGCCTGCCTGTCATAAGCACTCGAGGTTTCTTTATCCGTGAGACTAAGATTTGCTGCACCTTTTTTCTTTAAGTTCTTCAAATATCGAATAAAAGATTGGATTATGCCGTTACAAAGAAGAAAGACTCAGAAACAAAAATCCCCATACCAGATCAGAGAGATAAACAAGTGTCTGGGAATAAAATCAAAGATGAAATCATAGAATTTTTAAAGGATCACATGTGAGTATTCCTCGTAATGTGAGTCATTAGGGAGAAAGAACTTCTGACCACCAATATCAGAAACTTCATTGAAATTATATTGATAAATGTAGAACGGGAGCGTATCGGAATTCCGCTTTTTGAAATCCCGCTTTTCAAAAATCCCGAAAAAAGGTTTTAAAATCCCGTCTGCTAAAATACTGCTTTTTTAAAATCCCGTCTTCTAAGATCACGCTTGTTCAAAATCCCAATCTATTATAATCCCGATTTTTAAAATCCCGCCAAATCCCGCTAATCCCCGTTTTTTAGAATACGTAGCTAAAACTTATTGATTTTATGTTGGTTATTTTCCGGATTCTTTAAATGCTTAGGAAACTTTACTTACTTACTTAGGTCCTCAGAACTCAGCTCGCCAACGTGTTCGGTTCCTGGATATGAGTCGCAACTCCCTCCAACTCTTGCCTAGTTGGGCTGACTCCTCCTCGACTGTCCTTCTCCATGAGCTTCTCGGTCGTCCAGCTCTTCTTCCTACTTGAGTAAGCGGATTCCACTGCATTGCATGCGACGCAATACAGTTGTCGCCTTTTCGAAGCGTGTGTCCGATCCACTGCCACTTTCGACGTCGTATAATAGAGTCAATAGGTTCCTGACCCGTTTTCCTAAGGAGCTCTTCGTTTGATATACGATTGGGCCAGAAAATCCTAAGGATGTTTCGTAGACATCTATTAATGAACGTTTGCAGCTTCTTAGTGACACCTACTGTTACTTTCCAAGTGCTGCAACCGTAAAGTAACACGGATCCGACGTTGGATCGAAACAGCCGTAGCTTGGTTCTTAAGCTAAGAGAGTTATTCCTCCATATATTTCGAAGCATACCGAAAGCAGCCTTTGCCTTCCCGATTCGACTGCTGATGTCCTGTTCGGTACCACCCTCGGTAGAGATGATACTTCCAAGGTATTGGAAGCTCTGTACTTTCTCTACCGGTTGTTGAGAAATATTTATGAGAGAAGATGACGTGGTTCCTAGGCTGATCTTTGTTTTGCCGGAGTTGATTTTCAGCCCTACGAATTCTGCTTCTCTCTCCACCCCTGTTGTCATTTGGTGGAGATCCATGATCCTATGAGAGAGCAAGCATACGTGCGTCATCCGCATAGTCAAGATGTTTCAGGTGAGACGTCAGAGTCCATCGAATTCCTCCGTTTCCCGTCAAGGCCGCTCGCAGGACATCGCTTATCACCAACAGAAACAATATTGGTGACAGAATGAAGCCCTGTCTGACTCCACTTTGGACTTCAAACTCTTCTGACAGCATCCCTTCATGCAAAACGTGACATTTAGATCCATCATAAGTTGCCTTAATAATAGCTATTAATTTATCCGGGATACCCCTTCTGCGTAAAGCATGCCAAATAAATTCTCTATTTACGCTATCGAAAGCCTTCTCAAAGTCGATGAATAGCAGGTGGAGTGGTGATCGATATAAGACGCACTGCTAAATTATGATCCTTAAAGTATTGATATGATCAACGCATGAGGATCCAGTGCGGAAACCTGCTTGTTCGGTATCGAGTGTGGCTTCTAGATGTTCCCTGATGCGTTCCAGTACTATTTTCGCTAATATTTTTGCAACGGCAGGCAGGACGCAAATCCCCCTCCAGTTTTCGCACTGTGTTAAGTCTCCTTTTTTAGGGAGCTTGACTATCATTCCCTTTTTCCACTCATTCGGAAATCCTTCGGAGACCCAAGCTCTCTTTATGAGTGGATGCAGGAGTTCGCTCGATGTCGTTGGCGCTACTTGTAGAAGCTCTGCAGGAATGCCATCAAGTCCTACCGCTTTGTTGGTCTTCAGTGCTTTGATTGCGTTGCGGATCTCATCTCTACTGGGATTCGGGAATTTGTTGTTCCTGTCGGCTCAGCAGGTATCAGTTGCGCATTGCTGTCGGTAACTCGGTTTAATACCGACGCAAAATGCTCCTTCCACCTTCTCAGCTGATCCTCATCCGAACTAAGCAGCGAGCCGTCTGAGTCTTTTACGAGGTGTTGTTTGGAACTGCGAGCTCCAACAAGTTCCTTTGTAATGCTGTAGACGGTTCTACTGTCGCATCTGTTAGCAGCATCTTCTGCTTGCTGGGCCAAAGCGTTGATGTGATTACGCTTATCACGTCTTACACTGCGGTGAACTTCCCTCTTTCTCATGCGGTACAGGGATTCTAGAGCTCTTTTTTCTACTCCAGTTGCAGCTGCAATACGGGCCTTAAGTTTTTGCCGTTCGCCAATCCGTATCTTTCTTCAGAAAGCCAAGCGTTATTGTTATTTTTATTAGGAAACTTTGCATACACCCAAATCCTATAGTGTGCCCAAGGAGGGCGGTTTGCACCCTTAAACACCCCACTGATTACACGTCGTAATAAGAAAGGGGATTATAAAAAACGGGAATATAATAGACGGGATTTTAAAAAGCGGGATTTTAAAAAAGCGGGATTATAAGAAACATGATTATAAAAAACGGGATTATAAAAACGGGATTTAAAAAAACGGGATTATAAAAAGCGGGATATCGTACCCAACCCATGTAGAACAGCTGGTAAATCTCCTATCAAAAAAACATTTCTACAAGACACGTACACAATTTTCATTTTACGCCTCTAAGAAAGGCACATAAGAAAATTTTTTTTTTTTTTTTTTTTTTGCGTAGGAAGGTGAGAAATCTTCAGGAAGACACTATAAGCCCGATGCTTATAGTAGTGTCAGATTTTTACTGACTAAAAAACACCTCCCTTATCTTCTATAGAGATACTACAACTAAGTCGAGCTTAACAAGTAGTTTTGGCAGCAGTTTCGTTCGCATTTCGTCAGGAAGCTCCCCAACGGGAGGACCTGAAAGTTCCACAAGATTCGAGTGGAGAAATTAATTTTGTTGCGCTAGATCAAGAGGTCTTGTTCGGTGCAATCGCCGAAAAACGTTCGTCTCGCTAAGCGATTGTCGGATTTCGTTGTTTCTATGATCTCTAAGTCGTGATCTTAGTTATGTGGCAAATTTTTTAATTTCGTTTTCTACACTTTCTATATTTAAGTCTCTATGTAAGTTGCTATTTCTTACATACCATGGAGCATTAACTATTGTCTTAAGTACTTTGTTTTGGTATGTTTGTAAAATTTGTATATTTCTTTCGTTGGTACAACCCCAAAGTTGTATACCGTACGTCCAAACTGGTTTCAGTACTTGCTTATAAATAAGCAGCTTGTTATACACGCTTAGATTGGAATATCTTCCAATAAGCCATGTGAATTCGCGGAGTTTATTTTCGAGTTCATCGCGTTTCTTTTTACATGAGCCTTCCATTTAAGTTTCGCGTCTAGAGTCATACCTAGATACTTTGCTTCATTTGTATATGGAATTTGCATGGAATTAATATAGATGGGTAAGGTGTTTACGTTTTTATACGTAAAATTTATGTGCGTGGATTTCGCTTCGTTAAGTTCAATTCGCCATTTCCTTGTCCAATCTGAAATGCTATTTAATGCCATTTGAAGCTTAGAGGTCGCCGTTTCTATTGAATCTGATATTGCGAGTACGGCTGTATCATCTGCAAAAGTGGCTAAAGTTGTACCTTCTGTTTGGGGTATATCGCGAGTATAGAGAACAAATAGAATCGGTCCAAGGACGCTACCCTGGGGCACGCCAGCGTTAATTTCCTTAAACTCAGAATACTCCGTTCCTTGCTTAACTCGAAAGATTCTATTTTCTAGGTACGATTCAAGAAGGTTATATATTTGCTCTGGAAAGACTTTTAATTTATATAAGAAAATAATTCCGAAATGAAAATGATATTGCCAATTTCGGCAGATCAAGTCAAAACAGAGCGAGCATCAGGCATTAGCAGAAAGAGCCAGATCACTTCCAACTCCCCTTATATAAACGGGCGAAGTGTATTATTTTACACTTTGATTTTTGGTATGAAACAACTGTAGTCAGGGAGTCACAAGAAGTTATATCATTTCTATACTACAATACTGTCTATACATTCACTGACCTTTGTACAAGATAAGGCCGTCATGTCATTGGAATATGTTTTTCTTTATGACGTACATACATGGTACATGGAAATTACTGTTTTTTATCATGTAACGGCTACTCTTTTCTGCCAATCGACTTCTTAGATATTTCTAACATAAACAAAAACAGCTGATATACACTTTTTTTTTTTTTTTTTTTTTTTATAATTCATTTTTATTTAATTCAATCTTAAAACTATCTTAAAGCTAGACAAAAATTCATAAAAAACTAGCCTAATTATCCAATAACTTAAAACTAACTTACTGGCCCTATGCGGGCGCTCTAAGCTAAACTCTATCTTAAATCTAATGCCTTTCGGCCTAAAAAAATTATTTTTAATTCAAAAAAAACTATATCTATTTTTTTTTGTTTTCTCGAGAAAATTTAAAAAACTCGGATTCATTATCTTTTTATATTTTTTATATAAAACTTACAGACTAAAGTAAAACTAATTACAAACTACCTAAACCAACTTAAACTACTTAAAATAAACTAAAACTAAACTAAAACTACTTAAAAACTAGAACAGCCACAGCAGCAGTTTTTTTTTTTTTTTTTTTTTTTTTTTTTTTTTTTATTAAGTACATTGGAAGAATGACTTCAATTTTTTTTTTTTTTTTTTTTTTTTTTTTTTTTGTGCCACCCTGACTGTCCCTACCTAAGAATACCCTTAAAACTATGTAAGTCGGCCAAGACAACTTGTCAACTATCGCTATCAATAGACAACCACCAAAACTGGTTCTCCTGTCGTACCCTGTCTTTCAGGTCCCGATCGGACACAGTCCTACTGAACCGAAGTCGCTCAGCTCCGTCTTGTGCGAGGACGTCTCGACTATAAAGGAGCCGCCTATCCACAGCCCTACGGCCGACGTGGTAGATTAGCGGAACCGCCTCTCTATCCTGGATCAACCCTATACTATCTAAATAGAGGAATGCATTAGGTGCAATATGGCCACTTAAACGCACACTCTCGAAGTATTCTGTGTTGGGGTAGTAAGCCCCAAAGATTAAGCTATTTGCTGAGGTCATCGCTCTCGCAATGTGACTCCGAATCAGCTTTATCAAAAAATTATCTATTCTGTTAATGTTGGCTCCGTTGTATAGAGTCCTGTTGGAATAGTAATGTTTGTACTCCGATTCTGGTGTTCTGTGTAATCCAAGACAACGTCTAAGACACTGCCTCTCAAACACCCGAATCTTTTCCATTTGAGATGGGGCAACGTTGAACCACACCGGGCACCCATAGGCAATCATCGGCCGGATGAGGGCCATGTAGCAAATCACCTTCACCCTGGTGTCAAGCCGGCTGCTGTAAAACAACCGTTTCGTCTGGGCAAAGGCTCCCCTAGCCCTGTTCAGAGCAGCATTTATATGTCTGTCGAAATACAAATACTGATCCAACCAGATGCCAAGGTACTTTACCACACTTCTGCTCGCCAGTGGTTGCCGGTGCGGCCCTACGATCATCAGCTTACGCCAGTTCTTTCTAGTATCCCTAGGGGCTCTAGCCAACGGAGTCCTAAACAGAATCGTTTCACATTTCTGAAAGTTGATTTTCAACTTCCAGTCATCACAATATCGCTGAATCTTGTCGAAGTCACGCTGTAAGAGAATTCTGATAACCTCAACTTTTGGAGCTGTTCTGTACGCTATTAGGTCATCGGCATACGCAATTGCCTGAGTTAGACTACTTATCAGATCGCTGGTGTAAATGCTGAATAGAATCGGCGAGTTCACCGCTCCCTGCTGAAGACCATTCTTGATATCGAAGATTGCGGTAGAAGTTACATTGCCACTTTTGACAACAAACTTTCTACCATTGAGCATGTCATAAAGTATATACAATAGTGGTTTACTTATGCCGAGCCTAGTCAATTTTAGATAGAGACCCTCTAACCATACGGTGTCGAAAGCCTTCTCCAAATCCACCAGACAGGCACCTGTACACTGATTTTTAGTTTTGTTCCATTGGATATCAGAAACGAGTTCAGACGCGGCATGAATGGTGTCATGTCCCGCCTTAAACCCGAACTGATTATCCGGTATGATATTATTGTCCTCCGCCCACTTGGACAGAGCTCTATTTATGACTTTCTCGAATACCTTGCTGATACTCGGTAGAAGACTTATCGACCGGAGATTCGCCGGATTGGAGTTGTCCTTTCCCTTTTTCGGGAGAGGATGAACCACAGCTGTCTTCCACCGCCCTGGATAATATGCATTATTCAGTGCGTTGTTAAACAGTGTGGCATAAATGTCAATTGCTTCCTTAGGTAGATGTCGAAGTACAATATTGGATATACCATCGACTCCTGTTGACTTTTTCTTTTTTAATGAATCGAAGATGAGCTGGAGCTCCATCCTCGTAACTAATAGGGAACTACTCCCATCTTGCACGGCGATGATGGCATTCGCCAAGTTTTCTTCATTAAACCGGATGAAACCTAGATTCTCTGATCGCCATTGCGTCATTTCATTACGAAGATAGAAGTGATGGAGTAGAGCTCTGTTTTCCAGGTCGTGGTTGGGGTGAATGCTTGCATTTACCTTATACACTTGCTGAAAAGCAGCCCCCACAGCCTCCACTTTCTCCAGCGGATCCTCGACAATAAAAAGGTCATCGTCCAAGACCGCGTCATCTGGATCTATCCCTGCTGTCAGAAGAACGTTTCTGTTTTCTGTCGTTCTCTGGAGCTTAAGACATGGAAGTTCGTTTTGATCATTCCGTCTAAATATCTTGTTAATTTGTGGAAACATACTCGGGTCGCTAGAGTTAACGGCCCGAATTTTATTGTTCCAATACAAATTAATAGACAACCTATAATTTTCTTTGATCAGTTGGTTGATGTTTTTGATTGACGACTTCAGTGTCCTAATCTCCAGATCGCGTGAGTCAGTAAACCGTCGGTACAAGCGTTTAAGTCTTGTCAGTAGTCCACTTTTTTGTCTGTGTAGTGCATCAATAGTCGCGTTACGGTACATTTCGGTTACGTTATGTTCTCTGTATTTTGGTAAAGTTCTGTTCATAGTTCGTAGGATTGTTTCGTCCATTTGTTCTAAGTATTGGTCAATTTCGTTGTTTGTTAAATTCCTGTTATTTGGTGGGGATATATTATTTGCACGAATTTCGCTTGCTAAAGCGTTGGTAAAGCGTGGCCAGCGCATCTTACTGTAATTGTAAGAATGCGCAGGTACATACTCCTCCAACTCTACAAGCTCGTTCGGCAACTGTATTACTGCGGCGAAACCACAGTGGTCGCTGTCGTAGTCTATCGTTTGTAAACAGTTTCTTGTCCGTTGACCCACAGTGTTAGTAATTGTCAGTCTAGAGTCCTTTAGTAATAGATCCAGATAGGCACCGCTTCTTGGAAACGATGGTCTATCAGTCGCTAGAAGATCGATCATATATTCAATACTGTATTGACCCATCCAATTAAATAGATGGTTACCTCTCGGATTTTGTACTTGATTTCCCCAATCTATATGTTTGGCATTTAAATCACCGGCCATGAGATAGTAATTCTCTACCGAGTTTAGTTGTAGCACTTGAAAAAGTTTTTCGAGCTCTGTCAAAAAGTCAGTTGGCTGAGGTGATTCCGGAGCATAAGTCGCGACTATATACATCCGCTTCCCCTGTTGGAGAGGAATGCATACAATACACGCCTCAAGCAGCCGAAATCTGCGTACTTCACTATTGTATATAACTTTATATTTTATGCCTTTTCGTACAAAGATTGCGACACCACCTCCTTGAGTCGAGTTGGGCCGATCTCTTCGTACGATATTGTAATTATTATGTGTCAACTTATGTTTCTGACTTAGTTTAGTTTCACTAGCCATAAACACATCAGGACTTTGATCTTTCAACAATTGGAATAGGTTTGCTCTACGTTCAATCCTAATCAGTGAATTTACATTCACAGCTAGGATCCTTAAGGGCCTCTCCGGCAGCGCGCCCTTAACCTAAAAATTGCGTAAAGCTCGGCAAAACAGAGTAGATATGGTCCACCCTCTTCGCCTGCTCCGTTATCTGTTTTTGAAGACCTGCTATCTGACCAGAAATGGCCAGCAACATGCTTCTTATTTCGGCCTGTGCGTCCGGAGCCTTAGGCACGAGGGCCTGTGGGGCTGCCTTTGGCGCAGGCTGTACCGTCTTACCTCTTCCTGCCGCCATTTGGGCGTAGGAGATTTGGGGATTAACGGGCGTTATTGTAGGAACACGCGTTATTGGTCTTTTTTCTATCTCTGTTTGCTTTGCCTTTTTCTGTTTAATTTCCTGAAAGATGGACCATCCCCGATAGTTTGCGGGGTGCCCGTCCTTCCGGCAGAGTGCACACTTAAGCAGTGTCATGTCTTGGACCCTTTCTTGCCCTAACTTACATTCTCCCCGAATGTGGTTCTCTCCACACTTTACGCAGCGTGACTGCATTTCGCAGTTAGCCGCGGCGTGGCCGAATCTCTGACAGCGCATGCATTGAAGCATGTCGCCGCGTCTCTTTAATTTATCCCAGGTTACAACCTGGTAGTTGAGGACGGAGATACTCCTCAAACTATCCAGTTTGCTATTGGGTGAAAGCTGAACCAGGAAGATTGGCAACTTCCGATTCTCCCGTCTAGCTTTAACTGTGGCAAAAGGCTTGACTTCGATAAAGTCGAGATCGTCGCCCGCTTTTTCACGGAGCTCATTTAAGAGCTCTTGCGGTTCCGTGTAGGAGTCTATGCCCTTCAACAGGACCGTTTGAAATTTATCTATTTTCGGTGTATAACTGAAGAACTCAGTCGTGGTAGCTTTAAGTAAATTTTTCACAATTTTGTGCTGTTCCACTGTGAGGCAGTGGATAGCATGTCTATTAGGACCAAGTCTTTTAATATTAAAATTTTGACCTATGGCCGACTTACATATCTCAATGGTCTCCTTCAGGTCCATCTTATACACGTTGATGGGTGGCACTTGTTCTTTCTTCTTTAGTTGCTGCGGCTGTGGCTGCTGCTGTTGCTTCTGCTGCTGCTGATTCTGCTGCAGTTGGTTCTGCTGCTGTTGTCTCTGCTGCTGTTGTCTCTGCTGCTGTTTTTTCTGCTGCTGCTGCTGTTTTGGCTGTTGTTGTTGATTCTGCTGTTGTTGTTGTTTTGCCTGCTGCTTTGGCTTGTGTGTAAGCAGCGGCTGTTGTTGTTCTTGCTGGGGCTGATGGGGCTGCTGGGTTGGCGGTTGCATCTCCGCATCAGTACTTTTCGGTTGCGCCTCCTTGGGTGGGGCCTGGAGACTTTTTTTAACTGCGCGCTCCTGTCTCTCCTTTTCTCTTCGCGCCTCTTGCTTTTCTTTCAAAGCTTGAATCATTGAGGCAAGATTGCTTTGAAGATTCTCGATCTGCCCCTGAATTTCGCCAATTTTGGTTTGGATGGTCTCTTCCTCAGCTTCATCCGCGGACGCCTCTGGCGTGGACAAGTCCACAAATGTCTGACTATCACCGGTGGTGTAGAGACCCTCTCCACCCTCGGACATATAGGAAATCTCCTCGTCATCATCAGTTGGCGAGGGATTCGAATTTTTGTTGTTTTCTGCTGCTGGTTTTTTCGCCTTTTGCGCCGTCACCTTCCCTTCAGCTTGCAGCTCAGCTGGGGTGATGGTGCGACGCTTCACGAGGTTGGGGACAACTTGTAGCCTCTTCCTCCTCTTCATTGGTGCATCGGCTGATGCTGCCGATTCTGCATCGGATGATGCTGCCGTTATCGCATCGGAAGATTTTGCCAGGGCATCTTTCGATGTCCCCGGTTTTGCTGCCGTTGCCTTCTTCATTATGGTTGTTGTTGTTGTTGTCGGTTCCTTAGCTGACAGAACACCTTTCGATGCCCCCGCTTTGTTGTTGTTGCGTTTTAGTTGCCTTTCTTCCTCTTCTATTATGTTCTCTACTTCACTATTGTGAAAAAAAGCACTAATAAGTTGGGTGCCCGACGGGGACTTGAACTGGTGATCCCTCGCACCGGGGTTCGCCACCTCTTCCTCTGAGCTATGCTCTATCTTGAAAATCTCTTGCTAAACTTTGAACTTGTAAGCACACACGATTTTAATTAGTCACTGTGAAAGTCGAAGACGTCTACACTCCTTCACAGTACGAGATCGACTCAGCTGATATACACTCCACAAGTATGGATGTACTTAAAACCAAGTTGTAGAAAGGGAAAATTATCCATTGTTACGGACTTGGTTGGGAAATCAATCGATTATAGAGGATTAGAGAAAATGATGAACAAAAGGTCAAAGTGGTAAAAGGAATCGAATCCTAATTTTAAAATGAGAAAAATAAACCTTTGAAAAGGAAATAGTAAAATCTGTTTCAATGTCGACTACTCGGATGATTACGACTTTTTATACATAGATTCTGACGAAGTTGAAAAAATATACCTTTTTTTTTAAATACAATAAAGTCTTTCACTCAATAATCACAAAATGTCACTTGGATCTACTCTGTTCTTAGTGATTCTGAAAATTTATTTTACAATTTTTACTTTATGAAAAAAATGTATCATTTGTTCATCGAACTTTAGGATATTAAATTTTTCGTTTATTTATTTATTCTTCCCAGTGAAATTAGTAGAACCTTACTTTCTTGGAAAAATGTCTTGCATGCAAATATACATATATATATATATGTATGTAATGTACTGTAATATAGTATATCGTCGCTGTAGATCGAATACCTCGTAACCCAGAAAAGTCGATTTTTCAGGAGAAAAAAAACTTATTATTAAATTAATGAGAGGCAATGAGAGACGTGTTGTTAATTATGCGCGTTTCTCTGCAATTATAGTTTCTAGGTTCACAGGATATTTTTCATTACATCCGGAATTTTTTTCACAATATAATTGCATCATTACCTAAAAATCGAGTTACGAGGTATTCGATCTACAGCGACGATATGGTTATGCGATTCTTAGTTCGAATTTGACATCCCTGTTTCATACACATATTTCAAACCGAGCTGCTACAACTTTGACGATGATGATGATATTATATTTTTGAAAAGGAAGGCGTAGCAATGGAAATTTACTGTGACGATTTCACATTTTATTGATTGTCAGGTCTGAAAATTTCATCAAAATCTGCACTCTCATACCTCAGGCCATACCTCAAAAAATTTAAATTTTAAGTCAACCCACAAACATTCAATCAAAAGTTATGGAGCTTAAATAAGTTTTATTTTTCTAATATTTTATCTGAACAAATAAAATATTTTCGTGAGTTGATAAAATAAAGAAGAAATACTTCTGCCCAAAAGTTTGACATTTAAATTTTAACCCAAACAAACCAACCATGTCTTCAAGATTTCTTGATATCAATTTATGCAATAAAATAATGAATGTTACAAACAAGACCACTTTGTTTTTTCTTTCCAAAGTCGAAAACCAATTCCCCTGAAGGTCATGCATTTTTGCTTTTCTCTGGAAAGTTGCTCCTTCAATCCTCTTTCAAGGGATCTTATAAAAGTTGTATTTCAAGTGTTTTGAAACAACAAAACAAAACTTTTGAATAATTATATTTATTTTCATGATATCAAATTTGTACCGCAAAGAAGAAACATTATCTTTCTTAGAACCTAGAGGCGCAGATAAAAAAATAAATAAACATATGTATTCCCTTACCAAAAAACACACCTCTAGGTGCCACCTCAAAAATTTTAACAATAACAACACATCATATATTTATGTACATCCTAATATTTTTTCTATGTATCTTTTCAGATTGCAACACATAAAATAAAGCCAAACAACTACAAGGAAACGCTTGCGTCCTATTTTTAAGGTAGAAGAAGCTTGAAACCAGAGAGAGGATATACAAAAAATGGCAGAACAACAAAAACTGTCGCTTTGTCCTCGTTTGGTGGATTATCTGGCCATTGTTGGAGCCCGAACTAGTCCGCCAACTAGGACAATCGCTGGCAATAAAACACCCCCCGTTCAGGTTGGTTAAACAACCCTTGTTTATTTGTTCAAAAAATACAGGTTGGTTTTTGTTTGTATGTTAATGTTTATTTTTTATATTCCATAGATGCCGGAGTTGTTGAGGCGGTATCCACCTTCGGATCATGCCGACTTCCCACTTCCTCTGGACATGGTGTTCTTTTGTCAGCCTGAAGGATGTACAAGTGTTGGTCCCCGAAGAACTGGTTCGGCGGTAAGGGATGCTACATCGTTTGTTTTTGCCCTAACCGACAAGGATTCAGGCAAAACGCGCTACGGTATCTGTGTGAACTTCTATCGTCCTGTGGATAAACATGTTCCTGCTAGTGCGGCAGCACCTATGGCAGCACGTGGAGGTCGACGCAGTTCGGCCTTTCGTCGAGAATCATGGCGTAAGAGCATGGAACGAAGTTCGGATTCAGCCTTTAGCAGGCAAGTTATTTTGATTCACTAAATTCCAGTTTTTTCAGTGCGAGATTGTTTGATTTTTGGAGTTAGACCTGAATAAACCGGAGTTTAATTTTAAACTCGCTCTAAAAAAATGGACTACAAAATATTTCAAGTTATAGAAATAAGAAATTGTTGTGTGTCACAAGGATTCATGATTATTTATTTAAAGCATCCCATTATGAATTGCGTTATAAGACAAGGTTGGTCAATTACCATTGGAAGTCGGGGTCCCAGAAAAATGGGCAGAAATATCACTCATTATTCATAAAGAATCATGATGCTCTTCAGGAATATAGCCTTCCATTGTTTACATGAATTCTAATTCAGTTAGTTCCACAAATGTTGAAATCAAATTGGTATTCGACGCAATTTGTAAGATATGAGGATGCATTTTCCGAAAGGGTTATTAATTATAGCTCACCTTGTACAAGGATATTCCTGAAAAGGATTAATAAAAAGCCTTGATATAATTACTTATAAAAGTGGGAGCATGACGTAAAAATTATCGATACCACACTTATCCTATGTACCTATAGCTACACTTAACACTATTAAAGCCTTCGAGAAGTAATCTGGCGGTGTTAAATTATGCTCGATATAATGGTGTCGTTGAATCGAGTTCTCGGTATGTACATCCTTCACTGTCAGTGTCCGATGCGTCATCCTCTTCTAATTGCACTTACTACTGCTCCTTTATGAAGTGTACTCAAAGACGTTCTTAGCCGTTGAATTCGTGGTATACATAAAGTAATAATTTTGCATTAAGTTTCACGAAAGAGTGAAGGAGAGGTACGGAACTTGTAATAAACTTGCCACTAAAATCTTATGAGATAGTAAAACGTAGTGCGAGTGCTTAAGTAAAATGAGGAGGCACATTGATCTTGAAATCTTGCTCATTACAAAGAAACATAAACGTAAGGAGTAAGGCAATTTATTCCTCATTCGAGCAGTCCGGTTAAAGAAAGAAAATCTTTATTTGACAATACGTCTGAAGTTAGGCTAAAAGGAAAACTGATGAGCTTAACGTGTATTGCGGTGGAAGTGTTTGAAAAAAGTAATTTAATGGGCAATTTTATTTTTACACTGTTGATAGAAAAAGTGAAAAACCATGAAACAATGACAGAAAGAACACGTTACGAAGGAAAACAAATGTTTCCGTGATTAACGTGTCTGCTATAAGTATAAGGGCTCTGTTAAGAACTCTATCCAGTAGATTTGAGTGAGTGAAAGGGGCTCAGATATTAAATTTTGAGTATAAATTTTGGGCGAAAGCCCAATGTTTTATGGATGGGCCAAATAAATATAATAATGCAATGAAATGATCTAAATTAAATTTTGTCCTTATATTACGACTTTATAAGTAAGAGCAAACATTCCCATTAATTAAATGATACACAACTTCGTTCAAGTGGCTGCCTCGACTGGCTTCGCAGTAGCGCATTCTGTCACTCTAATTTTTCAAGACTTTTGTTGATGGTTTCGGGCTGTAGCTCACGGATTGCTTGGATAATATTGTCCTTAAGGTCAGGCGCGCACATTCAATTTTTAGTTTCGCAACTGTTTGGTTGCTAAAATGAAACATATGGGCTTATATGGGACACCGCGCACTTAGAGCAACTCGATTCGAGCAACTAAAAAGTTTGTGTTTTGACACAAACTAAAAGATTGCCCAAAATTAATTCGCAACAGTTGAGCTGTTTTCTATAAGCTCAAGAGAGAAAAAGAGTGTGAGCGTGAGTAAAGAGTTGCAAGTGCGCGGTTCTCTTTCAACTGGTGATTAAACTATTTGATTTCGATCACAGTTGCCAGTGTTCGATTAGTCTAAGTGCTTGAATCGTTTCCGGATTGTTGGCATAACACCAGTCTTTCACAGTTCGTCACAAAAAAAATTCCAAAGAGGTCAAAACGCAGCTCCAAAGCTTTCAATTGACATCGCTGATAACACAAACCATGAACCAGAGGAAGTCCAAATCCATGTCCTCAATTTCAGTTAAAGTCGGTTAACATGACTCTGTAACGCTCACCGTTGACCGAAACGTTGTTCTCAGCCTTATTTTCGAAGAAAAATGGTCCAATTATGCCATCACTCCACAATCCGCACCAAACCGTCACTCTCTGTGGATGCATTGGCTTCTGGACAATAAAGTAAGGGTTTTCCGGACCCCAGATGCGGCAATTTTGTTTGTTAACGTAGCCTCCGAGATGAAAATGCGCTTCGTCAGAAAAGATAATTTTTCGCCCAAAATCGTTGTCCTATTCAATCAAATTGAACCTTGTAAGCGAATAATCCGAGATCTTTGTGCAAAATTCTCCTCAGGCTAGTGCGTGAAATGTTGAGCTGTTGAGGTCGATGGTGAGTTCATGTTCGTGAATTGAGTCTCACACTCTCGATTACAGCAGCCATTTTCTCGTCTGTGCCCACCTTACCAGTCTCACTAACTTTTTGCACGAGCTCGCGTACAACATGCCCGATAGGTGCTTCTTATCGGCCAAAACTGCTTTTCAAAAAACGCACTGTTTGGACTACACAGCACTCACTTTGGAAATAAGTTTTTAATATTTCCCAAAGTTGTTCAAGAGTAAAGTGACTCATTTCGTTCCGCGGAGGTATGATACTGACTTTCTGTCAAAATTTCGAGCGGGAAACAGCTGTCAGTGTCAAAATAACCTATGGTTTAAAAAAAAACACTAGATGGCCCACACCCCACACTTTAAATGGAAACCAAATTGAACGCAATCTCGATGAAAGAGTAATATCGAAATATCGAGAGTAAGGGGCCAGTTATAGCTATCATTGAAATGCATCAGTGGAATGCTGACTTCATTTTTTTGACAAGCCAGTTATAGCAATCATTGAAAAATTGGTTTCAGTAAAAGATCCTGTCAGTGGCTGATTACAACCAATTCTATGCATTTGCGGTTAGAGTTGATCATTGAAAGGAAAACTGACATTTGAGAATAGAAAGAGAATCGAACACATTCAGTGGAACGATTGTGTTCCATATTAAAGAAACGAAAATCAGCTGTTCATTGAAATTGATTTCTATCAGTGAAATAATAAAAGTGGATTTAAAAGAAAGTTTAAATCAGAATTTTGTATTTTTTAGAGCAAAACAATTCTACTACCCATTAGCTTCATTTTGGTACCAATTATAGCCATTGCAGTTTGTTTAATCGTCTTAAAAATGCAAATGAAAATTTTCAATGATGCATTTCAATGATAGCTATAACAGGGGCCTAATAAGCTTTGTATCTCCAAAATAATACAAGAATTTATTTCACTTATCTGTAACTGCTACGAAAGTCGTAAATTTATGCGGGTAGCTAATGAACTTCATTGTTCAAGTTTTGTCTTATGTTAATTGCTTGTCAATGTCATCGTTTCCATGGCCTTAAAAAGAAGAGACGTTACTGCAATTAGACTGCAAACACGGCACTGGATAACTTCTGTTGGCCACCTCCTCGCCTCCTGGTTTCGCAAGTGCAGAAGTTTTGCTAAGGTTCTCTTAAGAACGGTATCAAAAGAACACACTTGACCGTACGTGCCTTGTGTTATCTTTACCGATCTCAATGGATCAGCGTGTTTTGTTGTGTTCTGTAATGGTCTTCTCGATATACTCGTATTCTGTCATATGTGGCCTTTAAATCAATAAGTTGATGGGTGTCGATTTGAAGTTCCTTGGAATTTTCAAAGCTCTGTTGTATTGTAGTGAATATTTGGTGGGCAGGGGACTTTCCTGGTCCTAAGGCTATACTGATATGAGCAGCTTTTGGCATTCACATAAAGTACGGAAATGTTTGTTGAACCCCGGTTAATCAGTGGGGAGATTTTGTTCATCTGATTTCTTATGACCATTTTTTTTTAAAGAGTTGATGCAAATGCATACTCCTTATCAAGGCCTGCTGCTTCGAATAGCAAGATATATTGAATTCGTCCAGATTAGGAATTGTTGGCTGAGTTGTAAAACTTGGAGCTATTATGTTACAAAGAGATAGAGTAACAGTTTTGTCATATGAAGATATTACAAATATGTGTTGTTATTTTTTGTTTCAGTTACATTTTTCTCAATTTCTCATTGGCTAACTGTTACGGTATTTTAACTACTTCTAGCGACTATAGAAGTAATGTAGCACCAAGTGATTCAGACCGTGAAGTACCTAGCCGAAGGGATTCTGATCCACCACACCATCAACAGCTACACCCCATCCAGCAACCACCAAAGCTGGGCTTGATAGCTCCAAGTGCCGATTCAGAATCTGGAGGAAGTCATACACCCTCGCCGAGGGCTTCAAGGAAACGCACAAAAGTCCGCAACCAGTCGCTGACGTCGCTTTGCATAATTTCACATCATCCATTCTTTACTACATTTCGGGAATGTTTATTCATTCTCAAGAAACTCATCGATGCCTGCAACGAGTCCTCCAGTCCGAAAAGAGTGGGTGCATCAAATAAGGTTAACAGGTAAGTTTTTGATGATATTCACAGCTCGAAATTTAGTTATCATGTCCCTTTCTACATAGGGACAATGTTTGGACAGTTCTAACCGGCAATGCGACAGATGCTACACCCTCAATAGTTATTCATGATGTAAAGGAAATCGAGACTTGGATCTTGAGACTACTTTCCACACCTGTACCAGTTCCCGGTTCAACTAGGGTTGAGGTGAGTTCAAATTATGCACCCTTTTATATGCATTAGCACGAAAACACATCTTGCATACTTGTTGTGACAGGTGGAAGTGCTATCACCCACGGTACATGAACCTTTACTCTTTGCCCTGCCCGACCATACGAGATTTTCGTTGGTGGATTTCCCGTTGCATCTGCCATTGGAGCTGCTTGGCGTTGAGACGTGCCTGAAAGTGCTGACCTTGATTATACTCGAAAATAAAGTGCTATTTCAGTCGCGCGACTACAATGCCCTCTCCATGTCGGTTATGGCATTCGTGACAATGCTCTATCCATTGGAGTACATGTTTCCGGTGATACCGTTGTTGCCCACCTGTATGAGCTGTGCGGAACAATTGCTCCTGGCACCAACTCCCTTTGTCATTGGAGTGCCTGCTACGTTCCTGTTGTATAAAAAGAATTTCAGGTAAGTCCTTTTAACATACAGAATTTGTGTGTCTACCTCTATGTGTGTGTTTTTCAGATTTACATAACTTTTTTTTTAAAGGGGGGTGTACCTACTACGCAAATATAAAAAAATTGATTCAGAAATGGTGTGATGATGAAGGTTATGCGTCCTATATGTGTTGGTTGGTGGGGCTTTTGAGAGGCTTGAATGGTTATTAAATAATAAGGGGTTGATAATTTATTTTTATGTGGTGGAGCATTGTGTGTTCAATTTACGGTTATTTGCCTTCGTTTTGGTAATTTTGGTGAAAAGATAAATGATGGCAGGAGGTTCTATAACTAACTATTCCAAAAGAAGGAGCTTTAGGTATTATATACCTATATATAGATGAAATTTTTGATAGGTATTATAACAACGATTTGTGATGTGTTTTTCATTACAGTGCTATTATTAGTTCAGAAGGACCAAACCGCCCAAATGACAGTGTAATAGGTTTTATTATTCAAGCGCACAATAAGATACTCATCACAAAAATGGGCGAACATAATTCACATCAAATTTTCGTAAGCATAAATGTTGATTTATTTTGTGTAAATACAAACAAATGTGTCTACCCAAACATGAACAGATTCAAAGGATATAAAGGTGTTTGGTGGTAATTGGGTTTATTTTGAGAGAGGAAATTGATTTTCAGGTGAAAACGGAAATACCGAATATTGTGTTACAGTTCCCATCACACTAATCGATTATTGAAAAATACATATATACATATGTATTATAGTCCTGTGACAATGCAAAATAGAACATTGTACACATTTATAAATACCTACCAAACTTTTGGTAATGGTTTTCAATTAGGATTAAATTGATGGTGATTATTTAAATGAACGGTTTTCAAGCTTGATGAGATGATTTTTTTTATACTTTTCTAGTTCATATTTGAATTTTGTATTCTCTCTAATCGATGTTTTAAGTCTTAGGGCTTAATAATAAAGTGAAGCATACATTTCTCAACAACTCTTTTCACCAATAATAAAGGATTTTAAAAATTTCAATGAACTCAAATTTTATAGATCGATTCATCAAAGAAGATAAAAATTTACTTTTTTTTTTGCAGAAAAAACACAATTTACAAAATATCTCTTTAGAGTGATATGTATATTTCACCGCATTCTAAATTGATTGGGAAACTATGTCTTTTCTTAGGATTTTCAAGTAGACAAGAAAATTATTATCGACGGTTATCAAAAATTTAACTTTATTTTTGTTCTCGAAAGTAGAAATCTCCTACTCACAATATTTTTGCTTTCAAACTAATAATTTTCACGCACTAAGGAGATTATGATTTCCTCTAAAATGTTTGAGGAAAGGGCGAGCGTTTCATGAAAGGTGGGGAGGATTTAAAAGGAGATACCGATGTACATTGGTTTTGAATATTTGAATATCATAATAGAATGGAAATATAGAGTCGGGTAAAGTATTCCACATTCTTTCGGTGCAGCTAAAGAAAGTATCTCTGAATTTAACTGTACGTAGAAGTTGGACTCAAGGGTAAACTGATGGGAATTCCCTGACGCGCAACTATTACGGTAAACTTGTTTACAGCGAGGAATGCAACTGGCTATTTCACTAATAAAATAGGGGGACATAATGAAAGACAAGAAACATTTCGACGGTGCTGGAGAGAATCAAATGTTTCTGTTATATCATTTTTTTTGCGCTTTAACGACAGAAGACATCATTGAGTTTTTGGAGCATGAAATTCTACGCGGTTTATGTTCCCATTTGACAATGCTATCAAGATCAGAATTTTATGAGCTTATCAAACGCTGCCGGCAGCTCAATATATTTAAGTAATAGTAATATTTTGTCTTATTGCTTCAGGCCTCAATAATGAATTATTGTTTGTGGATTTTTTAAACGATCATATGCCGATTACTGTAGACTGGTTTGATGATACAACGACAAATCAAAAAATTCTCGAACTTTTGCCACGGCTGAAATGGAAGCAGGAAAGTGTACATAAATACTTATCAACAGAAATTAGATGAAAATTTATCGTCAGGGTCATTAAATGTAGTAGAAGAGTCAGTTGAAGTTAGTGTTAACAAACTTGTTGCTTGCAAAGACTATAAATTCAAACAAAAATGGTTTGACAAGGAATGTTTGATAGCCTGAAAAAAAAAATCGTTTTGTTTGTTTAATGCGCTGAGAAACTCAAACTACCAGAATCTTAAAAAGTCGTACTATAATTCGAATGCAGCATACAAAAAACTGTGACTAAAAAAGAAAACTGATTTTGAAAACAATCAAGCTGGTACTCTTAGCCAAATAAAAAGTACAAAAGAATTCTGGTCGACTGTCAGAGAGATAAATGGTGTTAATTTTATAATTGGAACTGGGGTGTCTGCTGGTGATCTATCTGTACACTTTAAAACTCTTTTATACGGCAAGTCTGACTTAAAATTTTTTTAGACACGGATTTTGGATGAAATTTTGGACTCCTAAATCACTCTTGATGAATTAAAAATTGTAATTTGTAAAGAAAAAAATGGGAAGGCGCCTGGAGAAGATGGTATTCCGTATGAATTTTTCAAGAATGCGATTGAAGGTTTTTCATACGCAACTGCAATCGTTTTTTAACAGAGTATTTTCCAGAGAAGAAATTCCGTCATCGTTCAAAAGGTCGGTAATCTTTCCTATCCACAAAAAAGGAGACTTGAACAATGTTGAAAATTACCTAGGCATCTCCTTCATGAATGTACTTGCAAAATTATTCTGCGGTATAATCGTAAACAGATTAGAGACCTGGGTAGATGTAAACAGTACCCTTTCAGACTTTCAGGCTGGTTTCCGGAAAAGCTATTCGACGATAGACCATATTTTCACAATAACATCCATTATTAGAGCGCTCCAAGCAGGAAACAAGAAAGTTTATGCCTTTTTTATTGATTTTAAGGCTGTTTTCGACCTAATAAATCGAAATGCTCTGTTTTATAAGCTGTCGAAACTGGGACTTTCTACAAAATTCATACGTGTTATAACAGAGTTGTATTCAGAGACAAAAGCAGCTGTATGGGATGGTTCTACTTACTCAGAATGGTTTGAAACTGATAATGGAGTAAAACAAGGTTGCGCTCTGAGTGCACTCTTGTTTTCACTTTTTATAAACCATGTGGTAACCTCCCTTCCTGGTGGAATTTGAATCGCTGATTTAAACATCAATGTCCTTTTGTATGCCGATGATCTTGTCTTATCAGTTGGAATCCTCCGACTTATGATCAATCGCCTGGCGAAATACTGTGATGATTGGGGCCTTGAAATAAACCCAAACAAATCAAAAGTAATGGTCTTTAGTAGATCGGCAAGGAGCCAATGGTGCTAGTTTGGAGATTGTAGAAGAGTACAAGTATTCGGTTGTGAAACTAAAAAGAGTTCTTGATTTTAGCTCTTGCACCTTACAGAGAAATCAAATACTTCGCAAAGTCTACTTTATGTGGCATGGCGAAACATCTTTATAAATAATCAAACCAACCTTTCAGCGAAGTACAAAATATTCGAAGCCGTGGTAAGATCGATATTGTGTTACGCGGGTTAAGTTTGGGGAAGTGATGAATACGAGTCCACCGAAAAATTCCAAAGAAATTTCTTAAAAAAACTATTCAATTTGCCTTTGAAAACGCCAACTTATGCACTTCATCTTGAAACAGGAATTCCTAAATTGTATTTATACACACTGAAGTTGCAGGCCGATTTCATCGTGAAAGCGCTATCTTATCAGGATAACCGTCTTCCTAAGAAAATGGTGTTATATGAGTTAAGGATTGAGGATTATTGGCTGTCTAAGTGGAAACGTTTGGGAATCGTTTATAATGAAATTGTCTCGCTTAATACAAGTAGTCCAAATTTGGTTAAAGATCAACTCTTGTGTTATCCAGAAGTATGAAAATCTTGTTCGAGAGGAGTTTATAATGAAAGCTCGGGAAACGGAGAGTAAAATTATTTACTCATAGCTAAATACCAACTTACTGGAGAAAAGCTACTTTCATGACATATATAGTTACAGAGAAATATCTTTAATTTTTAAAGCAAGATGCGAACTCCTCCGTCTAAATGGAATCCCACACAACCGAAGTTTCAACCAGTTCTGCTCACTATGTAACCTTAGGCCAAAAGAATACTGTTTTCACTTTCTAAGTATATGCCCAATTTTCACTGCCCAGCGCCTTGTATACTTCGGAAAGAGAACTCTGTCGATGCAGGAAACGATTGCGATTTTGAACGATTTCAACTTTACAAATACTTAAAAGAAATTTCAACATATAAAATGCAACTGATAACAGAATTCATGTAATGAATGTAAATATGTAAATAATATTTAACTAAAAAGGAAAAAAAGAAAAAAGGGACAGAAAAAAGAAATGTATAACTAATAAATTTTGCTAACCGAGCTGACGGCAAAGCCAAAGCTTTAAATTCACATTATTGTAATACATGAAAAATTGAGAAAACTGGAAATAAATGAATTCATTACTCATTACTCATACGCTGCCATTTGAAATCCACATCGAAGAACAAGAATATGCATATGGAAAGGAATATGAGGAGGTGAAAGTACTATCGTCAGAAAAAAAAATGTAATGGGTTAGAAGTTTTAGACAAAAGATCATTGATGAATATGAGAAAGAAAGTCGGGAACAAAACGGAGCCTTGTGGAACACCAAGATTTATTTCATGAATTTCAGGCTTAAGACCTTCCAATATAACTTATATTGAGCGGTTCAAAAGGTAGTTTCTAATCCATCGACGTCGAAGAAGAGATTTATCAATACCAAATGCACGCATTTCTGATAAATAAACTAGATGCCAAACTCTATCAAATGCTTTTGAAATATCAAGTGCAATAATCTCAGTTTCTCAAAAACGATTTAAAGATTTGTGTAACTGTCCGGTGAGATATACCATCATATCACTTGTAGGCCTATTGCTATGAAAAACATACTACCGGTCAATGAGAAGCTTTCGTTCTTCGAGATATTTCTTAAGCGGAGGAGGAAGAAGATTCGCTTTGTTTAGGGACAGGCTGGACAAATTCTGTTTTCCATCCACTCGGAAAGAGACCAGTATAGTTGGACAGAAGGAAGAGCATACGCAATGGTTTTGCCAGCGTAGAAGAACCCCTCTTTAGAACAATTGGGAGGATAGTATTTGTGTATATTGAGTTCTTTCAGTGCTTTTCCAACTGAACAAGTGCTAAGGAATATTTGTCCCATAAAATCATTAACGCTATCAATTACAGGAGTTATCATGAAACTATCAGACAGCATCGAATTGACAGCAAACTGTGCTGCAAGCAAATTCGCTTATTCTTGTGAGCTGACGTAACGAGCGTAGGAACCGAAGACGAAGTAGTATTTCGTACGTTTTTTTACAAATGACCAACAAATTTTACTACTTTTGGGACAATGTAGTATTTTTTGGCTCAATTGTTGCTCATGCAAATGTTTTGGTCATCGAATATGATCATTACAGATTCTTCTAGCTTGTTTCAACTTATTCCGGTTTTCCCCAATAGAGTTGGTTTTATAACATCGAAAACTGGCTTCTCTGACCTCTTTACAGCTCGCATCAAACCAGCAGTTCTCTTTCAGTTTAATAGATTTTCTCATTCCGAAAAGAATTAAATTTGTGACCATATCTGCACTGGAGTCCAATATCGAGAAAGATCCTGAAGAAATCATTGAGACTCTATAATGCTGAGAGGCTAAATGATACGAATTCAACGAAGTTAGTTCTTATGAACTTATCTTTGACAAAGCCGTGTTGTCTGGAGGCAATAAGAGACTCACAACCAAAACTTAAAATTTCGTGCAAAATGATTTCAAAGATTTTAGAATTATGTGACAGTTTAGCAATTGTCGAACAGTTCGTAACTTCACACTTTGGGCCTTTTAGTGTATTGGGATTATGAAAGTAGTCTTCAAAAAAAAAACCCACCCTGTAAAATGATGTTTACGTGTGGATTAAAAGGCCTTTTTAAAGTTAACTTAGTTCTAGATTGATTGTGGATGTTCTAATGTCTCCTTTAAGCTGGTTTTCAAAAATAAATAAGGAGCTGAAATAGTAAATTTTGATTGGTTTTATTTTAGTAAAATCAATATAGGCATTTGAGTTTCCTGATTATATAAACTAATTTCAGCATATGGGGGTACTATCATTTATAAACCCCCACCTCTCAACTGGTTTCAAAGTTAAAATGAGTTTTCATATTAAAATCTGTATTTATTTAATAGTTTTTTCTTCAATAACCTAAACAGTGCATCATAATATTCATTTATTCCATTCCACATGCTCATGCCTTCTCAATAATTCATTTTAAAAACTATAGCCTTGATTACAGACTCCCAGATGATATTTGGGTAGTTGATTTGGACTCAACTAAGTTATCACCGCCAACAGGTGGAGCTGAAGAAATTCCAGGACTACCCGAGCCCGAAGGCACTATACTAAAAAACCACCTTAAACAGGTACATAAGAGTGTAATAAAATTGACTTTAATCCTTAATATTTATTTGGCTTTATATATGTATATGTATTAATGTGATATTTCAATTTATTATTTATTTAAAAGAATTGTACACAAAAATTAACGTTGGGAATATAATTCACTAAATGAAACTGGTATTCAATACTGAATGAATTATATTCGACAACCATCTCATATTATTTGGAATGATTTAAATTTAAATTTATTTGAATACAAGCAACTAAAACTGAATCGAATGAATATTAGTTGTTTGCTTATGTATTAATTTGACATTCTTTCAAATTTTATCTCAATGTGCCTTTTTCTCGACATTGATTCATCAAAATATAAACATCATTCTATTGAAAACGTTTTTACTTTAAGACTTATACATATTTTATTTACTTTCAAATATTTTAAACACACACTTCTACTTTTACTTCCATTTTTTTCCGATGCTCGCTTGTCTTAACAAATAAAAAATAAAAAAAAAATAAAATCAATCATAACATCTTCACAATTTTAAAAATGCAACAAAAAAATATTTAACACACAAAACAATAATATTGAACAGGCTATGCAACTTATGGATCAAGCTGGACTTGGTGTAAATATTCTTCATTTTAATTTAAAATCATACTTTTCCTTGAAAAATAAAAAAAAAAATAAATGGTGATACCTTTTTACCTACTCGTAAAATTATTATTTGTTTTAGTTTTGTTTAAATTTATTATTATGTACCTATGGTATAATTATTGCTTAATTTTCTTATACAGCATGGTGTTAACTTTTCTTAAATGGGTTTTTATTCTAGTTAAAAAATTAGGTCCTCTGTTTTTTTTTTTTTTGAATTTTAAACTAAACAACGTTTTGTAAGATTAGTTAATAATTTCTGTTGTTTTTGTAATGTTAGTAACTAGAAGTAAAACTAAGTTCTAAAGTCATCTCTTCGAAGTATTAACGAACGATTATTTGAAATAAATCATTAAATTCTTCTAGATAGTGAACCAAACTAAAGATAGTCGTTGACAGGAGGAGGTATTCTATTCCAAATTGATCTTCGAATTTGTTTCCCAATTAACAATGCTATCGAGATCAGAATTAAATGCGCTTATCATACGATGAAGTTCCAGATGCGCATCCGACGCAGAAGGACGTGCATCTGGAAACGAATATGAGAAGCTTTGGTACTGTCGACAGCAATAATTTAATGGATTAGAAGTTTCAGACAAAAGATTATTGATGTATATGAAAAAGACAAAGAGACAAAACAGAGCCCTGTGGCACATCAGCATTTATTTTATGAACTATAAAGACTTAAAACCATGCAACGTAACCTGTAGTGAACAGCCCGAAGGGTAATTTCTAATCCAACGAAGAAAAGATTCATCAATACCAAATGCATGCATTTTTGATAAAAGAGCTAGATGCCAAACTGTATCAAACGCTTTTGAAATATCAATATCTTACTTTTTCCAAATCGATGAAAAGATTTGTGCTACTGTTGGGTGAGATATACCATCAGATCACCAGTGCACCTATGGCTACGAAAGCCGTATTCTCCGGTCATTGAGAAGCTTTCGTTCTTCGAAATGTTTTCTTAGCTGATAATTTATCAGCGTTTCAAAATGCTGTTTTTCATCCATTCGGAAAGAAACCAGTAGATTTGGACAGATGGAAAAGAATTCTTGTGTAAGGAATTGCACATTCGTACGGTTAAAAAAAAAAAGAATCTCTATACTTGACGATACGTCCGAAATAAGGCTCGAAGATATAGTCATGAGCATTCCTAGCAGACGGGGTATTACTCTAAACATACTCAGACGGTTGAATGTAACTGCCTATTTCAACAGAGCAACGTTTGAAAAAAGTAGCGATAAAACAGTGATGAGCAAGAGACATTTTGACGGTGTTCCTCGTAGTGGCGCATTCTATCCTATTTTCCAAGACCTTGTCGATGGGCTGACGGATTGCTTGGATGATATTGGCCTCAAATGCTTGAATCGTTTCCGGATTTTATATCAAATAAAATTGTTCCTTCACGGTTCCCAACAAAAAAAATCCAAAGGGGTCAAATCGCAGCTCTGAGGCGGCCATTTGACATCGCCAAGAGGGCTGATAACTAGATTTAAGAATTTGCGCTTAAGACCATAAGTGTTGTCCAATAGCATACCAAACTCACGAACACTACGGGAAGGCCGATGGGTGCTTCATTTCGGCCAAAATTTCTTTTCAAAAAACGCACTCTTTGGGCTACACAGCACTCACTTTGGAAATAAGTTTTCAATATTTTCCAACGTTGTTTAAGCGTTAAGCGATTTATTTCGTTTCGCGGAGGTATGATACTGACCTTCCGTCAAGATTTCGAACGGGAAACAGCTGTCAGTTTCGAAATAACCTATGATTTAAAAAGAACCACTAGGTACTTATTTACTTAGGTCCTCGGAGCTGTTACGCCCGTGTGGTTCCCCTTGCGGGGAATAGGGCCTCCACTGTTCCTACGCGCCATCGTGTATGGTTTCTGGAGATTTACCTCAGCTCTCTCCAACTCTTCCCCAGTTGTGCTGATTCCTCTTCGACCGTTCTTTGCCAAGTACTCCTGGGTCGGCCCACTCCTCTGTCTCGCTGCGTGAGAGGGTTCCATTGCATCGCTTGACTCGCAAGGCACTCGTGGCCTATTCGAAGTGTATATCTAATACAGTGCCACTTACGTTTTCGTATTATAGAGTCGATGGGTTTCTGACCTGTCCTCGTATGAAGTTCAGAGATACGGTTAGGCCAGAAAATCCGCAAGATGTTTCGCAGACATCTATTCACGAACGTTTTCAGCTTTCTTGGGACAGTGGGTGTTACTTTCCAAGTGCTGCATCCATAAAGAAGCACGGATTCTACATTGGAGCGGAACATAGAGTTGTTTCTCCATATTTTTGACAGCATTCCGAACTCAGCCTTTGCTTTCCCGATTCGGCTGATTATATCTAGTTCGGTCCCGCCATCAATAGAGACAATACTCCCAAGGTATTGAAAACTCTCTATCGTCTCTACTGGTTGTCCAGAAATATCTATTTGAGTAGACGAGGAAGTTCCAAGGCTGATCCTTTTAGTTCTTGCCGTATTGATCTTAAGCCGAACGGTTTCGGCTTCTCTATCCACCCTTGATGTCATTTGATGAAGATCGATGATCCTATGTTTCAGGTGTGATAGCAGATTCCACTAAATTCCTCTATTTAAAGTCGACAAAGCTGCATGCAGCACATCACTTATTACCAACAGGAACAGTATTGGTGACAGTATACAACACTATCCAACACCACTTTGGACAACCTCTGACAACCTTCCTTTATGCAGAACATAACATTTGGATCCTTCATATGTAGCCTTGATAATAGCGATCAATTTATACGGGATGCCCCTCCTGTACAAGGCAAGCCAAATAAATTCTGTATATACACTGTCAAACGCCTTTTCGAAATCGATGAATAGCAGGTGAAGTGGTGATCGACATTCAACTCACTGTTCGATGATGATCCGCAAGGTGTTGATGTGATCCACACAGGAAGATCCAGTGCAGAAAACTGCTTGTTCGGCGTCAAGCGTGGTCTTTTATTCGCTCTAGGACGATTCTTGCTATAACTTTCGCTGCAGCAGGCAGCACGCAGATTCCTCTCCAGTTTTCGCACTGCGTAAGGTCTTCTTTCTTTGGAAGCTTGACAATCATTCTTCCACCTTTTAGCTGGTCCTCATCCGAAACTAGCAGTGATACGTCTATATACTTTACCAGGTGTTGTTTAGAGCTTTGGACACATGTTAGCTCGTTGGGAATTCTGTAGACGATCCTACTGTCGCACCTACTTGCGGCCTCTTCTGCTTCTGTTGCCAATGCGTTGATATAGTTACGCTTGTCACGTCGCGGTCGCACTCTACAGTAAACTTCTCTCATCTTCATGTGGTAAGCAGACTCTAGCTCGTTTCTGTCTGCTGCTGACGCTGCTTCAATGCGACATATATTTATCACAAATATAGGAATTGTCTCTCAATTGAAAAGTGTTTCGATACGATGTTCGTTCAATTGTCAAATTTAATGTTAACTGACTTGTATAATTCGAGATTTCAGGTATCGAGTTTTATCTTTCGAGATATTATTTTTGGGAACTTAGTCTTCGAGAATTTGTAGAACATACTATATTATGTAAACCCCATGTAAAAATATTAGTTTTAAAAGTAAAAAACGCTGATTTACTTAATTAACTGTAGACTTATGCAATAAAGTTCTATTTTGGTATTTTTTGTATATTTTTCTTTTTGAGTGTTTCTGTTTTGTGTATTAAAAAAAAAAACTTTTAATACTTACTCGTATCGTCCCCTTCCAAAACTTTACTATTCAAATATAATCATACCCGATTCATTTCAGTTTCATGATTCATTTTAATTATTATAAGCTTAAAACCTTAATAAAATGATAAAGCCATTCGCTTTGATTTTTATTCCAAAATGTATAAATAAACTTCTGGTGTTAATTAACGTATTAAATTAAGAGTAATTATTTTTTTTGAAATGTCAACAGTTTTCTATAGGATCAATATTTTGTTCTTATTGTTTATACATTTGAATGAAAATTTTAGCGAATAGTCTATTTTCATTTTAATTTTTAGTTCTTTTGAGTGTTTTTTATATTTTTATTTAAATTGCTGCATGTTGGAGGCGCAATTTGTGAAGACTGATAAATGTCAAATTCATGAATCTTTTCACTTTTAAAAATAAATATACATATCTCATATAAGTAGCTCAAAATATGTAGTTGGTACCTTCATTTAACTTTTTCAATACCTAGAGTTTCTATCTATTTATGCTAGCTTTGTGGAACAAAAATAATTTTAAATGAAGGATAGAATAATCTAGATATATGTAATTCAATATAATTATATTGGACACGCTAGATTAACATCTTTTAATAAATTATGTTAAGCTTTTTACACAGAATTGAGTAGAACATGGATTTGACATTATGCTAATTTTTCTTTATTATTTTTAGTTAATATATAAATTCTATTCACGTGAATTATTAATTTATTCAAGGCCCTAACTTCAATGTCTGCAAGTAATCAGGCAGCTTCAAATCAACAGCTGATGCCATCAATAAGAGATAGCCTCCAACAGCCACCGATATTAGGGTAAGTTCAAAAAATTTAAAAAAGATTAAAACCATTTTGGCTAAAAACTGTAATTTCCAAATAGAACCGTATATTCGACATTTGTTTGAAAAAATAGTCTGAAAGTATACCAATACTATTCAGAAATGAGTTACATGACTTAATACAAAAGAAAAATAGCACTTTTATATAAGCCCTTGTATTGTTTTCATTTTAAAGTGTTTCATCAGCTCGGCTGCCCTTGCAATCACCATCTTCAGCACACGCAAGTCAACGCAACTCAATATCAACTCAGGGTGTTCCATCACGTCAGCCTAGTCCTAATGTCCCTCCTGCAATAAATCCGATCATTTTTGGAACCGATGTAGATTCAGTTGATGTTGCAACACGAGTTGCTATGGTAAGACTTACAAAGCCCACAAATTCCAAACAATTTTTCATTAACAAAAATATTCAAAGGTTCGTTTCTTTAATTCTCAAAATACACTGGCCAACTTTACTGAGCATACTCGAACCCTACGTTTGTATCCAAGGCCTGTGGTAGCTTTTCAGATCAACAGCTTTCTAAGATCCCGACCCAGAGCATCAGTATTTTTAAATAAATTTGCCCGTACTCAAGCAGTGGAATTCCTGTCGGAATGGTCTCTAACCCCAACTAATGTGGCATTCTTACGCGTTCAGACAGGTGTCCTAGATCCAATACAAGTTGGTGATAAGGCCAAATGGTTTGCCCACGGACTAACACCCATTCGTTTTTCGGTTTGGGATGATGGTAGTTCCTTGAATGGAGCTCTTCGAAGTCTTCAACAACTGGAATGTCAACCAACAGATGAAAGTGGTTCTGATTCTGAAGGAGCTGAGAGCACCAGTTCGTCCTATTCATCCCTCAGTGATTTCGTCTCGGAAATGGTATCTTCAGATCTTTCACCTAGCTTACACGATGTATTTGGACCTCATCATCATCACCATAATGTGCCCCAGGTAAGATACAAAAAAAAAAAAAGAGACTGTCCTACACGAAGAAATCTTTTTGTTTCAGACCCTTTCCTCCAACCTTGATGCCAGTTTAGTGTATCATCCCCCAAGTAAATTGCAATATCCCGAAGGTGTGATCGTACAGTCTTCCAAAGAGGATGATGACCGACCTGAGTCGCCACATTCCTCATCATCGAGTCGATCGGACTTAAGCTCACCGAGCTTCAATCGGGATTCAGAATTTGATTTCCCGCCTAAAGGGGATCCCGAAGTTTTACTAAGGCCAAAGTCAATGGATGACGAAGAAACTTCACCAGGTAAACTCATACAAAATCATTTGAACAAAGGCTTAAAATTAATTTGGAAATTTTACGTCTATAACGTCTATAGGATCCCAAAAGCTCCAAAGAAATGCTTCTGATCTTGAAAAGGGAAATTTGTCTGACAAAAGGAAAACTACGGTTCGAGTTTAAAGCCTTCAAAGGCGAAATTCATTTTATTAACTTATTACTGGTCTTAGGCACTTCCGATAACACCAACTGTAGTGAGACAACCGAGTTTTTCGAATATCTTAGCTCGAACCAGTTCAGGTTCGAGTTCAGGAAGTCCTGGTGGTAGTCAACGACAAGGATCTCAAGGCTCATTGTTTGAAAATTTTGCTTCACACGCTAAGGATCTAGTGAGAGAGACCACTCGACAAAGCAGTCAAGAAGGCATCCTAGCTCATGTGGACAAGGTAAGTTTTTGTTTTTTTAATTTAACAGATTGGCTGCTTCTTTGAATGTATATATTGGTGTCCGTCTATATGTGTTGAGTATGCTTGCCTTTTTTTTCTAAACTAAGCCTTTTTTGAATTTTGTTTAAATGTGTTTAAATTTTTTATTTAATTTTAATTTCAAAGGAATCTGTGGACGAAGAGGAAAATATATTCAATCCTCTCGAAAAGGTTTGTAAAATATTCAGTTTTTGAACATTTCGCAAAAAAAATCACAGTGTACACCTAAGCATTTTTTAATGTTAAATTCGGCAAAACGCTTACAAAAAAAAAATTAGATCACAATAGTAGTTTAATAGTGCTTGTTTAAAAGACTTTAGAATCATTAATTTAGGTCGACGTCGATCATACTTTATTAATGTTAAGTGTGGAAAAGACGGATCCAGTGTTTTCAATCAAATTTACCCAAAAATAAAACGATGTCAGATTTTGAATCATCTACATATTTGTTAATCGAAAGTAAGACAGTATCTTTTTTCATTTTAACCTGTTCGGGTCCATTAAGGATTTTTGTCTGAGACACGGCAGATTCGTATCCTTTAAGATTCTGAGCATCAGTTATCAAGACCATCAAGATGTTCCAAAAAACGGATGTTAAAAGTCTTTCTTATCGCCTCGAATATGTGTTAAATGGGATTCGAATTCTTTCAAAGCAGGGGCATTGTTGTCCATCGCTCGATGGGACCGACGTGATTCCATTTTTTGGAGTACATTCACATATAAGTAAAGATTTGTAGATTTCATATTTTACGCCTTTCGTCCTTGTCGCACATCAGGCCAAATACCAGTCGCAGACTTTTGCTTTCAAAAAACTCTAGCTCATAAAGGTAGTAAAATTTTTGCTGTTAGCAACTTGCAATAGATGAGTCATTAAGTTTCAATTTGAATATAAATAGAGAAACAAGTAAAGAGCCCTGTGGAACACCATTCAGCAAATAACGAATTTGCTAAAAATGTTTCATTAACAGCTCTAATTGCATAGCTGGGCATTAACTCGTTAATCCGTTAATCGTTAATTAACGAAGTTAAAATTTTGATTAACGGATTAACTTTTAAGTTATCTTTTAAAAATGTTAACGGACACGTTAAATCCGTTAATCCACGTTAAGTCCGTTAATCGTTAATACGATGCCTACTATTTACCACGCGGTGCGAAAAACAGGTTCAGACAAGTATGAGACAAGTGCCGTGCGGCGCGTGCCGCGGGTGAAACAAAAACAGCTAGGTACGTATTATATTTTGACGGCGCCTGCGAGTCAGAAAACT
Organism: Philhelius festivus; assembly: GCA_963931855.1. NCBI lineage: Eukaryota > Metazoa > Arthropoda > Insecta > Diptera > Syrphidae > Philhelius > Philhelius festivus. Next base: position 91,625,877 of record OZ007556.1, read on the forward strand.
GCGAAGAGATTCGTTTCGTTTGATCATTTCATTATGCCGGTCGTCCACTATGTGCGCGATAAGTTCAACCAACTTGGTTCAACTTTTTATTCAGCTCTTTCGTTGGATAAACAAATTTACAACCTCTTACACTAGTGCAGCAACTTACGTAATTCACGTTGAGCAACTAAAGTTAACAAAATGCGTTTGGAACCCCCTACACATAATTGGCCAACTTTCCCATATGTTGATTAACCCTGCACACCTAGTTGATCAACTCTTAAAACTTATTCCAGTGTTGAATAGCTCCGTACACCTAGTTGACCAACTTACTTAAATGTTGAATAACCTCGTACACTAGTTGATAAACTTGTTCGATTTTGACAGAAAAAATTTTGTTTCGAGTTGATCAACTGCGTTTTCGATATTGTTGCTCAACCAGTTGATGAACAAGTTGATACCTTCGTACACTTAGCCAAGGGCCACTCGTTGGGGAACGCGTTGAACGCACCACTATAAACAAAAATCTCAAAAGTCAAACCTGAAATAATTTTGACTTCAGTTCTTTACATACATACATTTATTGTCGACGAACGCCTTCGCTTTAAAATATTCTTAAATTTGTTCCGTATGATTTCCTCTAAGAAAAAAAAAAGTGGCTGGTGCATTAATAATATTAGAAAATGAACGACAAAGGAAGAAAAAACAGCCAAGACGATTCTGGGTAGATGATTTTTTCTTGAGTCGCGAAGAAAATTGTTTTTTCAATGAAATATATGAGAAATTAAAATCGATTGATCCCACCGCGCCCGTGAATTCGAATTAAAAGTTTAGGCAATTGGACTTTCGAGGAAATTTGAGACCAAGCCAATTCCCTGGCACTTAATGTCCCATATATTGAGATTTTCCTCAATTACTGAAATCATTTGCAAAATTAATTCCGTGGTCCACTCTGATTTTTTATCACCTTCCATGATGAAAAACCAAAATAAACTACAGTTTGCAAGTACACTACCCGTACACTTGTTGCGCAATTCGTTGAGCAACGGCCAACAACTATAGATCCAGCCCGTTAGTTGAACAGAATTGAAGGCACCGTACATTAGAGTTGAATGCGTTGAATTCGAAATTTGTGCGTAGATCGCCTAGTGGACGACCGGCATTACTTAGCGCCGGTGCTCAGAGTAAAGAAATATAAAAAATGCAATTTTTATCACATGTTAACGGATTAACGATTAACGTTAACTTGCGTTAATTCTTTCGAAATTTAACGCTTTAACGTTTAACGAAGTTAACTTTTTTAGTGGCGGATTAACGATTAACGAAGTTAACTGTTTCATTAACGGTGCCCAGCTATGTCTAATTGTCATTACAGTAAAGACTACCATATATTTTTATTTTATAAATCGCAAGCGCCTTTAGCACGAGCGATGGGGAAATTGGGAGGGGGGGGGGGAGGGGAAAGGAGTTGTCGATGAACATTGGTCTTGAATGTTTACAAATTGAATAGAAAAAAGAAAACCATGCCGGGTAAATTATTCAATAATGGTCCACTGCGACTAAAAAACGAATATCTGTATCTGACAGTAAGTCCATAGTTAAGATCGAGATGGAAATGATGAGCATTCCTAGTTAACTATTGAGGAGGGAATGCAACCGTCCACTTCGGGTGAGCATCGTTTAGGAAAGAAGCGTTCTTAAGGAAATTATTTCCTCATTTCAACAAGGATATGTTGCTGGCAGGTCAACAACAACTAACCTCAAAATATTTAGTAATCAGATTATTTGTAATATTGAAAATGGCTTAAAAACAGACGTCATATATGTACAGTACATATATACGGTGAGTGAACCATAATACATACAAATAAAAAAATCGGAATCCATTGGCTTCCACTCAAATATTTTAATGTGGCATAAAACAGTTTGTGCGTATTAACCCATTAAAGGCCAAGGACCTTAAAAATAGAGATAAATAAAAAATCTTTGAAATGCTGTTTATTGAGGTTTATATTTGCACATTTTTTTAAAAAAAAGTTTTTCAAGTTTGGTAATTAAGGGGGGTGTACTCAATTGAGTACACTGGTCAGATATGGGTATACTATCTCTTAATAAATATGAAAATTTTAAAGCATTCTTTTTCGATGCAAATAGTGGTTTGACACCGTTCACAAATCCATCGAAATCTGCTGTGACAAATGTGGCACCGTAATTGATTTTTTTATTTTTTGGGGGAAATGTTCTCCGTTGCTGCGAACAACACTTTCTAGTACATTTGGCTTATTTGGAGCTTTTTTTTGACGATTCTGAGCGTAAAAAAGTTCTGGCTATGGTCCTAACAAATGCAAGGACATTCCGGTTTTCTTTGTTTTTCAGACAAAGGAGTTCCAAAGCATTCGTCACCATTGAGTTTAGAATGTTTGTGAATAATGGCCACCACCATTTTTTACCCTTTATTTTTATGCCGTAGTTGTTCACAAATTAGTCATAAAGGTCGACACCATCCATGCCTTTGTTGTATGCTACTAGAGGCTTTGGCTGAGGAATGACAACTTTTTCTTTTTCTGTTGATGACCATCTCTTGACTTTTCCTAGTGGTTTCAAACTGTCGTATAGTTAGTTGCAGTGGTTACAACAGCATTATCTTTCCAACCAGCGAACAAGATATATATGTCTATTACAGAATTCGCAGAATTTTACTCCCGGTGAGTTGACTCGATTCGCATCCGCTGTAAAACTCAATTATGAAATTCGTCGGATGAACTACATTGTCGATTCCTAAAATTACCTTATCATTTATGAACTTTCGTATCGACACTGTCAACTACAAACATTTATTCAACTGACCTAGGCTGTGATAATAGTATTGCTTTCGATCAACGAAATCAAGCATTGAGAGAAGATGGGGGACGGTTCAAAACCAACCGTGTGCTCATTTTTTTTTTTTTAGATTTCTTGCTGTCTGGTTGCGTTGCCATTTGTGCGTTTTTTATTAAAATTTGTTAAACAAACACTTTAGCATTTAGTATGATAAGCTTTTGACTTACATTTTTGTACTCTCCATTGTTTATTTTCGTTTAATCAAAAATTCACTTCAGATTCGTCTCGAAATTGGTGCGAATGTAAAATGATAGAAATTGTATGGAGTGCGAATGGATTGCGAGTTCTGTAATACCATATAAGTTGAACAAAATGTCAGTGGTGCAGGGATTGTTACCGACATTCGTTCAACTTTCATTCGTCGGATTCAGTAATAGCAAAAGTTTGGAAATGAATTGAAACTGTCACTTTAGCTCATTCGCCGAATTCTGTAATAGAGGTGATTATTGTTTTTGTCAAAATTGTAATGAAAGTAACAAAAATTTGCTTTCATTACCGTTTTTAAGGATTTTAGTTCACATTTGTTCGTTCTATTGTCCCGAATCGTACCTGTTACACGAAATCCTTTTCTGCGTAAAGTAGCCATAAGGTCATGGCTGGTCATGACCTGGTCTGCTTGTATATCAACAACTGGTGGAAGAACCACTATATCTATTTCATTTCCATCATCTGGAATATCTTCAACAGCCATGTAGAGGTTGGGAAAGCGCCTGCCATAAAAGCTACCGCAGTTTATAGTTGAAAAAGACATTTCTCTACAAATCCAGTGAGAACAAAATTTAGCATGGTTTTTGGCGAGTGTACTCAATTGAGTACACCACTTTTATTCACGAATTACCATGCAGAAGAAAAAAATGTTTGTTTGTAATTTATGCGCAATGTTTTTTTTAGATACAAAATCTAAAGAATAGAATCCATTATTCAAATGTTATTCAGAAGTTTAAATTTTTACTAACATTTTGCTTTCGAAAAGTCACCAAATTGCTACAAACAAGAAATGCTCGACACAAAACTTGAAAATGCTTTTCAATCTCGACAAATTCACTGCCAGTATCAAAGCACATGTCAATAATTGCTTTCCAATCGAAAGAAATGAAAATCAAAGCCCACTTAAAAAAAAAAATCCAGATGAAATTTAACAAATTACTGTACTCAATTGAGTACAGTGGCAGGTATTGGGTTAATGACGTACTATCGGATTACGACAAGGAAGTCACTTGGGACTTCTTCTATTCTTGCTGATGATCGATGATATCCCTGATTTGTTGAAAAATGTTTGTTGTTTGTCAATGACAATGAAATAATCCCTCGTGTTACGTCAATTGTCATTTACTCCAAGGTGATCTTCATCGCTTGTCTATATGGTGTTTAACTAATCAGGTTTTCTTGAACGTATTAAAGTGTCAATCTTTATAATTTCTTAGGAGATTATCACCTGTGCCTTTACAGTATTCTACATAAGGTATTATTATAAGATTCGAAACTCTGCTTTAAACCCCATATTGGTAGCGAAAGCTAACTCAATGTTAGGATTCATTAATCGGAACTCTAAAGAGTTCACTCATCCTTTTACTCTCCGATCACTTATCTTTGTATGTAACATCCTCGTTAAAATATTGCTGTGTAATTTGGGATCCATTTTATCAAGTTCATTCCAATAGGACTGAAAGCATTCAAACAACATTTTCGCGAATCGTCTAAGCTGGAATATTCATACCCCAACTTATAAAACTCGGTGTCAACTTTTGGCCTACAATCTCGAGTCGTTCGTCATAAAAATTTTGCAATCATTTTTTTGCGCTATAGTATTACATCTTTTCTTGTAAATGTGTATGCTCCGTCAATGCATCTGCGTTTATATAAGATAGACACGAACCTGACAATTTGCTATCTTAAGTTAAAGGAAACAGCATAGGGTTTGAAAATCAAGTTCTTATATACTTGAATTACATTTTGTATGCATTAACATTCATATTTAAAAGAATATATATCCGCTTCTTAATTTAAATAAATAAATTAATTCTTAATTCTGACACACGACAAGAGAACTTATACGTTTGATATCTTCATTCATTAATAAAGATTATTTTGTTCAATGTTATCCATACACTTTTTGTCACTAACAGCTTGGCATCACTCTTCATCAAATTGTAAAAAACTTTCTAGTACATTTAATTTGAAAGCACTGATTTATGAAATCTTATGTTTGCAGTAGTAAGCGGTTATATGAAAAAAATGCTTGTAGTAGTAAAAGAACATTCATTTATTCAATAAAAATTTGAAATTGTAGGCCTAAGGACTAATACAGCTGTATTCCCAAAGATTTTCAGATTGTATCCTAGGTCGAATTCGTGCAGCCGACAAACGCTCCGTGTGCACTTATATATTGAAACAAACGAGACCAACATAGACCATGTATTGAAGGCACAAAGAAGTATAGTACATGTCTATGAGGAGACGCTGAGTATTCAGAAGACCTTAATGGTGAAAAGTTTGAAGCGTTAAAAGCATTTGCTCCCTCTCTCTTATGTAATAACACTACAAGTTGACATATAATGGGCAAATAATATTTTACTGTTCAGGGCAAATGATTACTTTAAGAAATGAGAATCAACAAGAACGAACTTTTTGCACTCGAAAATTCGAATTCTTAAAAAGTGAACAATTGCTATGAATAAAAAATAAATAAATTTGGTGGTGCAACAGCTCGGAGTGAACCAGGACCTATACTTCATCCAACAAAAATATGCAGTACACGTCTTATGGGAGAGCTTTTTCAAAATCAGTAGCGTTCTATATTTTTGCACCATACTAAATTGAAAGAACTCCTCCATAAAAAAGTGTTTGTGCGCCCATAAATTTTCGATTGCATCTGACGCAGGCCCGACGTCCTAATAACTGCACATCTGAGTGTGCTGTGCACTGAATTGCTGTGGTCTATGGCTGTTGGTTGGTGCTATTCAATTTCAACCCCCATTAAATATTGATGTGCGTTCAGAGTTACCCTTGTTCATTTCGTAACTTGTTCAGTTCTTTTTCCTTGGGTTTCTGTTGAGGTGCTTTTGATTTTAGAGCTTTAAAAAAGGGTCCATTTAAAATCAACACTACGATAACCCTGTGAGAGCTTTAATGAAGGACAGATTTATGCAATTCACTGTGGCCAGAATGCGAGGCAAACGTCCTATCTTGCCCACAATGCATATTTTTGTTGGACAGAGTATAGTGACTTACAACTCTCAACCATTCCTACACGCACACAGGAATGGTTGAGAGTTGTAAGTCACTAGGTCCTGGTACCAGGAACGGACATGACAAGAGATACTCTTGGAGAATTTGTCAATTCCTCGCAAGAGGCAGTACACCCCTGAAAAAACTTCCTTGCAGAGGCTGAGAATCGAACTCGAGACCTTCCAGATGTCAGTCCAACGCACTAACCATTATGCCAAGGGGTACTGCTATATTCTTGCAAAATTTCGTCAGGTTTTTCATTTTCAATATAAAAAACTCGTATCATTTCTATGCCTTCTGCTTTTAGATTATGTTTCATCTCAAGCTAAATATTGTGCCTTTACTCATTTTCAATGGATTTTTAATTTTTGACATTTTTATATTTTGCACTTTTTTCCATATTCAACTTCGAAATTAGACTTTTTTAAAAATGTTTATGTCCGGTAGTTTTCTTAAATCTTTTTGTAATTTAATTTTATCCCCAAACAGCTTACACTACATGCAAAAAAGGCTGCTGGTGAAGCTTCAAAACAAGCTATCGAAGTTTCCAAGCAAGCAGCTGGTGTAAGTCGAAATACATTAGATGATCTAACTTATGTTGGCAAATCAACTTTGGGTGATTTAACAAAAACTGCAAAGGAAGCTGCTGCTAAAAAAGGACTCATGAAGAACAACGAACAAGATATGGATCTTCAAGGACCTGGAAACCAGATTGCTACCCAAAAACAAGGTGGATTAATGCAAAATACAGGCAGAGATTTTTTTTCCTCCATAGGAAGTGATATAAATGGACTAACATCGTCGACCAGTGCAATGTTTTCTGGAATGTTTGGAGGGAAAAGTAAGAAGGGGAATTTAAAGGAGCTTTTTATCTATTTATCTTTTGATATTTCTAGAACAACAACAACAACAACAGCAGCCCCAAAAACAAAGACAACACCCCACTCAACACCATCAAGGCACGCCTGCTGCTGGACAAAAAACAAAAAGCGGCCTTTCTTTTGATCCCTTCCCAGGACGGAGGGCACTGGCAGAGAGGACTCCATTAATTAAGCACTCCAGTCCCAATCAAAGTCAGGAAGAAATCCAGAGGCAACAGAATCAGGAACGATCTCACAGCAACTCAGAAAATCAGGCCTTCCTGAAGGACGTGATCAACCAGGTTATGGCTGGAGAGGGTGTTGGCTGGCTGAAACTAAATCGATTAAGAAAACTTATGGAAGATGAGTCTTATCGAATGCTGGTGCTGGGAAAACTCAATAAAACATTAGATCGTAAAATCGCTCCTGATGATCATATTGATGATGTGGTAAGTTTTCTCATATGTATGTTTCAAAGTTAAAGTTTTGATAACGAGTTGTTTTCTTTAGTGCATTACAAAACCGTTATGGAAGGGTATCCTTAAATGCCTCCAAGCCATAGCTTCCGGTCTCGATAGCACATTCTCCAACTTTGGCATGGGTGGAATGGCTTCGGTCTTTCAAATGATGGAAATTGCCCATACTCACTATTGGAGCAAGGAACTCACTGAGAACACCAGTGAAATGAGTCCAAGTTTACTCTCCAGCCATGCTGCTAGCCCCATGGGTAGCCGCGAGAATCTACGCTCACCTTCCAGTCCGAATCCTTCGCACATCGGCAGTGAATGGGCTTCACCTCAGGAATCCCGCAAAAATTCCACACAAACCGATCGCGGTGGAACTCAGAGGAGAATGTCATCTGCTGATAGTCAAGATGGTCAGTCTACTACAGAAATGTTTAAGGACATGTTGAACCAGAAGCGAAATGTCCTCATGAGCAAGCTCTCTTCATTTGATTCCGATGTAAGTGGTAGTTTTTTCGTAATCGTTTTGAATGATTAGTAAATGTTGTTATTTTATGGGTAGGCTTTAAGAGGCCTTAGTGCTTAATAGAATCCAATTGCTGTGCTCGTTTCATAATTTAATTTTCATTCATCAAAAAATAAAAAAAGAAGACCATTCAATCATGCTATAAGCTCTATAAAATCTTGATTATTTAAGAAACATATAACCTCTTCAATATAGTTTTGTTTTTAAAGTCGATATAGCTCAATATTAAATAAATAACTACATATGTACATCATCTTTTGCTTCTTTGCATCTTATGCTATAATATATTTTTTTCTTATAAGATCAGGACCTGAAAGTTTTTTCGTTTGAAAGAATTTAAGCGACACTACTTTCGTTAGTGCCTTTAATTCAAGAAGCTTAACAGCAATTGAATAGCCAATGCCTTGTCGAAGTTCTCCTAAAACTCAAGGTTAATAACTCGACACTGCACACTTGTTGTATAAAACAAAAATTAAAAAAAAAAACAAATTTTTGATTATGAGTTTGAAAATCTTTAAGAAATTTTGAAGAATTTCACAACATCATAAAGTTTAGTTGGATGGTTGTCAATTAAAAAATAATAATTGATACATATTGAAGTTTTCTACTTTAAGACTCAAAAATCGATAAATTATTCATTGACAACAAATTTTATCGATTTAGTTTTGTATGAAACATCGAATTTCAATATTCATCAATTATTAATAATTGACACTAATTGTCATGTATTCTCAACAAAAATTGTGTCGCTTCATTCTTGGAATCGAAATAACTTCCAATACTTGAACTTTCTGTGTAGTTTTCAATTGGAAACAATTTTCGAAATTCTATGTTTCTTGTAGTAGACTTTTGCTGCTGTGTATACTGAATTTAAATTATTTATGATTTCGTGTTAAGATGATGTTTTTCTGCTGCTATTGTTGTTTTTTTTTTATAAATGTGTTTTGGTTTAGGGTGCCGGTTCTACTGGGGCACTCTCTGTGGTCAGTGATCTTCTTCCATCAGGTCATAAGGGCGGTGGACAACGTTTGCCTTCTATAAGTTGCCGCTCGACCGTATCCGATACCGAATATGAAAATGTAAGTAAAACTATTATCTGTCTGTCTTGTTTTTCTTTTAATGATACTAATAATAATCAATGGAATAAGCTTCGACCAAAAAGTTAACAGATGTCGCTATAAGAAATTTAAGCAAAATATTGTTTAAGGTTCGATTCATTTTGTGAAATGAAAACAAGATTTAATAAACCAGTAGGAAAACGACCGTTTAGTGAAATAAAATACAAACATAAACTACCTGCATAAATAGCTTATTTCTACATATTTGAAAATGAAAAACTCAAACTAAGATAATATCTTAGAATTGAGATATTCTATCATCTCCGAAAGTTTATCAAAATGTGGGATATTTCGTTTTCTAGAACATGTATGTACAATGTACATTGTACATATGTATGTATGTATTTGTATTAGGAGCAATTTGTGTGTTGATATTCCTGTCTGAAAGAATTATAAAGACGTTGAAGATTTTGTTTGTAGATAATGGGATTTTCAAGTGACGCGGGTAGAATTTGGAGACTTGTGGCGGCCATGTTGTTTTGGTGACATCTGTCAAATCTGTTATTTATTCTCATACCAAGTCACCATGACACGATTGAACAGCACGTCCAAAGACGGTGTTCATATTGGACTTACTCAACCGATTTATTTTGACGTAAGGCCACCCTGTCGTGTTCAGAGACAAAAGTAGTGTGAACACTCCAGACTCACTTTGACGTCTTGTAGTTGTCATAATTGACAATGTTTACAAGATTTAATAATATTTAAAATGAATTTTAACTCAAAACATAAACCAATAATAAATAAATAAATAACTGTGTTGACTGCCGTGTCATATTATGTCACCAAAACAAATGTTAAAAAAATCCATTAATTTTCAATTTGTTTTAAAAATCCTGCCGTACTTTCTCGTCTCTTTCTTATCAAGAAGTGCGAATGAGAAAAAACACAGAGACGTCAAAAAAAGTCGACGGAGTGAGTCCAATATGAACACCGTCAAATGCTACAATTTTATTATCAAAATGAGAGTTCAGCGGAAACGTTGCGTGTATGGCATCCATTTTACCGTAGACGTGGTGGCCCTTCTCAGTTGACTCTTCAACGTCTGGTGGCCAATTTTTAGAAGACCGGTTCGGTAATCAATCAGCCAATATGCATTTATCAAAGGGATTGCCGAGAACATCGCCGAGGTCCGTGAAAGTGTAGAGCAGAACTCGAGGCAGTCGATTCCTCGCCTTTCGGAGACTTCAACTTGGCGAATATTGCGTCGGGACTTGGGCCTTGGAATCAGGAGCTCAAAGTTTATGACTATAGACAACATTGTTTTTTCGCTGACTGGTCTTCGTAGCATTTAGAAGAGGACCGCAATTAAGGCCGAGAAATCATCTTTAGCGACGAGGCGCATTTTTGAATGAATGGCTGTGTAAACAATTCGTATAATGGCCCACCCTTTATATTGTAGTAGCTCTGGAAAGTGTAGTTTTATCAAGGCATTTGGAGTGATATTTTAAAATTTATAAAAAATAGAATGAATTTTGGTATTAATATTTATGACTACGATTTTGAATTCAATAAATGCGTTGAAAGAAGATCTAATATATTTTGAAAGTGAATCAATTTTGATATGGAAGATGTCTTTTTTGTGGAGTCGCCATTAATTAATTTTAATTTAATTTAATTTGTGTGAAATTTTTGGTTAAATGCTTGGGTTCAAATATAGTTCATCTTAATACTTTAAACACTTCAGTGGCTTGGAAATGGAAGCCAAAAACATCTGCACAAAATTTTAGTTGAATTAGTACGAAGTTAAAGCTGTTTTAGTATGAAACTAGGTTAAAACAACGATTTGGAAATTGTAATCGAATATATCATCATACTTTCTCTACTCTTTAAATAAAGTTAAAATCGCCGAATACTCATTTTATTTTTTTAGTATCGTGCTGACTTCTTTACATTTACAAACGTCAACAAAGGTCTGTTTTAAACATATTCTAACTAGTATCATACTAAAGCAATTTTCTCAATAAATTGCTTCTGAACACACCTAAAACTATGAAATTTCGTGCAACAAACCAAGTAAACAGAAATTTTATGGCATTTAAGCACGATACTTAAAAATAAAAAAGGTATTCGATGATATTAACTTTAATAAAAGGGTAGAGAAAGAATGATGCTATATTCGATTAAAATTTACAAAATCGTTGTTTTTACCCAGTTTCATACTAAAACAGCTTTAACATTGTACTAATTCGATCTTGTATATCATTTGGAGAACGAACTTCGCAGTAATTTTTTTTTTGGTTTTTAATTTTTAAACTTAAACTAAAGCTGTCATTAAAAATTTAATCACTGGGAATTCATAATATATCTGCGAAATCGGCTGGTATTGATAGGTACTCATACTCGTATATTTTTCAAAATACTCGTATTTATTTTACAAAAATGGTTTTCCAATTATTTTTAAAATAGCAGAAATTGAGATGTCAAAAATAAATAAATTTCTATTTACAGACAAACATACTAAAGGATTCCAAAAAAGGTGGCAATTTGTGGTCTGGAAAATCGACATTAAGTGCTGGCTTTCGATACACTGGTGGTCATTTAATAAATACATCTTCATCACCATCACCCGATAGTCCAAGGGTATATCTTTTTGAAGGCTTAGTTGGCAAAGATCGACTAATGTTGTGGAATCAAATGCAATTTTGGGAAGATGCATTTTTAGATGCAGTTAGTCAAGAACGTGATATGATTGGAATGGACCAGGTAATTACTCATATTTCATATTTTAAAAACTAACCTCTGTATTTGAGCAGCCACTCAATTGATTTATAACAGAATCAAATACCTACACACAAAACACGATGCTCCTGGAAACAGTAGCCGAAATATTTAGCAAAAAACGTTTTTTGGCCAAAAACATGGTTTATTTTGATACGAAAATAAATTATCTTTTTGTTTACTAAAAGATTTATGCTTTAAGAATAAAAGCGACAATAGATATTTTGTTCTATATATATACATATAACCGTTTCGGAGTTATGAAAAACTGAAGCCTTACTCTGAAAGTTAAAAAATTTATACAAAAATATTCTGTATAAAAAATAAAATTAAGTTTATATCTCATAAAAAGGTCAATTTCTTGTGCGATTATTTGTTCTCGAGATATTGGTTAAAACCCTTTTTGAAAATGGCTACTGAAGCAGAAGACCCACCCATTAATTTCAATCATAAAATTTACAAAAAAGAATAGATTTCAATTTTCAGAGGTACGTTGGGGTTCGTCTGCAATATAGTCAATAAACAATACCTAGTCGATAATGGCGCCGAGCTCGTCTTACTATGCTAGCTTGTTGGCATAAACTAATAATTTAACATTTAACCCAAACAAAAAAGTCTAAAGGTGTTAAAACACACGTTAAAGGCCACCAATAAGTTTAGTAACAAGTTTATCGAATTGAGTTTTTCAAAAAACATTAAATTATTTTTTATCTCTCCAAATTCAAACTTTTGCGCGACATTTGGAAAAGTTTTATAGAGATTAAAATTGTAGAGATAAAATTTGCTTCCATTTAATGTATTTTTCCAACAATGAAGGTACATAGGTTTGATATTTTTAATTCAGTAATTATATTCCTTGATTAGAAAGCGATTTCTTCTATAATAGTCTTTTCTATTATATCCTGGTTTTAATTAGCTATAATTCAGTCATCATCTTTGTTTTTTTATAATTCACACGCGCTCAAGAGTATGTTCAGAGACCCTTATAATATTAAACACAGCACGGTCGATGTGGAAATAAAGGGAGAGAGAAAGGAGGTGCCGATGAGCATTGGTTTTGAATGTTTGCAAATTGAAATAGCAAGGGAAAACCGTCCCGTGTAAGTTATTCCACAATCGTGTTGTGCGACTAGAAAACGAATCTCTATATTTGAGCGTACGAACAAAGTTAGGCTCGAGGGTGAACTGATGAGCATTCCTAGCGAAGCGGGTGTCACGGGTGAACTGACAAAGGGAAGGAATGCAACTGGCTACTTCGAGTGAGCATTAGGCTAGGACCGCACTTGCGATTTTTCGTCGAGGCGATTAAAAAGTCTTAGTCGCTACAAATTATTGTCATGCACGCACTTGCGATTTAATCGTGGATTAAAAATCGCAAGTGCGTGCATGCCAATATCTCTTTGCGACTACGATTTTTAAGTCGTAGTAATTTAAATCGCAAGTGTGGGCATATCCATTTGAGTACATGTGTTTCATTTAAGTTTACGACAATCGCATCGCAAGAAAAATGAAACAAATTGCGACTTTTAAATCGTCATGATTGGTTGGTAGCAAGTGCGTTCATTCTCATTTAAATTCATGTGTTTAATTTTTGCGACTAAAAAATCACGCGATTGAAATCGCAAGTGCGGTCCTAGCCTTACTTGTAAAGGAAGCGATAAAACAAGAAAATACATTCCGGTGTTCAACATGGAATGAATCCATGATAGCTCTGTTTCCTATCAGTTTTAACGCTTTGTTCTGAATTTTATTCAGTAAATGAATAGAAGTTTGGGCAGCACCTGCCAAAAAATGTGGACTTTACTTGAGTTTTGGACGTATACACGCCTTATAAATGGTAGCCAAATCAGAAGGGGTGACAAATTTCTTAAATCGACATAGAAATATATCAGGAACAGCGGATTTGTTTATATCAAGATCTCGAAAGGTTCTTGCAACTGTACGAGTGCGGAAATGTCCCTATCCTATTGAATGATTTACGTTCTCAAGTACAGGAGGGGGCAATATTGCTAACAGGCAACGTAGAGCTAGCAGCAAAATGAGCCGCAATTACATTTGCCTTATCTAAAGAGCTAGTTAGTTATTGGTTTGTCATTGTAGGTGAGTGTTGGAACCGAAGATGAATTTAAATTTTTTACGTTCTTGACAAATCACCCATAGTATACTTCCAGAAGCCAGAATAGTTTCTTAGATGTTTTTCTATCTCTTTATATTGAAGGAAGCCCAACAACTGTCATTACCACTTCGAAAAGCTTAAATTTGGCATTCTAAGCTGACACTTATTTTTTTCCCAAGTACTTGTTTCCAGTTACAGTTTATTGGCTTTTTTGACTATTAATTTACCCGGGAAGTCCAAGGTACTTGTACTCCTTTACGAACTCGAGGTTCTCATTTTAGAAGGTCCATTTTTCTTCCCTAGCGTACCTTCCCTTTCAATTTCGGAAGATCATTATTTTGGATTTACTGGTATTGACCGTGAAACACCAAAGACCGCAGTATAATAAATTGTAGCTTATTAATCATCATTTGTAACATTTGAGCGGATTCCTCTTTAGTATGACGAAGTCGTTCACGTACATTAATGACTTTATGATGGTACCAGCAAACGTGATTGCTCCAGGGAGAGGCCTATGGTATATCATTCAAAAATAGTGAAACAGAAGCGGGCTTAATAGACACCTTGTTTGACACCTGTTGTCGTTTGAAAGCAGTTAAAAACAACGTTTTCGTCTCACACTGCTGTCATATTATTTTCGTAAAGCTGTTTTAATAAATCTAACATTTTTGAAAAAAATTTCTAGGCAGCTAAGCTTATAAAAGATAACGTTCTTGTCGATTTTGAGTCAAACGCCGCTTTGATATTGATGAAAAATGCATATACGAGTAACTTGCTTTCATTATCTAGATAAGATCTGGCAATACACGTTAAACAAAATATCATCAAAAGTTGAAAATTCTTTCCTAAAACCAGCTTGATAATCGCTGAGCAAATTAATTTGTTGTACCCAGTCTGTAAGTCTCTACGATGACATCGGTAAAGAGTTTTATGATGGTGTTCATAAATGATATACCTCGAAAGTTATTAGGGTCATTGGCATCAATCCTTTGTGAACAATGGGAAGGTGTTATTTTTACGAAAGCTGTTAGACATATCAGTCGTTCTAAATATATAGTTGTAAGCAAGATTTAGCTTGTCTATAAAGCTTTCAGTCGCATTTATGAACAATTTATAAAGCACTCTGTCTTCTCCTGGAGTCTTGTTGAGCTTGGATCGAAAATAACTTTGAAAACTTCTAAAACTGAAAAATCACGGTCGAGATCTTCATTTTCTTGGTATGGACAGGCTTAAAGAAGTTAGTTTGGCCTTATACGTGAGCTTAATGTCTTAGAAATAATTTGCTAATGAACTTATATCAACTTCAATATTTTTTGCAAAAGGGCTGTCACTTTAAGAACGGGCAAGATTCTCTGAATTCAAATAACTATTGCATTGAAGTAATTAAATAACTGAATGATATTTTTGATTTATTTTTCTCAGGGACCTGGAGAAATGATGGAAAGATATAAATCTTTAAGTGAATCAGAGAGAAAGAGGCTGGAACACGACGAAGACAGACTACTTTCGACAATGTTGTACAATTTAACAGCAATCCTAGTAATGTTGAATGTAAATAAAGAAGAGATCAAGAGAAAAGTTCGCCGTTTGCTTGGTAAAAGTCACATTGGTTTGGTATACTCACAAGAAGTTCATAATTTGGTTGACCAAATCAATAATTTGGTAATTATTCATTTGAAAACTACGAGTAATTCGGATAGTATTTTTAAAGGGGTCTTTTATTAGAACGGTAATGACATTGATTTGAAACCCTTGGGTTCAAGGCTCTTGCATCGTCAAAGCTTCACAGTGCATCAGGGAGTCGATGCTACGGGTCCCTTAAGATTTTTGGAAGTCCGTGATGATGGTTTAGTTTTGAGATCAGTTAATGGCACCATTGTGGAACGCTGGTGGTATGAACGTTTGGTCAATATGACTTTTTCACCCAAGACAAAGGTTTTGTGTCTTTGGAGGCGTAATGGTGGGCAGACACAGTTGCACAAATACTACACAAGAAAGGTCAGTATACATCACTCTTCTTTATTTTCTAAATATTTGAACAAATTTTAATAGTGTAAGGAGTTATACAACTGCATCAAAGATGCCATGGAACGTGGCGGCACCCCAACTAATGTACCTGAACTTGGTGGAGAATTCCCAGTGCAAGATATGAATTCTGGCGAAGGTGGTCTACTTCAAGTCTGCCTTGAGGGTGTTGGTTTGTTATTTGCTAACAGTAAGGTGAGGAATTTTTTGTATCTTATTCTACAACATTCTAGTTTATAAGTTTATATTTTTTTCTCAAATTATGTATATTCAAGCAACAGTTATGATAAATATTTAATTAATATTTTAGAAAAATAATTCTAGTTGCTATTTGTTTTTTTTTTTTTCTAAGTATAATATATTTACAAACAAATTTTATTGTATGGCTACGTGAGTTTATTACGTACAAAGAAAATTCTCCGTTCATTTATTTCTCGTGAAGAAATTATAAAATTTTATTTTTAAATTTGACAAAAAACATGCAGATAGCAAGGACCTTCTCAATGATTTTTTTTATAAAAAAAAAAATAAATTATTTTAAATAAAACAAGAAAAAAATTATTTATGGACAAAGCTTAAGGCATAACTATTGATATTTCGTTTAACATATTATACCTATATTTTCTTATTTGGTGTCTATCTCCCTGAGTGTTAAAAACAATTCTCTATCTTTTTTTCTTATTCATACCTTTGTACAAAAAAATAAATTATTTCCTACTTTCTTTCATTTCTATCGCCTTAGAAAAAATTAAATTTATTCCTATGATAAAAAACAATGTTTTTTTTTTGATGCAAAACCACTCTTCTTATCATCGATTTATTCATTTGCAAAAGCATACGTGGCCATATTCTGTTTTTTTTTTTTGTGTCGCAAATTTTAATTTAAATATATACATATGTAAGTTTAATTTGAAAATAAGTAAACATTGAATATTTTAAATAAAAAATATCTACGAATACATTATTTCATGACATTTTGTATTCTTAACTCAAACCATATTGCATATATAGTTATAGTATTATACAATGCATGATTTAAGTTTTAATTTAGTTTAATTTAATTTTATTCGTTTATTTTGTTCTTATTATAATTTTTATATAATTTTTCTTTTTATTTTTTCAAAACAATTGGCATATAATATTATTAAGAAGGTAATGCTTGGGCAAAGTTTTGTGTTAAAATTTTTGAAACCAAATTCGTTAAAATGTATTTCTGAAAAACTATAGAGCGAAAACATAAATTATATAAAACAACATAAGAAGCGGAAGTAGATATGATATTTTTAAAGCGATCATTAACATTAACATTAAGTAGCTATCAATACTCTTACATAAGACTTTGCATCTGACCCATTCGTTCTGGCTAAGTAAATGATCCATGTTTTCGAGCTCGAACGCCGAAAGCAAAATTAAAAAAAAACCTGAACTATTCTACTCGTAGCATTTTTCGATTCTTGTTGATTTTAACGTTCTTTTAAGCACTAGTTTTCGACTATAAGTACAAAAGTTTCAATTAAGTTACATCGTAACTTACATCGTAACTTAATTTTGTGCAAGTTTGATTTTAGAAACGAAGTCGGAAGTGTTTTCAAATTTTGTTTTGTTGTTCTGCGAAACTTTCGGACACGTATGTAGTCTTAAATGTCTGTTTAGTAATTGGTCAAAATTGATGAATCAATAAAAGTCTTATGGATACGGAATTTCCCGATGTCAAACCGAAGAGTAGGAAGAATTATGTCGAAATAGAATAGAGGATGATGGATGTATGGAAGGCATATAATTCTGTGTTCAAAACCTTTATTCGTTGACATCTTGTCCAAAAAAAAATTCTCTCTATCCAGATGATATTTGCAGGGAGTGACACGATTTTTTTTAAATAAATGGATGAATACTGACTATGCTTATAATCGTTGACAGACCTCAATCCTCAATTGGGTGAAGTTTGATTGTAGCTCTCTAACTGAATAAAACAATTTCCGTCAACAAGTTCATTAGCCTTGCACATACATCATCAGACAGGTTATGTTGAAAATTTATTATCAAGAAATAAAAACTAAACTTTTGAAGTACATACTATATAAAAACAAATTACTTTATTAACAAAATAAGCAAAAGACGTTTTTGTGCAACTCAAAAAATTTTAGTGTCTTCTTGTTCGTTCTTGCTTTTTCTGCCACAAAAAATAGTCTACAGCTGCTGTCCGTTAAATTTCGTTGCAGGAACAGTCTGGAATTCGTGTTTCTTCTTTTAAAGCTGTTCACCAGTGTTGACGTTGTTGTTATTACCAAATTCAGTTTTGGAGTTGCTACTTCTTGCAACAGTAGTGTTGGCGTTGCTACTTTACGCAACAGGTTATTTGCTCCTTGGAACATACGTTAGCATAGGGCGTGAGGATATTTTTACCTCCCATTGTCGATGAAGGTATCCAACTCTTATCTTCTTATGTGCTCATATTGAAATCGGTGTCATCCAAAATGAAAATTGTAAAAAACTAACTTTGATTCAAGATAAGTATAAAAAATTGTGGCATGGTATTTCATGAATACCCATGACTTGCAAGTTTCATACCATTGCGGTGCATGTATTATTAGACGGCAGGAATTAAGAAAACCCACAAGTTTCTGCCGAATCCGAAGAGCTACGATGAGAGGACCCTTTTCATGACAATAAATACTTTTGGATGATTTGAGGTACTTCCTTCAATTTAAAAACCACAAAACCAATAAAATCTAACAAATATTTCGAAAAACAATCAAAATAAATCAAAAGAAATGGGCGAGAAAATGAGCATGACCTTTTTTTTTTGAAGTATAGCATCGGACGCATAAACTTCAAAAATGTGTCATCATATATTTACATTTTGGAGGGTTGCAAAAGAATGCAATCTTTAAAAATCGTTCATTGAATTCAATTAAAAGATTGCATTCATTGACTTCACTTCACAAATTTGTAATCGCTATTCATTTCATTCCACATTGAAAAGATTATACTCACAGCAATCTTCTGAGAATTCATGCATTCTTTGCATTATTCGTATTCATTTTAAGTCTGCACTTATTTTCAATTTTTGCCTTCATGATTTCAGTCATGTGATGTTTTAAAGTTCTGTGGATTTCTGTTACTCTTTACATTTTTGTATTTATGTCTGCCTTCGAAATTCGATGCACAGTTGATTTCGAATTACCGTTTTTTTCGAAAACTGCTCAACTTTGTCTTTTTGATTTAACGTTGTAAAGTCCTACTTAAAATGGGTAGAATACTGTTTCTTTCCTCTTTCTGGTCTTGCCTTCACTACAAACATGCAAATCGAGGAATAGGCTCGGACGAGATATTGGCTTATCCTCAAATAAATTGCTTCGAACACACTTTCGCTGATCTACATTTCAACTAATCAAATGCATACATATCGAAAAACTGCATTACATTCTGTTGGCCAAAAAGCATTTCTACAATCATTTGAAATTAGACTCAAAACTATTACACTTTGTTCCAAAATATCGTACATCCATAGGTAAGTCAAAAATGGCAAGTTTTCCAGGAAAGGCAAAAAATAAAATCTTTAAATTTAAGAGTTAGATACATATTTCGAGAATGGTTTATTAAATTTCATTGAAAATTTCTTTATAAATGGACTCTGTTTAAAGAGGTTTGGCTTATAAATTGACAGCAAATTTGACAGATGATTCGTGCCATCTCACCATGTACCAGGAATAGATTTACGCAAGAACAACGCATGTTACCAAATTTTTACTACCGACATACGATTCCAGATGCGCCATAAATTGGTTGAAAATTAGACTTCAAGATTGAGATCTAAACACTATCAGTCGAAAAATTATAAGTAAAAGATATATCCTTATGTCGAATGTCGAAAATACTCCTCTTTGTAACGCTTGATTTATTACGTTTATATGCAATATCAAAAGATCGAGTTGGATTATTTCTTATTTTCGACCCAGGTTTTTCGTCATTTGAGTTAAGAGCTCGATTTGGAGTTGAGTTGAAATAGTGCTGTGCGGTTCTGAAACAATTTGTTAATCCAACTCCTCGACCCAGGTTTTTAGTCTCACATTTCGACTCGACACCGCTGAGCGAGTGGGATCGAGTCGAACGAAGCTCATTTCAACTCAATATAGGTATACAAAGGGTCGAAGCGAGCTTCAAGAAAAACTGTATAAACTGTTATAAAACTCAATTTCGTATGGAATTGCATTGAAATTTATGTCACTTGACGTGAACTTGTAAATGTATAAAATTGTGGAAAATTGTTAAAGTTCGAAAACGAGGTAGAGCCACTGTCTGTTTTGTCGAAATTTGATTTTTTAATTCAATCACAACTAACATTTTGGTGTTGGGGAACTCCAAAAAGGTGAAGGTTGACGTTATGGGTCTGTTTGTCTGTGCGTCCTGTTGTGCTAGAGACTTATACAATGGAAGGCTTAGTTCAAACTGGTACAAATCATTTTTTATGTATTTGAAATATCTGACAACTTTTCTTACCAAAAGTATATTCGTCAAAAATAAATTTTTCAGCAATTTAGTAAGTTTTAGAGATAATAGGATGTTAATCTCGATTAAAAGGATTTTTAAAGAGGTTTCATCCTTTTGTGGTTTTCCATTCGTAAGATAAATAAATTTATTTTTGATTTGGAGCTGTTATAATCTAAATTTAAATTTTACGGTAGATTATCCTCTCCATGTACTTATACGTTAGCAATTTTCAGCTGCCTTACTTACTTACTTAAGGTGGCGCTACAGTCCGGGGTGGACCAGGAACCTCGACGAATAATCTGTCAAGTTGATTGAGGTACTCTCCCACTTGTGTGCGCCACCAGACTCGCGATCTTCCTCTACTGCACCGTCCATCGTGGTTGGATTCGAAGACTTTCCGGGCCGCTGCATTTGGGTCCATTCGCTCTACATGACCTAGCCATCTGAGTCGTTGGACTTTAACTCCTTTGACTAGGTCGGTTTCGCTGCAGGTACAGCTCGTGGTTATATCTTCTCCTCCACTCCCCTTCTATGCAGATGGGACCAAATATCACAACGGAGAATTTTCCTCTCGAAAGCGTTCTCATACACTTTCGTCAAGGTCAATGTCTCTGCACCATACACAAGGACCGGGATGATGAGAGTTTTATAGAGGAACACTTTAGTTACTCGATTGCTACTCAATTACCTTCTTAGTCCATTTAAGTGGTCGTTTGATTTCAGCGCTGGTGTTGTTTTCTGATTTTCATTTTTCAGTCGTCATTTTGAAAATTGTATGCATAAGCATAAGGAACATCAACTATGTGCGCCATAAATTAGGATGAAACTTTTCTCTATAGTGAAAATCAAGTATTCATGTAGGGCTGTTTTGATAGTTTATCTAGACTAGAAAATTTTTAAATGCGATTAAAAAATACGCAGCTAAAACACTTACTGGATTTTTGCAGAAAATTATAACAGGCAGCCATTTTGTGGACAACTAAACTTTATTTGATTCTCAGGTTAACTGACATAGAACTTCGCGCCTCTCCTATTAAATTCGCTTTCTGAAAGACTCATTATTTTGGATAGAATAATTATTCAGACTCATAAACTATGTAATAAAATATTTTAGATTAATCTTTTTTAATATTTTAATTTATTAAAAATGTAATTACATAATGATTTTTCTTGTTTTTTTTTTACGGTAAGTTCTATTTTTTCGCAACCTCAATACCATCACGAGAAAGTTATTGAAATATTTCCTAATAAAAAACAACATTTTTATCACCTTCCTAGTCATTAGTATATTTAGTTCAATACACTTAATTATATCTGCCGCTACATTGACACAAACATAAATGTATTAAACATATATTTTAACAATCTTAATATATTTATATTTAATATATAATCTGCTAGTGAATGTAATGAATGCTATATATATTTATGAATATTTATTAATATTTGGTATATGAAAATATAATAAATAAATAAATATATACTTTTCTTTTTTTAAATTACTATTTATCATAGATTTTTTTTTTTTTTTTGACATTATTTTTTTTTTCTGTACATCGGATGAGTGGTATTGCAATCGCGTAAATACTCTTAATATTCAAAATTTTTGTTCATTCAAATAATTTAATTTAATTTACATGTAAATAATTTTGTTTAAAAATTAAACAAAATCGGTTAATTTCTTCTAAATATTACTCGATACAAAACTAAAATTATTTAACATTATTTTCTCTTCTTAAAGTAAAACTAATAAATATTTATATATTTTTGTTAATTTATTTAAATTTTTTCTCAATTTTCTAATCGAATATTTTCTATCGAAATTCTTAATTGGTATCTTTTGAGATGGTCCTTGTGAATACATTCGCTAAATATGAAATCGAAACAGGAATTTTGATCTATTTTTATTTAAAACTTAATATTTCTTCTTCTTCTTTTCCATCCCTTCATTGATTTTGTTTTTTGTTTAAAATATTATTTCAAACCCATCAAAACCCAAGATAGGATTTTTTTCTTTAAGCTATTATTTTAACTAAAACAAAAAAAATTGAAAATTAGAAGTCTTTTAATTATAAATTAGAAAACTAAAACAAAACAAAATTGTATATAATTATTTTTGCGGATCGCTGCCGCTTCCTTATGGATTGATCTTCTACTACCACTACCACTACTACTATCTGCAATTTCTACGATCTTCG
This sequence comes from Philhelius festivus, assembly GCA_963931855.1. Taxonomy (NCBI): domain Eukaryota; kingdom Metazoa; phylum Arthropoda; class Insecta; order Diptera; family Syrphidae; genus Philhelius; species Philhelius festivus. The sequence goes on from OZ007556.1 coordinate 91,648,483, forward strand.
ACAAAAATATCCTGTTTGTTATCCTGCAAACCTTTAACTACGCTTGCGTGCGTGAATATAAATTTTTTCGAAAACAAATTATATAAAAAAGGATTTCGAGGTACTATTTCAATTAAAACTTTTTTGTTCTGTTTATTCACAAAAAAAAATTGTTAAATACAACAAAAATTCACTCTTAGTTTTATTTTAATTCAATTTAATTTTTTTTTTTTGAATAACAAAACAATTTCATCACACACAAGAGACTCTTCCCACCTCATTTAACAACAAATTTAAATTTAAGGACAACATTTTGTTTAATTTCTTACGCATAAATCTCAATTCGTGTTTTCATAATTTGATTTAAAAAAAACTCACATTCAGTACCACTTTCACAAAATAAAAAAAAATATTTTTTTTTGTTCAATGTTCTAAACACTAAATATTTTTTTTTGTTACTCATATGTTTTTTTATAGACATATTTATATTAAGAAAATTAGTTATATTTGCAACAATTAAACAACGCAAAGTTTTGGAAACCCATTCATAAAAAAAAAAATATAAAAAGATTTGTTCTTACACAACACTATAAGTAGAAATAACTGTTACATTGCTTTCAAATACAATTTTATTAAATTGTAAAAAATAAATTAAAAGGTCAAATTGTTATTGTTTTTCTGCTTGTGTAGAACTTATTTGTATAGCAACAAACTAAAGGCAAGTAGAATGTAGTTGAATATATATTTTTTTTATTAAGAAATTAGTTGAAAAAGTAAAAAAAAAAATTAAACAAATAAAAACCCTTATCCCCTCTCACGAGTTCTATTTTAATTTTAAGTTCACTACAAAAGATTTTACAAGCATAAAAAATATAGTACAAACCCTGTTAATTCAAAACGGAGTAATAAACAAAATGCATTATTTTTTTTTTTTTTTCATTTTGTGTACAATTTGAAGTGGCATGAATTTGACAAATTAAAATAGCGGTAGTTAAGTTATTTATAAACACAAATTAAGAATTTTTAATTTTGCTTTTAATATAAATGAATTTAAGTTTTCATTAAGATCGTCAGCTTTAGGGCAAGTCTTAATAAATACTATAATAAAACAAATTTATGTACACTTCTCATAAGTTAAATGGAAACAAAATATGTTAACATTTCAACAGTTTCATTTTCTATAAACTTTTATTATTTACTTTTTTGTTTTCTTCAACAAATTTAAGACCATCTCACAAGTGCTAATTAGAAATTTGTAAATCCCCCTGTAAATTTGCTTGCTTAAACATAGAATTAATAATTGTTTTGTAATTATTCAAAAGAGGTTTTCAGTTTATTTTTTTTTGCAAAAATTATCCCCTTTGAATAAGAAAATGAAAAAATAATACTTTATGTGCTTTAATTATTTGTGTTTTATAAAGAGTGTTATGCTTATATTTTACACTTTTTGCATAGCTTAAATCAATTAAGCAGCTGTTAAAAATTTGACTGCATGTGGTAAATTTTATTTACAAAGTATTGAATTAATAGAAGGAAACGAATACAATCAAACAAACTTGTTATGGGAAAATCACTCTGCACACACAAATACACATTTTGAACAAGAAGTTAAAATATTACACTATTGGAGACACAGTTTTTACGAAGAAAAATTAACACTTTCATATTTATTTAACTTAACTTAAGATAACTCAACAATCTAATCATATCTTTTTCAATTAATTACAGTTTTTCGTCCGATTGGACCATATTCGAAAGTGCTTTACACAAAAAGGAGGAATATTCGTACTAGAGGAATATAGTGAGTAATATTAATTTAAAAATGATTTACTTATTTTTATTCGTCTACCAATACAGATCTTGCAGATTACTTATTATTTAATATATCCTATAAGATCTCGCACTTAACTCACTTACTAAAGAACATTCATGTTTGATATGCGTTTATTAGAAAGGTAGTTTTACAAAAGCGGTCCGATAAGTACTTAGCCTCACCGCCCGATGGCGCCAATAACGCAAGAGAGATTTACTATCGTCTAGTACATTCTCTTAGACGAAAAGAGCAACATCGGTCGATCGGTGATTCGATTCTTGTTTGTGGAAGGGAAATCGCGCAGCGAAATCAGGTGCCCCGAAAATGGCTACCAAGGAGGATAACGTGTCAAAAATCCACGATATCGTATTGGCAGACCGACGATTGAAGGAGCGCGAGATAGCTGAAACAGACGGCGTGGTTCCTATTCCTATCCTCCATGAAATTTTGGGCATGAGAAAGCTGTCAGCGCGATGGTTGCCGCGTTTTCACACTAAGGACAACAAGCGCAACCGTGAGACCACGGCCAAATTGGTCGAATTGCACTACGAACTGCTGCCCCATCCACCTTATTCTCCAGATCTAGCCCCCCTGGCGACTTTGTTTACAAACTTGAAAAAATCACTCTCCTGGTATGAATTTGAGTCGAATGAGGAAGTCATCGCCGCCACGGAGGCCTACTTTGCAGACTTCGAGAAAACCTATTTTTTGGATTGGTTAAAGAAGTTGGAACATCGCTGTATCGAGTGTATCGAGCTACAAGGAGACTATGTTGAGAAATAAATGGCCACTTTTCCAAAATTTTTGTTTTTCTTTTTTAGGCTAAGTACTTATTGGACCGCCCTCGTATATCTTCGATAAGCGTGTTAGTTTTCTCAAACCAAAGTTGTAGATCTTAAAATTCTCTACAAAAATGGTCCTAATAATTTTTTTCCTAAGAGTCATGACAATGTCATAACAATTTTAGGATAATTTAAGGGAACAATACCCGTCAAGTTCTAGATATTACCTTATTATTAGGGCTAGGATTTTCATGCACTTAAAAATGCAAAATATGCGCTTAAAATATGCTCTTAAAAATGTAAAATATGCACCTAAAATATGCATTTAAAACCATATCCCTTGCGAACCATCTGTATGGGAAAAACAGTATTTAAGTTTATATCACAAATTCAGTCTTTATAATCGAGGAACACAAAATTATATCAATAATAACAGAAAAATAAAATTCTTGATTTCAATTAAAATAGAAAAAAAAAAAACAAAAAAAAAATATATTAAAAATCATAAAAGCTTTCTCTCAAATTTTCAAACGTAAAACTTTGACGATTCGGTCTCTGAAATGCTTTATACATAGAGAATGATCGCTCAACGTCAACTAAAATTAATGGAGCATTCTTTAAAGAACATATTTTCTGAGGTATTAAGGGCTCAGTGTAATTCTCATCGACACAACTCAGTGTAAATTCTTTGTAAATATTTTTTATTTTTACAAAACCTTAATTTTTTTTGAAAAACTATTTCAATTAAATCGATTTGTTTTTTTTAACGTATTTTTTCCTTCAATCTATACAATTGTATCGCGCAGGAAACTGTAGTTGGAACTGATGAATATGATTTTACTCCTTATGAAAGGCTTATTCAATGCTTCTTTTATATTTTTAATGGCAACGGCATCCGAGTTATCAAGATCATTCACAACATCTTCAAAATGTTCATAGTTTTTGACATAGTGAGCAACAACTTCCAACCAAGTTTCCCACCTGGTAACAATTGGCTGGGGAGGAAGTAGGGTCGAGGGATATTTTGCTTTGAAATGCTCAACGCGAGATGTTGCTTTTAAAAATATTTTTGTTTCCATTAAGATTAATAAATCTACATTTTTAAAATTACTTCTTATCTGTTCTCCCCACTCTATCTACTGCATGTGCTAAGCACGTTGCATGATCATTTTCGTATATAAAATTTTTAATTCCTCGAACGGCCATTATCATGCATGTATCTATGTATGTGCATTTTTTGCTTTAGAATTATTTAGTTTTTCGAAAATATGCACAAATATGCATTTATATGCATTTATAGTAAAATATGCAAAAATATGCACTAACGATTAAATGCCATTTTAAAGCAAATTAATTGATTCGTGTTTGTATTTTATTCCTGTGTTTCTAAAGTTTCTCAAAAAAAATATGCATTTGCATGGAAATCCTAGCCCTACTTATTATTGATATTGATTATTGATATTGCTATTGAGTTAACTATTGTTTTTATTTTTTTAGATAATTTAATTAGATTCATACTTTGGAGCTCCATAAACCGCAAGAAGAAAGCGAATTCCTTCCGTAATTATTGTTTGAGGCCTGAAATCAATTTCTGTAAATTTGCCCTTTCTGTGTCGTAGCCGGTTATCACATGTAAAAATAAAATATAGTTTTGGCATTTGGGATAAGCAGATAAACTTTTTGAAGAATATATTTCTGTTCGCTGTTGAGCCCTTCCAGGTTTCAGAAAATATCCATTGAGTCCTTGCAGTAAGTAGTACTAACAAATCAACATCTTCACCAACTACAATTGTTGTGTTTGTTGGATTAAATTTTTCTATTGCTGTTTCGATTATGAGAACATCTACGTCATTTTGAGCTTGTTTCACTGCAATATTCGCAGCTGTTAATTTGTCGCTTAACATGGAAATGAAACGAGATTTATTATTAAAGTTAGCGAAAAATTGTTGTTAATTCGCTGGAACTGTCATAATTTCATCAAAGATAATCTTGGAACCCGATGATGTTTTTGCAGTTCGACGACGTTGTTCTGCAGCTTTAATATTCTTTGTCGAGTCACTGTAGCCGTCAAATTGCAAATTGCAATAAAAGCAATTGCAAATATAGCAAAACTGAGACATTTTTTCGAGCTATAAAATAACACAGACAACCTTAATGGTAGGGGCTTGTAATAAGTAGATGTATGTACGTACACTCACTTGAACAATAAAATAGCCAGATGTTTTTAAGGCCACGTGCGTGGGTAGAGGGGATTCAGTTAGGGACTGACTATCTTTTCAATAATGTTTTCAGAATAGTATAATATACATATTTATATAAAAGAAACACAAATAGGTATTTATACTTGCCTTAAGTGCCTGATATGTATATACGTGGCTTATAATATGTGCATATCATGTACCTACATCGTGACTCTTAGAATCGCGATATCTCGCGAATGGTAACTCTTAGGAAAAAAATCCAAAAAACCTCAAATTTTGACCTTTGACCCCGAATAACTTTTGTAGCACACATAAGATCGATGGGGATTTTTAAAACTTTATTTGTAATGGTAAACCCCAGCACCCAGCTCTTCACCAATATTTGGCTTTCCGGGATTTTTTGTTATTTGATCACTATTTTTATGTCTAAATTGACCGGACTAATATTCATATCTATCCTATTAAATAAAAGTGTTCTTTGTTTGCTTGTCAGTTTGGTTGCATATGACAGGAAAACTAATATGACATCTGAAAGTAAAACACTTGCTAAATAAACTACATAATTATAATTATAAAACTAAAACCATACTATAAAAAAACGTATGTAAACTTGGATTCTTATGGAAATTATTCCATACATATTGAGTTTTCAGAGGTTTGCGTCACAAATATCAAAACAAAACTGAAGCTTGCCGCCATTTGCAGAAATTAAACAATCTTGCGATGGTGTACGATACAGTAAGAAATGGCTACCATAATTTCGACAATACTTTTTTTTATATATATTGTTGTGAACAGAGCTTTATACTACTACAGCGCCATCTGATGGAATATTGCATATTTAATTTATGGAAGAAACAAAAAGCTCTTTTCCGATGTCAAATGTATTTCCCCTTATTCCAACCATCTAGAACATTCGAAGACAACAACTTTCGAGAACAACTAATTTTAGTATACTCGTATAAGGGAGTGTTCATGGTGAGCGAGACACAGTTGATTTTGGATTATGCAAGTGTGCAAAAGTATTACTTACTTACTTACTTAGGTCCTCAGACCTTTTATGTCCGTAGGGGACCCCTAGTGGGGCATAGGGCGTCCACAACGCCAGCTCGCCATCGTGTTCGGTTCCTAGATATGAGTCGCAACTCCCTCCAACTCTTGCCTAGTTGGGCTGACTCTTCCTCGACTGTCCTTCTCCATGAGCTTCTCGGTCGTCCAGCTCTTCTTCCTTCTTGAGTGAGCGGATTCCACTGCATTGCATGAGCCGCAATACAGTTGTCGCCTTTTCGAAGCGTGTGTCCGATCCACTGCCACTTTCGACGTCGTATAATAGAGTCAATAGGTTCCTGATCCGTTTTCCTAAGGAGCTCTTCGTTTGATATACGATTGGGCCAGAAAATCCTAAGGATGTTTCGTAGACATCTATTAATGAACGTTTGCAGCTTCTTAGTGACACCTACTGTTACTTTCCAAGTGCTGCAACCGTAAAGTAACACGGATTCGACGTTGGATCGAAACAGCCGTAGCTTGGTTCTTAAGCTAAGAGAGTTATTCCTCCATATATTTCGAAGCATACCGAAAGCAGCCTTTGCCTTCTCGATTCGACTGCTGATGTCCTGTTCGGTACCACCCTCGGTAGAGATGATACTTCCAAGGAATTGGAAGCTCTGTACTTTCTCTACCGGTTGTTGAGAAATATTTATGAGAGAAGATGACGTGGTTCCTAGGCTGATCATCTTTGTTTTGCCGGAGTTGATTTTCAGCCCTACGATTTCTGCTTCTCTCTCCACCCCTGTTGTCATTTGGTGGAGATCCATGATCCTATGAGAGAGCAAGCATACGTCGTCCGCATAGTCAAGATGTTTCAGGTGAGACGTCAGAGTCCATCGAATTCCTCCGTTTCCCGTCAAGGCCGCTCGCAGGACATCGCTTATCACCAACAGAAACAATATTGGTGACAGAATGCAGCCCTGTATGACTCCACTTTGGACTTCAAACTCTTCTGACAGCCTCCCTTCGTGCAAAACGTGACATTTGGATCCATCATAAGTTGCCTTAATACGAGTAATAGCTATTAATTTATCCGGGATACCCCTCCTGCGTAAAGCATGCCAAATAAATTCTCTATTTACGCTATCGAAAGCCTTCTCAAAGTCGATGAATAGCAGGTGGAGTGGTGATCGATATTCGACGCACTGCTCAATTATGATCCTTAAAGTATTGATATGATCAATGCATGAGGATCCAGTGCGGAAACCTTGTTCGAAATCGAGTGTGGCTTCTAGATGTTCCCGGATGCGCTCCAGTACTATTTTCGCTAATATTTTTGCAACGGCAGGCAGGACGCAAATCCCCCTCCTGTTTTCGCACTGTGTTAAGTCTCCTTTTTTAGGGAGCTTGACTATCATTCCCTTTTTCCCCTCATTCGGAAATCCTTCGGAGACCCAAGCTTTCTTTATGAGTGGATGCAGGAGTTCGCTCGATGTCGTTGGCGCCGCTTGTAGAAGCTCTGCAGGAATGCCATCAAGTCCTACCGCTTTGTTGGTCTTCAGTGCTTTGATTACGTTGCGGATTCGGGAATTTGTTGTTCCTGTCGGCTCAGCAGGTATCAGTTGCGCATTGTTGTCGGTAACTCGGTTTAATACCGACGCAAAATGGTCCTTCCACCTTCTCAGCTGATCCTCATCCGAACTAAGTAGCGAGCCGTCTAAGTCTTTTACGAGGTGTTGTTTGGAACTGCGAGCTCCAACCAGTTCCTTTGTAATGCTGTAGACGGTTCTACAGTCGCATCTGTTAGCAGCATCTTCTGCTTGCTGGGCCAAAGCGTTGATGTGATTACGCTTATCACGTCTTACACTGCGGTGAACCTCTCTCTTTCTCATGCGGTACAGGGATTCCAGCTCTCTTTTTTCTACTCCAGTTGCAGCTGCAATACGGGCCTTAAGTTTTTGCCGTTCGCCAATCCGTATCCAGGTTTCTTCAGAAAGCCAAGCGTTATTGTTTCCCCTCGCTCGGCCGACTATTCTTTCAGCACCTGATATAAGAACATTTTTCACAGCATTTCAGTGGTTTTCAATGGATTCAGGTTCCGTGCTGCTGATTGTCATCATTCCGTGTGAAAGGTGGTCTCTCAATTGATGGCGTGTTGTGAAATCCTTTAGTCTGTCGACGTTGAACCTGGGTAAGCGGGTTATGCCGTTTGATCTCCCAGTTGCAGCTGTACGAAGTCTTACAGTAGCTACCATAAGGTGGTGGTCTCGAGCAAGTCCCATATCGGCCCCTCTTTTATTTCGAACATCCAGGAGACTGCTTCTAAAGCGCCAACTTATTTTGTGGCACGTCTTGTGCTCAAACATTGTGCCGCCAATGACGAGTCCGTTAGTATTGCAGAAGTCAATGAACCGCTCACCGTTATGATTGCAATTCCCAACTCCATGGTTTCCCATCACATGTTTGAGTCCATCGTTGTTGCTGCCAACTTTAGCATTCAAATCTCCTATAACCATTTTAATATCTCCGCGCGGTGTGTTGTTGTAAGCGGCTCCTAGCCGACTGTAGAAGCATTCTTTCTCCTCATCGGATGCGAGCTCCGTTGGGGCGTAACGCGTAACATTGTATAATGGTGACGGGACGTACTCTTGTCCGGAATCGTGCCTTTAAAGTTTTGTATTTTATATTAATTGGAGTAAACAACTAACAGTTACATATGTATGTACTGTTGCCCAAAAAAAACTGATGCTACAGGCGGCTGCCTGGCGACTGAACATACCCTAAGCGGAGCAACGGAGCAAACTTTATTTTTTCAAGTCTAAGAAAATAATAACGGTTTTTCTGGTAAAAATTACGGGACATAGATGTGATTTTAAATCAGTTTGTATGAGGACAGTGAATTTATTAAAAGTGATTTGTTGCCAAAATTATGTACGAATAAGTAAATATGTAATGTAATTTTTCAAAAATTTCGTAGACAAGAAACTGTTTTCTAAAATCACTTTAATATAAGTATATTATATCTTAAAAAATAAGTTAAAATCAAAATATTTACTGCAGATATTTCTAATTCCTTACATAAAAAAATATACCTAATAAATATATTTTCTTATTTAAATTTTTTAAATTTTCAGATCCGAAAACACGACAACTTATTCAAAGGAAATACAAATCATCAATGGTAAGTTTACACAACTACATAATTAATTTTCTAACCAAAAAGCATTAGAATTTGCTTCTAATTTACGTTATTGCTACTAAAAGTATACATTAGTGTGCCTTTGTTCTGTAGTTATTCAAAAACAAACAAAAATTTTGCATGAGTTATTGTGATTTCGTTAAGTAGCATTATTAACATTTGTTCGTAAGAACTTAACTTTTTAACTTAACTAGTTTTCATTTATTTCGTATATTTTTATAATTTACAATTTTTTTTTTGATTATTTTCTCTGTTTTGATGTGTTGTTGTACGTTGTTGTCTTACCAAAAATCAAAAACACTCCTGTTTGACAAAAATCAAAATCGAATAAGGCGTCGGAAGCTGCACTTTGTCTGCACAGGCTATTTTCGATAAATTTAGCTCGTAAGCTAATGGAAAATCCACAAAAACTCAACGAGCTAGATGAATCTCACAACGATCCAGTGCCAACTTAGGAACAAACAAACAAAAAATATGCCAACTCAAAAATTTTGTGTGAATAAATGTATTTATATGCATGCAGCTATCTTTATATACATACATAGATATTGTTTAATTTATCTGAAGTTTGAGTTTAACTCTAAAATAAAATAAAATTACAAAAAAATATAAATCTTCCGCCTTTGTTTCTGTTTGTTGTATATTATCTTCACAAGAAAATAAACCTATAACTTTTAATGTAAGTGTTAAATTTGCTTTTGCTTTGAAATTCACTTTGCGATTGGTCTTCTAATTCGATTTTGTTATATTTTCTTATTTTTACTTTTTTTTAAGGCCGATCAAATTTGTTACTCGGTACTTTGTGTATTTTCTTACGTCGCCGCTGGACAAGATCAAAAGAAAAATCCAGTAGTTATGACACCTCAAATTCAAGACATTCATTCACAACAACAACAACAGCAGGGCCAACAATCACAAAGTACAAGTCCTCGAATGCCAGCTCCACAATCATCACCTAAACCAACGCATCAACAACCGTTACCTCAACAGCCAACAAGCAAGCTTCAAACAGTCACTATTAAACACAGTGTACCACCACAAAAGCCAATTGTCACCACATCGACCGTTCAGCCACAAACAAAACTTGTTACATCCAATGCAGGAAATGGCGCCCAACAAAGGCCCACTCATCTGCCATCTAGAAGTCCTATTTCCCCAAATGCAAAGAACCTTCCACAACTTCCACCAAGAGTTCCTTCTCAGGGATCCGTTGAGTCAGGCAAAGGTCGTGGTGGCCCTCCTGCAGGTCCACCACCAGGTCCACCTCCAGCTATACCTCCCAGGACCGGAAATCTATCCCGTTGTGGATCAGTCCAAGTACCTACAACGAACTCTCGTCGGAAATTGGTTCGACAGGCTTCGGCTAATTCCATCCCCCCACAATATACTCCTCAGCCTCCCCCTCCATTTGTCATTCCCCAACGAAGAAGCTCAGTAAGTAGACAGGGTTCCGTAAACAGCACAGGAAGTTCTGCAAAATCTAGTTATAGTGGAGGAGGTGGAAACGTTACTGGTGGCGGGGGAGGAGGAGGAGGTGGAGGTTTTGGTTATGGTGGAAATGGACATGGATCTCCATTTGGTCATAGAAAACACTGACAGAGAGATTCGATTTTTCAGTTGCGATCAGATCACCCAAATTGTACCTCTTATTGCCTACCTTGGCTTTAATTTATTCGTTGTGGTATCAAGAAGTTCACAGTTCTGTAATTTTGTATGAGAAATAAAAGTTCTGTACGAATATACATACATACATAAGTCTGTATTCGAGAATGTTATAAATTCATTAAATACAGTATCTGAACAATAGTTTTTTTTGTATTAGTTTCTGAACAAAATATTTAAGAAATATTCTTTTTTAATGGATTTCAAGATTCAGAGTTCCCATATTTTTGTGGTTCAAAACTCTTCTTTAAGAAATTATGTATTTCAAAATGATTTTTCCATGGGTACTGCCTCTTACAAGGATGTGACAAATACTCCTTGAGTAACTCTTGTAATGATTAAGTGCCTCTCACCCTATCTGTTCGATTCCGCCAGAAAATTGTTACTTAATTTCTACCGACTAACAACACAGAAATAGTTGAGAGTGTAGATCCAGTAACGCGCTGGTTCCTTACGCCACTTATTTCAATCCGATTTCAGATATTTTCAAAAACAGAATTTTGTTCTTAAACTCCATAAAACTCGTTCAAATGTACTATTAGCAAAAATTAAATATTATAATAAAAAAAATATATTCAGATACCCGCTCGTGTCACTATTATGATAAAAACCTACATAGTTTCCTCAAAAGCTTTAAGTACCCTTAAAATTGGGTTATCATTTTGGTCTAAAATAAAAGAAGAAGAAAATACTTTTAGAAAACAAAAATGCAATATTGGTGTTAAAATATATAAAAATAAAGTCACAGTGAATAAATTCGAAAGAAAATTATTAGCAAACTTTAACTAGCAAAAATTATATATTTAAATAAATTAACAAAGTTAGCTATAGATTAAAAATAAAATTCAAGATGTTGTGAGGTATTGTATTTTTTTTAATTTTCAAATCATTTCACAGAGAAGAAAAAAAAACAAATAAGAAAATTCTTATATAAATCAATGAACAATAACTAAATTTAACTTTTTAAAAGCAAATACAATTTAATTAAATATGTCTCTAAATAGAATTCAAAAAAAAAAAAGAAACAATACTAAATATTAGAAATGCAATCAATACACGGACAGCAAGAAAAACACAAAACCTTATGGATAAGGAACATAACGAGAATTTAAATCCTTAATATCAGAAAGATATATAAAAACATAAATTCCTACTTAAAATTTAAAGCTAAAAAAATATATTTGTTAAATAAATTAAATGTCTATTGAGAAAAGTTAAAATTTAAATAATAAAAAATATTAACTTTTTTGTATTATAAATGTGTAAATGTGTATTTTGTACTTAGCATCATAAAGTCTAAGTTTAACAATGGATGAGGAATTAACATATAAGTAAGACGGTATTTTGAAAAGCTGATATAAGATAGAAGGACTTAGCTTTAGTTTGAATTTAAAAATAAAAAAAGTGATTTGGTTATACTTCTTCTGTTATTAGCATTCGAATGGATTATTATTCAAATTTGTATGTGTATTTACATTTGTTTCAAAATTTTAGTTATCGTTTGCGTTTTTGTTAAAACTATTAAAGAAATACAAAATTTAGTTAAAAATTAAAAGAAAAAATGGAAAATTGCGTTTACTATAAATACAAGGCATTGGAAATAAAAATCAAATGTTGAACAATGCCCAGAGGATTCAACAAGATCTGCAGAACTAATAGTTTTTATTCAGAAGTTCAATTATAAGATATCATAACAAGTTATTAGTTCCCACTTGAACCCCTTGCTATGTGCAAAAACAAAACTTGCACACATAATGAGCCCTATCGAGGTATCCGTTCGGAAGAAGTTCCAAAACGATAGTCCGTTCCGATCGGAACTTAGATTTCGTTCGAGGTATCCACTTCAGAACAAAAATAAATGAAGCATACAATCGCATTCATTTGACAATTGTGTCAGCTGGATTAATTCAATAAATGAAAATTTTTGTGATGTTTAAAGCCTAGTACTCAGTTCAAGTGAATATGAAAATTTCATATAAAAGTGACTGCTGGTTCACTGGCATGAAATCCGTAACGAGAGGTGAGTACTAAAATGTGGATTGGGAAAACAAATATGTTCCACAACTTTTTCCACGCTATGATTTTCATTTCTCAATGTACAACCATCAGGAAAAAGTTTAAGGCAACGTGGAAAACTGTGACATTTGTCAGTTGATTTGAATATTTTGTTTTAAAACAAAAAATAGAAAATTTATAAATAGAAAGAACGAATCAGTTTAAAAATAATTGTCATTTTTTTTTTCATTCAAAGTGAGTATCAAAAATTCACGTGGAAAAGTTTATTCTATTTTCATTTTTATTCTTCGCGTGTAATTTGGAACGTATTTATTTTTCATTTCACGCTAGGTGAGTACTAGGCTTAAAAGTTTTTAAATTCGTCTACAAATGGATAGTGTTGCTTTAGTTTTGGAAGCAGAAGGCTTAAATATAAGAACATGGCACAAGCAGAAAAGACGTGTCTTAAGAGATAACTGGAATATAAATCTACTATCTGAAGCAGCGTAATTTAGAAATAGTTGCACATAATTCACAAAATTAGTTCAAAGTTTTTCATTAAAGATTTAAAAAAAACTTTCGTCTTAATAAAGCTGCATTTACATATGTTTTGGAGGGAAACAAAAGATAAATTCCTAGTCACTAATCGTTCTGATAGTGTTTCTTCAGAACAAAAGCTTACGATTTGCTTAAGATTCCTCGCTGAAGGAAACTATCAGCATGGTGTAGGAAAGGATTTCCACATTGCAGTTTCACAGTCAACATTTTCAAGTATACTCAAAGAAGTCTTGCACATTTTGGAGGAAGTCTTGTGCCCAAAATGGATAAATCTTCGAATGACCAATGAGGAGTTTGAAATATCGAAAATTAACTTCTTTGAAAGAACAGGTTTTCCTGGAATAATTGGATGTGTAGATGGAACCCACGTAAAAATAATTGCTCCTAAAGAAAATAAGCACCTTTTCTTCAATCGAAAAGGTTTCTATAGCCTGAACGTGTTAATTGTTAGTTAAGTTTTACAAATCTTTATTGATAAATACTCATTGCTGTTTTCCAGATTTGCGATTACAAAATGAGAATAAGAGCATTAAACGCAAATTATCAAGGAGCTAACCATGATTCCCATATATGGAATATGAGCCCACAACGTCGGCATTTTGAACATGCTTACCAGAACGGAGTAAGAGACGGGTGGCTACTGGGTTGGTATATTATCTGTTATCTATCTTTTCTTATAGTGATTGTTTCCTTTTTTTTATTTCTGTAGATGAAGCAGGTTATGCACTGGAACCGTGGCTTATGACCCCCTTTAGAATGCCTGTTGTAAATAGTGTGGAAAGTCGCTATAACAAATCGCATTGCAAAGCCCGAAACATAGTAGAAAGAACCATAGGGTTGTTACTCGTAAAAGGTAGATTTCGTTGTATATTGGGTGCTCGGCAACTCCATTATAGCCCCAAAAAGTCGGCACAAATTGTCAACGTATGTTGTGCGCTACACAACATATGTCTCCATTACAACACAACAGAAGAAGCTAACGCAACATTGGAAGATTTTGAAGAAACTGAAAACCTTATTGAGGAATCTAATGAAAATATTCTAGAATCTAATGAATCCCTAAGATCATCACACCATAGCCAGGCAGTTGCAACCAGAAATGAAATACTTATGCATTTTTAATACATTTATTTACTATACTAAATGAATAAATAACAAAAAGTAAAAGAATACATAGATAACACTAATTAATAAAAAAAACGCCTTCATGGCAGATACATAACATTTGTATCTTAAAAAAAATGACTAGCCTTCTTGGCTTAGGAACAAAGGTTATTAAATTAATAAGTAAATACACACTTTAGATGCGTATTCATGGTGTATCTTTTCAATCACTTAATTATTATTGATTAAGTGCAAAATTCGTCTTTTCGATTTGAGCCTCGAGGATCTGGACTTTGAGTTGTAGTTTTCGATTCATTATGTTCACAACCTCGATATTGTGCTCTTGAACTTCTTTAAGCTTCTTTTTTTCGATGGCGCACAGATCTTCTAAAGATCGACTTACTCTCTTCAAATGCTTGCAAACATCTTGTAAGTTTTGATTTGTTGCATTGAGTACCAAAGAAATTTCTTTATAATAATCCTCTTGGAAGTTCACCTGCTTGTTTAACAGTTGCGCAGTCGATAGCGGCTTTCTTACTGAATGTCCTGCGCTTTCCTCAGGCTCGGATATATATCCAATGTTTTCAACCATTATATTATTTTCTTCAGGCTCGAGACTTAATCCTGCATCGTTTTCCTTGTTTTCATTTTCATATTTTTTAGTGTTTTGTACAATGGAAATATTTTGAACGGGGTCCGTTCCAAATGTCCTTGCACCGATTCCGTCTATGCTATCCTTCATATTTATTATGGCTATGACCGCTTCTTCTATGGGTGTGAAACTTTTTTGAGTGAAAGGTCCACCACCTGTAGCTCCCACCTCTCTTTTGTTTTCAGCCAACTTCTTTTTGATGTATCCTTTGTAATCACTCCAAACCTATTTAATTACAAATTTTATAAGTATTTAATGATTTAAAACTGTATTTCCATAATCCATACCTTTTTCCATCCATTGATATCACGGATCGGTGGTCCCAAGGAATTGACCTCGTTGGCAATGTTTTGCCAAAAATTCGCAACTACTTCGGCTGGTCTTTATGTGGAGTTGCGTGCAACATCTATTTTAGTTCGTAACGTTTTTTTTCTTTAATATAAGTACAATATTATTGCATTAATAAAGCAAAATTATATTTATTTATGTTTTTTTTATTTACTTTTGTGAAGATTCCATTTTTCTTAAAATATTCCGCAACTATTTTCTATCGGAGAATTTCCGAAGAAATTTAAAGCACAACTGTCAAAAATTCTTTGCTGCATGTGGTTCATCGCAATGCGTTGATGGGCGTCACATTCTATCGGAAGATTGTCCGATATGTCAATCGGACAGGTTACTTCGGTAGAAAATTCTCCGATTTCGAACAAATCGGAAAAAAATTTTCTCCGAAAAGATACCTTGATAGGGCTGAATATATTATTATGTGCGACACTTTGTGTAGGAAGTTTATTTTTCATCAAATTCTACGCGCGCTCTTTATTGAATCATTAAAAAAATATTATTTATTTCTAAGTACTGAGCCTGGACGAAAAACGATATATGCTTACTGTTTCAACGCAAGAATATGACTTACCTAGAAGGAAACCAAAAACCAAATTTTAGAATTATGCATGTCGGATAAAATTCACTCCCGAGCCGCTAAGACTCCAACAGACTGAATGATTTCCTTTCAAAAATTGATATAATGTTGCCTTACACTTTGGACATTTTTCTCATTTTTAAATACTTGTAATAAGTATGCCAGGAAACTGGCTGGCAAGGTAACTGAATGAGGGAAATGCTGGGGGTATTGTTAAACTCGGGTGATTTGCGGATTTGCCTCCAATTCCCGTTTGAGCAATACTTAAAGTCCGTTAATTCTTTATTTGGAACAAGTCTCGTATATTTATTCCACTTTAATATTCTACAATTTTTAGTTAGTTCAGAACTTCAGAGAACAAGAGTCAACGGTTAACGTTGACGAAGTCACTGTTCACCTGTATTATCAAATGATTGACGTGTTTTTGATACCACAACTGCAGCTGTGTCCCGTCTTCTAACACAGAACACAATAAGTTACAGAAAGATGGAGCCACTTCACAGCTTGTTTTATTGGAAAAGCTGAGGCTGAGATTAATTTTTCCAATTAAATTAATCAACAAGTTCGGAAACTTACCCTGTGCTTATTCAGCTCGACCTATTTACATGCTGATCTTAAGGATGAAGACAATTTGACCCTAGAACAAAATATTTACCGTGAAGTTGCTGCCATCGAATGCAAACGCTTTCCTCTCTCGTGTTAACAAATCTAGAAGTCCGATTGAAATAGTTAGTTGAGAGGAATGGACTATATTGGTTTTTAAACATAAAATTTTCATTGTCAAAATACGTTTTGAAAAAATGAAATTTGAAAAAACACCGTATTTTTTTTATTTACTATTAAACTTGAAAAAGTTTCCTTTATTATAGGTTTGTATAAAACCATTCTGAAGACAGCTTTTATATTTGACTAGAAAGTACGCTACAATAATCAAGAATGCTTTCCTGAGACAACGAAACTGCAACTACTACTTCTCTGTCCAATTTAAAAGTTTCTCAATTTATTGATATTTAATATCTTATCGCTAACGTTTTAAGCCGACCTCTTACAAATCTTAAATTTTAGCAGAAGAATCGAAAATGCCCAACGGATCTTATTTTTAATATACTCGTATCTTAATGTTTTCTTAATTAATATATTTGACAAAATTATTTTAGTAGATACTTAAGTCAAAATAAGTGAATTGGACAATCATGGTGGAAATGAAACCCACTTAATAACAACGAAAGTATCTTTTATCGTTTAAAATTATGTTCAATTGAGCTTAAGGACCTGTCAGTTGCATGAAATTCTTAAATGTTTTCTAATAAATATATATGAAGATTTAAATGCTTCCCATGATTTTTTTTCGAAAGCCAAAAATATATAAAAACCGGGTAAGCCCGTTTGAAGAACTCGATGAAGAGAATGTTCATCTAGATACAGATTTGACAAGATCACTGTCCAGTTTCTGATCGAAAATCCCCATATCGAAGCGACTTTGAAAAAACTTGGACATCTTATATCTGCATCTTTACTAGCTTTCATTACTCTTTATTTTCTGGAAGAAATGTTCTTATATATTTATTATGTTAATCTTAAGCAAATTTTATGTTAATATTGTGTTAATCTTAAGCAAAGTAAATACTTATTTTCGAATAATACGAGTAATCCAAATTATTTCTAAAAAAATTAGCCTCCTTAATACCTCACTTTATTAACTTTCCCTCTGAGGAACAGTCATAAAATATAGCGAAGCTAAGCAAACTTTTTATCCATTTAATTGAATTACTAGGTTTCCTAAGGTCATAGTGGTTGTATGGAACTGCATAAAAATTATAACTCTGCATTCGATGTATTTAGCCATTTAGCGAATATATAAACTTATATAAAAATTCTTTTATAAAACTTAACGATTTTGACCATTTTTTTTTCAAAAATCAAAAAAAAAAATATTTTTCATATATTTTTAAATACAATAATATTTAAAACTCAAATGACCTCCTGTACAAATATGTTGGTCAAAATCGTTAGAGCTGCTAATAAGGTTCCCTGATGACAGGTACCGTTAATTTTATCAAAATAATTAGAGCCGTTTTTAGTCAAATAAGATTTTCAGAACGATTTTTCGTATTCTCTATAATCGTAATGTTAACTTTGATCAAAATATCGAATTCGATTTGTTTTCTAATTAAAAATTCAAAGCAAAATAAGCGGCATTACACTCATTTGTATAGAAAATTAATCAAGGGAAATCAAAAAAGACTTCTTCTTTTCTATTTCTGCAATATCTGCCTTTACCTTTATTATTTTCCTCTATTTCTAATTTCTCAACTATCTTCAGATCTCGACAACTCTATAGCAACATTTTGAACTCGTGGGTGCTTATTAAGGCATTGTTGTTTGCAGATGATATAGTCATGTTTGCGAAACACTACAACTACAAGGGTTTAACATTATTTTCGGCTATGGAAGCTAATACAATGAAAGCTCTACTTGCGGACAGCTACAATAAGCGGACAGTTCCCTTAAACGGACACATTTTCGGGAACAAACTTCTTTTTCAAAAATCTCATACAAATAACTTTCCTATAAACGGACCAGGGTTGCAAAAGCTTAAGTCACTTTTTAGCTTAAGCTTGGCCTTAATTCACAAGCTAGTGGGTGACTTATGAATTAAGAAAAATGTAATTCAGCAGCTAGTTACTGACTTATGAATTAAAAAAATTTAATTCATAAGTCAGTTGGTGACTTGTGAATTAAAAAAAAGAAATCATAAGCTTCTTAGTGACTTATGAATTTAAAAAAATTAATTCAGAACCTACTAAGTGACTTATGAATTAAAAAAAATTTAAGTCATGAGCCAGTAAGTGACTTATGAATTAAAAAAAAAATAATTCACAACCTACCAAGTGACTTATGATTTAAACAAATTTAAGTCATAAGCAAGTAAGTGAATTAAGAATTAAAAAAAATTAATTCAAAAGTTACCTAGTGACTTATGAATTAAAAAAAATTTAATTCATAAGCTAATGGATTAAAAACTTATTATTTGGAAAATTTATAAGCTAGCATTATAATTTTATGACACACAAACGCTTGAAATTTACCTTCGTTAATAATTAAATAATTATGTAGTCAAAACAAGCTTAAACATTAACAATTTACCAACTAGCTTATGAATTCCAATTTTTTTAATTCATAAGTCACTTAGTAGCTTGTGAATTAATTTTTTTTTAATTCATAAGTCAGTTATAGGTAGTGAATTAAATTTTTTTTAATTCATAATTCACTTATAGGTAGTGAATTATTTTTTTTTTAATTCCTAAGTCACTTAGTAGCTTATGTATTAAATTTTTTTTAAATCATAAGTCACTAACTAACTTATGACTTAAATTTTTTCAATTCACAAATCATCTACAGACTTATGACTTATGATTTTTTTAATTCAAAAATTCGTAACCCTGAAACGGACACTCTCATAAACGGACGCGGACAAGTTTTCTTGCCCATTTTAGATAAAAAACCTCCCATACCCGGACTCATTATTTTATTTAGGGATTATTTTTTCTCAAAAATGTAACGGAAAAGAACAGCAGATCTGTTCTAAGTACAGTTTATGTTTAATACGTAAGTAAATCTATATAAAATCTGCGATAAATCTCCGGTTATAACATGACGCGCAGCTCTAATAACTGGACAGTGCGATGTTATGTTGAAAGGTTATTAGGGGATTTCCCGAGTTAGTTACTGGAGGTAGTTGGTGTAATTTTGAGAGGGTATGGTTCCCTTTTTTCATCGCGTTTCGGTTTTACACATGTCATTTCCTTTCCTTCAGCTACTCGTTCATAACACTCAAAGGTTTTTTGTATACCCTTAATAATTATGTCAGAGACACAGTGTGAGCATTAGGAAAAAAGGGAGGGGTCAGAAAGGAGGTGTCGGTGTGCATTGGCTTTGAATTTTTGAACATTGCAATGACTGGGAAAGACAGAGCGTGGTAAGGAATTCCACATTCGCGTAGTACGGCTGAAGAACGAATCTCTGTTCTTCACAGTAACTCCGAAGTTAGGCTCAAGGGTAAACTGATGGGCATTCCTAGAGGTGCGAATATTACGGTTGAATTGTTTAAGGGGAGGAATGCAGCTGGCTATTTCACTAGAGCATAGTCCGTTAAAATAACGGTAAGAAAAGGTGAGGCAAGAAAAGTTGTAAATTGCCAATGCATTGGGCGACAAAAACTTATTGGTTCGCGCTTTGGCAAAAAGGTTTGTTTTTTTTTCAGCCACGACATGAAATATTTTATCTATGCAAAGTTTTTAAGATTTATTGAAAAAAAAACAAGCTGCAGAGATTTCAAGAAATAAAGAAGATGTTCGTGGAAAATGGCAATATAGATCGTAGATCCAATATTAATTAGAATTAATGTTAAGTTAAAGAAAAAATTTTTTTTATTACTTTCCCTTAACCGGACAGTTCTCATAACCAGACAAAAATTGGGGGACCATTAGTGTCCGCTTATTAGAGCTTTCAGTGTAGTTAACATCCAAAAGTCTAAAGTGATGGTATTTAAACATGGTGGTGGAAACTTAAAAGACGAAGACATAGAAATTATTAATGAATACAGCTACCTAGGCATTATTTTCTCAAAAAACCTGACTATGGAGAAGCATTTTAACGAAAAACTTCAAAAGGCAAAAACTGCAATTAATATTTCGTGAAAAAATTACTTTATGAACGAAAACAAAGCTCATAGCATAGTCGGTTGGCTAAGACCTCTGATCTTCTTTTCAGCAATGGGTGCAAACGGCTGAACGCCAAGCCGGCATTTTTAAGAACAATTCTTGAGTGCAGGTTAAATCTTAGCAACTCGTTGAAGTACACTCCCAGGTCAACTTCGCACCCCACCAGCCCGATCATCCTCTGGGGCCCTAGCACGTAACTTGATACGATCGAGTTAGGTCGATACAATCGAGAACAGGCAGTTCTCTCTTATGATCAGCCGATTGTTTTCGATTTGATTGAATCAAATAAGGAACTCCTTATACTCGATTACATCGACTAGACTCGATTGTATCAAGTTACGTGCTGGCACCCCCGGAGTATAGTACGTGCAACTTAGTGGAAAGAGAGAACGTTGTTCACTTCATCGGAAGGTGCCCAATTCTCAGCGGCATTAGAAGAAGTATTTTTGGAAGTGAGCTTTTATCTAATCTGTTATTCACGTACATCGCACGTTCAACCCCATCTTTTCATTATGTTATTTATTGGGTGAACTGCAGTATCTTCGACTTATTTGACATTTACGTAAACAGCTGTTCATGACAAAATCTTTAGAGGATTGGAATAAACCATTATTTGCTATTTGTTTTTCTGCCACTTCAAAATATTTACATATATATATTACTTACAACAAATATTCGAAATTTAGTAATAAATTTGTTACTTATTCTTATTTTATAATGAACCAAGCAGAGAGACAATATTACAAATTGTTTGAATTGCGAGTAGAAAATATTTTCAAATACTTGATCATAAATTTTTATTTATGAACAAAGTAGATTTTTGGTCAAGTTAAAAATTTTAAAGAGATCCCTTACAAATCAAGCCAATTGCTCAAACGCAAGTGATGAGAAATTGGATGAAAAATAGGCCGATCTACTTCTAAATAAACTTTGAAAATTCAATTAAAATTAATAAAAAAAAATAACATAAAAATAAATTTTATTGCATATTACTAAAAATTTATAAATAGGATTTGTTAGGAAATATCATCTATGAATATCCTTAGCTTGAAAAATTCCGAAAAGATTGCCATTTTAATCTTCAAGCTCGTAAAGATTTTCGCCAATAGTTTTTCTAATCTTTGCCTATACAAATTTCGTACATAATCTTGCATTTCAAGTTTTTTTGTCCCACATAAAAAAATAGTTTTTTCGCAGTTATGTTAAATAAAAGAAAAAAATTAAATCAAAATAATTGTGGAAAGTTAGTGAAACATATTTTCACATTAATGAAATTGAAGAAAAGTTTGGATTAAATTAAAAAAAAAATTAAAGTTAACCAACGCTTAAAATTTTTTAATGGTAAAAAAAAACAAAAAAATGTACTTAAATCAAGGGGTCTTCTATTATATTTATAGTTCTGGTTGGTTTTGTTTCGTTTTCAATATAAAAGTAATAAAATGATGACACATCAAAAACAAATGCGTATATATTTTTTTTATAATTCAAAACTTCAAAGTTCATGAAAGTTTGAAATCATGAAGTCAACTACTGGTTTATGATTCCAAAGGTTGAGCACAACCTTCTGGTCTCAAACCTGTTAAACCTAGTTTTACACACAATAAAAGAAAGAATTTTATTTTCATATCTAAACGAAACAAGAAACCAAAATAGACTAAACAAGGGAATGGAAATAAAAAAAAGTGGATAATTTAAGTATACTTTGCTTTTTGTTTAAAAATAAGAAACAATACTCAGCAGACGCCAAAGAAAAATAAAAAAATAAGAAACAACAATAATTAAGATATTCAAAAAGAAACGATGTTGATTGATGAATCGCCTACCAGAATGTTCGATGTAGAAAAATAATTTTTGGAATTTCATCGGTCTTCTTAATCCGGTCTTCATAGACTTTATAGGTCAAAAGCTATCAATATTTTTTTTTTCGTGGGTAGGTGAAGAATCTTCATAGACACTATGAGCCCGGTACTCATAGTAGTGTGAGATTTTTACTCACTAAAAACACCTCCCTTTTGTTCTTGCGACTACAACTAAGTAACCTTATCAAGTAGTTTTAATTTCATTATATTATAATCACGTTTGGCAGGAAGCTCCCCACTGAGAGGACCTGCGGATACCACAACGGTCTCGTTCTTTGAAGTCGGCGCACAAGGTTTGTCTCATGAATTGTTTGTCGAATAATTCTACTGCTATGGTTATTTAAGTGAGTTCGTAGCTTTCCAGCGAAAACTGCTATTTCATCTTCAACAGTTGGCAATCGTAAGTCTCTGTGTAAATCACTGTTTCTAATGTACCACGGAGCATTAACGATTTCTCTGAGAACTTTGCTCTGAAAAGATTGTAGTATTTGTCTATTGCTTGGTTTAGTACAACCCCAAAGTTGTATACCGTACGTCCATACTGGTTTTATCACTTGCTTATAGATAAGCAATTTATTGTAGATGCTGTGTTTGGAATATCTTCCAATAAGCCAATTCATTTCACGTAATTTATTTTCAAGTTGATCTCGTTTCTTTTTAACGTGAGTTTTCCATTTAAGCTTAGCGTCTAGTGTCATTCCTAGGTACTTTGCTTCATTAGCATATGGTATTTGCACCGAATTAATGTAGGTGGGCAGATTGGTAATTTTTTTGTAAGTAAAATTAATATGTGTTGATTTGGACTCATTAAGAACAATTCGCCATTTCTTAGTCCATACCGAAATTTTATCTAGAGCTCGTTGGAGCTTCTCGGTTGCAGAGTCAACTGAATCGGATGTTGCAAGTATAGCCGTATCATCTGCAAACGTACCTGTTATGGTATCTTCTTCTTGAGGAATATCGCTAGTGTATAGTACGAATAGAGTCGGACCGAGAACACTTCCCTGTGGAACACCAGCATTGATTTCCTTAAAATCCGAATATTCCCTCCCTTGCTTAACTCGAAATAGCCTATCTTCGAGGTACGACTCAAGGATGTAATATATTTGATCCGGAAAGACCTGTCTTAGTTTAAACTTAAGGCCATCGTGCCAGACCTTGTCGAAGGCTTGAGAGACGTCTAGAAATGCGCTTGAACATACATTTTTTCTCTCTAGTGATTTCTCAATTTCATTGGTTATCCTGTACACCTGATCAATTGTTGAGTGGCTTTTTCGGAAGCCAAATTGATGGTCAGGAATAAGCCGCTTTTCTTCGATAATAGGAAGCAGTCGCTTTAATAAGATTTTCTCAAATACCTTCGAGATCAGTGGCAAGAGGGAAATCGGTCTATGAGATTTCTTTTCGTTCGGAGACTTTCTCGGTTTTGGAACCATTAAAACTTCTGCGACTTTCCATTGGCGTGGAACGTATGAAAGCCTTAATGCCGCATTCATAAGGTGCTGAAGTTTAATTGCTGCTTTTCTGGGTAGCTCTTTAAGCACGCGAGCATTTATTAGGTCGTACCCAGGAGCTTTATTATTTTTAAGATTTTTAATAGCTTGATGAAGTTCTGATAACGTGATATTCCGAATAAGAAAGTTTTCAGTTGGCCATTGGATATCACCATGTTCATTTATCAACGCCTGGCCGTCAAAAGGTTTAAAGGTTTCCTCTAGATGTTCAGCAAATAAATCAGCTTTTTCTCTATCGGACTTAGCCCATTCACCATTATTTTGTCTGATTGGTGCTGAATGTATTTGCGGCTTTTTAACATCTTTTATAGCTTTGAAAAATGAATAATTCGTATTTTTATCTGCGGTCAGATCTTCAAGATAGGTAGAAATTTTCCGATTTTTTGATTCGCGGATAGCATACTTTAGCTCATTCGAGAGACGGTTTAAGATGGTTTTGTCCTGAGGTCCTCGTGATTGATGCCATCTTTTCCGAACAGTTCTTTTTTCGCGAAGCAATCTTTTATTTCCGGTGGAATTGTAGCTGTGTTTCTAATTGGATCTCTAAAGTTGTGTGGAGTGTTTTTCCATGCAGCGTCTTGTATGACTTTAATAAATATATCGACTTCATCTTCTAGCTCTAAAGGCGTTTTCAAAGATATATTAAGCACAATGTTGTTTTCGCAATGTTCTTTGAATTTATCCCAGTTAGTTTTGTTGTTACATAAAAATGGAGCTCTTTCCTTTTTGTCTAGCTTTCCACTTACTGTCAATATGACTGGTGAATGATCGGTGGAAAGGTCAAAGTTTTCCTCGATTTTCGTGTAAATTTTATCTAGTCCTTTTGCGATAAAGAAGTCTACAAGGTCTGGCATTTTCGCTCTATCAGTTGGCCAGTATGTTTGGTTTACCTGTCGAGAAAAAATCAACACAAGATGCCATACAAGCTTTGAAAAGCTGCCTACCTTTAGTTGAGATACACCTCGATCCCCAGAAAGTGTGTTTCGAATTGAAGTCGCCACCAATGATAAATTTTGGCCCGAGAACTTCAAATAGATCTATAAAGTCGTTTTATAGTATGAATTTCTAAATTTAATAGTTACTGAACTTATTTGCATTATATCGATCTCAATTATAGTTCTAATTGAATGTTCGATAGTATCCTTAATAAATAGAGAGGATCCGCCTCTTGCTCTGTCAGATGGATGAAATGCATGATAAGCACAGAATCCTTTAATTTTTACATCGCAATCTTTTTTAAATGCGTTTCGGTAATCAAGCATATGTCAATTTTTTCATTTTGTAGAAGTATTTCTAGTTCATCTATTTTTGATGATAATCCATTCGCATTCCATGTAAAAATTTTAAACAGCTCATCCATTTTCATAATTTATTCTGGGATGTATGAGTCTTAGGCTCAAGCATGCTTAATTTTTCAAATATAAGTTTATTCGTCCTGCTTTGCTCTTCAAGTCTGGCAAGAATCAAAGAAAAAACTTGGGAAACTGGGTCTGGTATATTTGTAATTTGTTCCTGGTTTTGTGACTCGACTTTGGCATACGTTTTTGTATCACTTGGTTTGGGTTTTGCGATTTGAGGTTTAGTTTCCTTGGGTTTCATTTTCCCTTTGATAGACTTACTAAACCCTGATACCACGTGGGCATACGTCAATATGTTTGTTAAGTTTTATAAAAATGAAACACTTTTCCTTGTCCAAACAAGAGACTCCATTTGTTGGAAAGGCTTCCGCTGATTGAATTTTTTTTATTAAAGCAACATCCAAGTGAAGGACTTAAGAGATTTAACAAAATGGTTCCAGGATAAATGTTTTTGAAAGTTTTATTTTAATTCTTATATCTCTCTGAATTTTACGGGTTTTCAATTAAAATATAATTGTAGCACGCACAAAGAAGAAACAAAACGAAATTTCTCGAAAATTCTAAGCTTTACGGAATTGCACAATGCAAAAAACTATTTTTTTATTTATATGTCCCAAAAAAAAACTTGAAACTTTCTTTATTGCAAACAATTTATCAAAATCTATATATGTAAAACCGAGTTTAACTTTTGTGTGTGACCTTATAACTAGAATACGGCTGGATAGATTCTTATATTTTTTTTTAAATGAAAGGGGACTATTTGGAGATGGTTTAGAAACAAACTTTTTGAAAATTGGTTCAGCCGAAGTTTTGTAATCCGAGCTACATTTAACATTTAAAATAATACCTCAATCGTGAAGATTAGATAATTATAAACGAAGTTATTAGCAGAAGTAATCTAAATACCTTTCGATTTCGTACAACTATCTAAAATGAGCGAAACTCTATCAAAATAAACCAACACAACCCACACTATAAAATAAATTAAATATATAAGACTTTCAAATTGATTTTTCGACACTTTAACTGTGGAAAAAATTATTTCATTATAATTTTTTTCAAGGCATATGTCTATTTATAATTTGTTTTTTTTTCGTGAAAGTGAGGCTCGGAAAAAACTTTCTTTTTAATTGGTGCAACGTTCTAGCAGCAAGTGTTTTTTCGTTAAGTTTTTTTAAGTTTCAATTTTCAGCTTTGTTTAAGGTAAGTAAAATGGTTTTCTAAATTATTTTTAAAAATCGTGGATTGTGAATTTTTCTTGAAAAGGTTATTGCATTTATTTTTTAAGTTGTGTAGATATATCCAATAATTTAATATGTATTTGATTTAGTATAGCGAAGAATGGAAGGCAAAAAAAGTTATTATAAGGAAGAATCAGATGGAGTTATCAAGCAATGGCAGTGCAAAAAAGAACAGCGTAAAAAAGAAATAAAGGACCAAAAGGAACAGTTCGAGCATCACATAGAACAAAAAAAATACTTGAAACAATCGAAAAAAGAATGGGAGACCATATTAAAGAAATTGTTGTAAAGTTAGTTAAAGAGAGGGATGCTTTGAAAAAAAATATTGAATCAAAAGATGGTGGTAGTGTACTGCCTTCAACTGATAAACCATCTACGTCTAAAAGTCAATTTAAGAAAGTTGATGATGATCGTGAAGAAATGCCCATAAGAGAAATTTTTAAAATTGTTGGCCTTGAAACTTTGAAACTGCTTCTAGGACATCAATCAAAACATCTTCGCAAATAAAAAAAAGTGACACCGCTGTGCTTGGTATATATATATATTTTATATGCCAGTGATTTAAAAAAGTTGAAGGGAGTTTTTCAATGTATAGATTGGGATGAAGATATTGATATCTGATTACCTTATGTCTGGAAAATATGACTAAAAAAAAATGAGAAGGAGAAAAATGCTTCTGCTTCGTCATTTAACAAAATAAAAGACACAAGTTCTATTACGATAGGTACAATTAATGTTTGGATTAGATGATTCGATCGATTACATTATTCTTTGAATTCGATGTATTTCACTTGCAGATTTGTCAAATGAACCATATTAAAATGTCAGTGCTTCTCTTTTAAATCCATCATCAAATCGATCATTGGCTCTCGCAATAATAATTTCAACATTTTCAATTTCAAATTCGTTTGAATTATGGCACAACCATCAAGATGAATATTGTTAGATGATATTTTACGTAGATTACGTACTATTAATTCAAATCCAAATTTGCTAATCCGGAAATCCACAACGAAGCTCTTATTTTGATTGAAGATATTCGTATGTCAATTATTGCAAATAAAGCTTTATCTCAGTTGGGATTGATAGCAAATAATCGTTCGGCGCAAGATTTATTCAACATGGAAATGCGGCGTGAATTATGTTATGATTGTGTTGAATTGGAAGCATTTGTGCGGTCAAATGTTCCAAAATTAAATATTGAACAGAAGCATGTATATGATACAATCTTTGCTGTTTGTAATGAAAGAGGTGCAATGTTTTTTTTAGATGCACCTGATGGAACTGGAAAAACATTTTTGATTTCATTACTTCTAGCGTCCATACGATCAGTATCCCAAATTAGATTGGCACTCGCTTCTTCTGGAATTGCAGCAACTTTATTGGAAGGCGGTCGAACTGCACATTCTGCACTTAAATTGCCATTGAACATGCATGCTACTGAAACACCTACATGTAAAATTTCTAAGAATTCAGACATGGCAAAAGTTTTGCAGAAATGCAGTATAATCGTTTGGGATGAATGTACGATGGCTCACAAAAAGTCTTTGGAAGCGTAAGATAGAACGTTGCAAGATTTACGTGGGAATCAACGGGTTTTTCGTGGTGCCTTGATACGAGTATTGTTAGCAGGTGATTTTCGCCAAACATTGTCTGTTATTCCTCGATCTACAGGGGCCCTATTTTGTATTACGAAACGAGCGGCAAGTCAACGATACTGAGGAATACGATAGTCACGACAAAGAGCGATTAAGTAAAACGAAAAAGGCGTACAAAAAATGTTGCCAAGCTTAATCGAAAAAAACATTTTTTTTTGAAGCGCAACCAACTTCTGGACTATTAGGAATGTCAAAAATTGACAAATAAATGAAAAAAAAAAAATTATAAATCAAGTAATTAAATGAACAAAAATAATTCAACAAACAAAGAATGTTTTTCCATTGCGATTTTTTTTTGGATACAGACGATGAGTCTGAAGACGAGGACAATTTAGTACCAAGAAGGATGATAAGGGACAAATCGGATCCCATGAGCATTCCAAATTTAGAGTAAGTAAAAATGTTTACATACGAAAAAACAATAATTCATACTATATTATTAAAAATTTTAATTTTATTTCAAGATTCAAAAATCTATTTCGTCTTACCAAGGAAGCCTTCACTTATGTATTGGAAAGAATTGATACCCAACTTCCGAGCTCAAGGTCAACATATATACCTAATATTTTAAAATTATGTGCGACTCTTCGCTTCCTAGCAGAGGGTGGGTATCAAAGAGGAACCGGGCAAGACTTTCTTGTTGGTATGGCGCAACCGACTCTGTCCACAACCTTAACCAAGGTATTGTCAGTTATGGAGGACACTTTTTGCTCTGAATATATAACATTTGCAATGACTGAGGATGAAATGAATTCCAGCAAGCAGTATTTTTATGCTAAACACCGTTTCCCTGGAGTTATTGGATGTGTTGACGGGACACACATCAAAATAATTCGACCAACTACCAATGAACACCTTTATTTCAACAGGAAAGGTGACCACAGTGTAAATGCAATGATAGTAAGTACTTAGATGCACATATTAGATATATTTTTTCTATAAATTTCTTGTTCTCATAGGTCTGCGACTATAAGATGATGATTCGGGCTATTGACGCGAGATTTGGAGGAGCGTCCCATGACTCTTTTGTGTTTAGTTTGAGCGAATACCGTCGTCATCTCCTTCAGAGGTGGACTAATGGAGATAAGCGAAGTTGGCTTCTTGGTACATACATAATACATATATTTCATTGCTGTTTTTTTTAATAATTCATTTACATAGGTGATTCTGGGTACACATTAGAGCCATGGATGATGACACCATATCGATCCGCGGAAGAAGGAAGCAGAAACGAACACTTCAATGCTATTCATTCAAAATGCCGAAATATTGTGGAAAGAACAATTGGTGTTTTAAAGTCAAGGTTTAGATGCCTTCTTGGGGCAAGGGAACTGCATTATTCACCAGAAAAAGCAATCCAGATTACTAATGTTTGTGCTGCAATGCACAATATCTGCATAAAATATCGTGTTCCAGAAATTCCAATTGTTGTACATCCAGATAATCATGATGATCAAGGATGTGATCTTGTGACAAACAATCAAAATCAATTTTCATGTGTTGCAACAACTGTGCGAAATCAAATAAGAGATAATTTGTAAAATTCATATCACAATCTTTTTATTTCATTTCAAATAATTTCATTTTGTATTTAACTTTAAATAATAAAAAAAAACAACAAAACTTAGAGTAATAAAAACAAACTAAACTAGTAATAAAAAACAAACTAACTTAAAGTAATAAAAAACAAAATAAACTTAAAAAGTTTTGTACTTTAGGTAATACGAGTAAGTCTTATTTTTTAGGAACTTTGATTAGATTCAGTGGACTCAGTAGATTCTCTTCTTGGAATTTTAATAGCAACATATTCTTTAGGGGTGGTCAGGTTGAATTTAAGTTCTTCCAATTCCAACTTTTTTGCTTCAATGGAAAGTAAGTCCAATTGTCCTTTATTTTTTCTTAAATTATTCTTTTTCACTTCTTCCAGTTTTTCTTTTTTAAGTTCATATGCCTTTCTTCTCCATCTATTGGCTTCTTTATGCCACTCATTAGACTTTTGAAGCTCTTTCAAAATAGCATTTTGCGTTTTTTCCATTGAAGTAAGCTTTTCATTTAGCATAACGATCACATCCCCTTGCAAATTAACATGCTGCTCTAACATAGCGTTCCGGATGTTTTTTCTTCTTTTTGGAAGAGGGGGTGCTACGTTCTCCGCATTTGGATGACTTGTTTGCGTTTCGTATTCTGTTGCTTCTTCCGTCCAAAGTATTTCCGCCGCGTCAATTTCTTGGCAAACAACATCCTGCGGCTCATTTTGTTTGCGGGCCACCCCGCCGAAATGTTTTCCCATAGAATTTCCGGACACAGCTTCATTGAGGTCGAGAATAGCAATTATTGTTCTTTCGTTTTCAGAAATTGGCTTTTGCTTATTTGGACCTCCACCCGTGCCACTGGAATGAAGTTGGTTTTCACGCATTTTCCGTTTGAGGTTATATTTGTAATCTTTCCAAACCTAAAAAAAAATTGATAAATTTTTTGGTAAGAAGGTATCTAGATTTAACTTATTCTACAATGAACTTACGTTTTTCCATCCGTCGACAGTTTTTATAGGGGGTCCACATGCATTGAGTTTATCTGCCAAGTTGCTCCAAAGTATTTTGGACTTGGCTTTTGCTTGGTTGTTGGGCAAATAATTTTTAGCCACACCCGGGTTGTTCTCCATGAAAGCCACCATTGCATTCATTTGCTCCGTTTGGGTTGGTTTCCTATTAATCAAATAATTAAATAAATAAAAGTATTAATTTTCAATCAAAAATGTATTATTTATATTTTTATTTACATTCTTGAAGCTCCATCCATCTTCACACCGGCAGATACAATTTTATTTTGACAGCTAAACGAAAACGAAAGTTAAACGATAGGTATATGTCAGTCGTTAGAACTAACGAGTATCGTTAAAATGAAACGATTTTCGTTATACATAATCGCATTTCAACGATAACGAGGTAATTTCAACGATAATCGTTTTACAAAATAGGGCCCCAGCTGTTGATGAATTGAAAGCGTGTCTGAAATCATCGTATTTGTGAAGGCATGTAAAAAAACTAAACCTAACTAAAAATATTCGCGTTGAATTAGAGAATGATCAAACAGCAGCCGAATTTTCTAAACAGTTGGAGATGGAAAATTACATGTTGATAATTCAACTGACTTAGTAACACTACCAACCAATTTCTGTCGAATGACTCAATCAAAATAAGAATTGATTAATAGTGTATTTCCAAATATAGCACAACAATTCAATAATCATATTGGTTGAGTGAAAAGGCAATTTTGGCTGGAAAAAATAAAGACGTAAATGATATCAATGCAGACAATGCAGCAGTCCATCGACACAGTTATGAATCAAGATGATGTTGTGAATTATCCCACTGAATTTTTAAATTCTCTTGATTTGCCTGGTTTGCCACCACATTATCTACTATTAAAAGTTGGCGCGCCGATAATAATGCTACGCAATATTAATCAATCTCAATGTGATCGAAGCAACAATTTTAAAAGGTAAATACAAAGGTGAAGTTGTCTTAATTCCGAGAATTCCAATGATTCCAACCGATTTATCATTCGATTTCAAACGTCTGCAGTTTCCTATACGACTTGCTTTTGCCATTACGATTAATAAGGCACAAGGCCAATCTTTGGGAATATGCGGTATTAACTTAATGGTTCCAGTATTTGCGCATGGGCAACTATATGTTGCATTTTCACGTGCATGCAAGCCATCTGCCTTAATAATTTTAACAGATGGAAAAACAAAAATATAGTATACTCGTATCAAAAAGCACTAGAATAAAATGTATTAAAAATTGAACACAATACAAATAAAAATTTTTTGTATGATGTATTGAATTAGTTATTTTATAGCACCCGGCGAAGCGGGTGTATTTAAGCTAGTACTGAATAAAATCTAAACGTTATGACTCCTTATATAGTGAATCAAAGTCACACACACGTCTTTAAATTTACTCATGGATTCAATTATTTTGAAATTTCAAATACGACATCCTGAAGTTTATTTTATTTGAATTGCCAGTAGAAAATATTTTTGAATACTTGATTATTTTTTATTTATGAACAAAGTAGATTTTTGTTCAAGTAAAAAATTTTAAAGAGGTCCCTTACAAAATAATGACAAATCCGGAACATTATGCACATATGTATACCATCGCCATTTTATGGACCAAGTGTGTTCATTTGAAAAGGGGAATACCGCACAACATTGCCGACGTAAATCAGATTCACTTCGAATCAAAAGCACAATAAAGATGAGTGCAAATTGGTTGTTAAAAAATGTTTATCTATCAATCTATTTCTAAATACATATTATGTAATTTTCTTTATTATTCAAGTAAATTTTTTATTAACTTAGAAAATATAACTGTAGCAAATATTTATTAAAACGTATCTATTTGTATATACAGTACTAAATTTAAATTAAAGTTTAATATTAAAATTAAGTATTTTTAATTCGGGCTAAAGGTTCCTTTTAACGTTTTCTCAGTCTCACTTGAATTCCATTTCCACTTTTGATTACAAGTTCAGCCAATGGTAGTGGAACAAAACCTTCCACAGGCAATAATTCATATGCTCTTAATATATTTGCCAAGGTACACTTCAATTCCAACATGGCAAATTTTTGTCCTACAAATATAATTTAAAATAAAATTAAAACAAATATCATGAAAAAGTAATCAAATTAAAAACTTTGCTAGAAATATAAATTAGGAGATGCAATTTAGTTCAAGTGCCACATTAAAAAGGATTTATATACATAGAAAAAGGTTTTAGTTGAAGATTAAAATCAAGAGATCTTTTAAGTTTCTAGGGCCATACAAAAATCTTTCATAATTTACCTATACAATTCCTTGGCCCTGCGCTGAAAGCAATGAATGCATATGGATGTATTTTATTTTCTTCAAATAAAAACCTCTCAGGATTGAATCGGTCCGGTTCAGGAAAATACTTTTCATCTCTATGCACCACAAAAGCCAACAGATTAATAGATGTACCCTTTGGCACACGTAGATCTCGAATGGCAACGTCTTCTATCATTATTCGTTTGTAGAATGGCACTGATGGATATAACCGGAGAGTTTCTTTGATCACAGCTTCAAGGTACTTCATAGTTTCTTTTTCTTTGCCTTTCATAGCTACAGCTTCTTCATAGGCTTTTTGTTGTTCTTCTTTATTTTGAGAAAGCAAATATATTGCAAAGGATAAAGCTGAGCTTGTGGTGTCATGGCCCTACAAAAAATGGTTAAGGATTCGCTGATGTTTTAGTTAAAATAAGATTTTTTAAAGTTTCTTACCTCAAACATGAACGTGTCAACTTCTTCTCGTATGTCGACATCAGTTAAATCAGCTCCTTCCACTTGAGCCAGCAGCAGAATATCCAAGAAAGCTAATCGACTCTTCACACCGTTCTCATCGATCTTTTCTATAAATCAAAAAGAGAAAGATGTTCTTAATGGACTCAAGTTTAGTTATAATAATAAAAGTTTCTTACCAGCATCAGCTAATGTCTGAATATTTGCCGCTTTAAGGGCTTTTCTCCGCATTTCAATCACCCTATTTGTTTCACCATGAAGAATATCCAAGGCACGTTTTCGTTCTTGGAATCCATTTGTGAGTCTATAGAGAAATTCAATTCTCTTCCAGGTTGAAAAAGAGATAATGTGAGATATCCGACACACGCTAGAAAAAGAGAAATCATCAATAAATATCTTCTACTTAACCTACAAAATTTCAATCAAACATACTCCTGTACTGCAGTGACGTATTCCGAAGTACTCTGGAGCTGAGCATTTTTTTTAATACCCATGGCAGTTTCGCAGATTATGTCCAAGGCAAGGAGCGTTATGTAGGGATAGATGTTAAACGCTTCGCCGTTAGCTTTTTCCTCGAGTTTTTCAATAAATATACTACAATTGTCTTCCATGGGTTGTTTAAATTCACTAAGCACCTTAAAATGGAAAGCTGGTGTCAACATTTTTCTCCTTCTGTGCCACAATTCACCACTGCTAGTAAGAAGTCCTTTTCCCAACCATGGTTCTAAGATATTATAGTTTTTAGATGTGTAGGTACTTTGGCTGCTTCCAAGAACGAGCTTAACATCGTCAGGATCGGTTAAAAAAACTGAAAGGTCTGTGCCAAACCAAATGCAGAATATTGAACCGTATCTATTGCGGAGCTCTCTAAGCCAATATAAGAGTTCTATTGATTAAGAAAGAGAAAAATGAACTTTAGATAATATCGAAAATAATGATTTTTGTATTTGGTTTTTATTTAATATGTTAGTTTTTGGACTTAGGACTATTGAATTTCCATTAAATGATACACAGAACAAGTGATAACGCAATAAGTGTCGCTGAGAAAGGTCATAGAAAAATATTTAAGGCGTGACACCCGCTTAAGTACACGAGAGTAGAAGAGATTTAAAACAGTACGAAGTTTACCCTTTTGATTTTTCAGAAATGAATCATAGCATAGAAGTAGCTGTAGCTGATATGGAGTCAATGTGCAAATTTAAATTAAGATTAGGATCAAATTAAAACGCAAAGATCTTAATATTCTTCTATTCTGATAAGAACTATGTGTGCCACAGGCTTGTTACGAAAAATGGTATGATTTAGAATTTTGAGAAATTAAGCAATAAATCATTTTTTCCCACAGCACTCCCTATGTCTATGTTAAGGTCTTATTTCAAGAAAAAAGGGGAACTGCTGAGAATGCTCCATAAAAAAAAAAACATTACTAGCTATTACATACTTCGTTCTTCTCTAGTTTAATTTTGTTTTTTTTAATTATTCAAGTAGAAATGAAATACCATTCAAAATGGAATGCTTTCAAAACTCAGGACTGTCTCTCGTCTTTATAGATGTTCATGAGCAACAATTACATAGAAGAAACTGAAAACTTTTTGATACACACCTTCTGTGGAATGATCACATATCTTACGTCTTCTAAAGGGCAACTACAAATAAGTTACTGGGTTCTCTACGACGATGTAAGAAATTGTATACCCCCTCTGATCTGGCTGTAATCTATAAGACCTTCAGCCGAATCTTAAGTTTAACTCTTACATCTGGGCAGGTGCTCAAAATAGAACCGTAACTATTCTACCATGATGAAATCTCTTACATCGTCGAATACCTATCCATTGCATGTCTCTCAATAAAATAAAATATTAAAGTGAAATAGGCAGTTGCATTCTTCCATGAATTTGAGCCCAGTTTCGGACGAACTGTAAAGAGTGGGCCATCTAATAGTGGTTTCTATTTATATCATACATAGGTTATTTTGACACTGACAGCTGTTTCCCCCTCAAAAACTTGACTGAAAGTCAGTATCATACCTCCACGAAACGAAAAATGAGTCGCTTACGCTTGAACAACGTTGGGATATATTGGAAACTTATTTCCACAGTGAGTGCTGTGTATCCCAAAAAGTGCATTTTTTTAAAAGAAGATTTGGCCGGAATGAAGCACCCACCGCGCCTGATGTACGCAAGTTTGTGCAAAAAGTTCATGAGACTGGTATGCTAGTCTACAACACTCATGAATGTGGCTCATGTAGCCGAGAGAATTCTGCATAAAGATCTGTTTATTCGCTTACAAGGTCCAATTGACGGCGCACGACCATCCACTTCGTTATCGCTTCGGAGTTTGGGCCTTTGGGGCAGCTTGAATAGGACAACGATTTTCATCGAAAAAATATCTTTTCCGACGAGGCGCATTTTCACCTCGGAGACTACGTTAACAAACAAAATTGCCGCATCTGGGACCCGGAAAACCCGCACGTTATTGTCCAAAAGCCAAAAATGAGTCTGGGAACAACGTTTCGGTCAACGTTGGGTGTTACAGAGCCATGTAAACCGACCTTTTTTTGTTTTAATGAAATTGAAGAAATGGATTTGTACGACCATGCAACAATCGATCTTTTGCGTATTGAATCCCCAAGTCGTGTTATCAGCCATCTTGGCGATGTCAGTTGGCCGCCGCGCCGTTCGTTGGAGGTGCGATTTGATCCCTCTGGACTTCATTTTGTGGCGAACTGTGAAGTACCGATCTTATGCATGCCAACAATCTGGAAATCGATTCAAGCACTTAAACCCAATATCATCAAATCAATCCGTGAGCTATAGCCCGAAACAATCAACAAGGACTTGGAAAATTTGAGTGACAGAATGCGCTACTGCGAAGCCGACCGAGGCAGCCGCTTGAACGACACGTTGTATATTGTATTCCATAATTAATGGGAACGTTCGCTCTTACTAATACAGCCATAATACACGGACAAAATTTGATTTTGTTCATTTTCTTGCATTTTTAAAAAGAAACTTGTATTTGGCCCACCCCAGAAATTCATTCTCTAGCCGCATTAAACGAATGTGGAATGCTTACGATGGCTCCAATTTTTCCTCGCATTTCGTTATTAAGAGTTTAAAAATAAATATTGTTTGTAGCCAAAGAAAAAAACCGACTTTACACTCTGGGTGTTCGACAAGAAGTGATTTATTAAAAAGTAATTCATAATGTAATGTACAAGTATATAGCTGATAAGCAAGAATAAGAGAGTACTAAAAACATCGAATAGGGGAAATAGATTTATAAACATAGGGTAAACTAAGCATAATTTAACACTTCCACTTTTATAATTCTATTTAAATATGTATTAATTCATTTCTCAACTCCTAATTTTTCTCTTAAATACTCAAAACGATTTCGCAATAAGGGCTTAGTTAATATATCAGCTGTCTGTTCATTCGTTGGTACATAGTGCAAAGTGAATAAGCCTTCCTCATACTTCTGGCGAATAAAATGGTATTTGACTTCAATATGTTTAGTTCTCCTGTGGAACTCTGGATTTCTAATCAGCTTGACAGCACTCTGGTTATCCATGCTAAGTGTTGGAATATCTAATTTGTTTCCAACCAGTTCCGAAAATAGACGATGTATCCATATTAGCTCTTTGACACCTTCGCATGCGGCTACATATTCAGATTCGGTTGTTGATAAGGACACACACTTCTGACGCTGAGAACACCAAGATATCGCCGCTGCTCCAACCATCATTGCATAACCACTAGTTGACATTCTTGTTTCAGGGTTACCAGCAAAGTCAGCATCTGTAAAGCAATGTATTTGTAGATTAACTTTTTTAAAAACAAGACCGTATTCAAGAGTTCCTTTTAAATATTTAAATATTCTTTTTACCGCAGTAACATGACAACCTTCAGGGTTATCTAAATGACGACTAACTAAACTGACTGCATAGGCAATGTCAGGCCTTGTACCCACAGCCAAATACATTAAGCTGCCCACTGCTTCACGAAATGGATACTTTGGCACAGGTTGAGTTCCTGAGTCGACCGAAGTACCTTTGTTTTCAACTGGCGTTGTAACGGGTTTTGAATCTAACATACCGAATCTTGATAGTATTTTCGCAGCATATGAAGTTTGTTTTACTTCCAAGTTTCCATTTTCGGCAAACTTGATTTCCAAACCCAGATAACAGCTTACCATTGACGCTTTTACTTCAAACTCTCGGCTCAGATACAAAATCAGGGTCTCTATATCGTCTTCATCTTCAGCTGCCACCAGACCATCATCAATATAAATGGCCAATATCATCTTTCGTCCATTATTCTCACTGATGAATACACAGGAATCTGCCTTGCTTTCTTTGAAGTAAAACTTATTAAGAAACTCTGTAAACCTAATGTTCCAGCATCTGGACGCTTGTTTCAGTCCATACAGGCTCCTTTGCAACTTACACACATTCCCGCTTCCGTCATCATAACCTTTCGGTTGGTACATGTATATATCTTCAGTAAGATCACCATATAAAAACGCCGTTTTAATATCAAATTGTCGTAGTTTAAGATTCTCATTTACACAAAGGGCTAAAATCAATCTAATTGATGTAAATTTAACAACGGGACTAAATGTTTCTTGGTAGTCAATACCATACCGTTGCGTAAAACCTCTCACGACCAAGCGAGCCTTATAGCGTTCAATCTTTCCATCTGCAGCATATTTTATTTTGTAAACCCATTTGTTCGTAACCGGTGACTTATCAGCAGGAAGCGGCACAAGATTCCATGTACTATTTTTCTTCAATGACGAGATTTCATCGTCCATAGCTGCCTGCCACTCTTTTCTTGACGGTGACTTTTCAACATCTTCAAAACACTGTGGTTCTTGGAAATCAGCTATGAAAGCAAATCCCTCTTCATGGAAACATGGGGTTGAGCATTTAGAACGTAACTGATGGATCTTCTTTGGTACTTCCTTGTTTTCAGAGCTTTTACATTCTTCAGGATTTTTAGGAATATTTTGTTTTGCTTTACTTTCATCTTCAGTCTCTTCCACTGAGTTTGAAAGGTTTTGGGTGGAATAATTCTCTTCCTCGTCGGTTTCCTTTTTATTGGAAATGTCCACGCTTGTCGACGTATCTCGAAACACAACGTCTCGCGAAATTTCTACTTTTCTGCATTCAGGTAGCCACACTCTAAAACCTTTTGAGTTTTCCTCGTAGCCAACAAACACCCCTTTCCTGGCCTTTGAACAGAACTTTTGCCTTTTTTCTTTTGGCACATGAATATATGCATCAATTCCAAAAATTTGAAAATGCTTAATATCGGGAATTTTTCCAAACCATAGCTCATAAGGCGTCTTACCATTTTCTGGACAGGATCCCGTACGATTAAGTGTATAAACTGCATTTGTAACGGCTTCTCCCCAAAATTTATAACTCATATCCTTAGCATGTATCATAGTTCTGGCCAACTCTATGACAGTCCTCATATCGCGTTCTGCTCTGCCATTATGCTGAGGTGTATATGGAACACTCTTTTGGTGACAAACGCCATGCCTTCTCAAAATGGCTTCCACTTCTTTATTGGAGAACTCAAGTCCATTATCTGAGCGTAATGTCTTAACGGGAAACCCTGTTTCTTGCTGAACCTGTTCCAAGTACTGCTCAATAAGTCCTTGAACATCCGTCTTAGATTTTATACAGAAGACTTTTCGAAAATTGGAAAAGTCATCACGAAATAAAAGCATATAACGAGCACCTCCATATGAATTCTCCTGCATAGGACCGCATAGATCTGTATGCACAAGCTCGCCTAATAATTTTGCCCGATTGCCGCTTGTCTCAAATGGTTTGCGATGATGCTTTCCGAAAATACACGCCTCAGAAAAGAAATCTTTGTCATTTCTGAACGCTATACTTTGATAGGTTAGCACGTCTTTGACATGGTGACACAATTTCTGGTGCCACGCTTGCAAGGTCGAAACTAATGCCGTATTTTCAGTACTGAAATCTTTAGTACAAATTACCTTAAAAGCCAGTCTAAAAAGCTTACTAGACTCCCGATATGCGACTGCAGCAACTTCATTGTTTTTAAGAATCTCGCACCGATTATTGTCTGCCACCATACTGAACCCCTTGTCCAGAGTAGAGTTAGTAGAGAACAAATTTAACTTTATATCTGGAACGAGTAAAACATTTGATAAACTCTTTTTTGACCAACATTTACCATTAAACGCTTCAATGTCCACAGTTCCCTTTCCCTCAGCCTTTATCACATCACCGTTTCCAATTCTTATGAACATTGGTTTCACAAATTTTTCATAATCACGAAGCCAATCCTTCCTGAAACACATGTGATCGCTGGCCCCTGAGTCTAGAAACCAGCTGTCACGCTCTGCAGTTCCTAAATAACTCTTTTGAATAATAAAAGCATCACCTATCCTATCATTGCCATGCTGCTCTTGTCTAACCCTTCTCTTGGGACATTCATTTTTCCAGTGTCCATCTCTTTTGCAAATGAAACATTTGCCACGCTTTCTGAACCCGTTCATCTTGGCACCATTCCTACCGTTGCTACCACATCCACCGCTTTCACTGCCACCACCACCACGTGGTTTTTCTGTCTTTGCCAAAAAAGCCCCTGAAACACCACTTTGTACACCCATCCGGGACTCTTCCATACATAACCTAGCAGTAAGATTCTTTAGATTGCGTTCCTTTTTTTCAGTAGACTCCCATGACGAAAAAAAATGGCCAAAATTATCTGGCAACGTCATTAGAATCTTTGTAATGAGCATGTTTTCAGAGATTTCTTCCCCCAGATCTTTTAATTGCTGTGCGATCTTCTGCAATTTAGAAATATGAACCGCAATTGAATCATCTTGATCCTTCGAATAATTGAAGAATTGCTGCTGCAGCAAATGTATACTTGTCTCTGATTTCTGTTCATATACACTTTCTAGCTTTGCCCACATTTCTGCCGAAGTTTCATAGTTCATAATATGTAGCATTGGTTCTTCCCCAATCGTACTGACAATTATTTTTTGTGCGGCGTTATCTCTTTTTGTCCATTTGATAATTTCAGCTTCTGCTGTTGGTTTTACCATAACACCTGTAACAGTCTCCCATATCTCAGATGCTTTCATTAGCACCTTCATTTGAAACTTCCACAACGTCCAATTTTCACTGTTACGAAGTTTCTCAATTTTCGATAGCTCACAGTCCATGCTAAGGCTAGGACCGCACTTGCGATTTCAATCGCACGATTTTTTAGTCGCAAAAATAGAACACATGCATTTAAATGAGAATGAACGCACTTGCTACCAACAAATCATGACGATTTAAAAGTCGCAATTTGTTTCATTTTTCTTGCGATGCGATTGTCGTAAACTTAAATGAAACACATGTACTCAAATGGATATGCCCACACTTGCGATTTAAATTACTACGGCTTAAAAATCGTAGTCGCAAAGAGAAATTGGCATGTACGCACTTGCGATTTTTAATCCACGATTTTTTAGTCGCAAAAAGTAAGACACATGGCCTTAAATGTGAATGCACGCACATGCGACTTAAAAATCGTAGCGATTATAAAAATGAAACAAGTTCTATTTTTTCAAGCGATTTTTCTGTCGATACTTATTTTTAGCAAATGCGTGCACTCACATAAAAAGTAGTGTGTTTTATTTTTTGCGATTAAATAATCGCACGGGAAAAAATCGAAAGTGCGTGCATGACAATAATTTGTAGCGACTACGACTTTTTAATCGCCTCGACGAAAAATCGCAAGTGCGGTCCTAGCCTAATAAAAAGATTGGATGAAAAAAGAATTAGCACGTGAGAAAAAAAATATCGGTAAAATCAGCCGAACAAAAAAACTGCGGTACAAAATTCTGTAAATTGAAGTAACCGGTTTGGTTCCTATGTACTACTCGTATGTATACTTATTGATGATCTCAGAGTATGGCTGGGCCCATAACCTGTTTGTAGCCAAAGAAAAAAACCGACTTTACACTCTGGGTGTTCGACAAGAAGTGATTTATTAAAAAGTAATTCATAATGTAATGTACAAGTATATAGCTGATAAGCAAGAATAAGAGAGTACTAAAAACATCGAATAGGGGAAATAGATTTATAAACTAAGCATAATTTAACAAATATTCATCGGTATCTTGTCTCAATCGTACACTATGTTCCTAATACTTGCAACATGTTTAATAATTTCAAAGCTATTCAAAATTCTGTTAGTGCACGATTATTATAAAAAAAATAAGAAACACTATCAAGTATCATACGGTCTTAAATTTTAAAATAAACCATTCAGTAAGTATAAGAAATAGATGTGTATCTTTGTATTTAAAATAAAATCGTACAAAAGCAATAACCATTAAGAAAATTGTGTTAAGTTAAATTTATTTCAACAGTAGGAATTTAAATGCCTTTATCAAAATAACATTTTCTTATAAATATTTTACGATTAAATTAATGAATATACTCTCACCTACATATGCACATAGCTGCAACATACAATAGTGAGAGTTTCACAGACCTTATCACGTTTCTTTATCTAGGGTTAAAGTTTCGAGTTCATGGTTAACCATTGGATTCGATGGGTATGTTTTTTATGTATGTGAAATTACCATCAGTAATAAAAAAGTATTGATAATTCCCAAAAATGTCAAGACTTCCGCTCAAAAACAATCATCCTTACAATCTGAAGATCCGTCGAAGGTCATTGCTGCTTTCAATGCAGCTTTTCATTGTTATAATTCTTACCAAATTGGCCGCTTCTCAGCTTTATGCAATGAGTCAAAACATAATAGACGTTCCTGTTTTCGATGTGGGTCATTATTGATAAGGAAACTGTCTAAAACCAGCACCTAGAAACTCAAATCCAATTGATCTTGATGATGAATTTCGCAAAAAATGATATGAAATTTCCGACCATATTAAGTTATGTTTCACTAGTGTGTTTTATGGGTCTAACATTTTTGTTTCTTATTGTTGTTTATTTATTATTTAATCAAACAGAGAATACATTTAAAGTAAGTAGGTCAGTTTTTATTGAAAATAATCTCCTAGCGCAATTCCTTTGGCTTTAGGTTTATTTAGCACGAACAAAATAATGAAAAATATGTCAAGTTTATTATAAAGGTATTATTCAGAAAAAGAGGTACACAAATCTCAAAGAAAGGTGGAGCCACCTAGCTTAAGCTGAAAAAGTGTCAAAGTGCCCCTTTCGAGGAACGAAGGTAGCCCTATGTATATTACACAATACTTCATTGAGTGCAAGTTGAACAATTGAATATCAACAAGTATTTAAAATTAATTAATTTTATATCCTTATATTTTAACGATTAGATGTTCATGTCATA
Organism: Philhelius festivus; assembly: GCA_963931855.1. Taxonomy (NCBI): domain Eukaryota; kingdom Metazoa; phylum Arthropoda; class Insecta; order Diptera; family Syrphidae; genus Philhelius; species Philhelius festivus. The sequence continues at coordinate 91,691,387 of OZ007556.1, forward strand.
ATTTAAGTTTCTGCTCTGCTTATGCTGCTAAATGTATACCTAGGCAAATAGAAAAATCATAAAGGGATATATACATATTTCTATTTTTGCCACAGCTCGAAACATCAAAAGATTTCATTCCTTTCCAAAAAGCACTTTTTATTAAAGAAATGGTATTAAAAAGAATCATAGAGTAGTTGAATCCCTTGTTTAATTTTTTATACTGCACTCATTTGAAGAACCTACTTCTAAGGCTTCACAAATTTTTGATTTTTCAAAAAATAAAGACAATTGAATTTTTTTGAATTTTTTATCAATAAATCTGAAAATTATAAATGAGTTAAACAGAATATTTCAATCAGAGAACACAAAAATACACTTTTTGATCGAGAGTATGAGTACGTTAAAACTAAATATAATGAAAAATTTTTTAAAGTCCGAAAATATTAATATAAATACAAAAAATGTAAGAAACTATTTACCATATTCTAAAATGTATTTTGGCCTTCAATGAAAGGTGCTCATTAGAAAATGACATTGTTGAACAAAAACTAATGGAATTAAGAAATGTGCTCCCAACACTGTTTGGAAGTAGTGGTACCACTTTACTTCAATTGAAGTAGATCTACTTCCTTTTTTCAAAATAAATCTACTTCATTTTAAAAATCTCTGTTTCAACCTACTTCAATTTTACAAAATAAAGCCCAAATCTACTTCTTTTTCTCTATTGCACTCTAAGTAGTAGTATGTAACCTCATAATCACCATAAATAAAAGAACGTCAACACAATACAAATACACAAATCAGTAATTTTATACGAAATTTCCTTAAAATTAAAAGAAATGTATTGACACTTTTAAATATTTAATAATATTCATTTAAGGATAAAAAATTTTGTATGCAATATTTTTTCTAAAAGCAAGTAAAAAGTCATTTTGAAATCTACTTCGATTTTTCTCAATTTACTTCACTTTTTTCTTCAAATCTACTTCGACTTTTTTTCCGGAAGTGGTAACGCTGTTTTAACATCAAACCCACTCAGAGTAGCAGATTGGCGGTCAGCCATCAGACGAATAGGGGGAATAACATGTAGCATACGAAAACATGCACGTGCCGTAACTATTCGGGACTGGTGGAAGTCTGATCATAGCCTCTCCGTGGCGGCCGCTAGAAACAAGCCTTTAAAAAGGTTTGGCTAATATGATCAGGCTGGTTCCTCAGGTTGGCGACAGGTTAATTCCCTGTCCCGTAAAACTTAATGAATTACGAGACCGACAACAAGCCTCGGAAACGGACTGATCTCACGACGACAACCCACGCAAAGAAAAAGGAAAAACGATTTACGAATTTTCTTATGGAACGTACGATCGCTCTATAGAGCTCGAGCTGCTCAGCAGCTAGCCGATGCCCTGTCAAAGTATAAAGCTGACATAACAGCTCTTCAAGAAATCAGATGGACAGGGAATGGTGTTCTACAGAAGAAAGAATATGACATATACTACAGCTGTCATACAAAACACCATGTGCTCGGGGTAGGCTTCCTAGTCAGCGAAAAAATGAAGTCTACCATCATCGGCTTTAACGCTATAAGCGAAAGGCTATGCACCCTTCGCGTGCGAGGCAAATTTACGAACATCAGCCTCATTAACGTTCACGGACCTACGGAGGAGTCCTCAGACGAAGAAAAAGAGACTTACTACGAACAAGTCGAGAGGGCCCTCAATGCCTGCCCAAGGTATGATGTTAAAATCATCCTTGGGGATTTGAACGCAAAAATAGGTCGGGAGCCGGTATTCAGGCATTACGCAGGCACCCATAGTTTGCATGAGAACACTAATGACAATGGACTTCGAGTCTTAGAATTGGCAGCATCGAAAAACATGGTCGTTGCGAGTACCAGGTTCCCGCGTAAAGATATCTACAAAGCCACCTGGGTATCACCTGATGGAGTCACTCGTAACCAAATAGACCACGTGTTGATAGACCGTCGCCACTACTCGAACTTGATGACGGTACGAACGTACCGAGGTGCCAATATCGACTCGGATCACTATCTTGTTGGTATGGTTTTCCGAGGGCGGATTGCCTTGCGAAGACGCATTGCATCCGCCGATCAGGTTCGAATCAACACGGCTGCCCTGCGCAATGAAAACACCAGTAACACCTTTGGTAATGCGTTAGGACTCGCCCTAGAATCACTTGATTTAGGGAGAGTAAGTCCTGGAGCCAGTATGCTGGGCGTAAATGAGAACTGGACACGCCTTAAGAATATTGTCATTAGTACTGCCAACTCCATCTTAGGCAGCAGTCGTAAAAATCGGAACGACTGGTTTGATGATGAATGTAAGCTAGCGACTGAACGTAAGAATGTTGCGTACCGAGCAATGCAACAATCTCATAGAACGCGGGCACGCGAAGAGGAATATAAAGAGCTCAGAAGAATAGAAAAACGGCTACACAGACAAAAAAAATCAGCCTGGGAGAAGAACCTAATCTGTGAAATAGAAAATAGCCGAGAGCGAGGTCCGCACCAGGCGCGAAAGTTCTACCAATCCGTCCGAAACATGACGCAGTACACACCACGCTGCACATACTGCAAGGACGGAGAGGGAAATCTGATCACCGATCCTGAAAGCATACTGGAGCGATGGGAAGTGTACTTTAATGAATTGCTAAATGGTCAGCTCACTACAGAAGAGGAGGCTCCACTACTTCAAGAAGAATACCCTATGTTGCCGCCACCAAGCATAGAAGAGGTTGAGAAGGCTATAGGCCGGCTTAAACAGAACAAATCCCCGGGAGCCGATGGCATACCAGCCGAATTATTTCATCACGGCGGGCCAGCCTTACGTCAAGCAATTCATGATATTATAGTGCACGTATGGGAGCAGGAAGAAATGCCAGAAGACTGGCGAAAAGGCATAATATGCCCCATACATAAGAAGAGAGATGTCACAACGTGCAGCAATTATAGAGGTATCACGTTGTTGAGTACCGCCTATAAGATATTCTCCTCTATCCTACAAGACCGGATAACCCGATACGCTAAAACCGTCATCGGACAATATCAGTGTGGTTTCATTCCAGGCAAATCAACAACTGATCAGATCTTTACCCTTAGGCAGGCGATGGAAAAATGTCTAGAATTTAACATCCCAACATACCATCTGTTTATAGACTTTAAGGCCGCCTATGATAGCATAGCCAGGGTAGAACTTTACATAGCCATGAGAGAGTTCGGCATCCCAAATAAATTGACACGACTACGTAGGTTGACCATGACCAACGTAACAAGCCAAGTAAAAATAGCCGGATTGCTATCCAGACCAATCAACATCTTTAATGGATTCCGACAAGGGGACGGTTTGGCCTGCCTCCTCTTCAACCTGGCGTTGGAGAAAGCAATCCGTGACTCTGGCACGGCAACAAGAGGGACCATCGTCAACAGGTCCAGCCAGTTACTGGCTTACGCAGACGACATTGACATCATCGGAAGAACCGAACAAGCTGTACACGATTCCTTCATCCAGATCGAGCAGGCGGCACAAAATCTGGGGCTGCACATTAGTGAAGGTAAAACAAAGTACATGGTGGCGTCGAATGCGAGAGGAACAGTTGGTCAAACAATCAAGGTAGCGGAGCACGAATTTGAAGTGGTGCAATCCTTTAAATACCTTGGGTCAATAGTAGCAGCCGATAACAATATAGAAGAAGAAATACGCGGGCGGCTTCTCAAATCCAACAGAGCCTACTACAGTCTGTCAAAGCTCTTCAAATCCAGAAATCTCACCATAACTTCAAAACTGCTGCTGTACAGGACCATGGTCCTGCCAGTACTCACATATGGATCCGAGACTTGGGTGCTTAGCAAAAGGCACTCCGACCTCTTAGCTGCGTTCGAGAGAAAAGTCTTAAGGAGAATTGTTGGCCCCATATGTGAGGAAGGACGATTCCGGAGACGGTACAATCATGAACTGTACGCAATCTACCTAGAAGCAGATATCGTGACAAAAATTAAGCTCGGTAGACTCCGGTGGGCAGGGCACCTAGCTCGCATGAGCGAAGAGGAACCTGCTCGGAAAGTTCTTTGTGGTACATTCTATGGTAGACGACAGCGTGGTAGACCATGCTTGCGCTGGAGAGATGGCGTAGACCAGGACGCCCGAAGCCTTGGGGTGCGCAACTGGATGGCGTCGGCTAGAGACCGGGATAGGTGGAGAGACTTGTTGAAAGAGGCCAAGACCGGAACCCGGTTGTCGAGCCGATGATGATGATGATGATGGTAACGCTGTTTGGGAGTTCTTTCCAATTTTTGGATCTGCTTGCCTCCTCTTCTTGTTTAATTTTGTTTTTATGACATTTTCTCCTATTCCGCAATTTTATCTCTATTTTTGCTTACATGCGGTCTCCACTAGCGATGAATCCAGAGCATGCTTTAAAGCATGCGTTCATTATCGCAAGTAGAGACCGCCATCGCAGCTATATTTTCATCGCTTGCGATAGAAAGTATGCTCTCATCGCATACCATTCATCGCTTGCTTTATCGCAATCGCAAGGAGAACTGTCATATTGTTCTGGCGTACCCAAATTTAATTTATCTGAGTTTGAGTTTTGCGTGCGAAGAAAGCTTTTGCTTGGGGTTTACGTTTTTCTAACAAAATTTAAAAAAATCTGATTTGAAACTGTCCATAGAACTCATTTATATCCATTAAAATTATTCACTATACTAAAAAACTATGCGATGAAATGCCCAGCCACAAAAATCTGACAGTTCTTCTGCTCTCTGCTTTCTGCTTTGCATATTGCGATTGCGATGGATTTATCGCTAGTGGAGACGGCGTGTTTAGGAGTCCACCTCTTAGTTTCCATGAACACCCATGTGACCAAGTACCCAGTGAAGTGTGAGACTGTTCTGTTTGCCAAGTTCATTTAGCCTGCTTATGTACTCCCACACTAATTTAGAGCTAATGGTATATGAGCTTAGTGCCTTGAGTTCCGCTTGACTATCTGACATGATGACAATGTTCTTATTACAATAGTTCTTTTCAAGATTTCGGTCCACGCATTTCCCTATGGCGATTATCTCCGCTTTGAATATGCTGCTGGACTGCCCCATCGGTATGGAAAGCTTGGTTCTAGGCCCAAGTTCATGCACCATTTCCTTCGCTTGTTCTCGATCTATTAGTGTAACACTTTATGGTATTTGTGTCGAGGGTGTAGTTTGTTTCTTCTTCCTCTAATCCCAATTGCGAGAAAATTGATATGTGAGCTATCACTCAGGCGATTGATGAAAGCTCGAGAAAAAGCAAATCAGGATAGGCCTCGGTAGTCTTCAGTTCCAAAAATGAAAAAAGGCCAATGATTATGTGGATTTAATTACTGAGCCTCCTGCCTACGAAATTCCTAACCGATGACATAATTTTGAGTTTTGTTATCAGCGGGGATAACGATTGCATAAATTTACATCGGTTTATATATCACACTAAATGCGTAAAGCGATGCGTTTAGCTGGTTATGGGGGCTAAAATCGCCTCTAGAAAAATGATGCCTTAGAGCACAAAGAAGTGTTTCACTATAGAAACTGCAATTTAGTAAAATAGAACTGAAATTGTTGGTCGGTTGGTTTCGGTGTTTTGGAAAGCATCTACCTTCATGTGGGAAGCTCCGGGTAGTTTGTAAAATAAATCAATCACATTTATAAATTTTCAATGGACCCCTAAGGTATTTTTTGATCGAGCTGAATTTTGGTGTTCCCTCTTTTGATGCGTAATGGTACCAATCCCCGCTATTCAAAGGGTGGGCCATCTAGTGTTATCTTTGATACTGACAGCTGATTCCCTCTCGAAATCTTGGCAGAAAATCAATATCTTACCTCTGCAGAACGAAATGAGTCATTTTACGCTTGAACAACTTTGGTATATATTGAAACTTATTTCCAAAGTAAGTACTGTATAGCCCAATCAATTCGTTTTTTCCCAATTTTTTTTTTTTTTGTGAAGATCTGTCCTATCTTATGCCAACAATCCGCAAACGATTCAAGCACTTAAGGCCAATATCATCCAAGCAATCCGTGAGCTATAGCCCAAAACCATTAAAATGATGTTGAAAATTGTAAAAAAAATAGTTTGATATTGAGTGCTTAAAAGCTATCATTTAAGTTCTTAAAGCTTCTAAGGTTGCACAACGTTCAAATATTTGATAAACTTTATGCTGAAGCGAATAAGAATTTTAAGCGAATATGTAATAATAAAAAAATAAGCTTTCGATCTATTGAAACTATCAACAATGCACTCAGTTCCGCCCAGTTCTTTAAAGCTGTAAAACTTGTAAATGAAAAGACAAATTCCATTGCCTCAGGGCTGCAGGCATCAAGTGTAAAGGACCATTTTAGAAGGCTCCTTAATAGCAAAACGAGTGGGCCTTTGGTGCAATACGCCGAACTACTTATTCTAGATGAGTTGTTAGATGCCCTATTTTCAATACAGGAAGTGAGACAAGTCATCATGGACTCCAAAGGGAACAAGGCACATGGAGATGACCGTATCCATTCAGAATTCTAAAAGCATGCCGCAATCGAATCTTTGAAAATTGTTTAGTCCCCGAAACCTGTAAAAAATCAATTAATTTCCCAATCCATTAAAAAGGAAACTACGAGAATCCTTCGAACTATAGAGGCATTTCATATCGTAATATCTGTTGTTAATAGTTTGACGGCCTTATCCACTCCAGGCTGTCAAAAAGGGTAGAAAATGGCAACATTTTATCTGAATTCCAGGCCGGGTTCAGGAAAAAATACTCAACAATTCACCAAATATTTGCCCTTATAAACATTGCCAATTACTTTAAAAAAAGATAAGAAATTATATGATGCTTTGTCGGCTTACGTACAGCTTTCGACTCAATTGAAAGTGAAGCTCTCTTCTACAAGCTAAGTGTGATAGGCGTATCAAGCAAAGTTATTACAGTTTTGACAGCACTGTGCGATAGCAATGTAGCATACCCTTGGGACGGAGATACCATGTCCATATCCGATGAATTTGTAACAACAATAGGTCTTAATCAAGGTTGTTTTTTAAGCGCACTGCTATTTATCATATTCATAAGCGACATTACAGATGAAGTAATATTGTTGTGGGAGGAGTAACAATACCGGCTCTCATGTACATACATATGCTGACTATATAGTCTTTCTATCTGATACGGTTGATAAAAAGCAAATTATGGTTAACAGTCTCGATCAATATTACAAATGGTGGAACTTGGTAGTGAAGCTGGAAAAATCTAAAATGATGGTATTAAGAGGCGGGGGTGGTAGACATGCGCAGGACGAAAAGTGGACATACAACAGGGAGTTCTTTTTAAAATGTCTTTATTTTTGTTATTGCAAACTGAAAATTTTCGCCCATGTCATCAATTGGTCATCAATTTTTACTTGCGACTTATAGGTACTCTAAGGCAAGTTATGCATTCGTAAAAAAAATCGAACTCGAGATTTTGATCAAAGTTGACATTACGATAATAGCAAAAACCAAAAAAGTGGGTCTCGCAATTCTGTCTGTCTGTCTGTCGGTTCGACTACAGCCTAAACGGCTCGGCCGATTTTCTTCAAACTTGGTAGATATGGGTTTTGATTTTTGCCCCCCAGACGTTTTTTTTTTTTTTTTTTTTTTTAAGACCAAAAATAACGGTACCTACCATACGGTTTTTTTTCGAAATTTTATAAATATTTTTTTTTTCTCAAAAACTGTCCCACAGAATTTTTAAAAAAAAATTATAAAAATTTCATTTAGTTAAAACTAGGTAATGGTTGAAAAAAATTTTCCAAAAAATTGTTATTTTTGGTAGCCCCCCTGGGTTCATTATTTTTTGTTTTTGATTTTCTCGAAAACGGTACAGCCGATTTAAACCATTTTTCTTATGCTAATACGCTTTTCACACCAAATCAAAATCTAGATTTCGAGCAAAATTCTCAAAATCTCATCCAAATCTACTAGATTTCCCATACATTTTCAGATTTCCAAATCTACTAGATTACGACAAAATCTCCTCAAAATCTACTTTCAAACACAAGATTGTCAAAACAAACAAACCTTTAGAAATGTTCTGCTTTGTCAGCAAATTGTCAGCAAGAGAAGAGGTAGATAAAAAGCAGATAATGGAGTCGAGTCTCGAGTGACTATTTGAAATTTGAATTGTGGGGAGAGAAGGAGAGAAGATAAATTATATCCGAGAAAGCAGGATAAGTGGACAGAAACGTCAAATGAAATCCTGGTTCTGTTCAGTGTGAACGCTTCGATGAGATTTCGTAATCTTGTTGCTGAAATCCGAGATTTTAGTTCGGTGTACGTACAGCTTTCGACTCAATTGAAAGTGAAGCTCTCTTCTACAAGCTAAGTGTGATAGGCGTATCAAGCAAAGTTATTACAGTTTTGACAGCACTGTGCGATAGCAATGTAGCATACCCTTGGGACGGAGATACCATGTCCATATCCGATGAATTTGTAACAACAATAGGTCTTAATCAAGGTTGTTTTTTAAGCGCACTGCTATTTATCATATTCATAAGCGACATTACAGAGGTAGATAAAAAGCAGATAATGGAGTCGAGTCTCGAGTGACTATTTGAAATTTGAATTGTGGGGAGAGAAGGAGAGAAGATAAATTATATCCGAGAAAGCAGGATAAGTGGACAGAAACGTCAAATGAAATCCTGGTTCTGTTCAGTGTGAACGCTTCGATGAGATTTCGTAATCTTGTTGCTGAAATCCGAGATTTTAGTTCGGTGTGAAAAGCCTATTATAGGCTCCTCCAAAATTTAAATATTATAACATATTCAAATTTTCAATTTTTTATTTTTTGGATTTTTAAAAAAAATTTCAAAATTTTTTTTTTGGAAACTCAATATTTCGAAAACCCCATGGTCAATATTTTTCAAACTTGACAAATAAAAGTTTCCTACAAGATTTGAAAAAAAAAAATTGTTTTATCTAAAACTAATGGTACCTTCCATACAAATGTTAAAAAATGGTTTTCGAAAATCGTATTTTTCTCGAAAACAGTTCCGAGAATTTTGCTAAAATTTTTTTCTTTTGATTAATTCTTACGATCTATAATTTAATAAAAAAAAATTTGAAATCTAGATATTACTGACTGTACCTACCATAGAATGATTTTTTCGAATTTTGAATTTCTCATTATCGGTATAACGGATTTTGATGAATTTTTTTATAAAGAAGCTCCTAAAAAGTTTAAAAAACATTGCATTTCAAAACTTAAAAAAAAAATATTTTTTTTCAATTTTTAGAAAAAAAAGTCTTTTTTTTTGGAAAATTCGATATCTCAAGACGGCTTAGTATTTTTGTTTGGAAATTAGACTCTTATTCGTACAATAATAAAAACTTAAGATTGGCGTACCAAAAATTTTTGTTAAAAATGTAATGTATTTTTTTAAGGAACCACTACAACGACTTATAATTTTTGTTCTTGCATACATTTATATTTGCATAGCATTCTGTTTTTATCTCTTACTACTAAAAGAATTTAAAAAATTCATTTTATCCTTATGAACAGTTTTCTTTAATAACATCCGTTTTTTAAATTCCTAGTCTATTACATAGGAGCAAGTTCGTGCGACCCAGTCGTGCATTTTATTTTATTTGTATCAAGTTAAGCGATATTTCTTTTCGAAAAGCATATAATTTAAAATGTATTAAAAACGTAATTCACAGTAACAAAAAAGGAAAAACTCGTATTAAGCAAAAAATAGCCAATTTAAGTTAGTAAATAATTAATTGACAAAACTTATATATAAGAAAAAGTATTTATTAAACTCCATTTTTGTCTGGATCCATTAAGTCAGGATGTATTTCAGCTTCGGGTTGCATTTCTGCGTCTAGGTTATTATAAAATTCATGAAACGAATGATTAGTAAACGGAAGATGTCTTTGAAGCGCAGCTCTTTTACGCTTAGTAAGTTGTGAATTTCACACCATTTGACTGAGTCAATACCATGTTTTACAGCAGTGGATGTTGAAAAATGCTGATTTTTACCCAGAGTTGTTTTGTATTCAATTTTACCAACTTTGTTTACGTTATTCCATACAAAATTGTCTCGGCTGCTCCACAAAAGTTTTGTTTGAAGCACAACCATAGTCAAAATCGGACAAAATTAAACCAATCGTGAGGATGATGAATCGGTACCTTTTTTAGTTTTTTTTTTTTTGTTTTTTGTAATTCATGATCTACATTACACTCCATATGAGTTTGGCATGACTATTAAAGCTAGTGATCTACAATCTCAATGCTGGACTTGGTTTTCAAAATTTTAACAGCGTCGTGCTCACAAAAACAAATAAATTCTTATTTTGACCGCCAAATGAACTATGGAAAAATCAAATTTCTTGTTTGTCGTCGCCGCCAACTGCCGTTTGTTTGTAAAAGCTTACTGAATTTCGGACGTAAGCTGTTTGCAGACACTGTTAAAGTTCAAATCCAAAAATCACATACAAATATTTACAAGATGTGTCAGATGGGATTCTAGAAAACTTTCAGTAGCATCGAAGAATTGTTTCAAGCAGTTTTGACGAACACGAATCTTTTCTTTCTAGTAGGTAATAAATGAAGTACTTTATATGAAGCCGTCGCACATAGGGGTATTTCAACGATCTAAGCGGCCAAAATTAGTTTTGTATTTTGTTCGATTTAAAAAAATGTTACTAAGTAGAACTAGTTGTTTTTATTAAAAAAAATGTTTTTTTATTAAAAAAAGAATGTTTTTTTATCAAAAGAAAATGTTTTTTCTTACAAAAAAGTATGTTTTTCGTATAAAAAATATAAAAAAAAATTCTTAAAAAAAATGACTTATGTATACAATAGGGAGAAAACTTATTAGATTTTTGGAAAAAAAAAATATATTAATTTAATCATTATAATATTTACTTATTTATTATCAAATAATAATATTAACTAAACACTAAAATCCAAGTTTTCGTTTTCACTTCCGGAAGAACACCCTGGGTTCGGATCGGCACACAACAGCATTTCTAGTGTTTCTGGTAGGAAAGAATTTCGCCTTCTTTTTTTATATGCCTCCTAGAGCTCATCAAAGGGTCTGAACTCAAAAGAAGGCGATTAAAAATGTCCCTATTACAGCTCTCTCGTGAAAATTTACGTGCGAAATCTTGTCGATAAGACCGAAAGTGCTTGTTGCGTGCTTCTACAGCTTCTTCAGTCAGTTGTCCAATTGGCAACAATGCGTTTTTTATAATAACAGCACCATGAACGAGTATTTTGTGCATCGTGGGTGTCATTGGATGCCAAGGGTATAGATCAACATATATACGAGCAGTTTCTTTTGCATAGCTGTCATATTTTTCAGGATTGATTTTGTGACCGCTTGAGATAGTCTTTAAAATGACTTTTAATCTATATATCAGATCATAACTTATGCCTGTAATATCCGACGCAATTTTGGGATCTTCGAAAAATCTTCGGCTGGTGTTCCCATCATTCGTGTTGCCGAAATTCACTTTTGGCGTGTCTATTAGCAATCCAGTTTCCTTACGAAACTTTACTTGAATTTCTTGTTTCCTTTGCTTCTCTAGCTCTTTTTCAGCTTCTGTTTTTCTTTCTCTATATTTTTTCACTGGCAATTTATACGCCAAATGAAGAATACTCTCAAATAACCTTATTCTGGCATGTAACACAGAGAGGCCGAATTGAATAGCATCAAAATTAACATCAACTGTTTTATGTAAGTTGTTAAAATCCTTCGAGGTTGCACCACAAATATAGCATCGACTAGTTGATGTTGTTCCTGTAGCGGCATTACATACTTTGCCGTCAACCATTGTCATTATGAATGTATGCTCGACTCTAATTTTTTTCCCGCGTAAATCAAATTCAGTTGCTATCAGAGAGTTTATTGAGGTATTGATGTGATTGATTTCATCTTGTGTGACATCAGTAGTCTCTCTAACGAATCTAAACCTTAAAGGTCTACAAAATCTAGGAGAAGAGGGTGTCGGGTTTTCCCATATAGTTTTTTCATTTTGTTGCCCACATACTAACTTTAGCGGCACGAAGCAGCTTTGAAATATGTTCATATCACTGTCCGCATAATTGTCTAATTTTTGTTTGTACTGGGATTGTTGGGACCCACCACAGCCCCATTTGCAGATTAATTTTAGGTTTTCAAGTTCGTGATCCTTTAATGATATCAGTACCTCTTCCAAGTACTCCGATAATCGCCTAACGGTAAGATCAATCAAAGGCTGCAATTGAGCTTCCGCACTAGTGCTTGTTACCGTGCACGCTTCTGGCGGCGGATAACACTTTTTTTTTTCTTTTTGCAAAAGACTGTAACACGGAGAGAATTTCTTATTGGTGCTCCTTATAATTTCATATTGCGCTCGTGTTAGGTCTGCATCGATGAACATTTGACTTGCTTCCTGGACGGTTAAAGGGCTACTTTTATTTTCTGAAGACATTGCGTGATATGCCTTTTTATATTTTGTTGCACGAGCTGGCGACCTGATTATTTCTTTGAGCACATTTGAAGCGTCTCGCTTTCCTGTTTTTGCTTAGTTCTACTTGTGCAGCATGTACTATGATGTGCTCGTCAAAGTTAGAGCGAAGAACCTCAGTCTTTCTTCTTTTACTTCTTTCGCTCAGCTCTTCAAAAGATTTACGCGGTCGGCCTGGTCGATTATCCGGACGGTTGGCAATGGGAATCGCAAAGGTTCCTTCCAGCCAAGAATGATTGTATTTAAGAAATACATCTTCTTTATTGTGAGCTTTTGACCATCTATTTTTTATTTCCGATTTAAAATGCACAAAATTGCATTTTAATATTTCAATTTGGTCTTTAGTATAGCCTTCACTAGACAAAAGGTGGATTTTTAAGGAAATCAGTTTTGCTTCCAAATTTGGTAAATTTTCACTTTTCATTCGTTCAAACAAATGTTTTCTTGTCACAATCCTCATTCCTGATATACCCGTTGACCCTTCAACAAATAAACATTTCGTTTAAGAGAAAAAAAGAGAAAAACATATTTTTAAATAATTGAAGGAAAATTTTTTAAAGCCCTAAAAGGTTGCTTATCCGGGCGTATCCGCGACCAAATATTAATTTTTTTAATAGGTAAAACAATAAACTATACACTGCAACAAACATATTTTCCGGATCTATTCCGATAATATAAAAAAATAGCTAAAAAACAATTTTTTTTGAAGGAAAATACAAACAAAAATGGGTACACCAATAGAGCTTTAAAAGTAACTCTTCAACGAAAAAATTATATAATTTTGTATATACTCGTATTTTACAAACTAGTAACCTGTTGTTTCAGAATTCATGATTTTTTTTACCACTTATCAACTTAAAAACATAAAATTTCACTTTCAATGTATACTTATTGTAAGAGCGCGTGAACAGATAACGAACACATGGTGACACGAACGGATTTCATGTAACGGTAAAAGTATGAGAAGCTCGGGGGGACTGCTTGTATTAGTGAGTTTTATTCTTGGAGGGGTCATGTATGTCAGGCAGTAATTTTTGCAGAAGTATTTACTATTTTTATAAATTGACTTTTGGCCGCTTAGATCATTTAAATACCCTTATGTGCGTCGGTTTCGAGGTCGAATATGACTTTTTTCAATGTCTGTTTCTTATCTTCTATTTCTATTTAAGCTCCTATCAGAAAAAATTCTTTTGCAAAACGTCCCTAATTCCCAACATGATTTAAAGATTTCCTCCCGTTTTTTAAAACTAATTTTGTCGATATTAAGATGCTCACATTTTCCTTCCTCAAACCTCAATCACTCCCGGTTTTGGAGTTTATGATTCACCTCTGTTTCTTTTTTTTGGAATCACTTTACTTGAATCATATTCCGATTCGTTTTAAACTGTTTTATGTGGGAGAGAAACAATTTAACTTTCCTCAAATTGCCTACCAATCTGCAATAGTTCTTCGTCAGGAAAATCTGAAGAAATGTCCATGTCTGCAAGCTTCAAATAGGGATCGTGTACTGAAATCATGTTCAGATTATTTGCTAATGTTGACACAAAACTATATTCAAAAATTATATTCAGATTTTCATAATAAACTTCATTTGCGGATCACTTTATTTCGTTGATAACTACTTGGAATTAGATCCTTATTGGCCAAAAAGCACAATTTATAATTAATGTTTGACGTTTGTATTAATTAGTATGAAACAGATACATAAGTGGGCTATAGCCAACCAATTTTTTCCATATTCAAAAACGAAAATCTGAAAACACACATTCATGATATACAAAATTTACTCAAATCACTTTCTTTTTCAAATGTATCGCTTGTCTTCTGCTGTTGCCGTTCTTGAAATATACTAACTTCACGTTGCCTTAAATACCTTTTCGAGCTGTATTAAAAACTTGTAAGGGTGAGGAGCTCATATTGGGTGTTTTTCTTTTTTAGTTCAGAGAAGAACCTGAACTGTCAAACAAAAAATCGTGTTTCTTTTTTAGCTCAGAGTGTATAACAGTTCAAATTTGAGTTTCTTTTTTCGTTTAGAGCGTGTTCAGAGATTGTTCAGAGCGCACTCTATGAGCTCGGTATAAAATAGCTGAGCAGAGAGAGTTATACTACGTTTTCACTAAGAGTAAATCCGCTAGAGATTTAAAATAAATCTTGAAGTGTTTTCACCAAAGAAATTGAGATTTATTTGACGTTTTCACTTTGTCTTGTCATTCAATTGTCAATTTGGGCAAGAGAAAAAAAAATTGCAATTGGATAGTAAACAGGAAAAAAACAGATATTTCTATTTTGTGTTGAAGAAAGGTGCGTTCATAGGTGCGTTCTACAAAATAAGGTTTGTTTGTTTTGCAAATCTTCTGATTGCGAGAAGATTTCAAGGAGATTTATTTTAAATCTTCATTTGAGGTGATTTATATTTGTATGGTAAATCTACGAGATTTAAAGGAGATCTATGGTAAATCCACTTAAATCCCGGATTTACCTTTGGTGAAAACGTAGTATTAAATGCTGAAATCATTCTGACAGACAGGAAAAAAAACTCAAAAACTCGCGTGTGTTTATAAAATAATTCAGAGCTCTTAGAACACGCTCGATTCGGAGAAAGTTCAGAGCATGTTTGACATGCTCGTGCTCTGTTCAGTGCTTTACTCTGAATGAAAAAAGAAAAACGCCCATTGTTGCACTTTCCTAATTATTTTTACTTTAATTATCCTCAAAACACTTTTATCTCAACTAAATTAATTCACGAACTTCACGTCTAAAACTCTTAAGTCAATTGATATTTTATTTTATCCTTGTATTTTAAATAACGACTTAAATCAACTTAATTCTGCAGTTCGTAGAAAATACATTGTTTAAAAACCGCATACTCTACAACAGAAATTTGCAATAACGACTTATCTCAGTTTGGCTATAGCGAAAATACTTTGTTAAGTTTGCAATAAACGCTTAAGTCGATTTAAGCTGTTTTCAGTACAATATGGTTGATTGATTTGTGAATAGTTTTTATTTTGTAAAAGTATCTTAAATCCATATAAGCTATTATTGGATTACGAAATTTTGAAATTCACAAGTTCTTATGTGAGTTAAGCGGGTATTGCAAATGCTTCTACCCAATGAGAATGACTTAAGCGGTTTTTTCCTTTTGGATTATTTTGACGAAAAAAAGAGTTACAAATCCTGGATTTTTTTTCTATAACAGAACGAAACATGCAGATTATGATGCAGCAAGAAAATGATTTTTGTCTTAAGTCGACTTAAGCGGTTATTGATATAGAGATATTCCGCTCTAAAGCAGTGACAATTCATCTTTACGGAGCTCAAGTCTGGGGATATTTTTCTTTCGAAGCAGTAGAGAAAATTCTTCGACATTGCATTTAAAGAATTTTTAGATTGCTAAGAAACTCCCCAAACTATATGCTGTATCTGGAGACAGGAACTCCTACTCTGGTAATGGATACTCTTCAGAGGCATTATAACAATGTTGTAAAAGTTATATGAATATGCCGAACAGAAGGATTTCAAAAATTGTCCTCAATACGGTAATTCAGGCGATGGGATCTATGTTAGAAGAGTCGGAGAGCCTTGCTTCAACATACAGTATTGATCATGAACATGATTTTAAAAAAATTTGGAAACGTATTGTATAGAAGAAATGAATTCCTCAGCTTACTAAATGGAGAAGATGGTTGGGATTTACTTTATAATTATTATGTTGCTACACTTATTATCGAAGAAGTGTTTTAAACATAGAACAAGAAGTCTTATTAATGTAATTTTGTATTCCTATATTTTTCTTATTTTGCTATATAAAATGTATTTGTATTCAAAAATGTCAGTCTGGTAGACGGCCATAAGCCATACCTATACGACTTATGAAATCTATTATTTTATATTTTATATATATGTATATATACATGAAAATGATATATTTTTTTTAAATAAAAGAAGTCTTGGAAAATTTGAGTGACAGATTGAGTTACTTTTATGCGTTATAAGCACGCCACTCTAATGCTCATTAAGGTTCACACAGTCTTAATATTTTGTTGTTATATTACATTTATGGATTAAGAATTACATAGGAAAAACCTTATATGAAAAAAAAAGTTTCTTGTAGAAAACTCAATCTACAAATTGAGTATATCTAAATTTTATTTTGAAAACTTCGTCGTTGAAAAATAAATGCTTTAAAAGGAGTTTTGAACAAATTTTTAATATATTTTTATTTTTTAAATAATAAATCAATAACTCTTAGAAAGAATACAAATTTTGTCTTGTACATACTGTGCTTGAAATTGTTTTTCTTAAAATTGAAATTCTTATTCGATCTAGAATAACCTTTAATAGGAGCACGGACATTTTAAACAAAAATGTATGCTGATCAGAAACGATGTAAGTATGCACATTACAAATAAAAACGAATTTTTCAATGTGATAGGTATTCAAAAATAAGATTTAAAAAACAATAAAATCATGCCGATAAATTACAAAAGTTTATTAATTTTTAAAAATTGTTAAATGAAAATTCGAATATTTATCTATTTTTACTTTTATGAGCTCGGGAATTGTCCCTTCCAAATTCGAAAACATAGCAGAAGGATATCATCAATTAAATGCCAAGTTTTAACTAATCTCCCTTATTCAAAATCAATTTATTTATTTTATTTTTTGAAACCACTTATGAATTAAAACATAATCGACCTTGAAAAACAATTCACTTGGGAAATTTTTTCCATCTGCATTTGATTTTTTTTCGAAAATTAGACTTTTGTTTTCGAAATTTCGTCCTAGAACCGCGGCACTTTTTGTATCTATATATATAAAAATCAATGCCACTTTTCGTTGTGTTTTTATAACTCAAGAACGGGCTCACCTATCCGAGCCAAATGTTTAGGCTTTGTTCGGACTATGTAGTAGATGGTTTATGTGAAGTTTGCACAAAATCGGTCGAGCGGTTCTTCATTTATCACATTTTTTGTAACAAATGAATTCAATAAATGTCGGATCATTTTGTTAGTGGAGATTTTGCTGTCAAATTGAAACTTTTTTCATATATGGATTGTGCTGTCAAATTGAATCGTTCAAATGTACTATGTATATGTGTGCGTGTACTTTTCTCAGTTTTTTAGCGATACTGATACACCACTATTAATGTAGCAATTTGTTTTTAATTTGATTTATTCTTTTTTATATGAAGGAATAATGCCACGAGCCGGGCGAGCAAATATAGGTCGGCGAACGCGTAATGCAAATGATGTGGCATTACTAAGACGATCACAGACTGCAGATGAACGCGCACATGCTAATGCATCGCAGCGTGAACGTAATGCACGAAATAGATCTGTTGACCCTGTACCTGTACTGAATCTTGCACGGCAATCACGAATACGTCGTGCTCCTTTGGCTGAAATGATGCGTGCTGCGTTTAATTACAACAGTCAAATTAATTATAGTATGTACGGATACATTGGAATGATGGACGCAATAATGTCCACATTGTGATGCGGCTAACTTTCCAGGTGAAACGCCCGGCATCAGGGTTCGAACCTGAATCATAAAATGTCGGAGCAAATTTGAAAAAAAAAGTCGAGCAAATGCAAGATTTTCGGAGTAGATTTGAAACAAAAAGAAAATCCTTACTTTTCAGGAAAATTAAAACATACATATGTATGTATGAACATAAAAAAATAGTATTAGCAAAAAAGAAAAATAAATCACAGGTTTCATTGGAAAACTTAGTATTATTTTCAAAAATTGTTTTGTAAAAATAAACAAATTACAAATTCAGAAAGAATTTTTAACAAAGGTTTAATGGTTTTTTTCAACAATGTCATATTTGTATATAAATAAGACAATTTGTCTGTGTGGAAAAAGTGGAGTGAATCTCGAAAAATCGGAGCGTAGGAGTAGATTTAGGTTCGAACCCTGCCCGGCATGTGTTGTGCTAATGGCAAAGTGAGATTGCCAGCATTAGAAACTCCACCCAAAACCATTGCATTCACTTATTTTTGGGACATTTCAAACGTTGAATCCCTTTTTAAGTCATATTGAACTATACAATTCGGCATTTCAAATGACTTTTTTTGGCGCTACTAAAATTATTAGAGATAATTTTATGCCGACGTTTAAGGTAAATACTTCAACAGGACTGTCCCATGTTTACGAGTATATCAATCTGAATCATAAAGTATTCGATAGTTTTAAAAATTCTGATCCAACATCTACCTAAAATTGCATACATGTTACAGATTCAGGGCCAGATTTATCATCAAGCTGGTTCGTTATTGCCATACCCCGACGCTGATAATCAATTTTTGCACACTCTACATTAAAATTGCCATTGAATGCACAGGTGATTGAAACTACAACTTGCAATTTTTCGAGAAATTCTGCTATGGCAAAAGTTCTGCTATTAACGTCAATTATTTTATGATATGAGTGTACAATGGCGAATAAAAAATCACTAGAAGCATTTAATCGAACAATACAAGATTTACGTGGTAATCAACAGCTTTTTGGTGGTGCTTTGATAATACTGTCAGGGGATTTTCGTCAAATATTACCTGTCATTCCTCGATCAACTCCTGCTGATGAAATAAATGCCTGTTTGAAGTCATCAATTCTTTGGAGATATGTACATATGTACAAAAATTGACACTGAACATTAATATGCGTATTCACCTACAAAATGATCTAGCTGCCCATGAATTTTCAAAACAATTGTTAGAAATTGATGATGGCAAAATATAAATCGACAGTACCAACGGATTGATCGCTGTACCAAACAATTTTTGTACAATTGCGCAATCGATAGATGAATTGATTGAATGTGTTTTTCCGAATATTCTTCAGAATTACAGAAATTATGATTGGTTGAGAAAACGCGCCATTTTAGCACCCAAGAACATTCTTATCAATGCCAACAGTTTTCAAATTCAAGCGAAACTGCCAGTTGCCAACTGACAGTGTCATGTATCAAGATGAATTATCTAATTGAATTTTTAACTTCATTGGAACCGGCCGGTATACCACCGCATTGCTTGAATCTGAAAGTTGGTTCTTTGATTATAATGTTGCGAAATATTATTCCACCAAAACTGTGTAATGGCACCAGATTGGCAGTGAAAAAGTTATTGCCAAATTTGATTGAAGCTACGATCCTAACTGCTAAATCAAAAGGAGAAGTTTGTTTGATACCGCGTATCCCTACGATTCCAACTGATATGGAAAAACCAAAAATACTGTTTATCCAAATGTTTTGGATTAAATTTTAAATTAGCTAGCAATTAATAAAATATTTTTTTGTTTGAATAAATGAATAATTTTATGTAACAATTAAATTGTTTTATTATTTCACTTTATACGTAGCGAAGCACGTCCGGGCCGCTAGTCTTATATATTTACATATTTTGAATCTTGCAACAAACAATGGGAGCACTCATTAAACGCAATGATTTGGATAGAAGGAATTTTCAAATTTGTTTATGACCACATTATGAAATTTATGTTTTTCTTTACTTACCTCCTTTTTGTACCTGTTGTATCAGCTCCCTAGGACCTGGTCCTTTTAGTGTTTTTGAAAACTTTATCATACGCACAAAATCCCTTGCTTTTGGCCATAATTTAATTAAATAAATAGCGACTAACGCCAGGAAAATTAAAATAACACTCATTTTATTACTCAAGAAACTGTTGTTTTTTTTTAAACTAAAATACTTTAACCGAATTCCAACCGAAAACTTTCTAAGCAAATGACATCTTTCAGAGCTGTTCTGTAGAATGTTAACACCAAATAAAATCAAACTCAGCTACATTTATATCGCATTATCAATTTGAGGAAAAAGCTTTAATTCAGCGAAAGTTTTTTCTTGCAAAATCAAAGCAACCTTTGCGCGACTTTAGTTGACATTTGTACTGTCGATCCCTGTCTGTGTTTACTACCTAAAGAAGCCAAAGTTTGTTTTTCGAAATTATTTATTATGCACCCACATACTTGTTTTGAACTTTAATTCATTTAATTAAGGCAAATGTTTATGAAAAATATTAAAATAATTAGCTAAACAATGTACTTGATATTTTAATAAATAAAACGTAAATGTGCAGTAATCACGTTATTCTGTTGGTCTGTTAGTAGGTACCTACACCTACGTATAAGTGTAGATACAAACTGATCTTCACAATAAACTCGGCACGTTTTGGATTTTTTCAGCAGTTTTTAGGAGCAAAAATGTTGTACTCGACACTTTTCCAAGATTGACTTCTATTTTATACAATAAGTGGAATTTTTTTTTGACATTCTCCTTAAAGGCTTAAAGGAATGTGTTACAATTTTGAGTCCAGGAAATTCTAGTATACCAAAATTCTCCCAAAAAATATATATTTTTTTATATTTTAAAATTCTTAGCCACTTGGGCTTTAAAATCAAGTTCGTCCAACCAAGTCGTACATTTAAATAAATCTCAAATCGACTGGAAAACAAAATGCGAACTTTGATTTCAATTAAGTTGATAAAGTCTAGATTACAGTTCGAGTACGAAAATTGTATGTAACTTGATAAAATATTCGGGGTTTGTTTTTAATTGTATGTATTATACAAGGGTGGGCTGATAAGTTCCGGGCCTAATAATGAAAACATTGTTTTACGTTCGGGTTTGTTTCTCTATCAAAATAGGCAAAAATATAGTTGCTATCGCTCTTCAAATTTATTTTCATTATCATCTTTATAATGCGAATTTAGTTTTCAGATGTGTAGGTATTGATTTAAGTCTAATCTAAAATTCATCAGTTCTTGAAGTAATTTTCTGGTTTAACTCTTGTTAAGGAAATTGCGTTCTTTTATGTCAAAAAATAAATATTTTAAATATTACTGCTTATAGCTCCAATATGCTAATATCAATAATTTTTAACCTGGAAACCTTCTGTTTTGATTTAAAAGGCGTTATATCCTTTTTACATTCTCGCGTTCCTCAAACATTTTTCTTAAACTTTTTAAATTATCTGGATAAACATGCCAGTACTATATGTAACTTGCTGGCGCCATCTGTATATCAGGCCCAGTAGTTATCAGCCCACTCTTGTATACTAAAATATTGTAGAATTTTATTGAACAATGTTTATAAAAGGTTTTTAGTTCCGTACAGTAAAACCAGGTTTGATATTACGCAGTAATTTGTTAAAGGCTGGACTTTAAATAATAAGTAAAGGTGCTGCAACCGCTCGTGGAGAAGCAAGGCGTATATAATACTTTTGCATATATGTATAATAACCTATAGAATTATCATGGAGCGTGATTTTGTGGTACCTACGTTATCCTGGTGGTGACGCTGAAATTAGCGCACGATTTTACAGTGGAGAGTAGAATAAGATACAAAAAAAAAGTAGAAAAAAAAATATTTTACTATTAAATTATAATAAATATAATTATATTTAAATTTAAAGTTTTAATTATTGTTCGAATAAAAATTAAATTTACAAAAAAAATATGGAGCCGTTTTTGAGATATCGAATTTTCAAAAAAAAAAATAGATTTTTTTTCAAAAATTCAAAAAATTGTTTTTTTTTTAAGTTTTGAAACGCAATGTTTTTTAAACTGTTTAGAAGCTTCTCTATAAAAAAATCATTAAAATCCGTTATGCCGATAATGAGAAATTCAAAATTCGAAAAAATGGTTCTATGGTATGTATACAGTGAGTAATATCTTGATTTATATTTTTTTCATTAAATTATAGATCGTAAGAATTAATCGAAAGAAAAAATTTTTTGCAAAATTCTCAGAATCGTTTTCGAGAAAAATACGATTTTCGAAAACCATTTTTTAAAATTCGTATGGAAGGTACCGTTAGTTTTAAGCAAGGCAACATTTTTTTTCCCAAGTATTGTAGATTATATCAAGAAACTTTTATTTATCAAGTTTGAAAAAAATCGAGCATGGGGTTTTCGAAATATTGAGTTTCCAAAAAAATTTTTGATTTTTTCTTAAATCCAAAAAAATAAAAATGAAAATTTTAATAAGTAATAATATTCAAACTTTCGAGGAGCCTTAGAATAAAAAAAAATGATTAAAATCGGTTGTACCGTTTTCGAGAAAATCAAAAACAAAAAAAAAGGACCCAGGGAGGCTACAAAAAATAACAATTTAAAAAAAAAAATTTTTCAACCATTACCTAGCTCTAACTAAATGAAATTTTTGAATTTTTTTTTTAATTTTTGTGGGACAGTTCTTGAGAAAAAAAAAATATTTATAAAATTTCGAAAAAAATCGTACGGCAGGTACCGTTATTTTTGGTCTTTAAACAAAGAGATAAAAACATGGGGGGGGGGAAACTAAAAATGATATCTACAAGGTTTAAAGAAAATCGGCAGAACCGTCTAGGCTGTAGTCGAAAAGACGGACAGACAGACAGACAGAATGATGAGACCCACTTTTTTAGTCTTCGGTATCACCCTAATGTCAACTTTGATCAAAATCTCGAGTTCGATTTTTTTTACGAATGCATAACTTGCCTTATAGCACCTATGTATGTATGTATAAGTCGCGAGTAAAAAGAGGGCGCCAAAGTTTCTAAGGTTTAGTCTTTCATATTTTTGGAAACTTTACCGCCCTAAATCTTTTAAACACATATTATAAAGAGTCGGACATCAAATTTAAGTAAAACTTTTTGTTCAAAGCACTTTGACTTTCAGACCAATAGAAATAGAAATAAATCCTTTTTTTTAAATAAATGAGGCAACATTTTAGTTATATATGTATTTTAGACTTTGAGGAACAATCAATAATACACAAGTTCTTCTAAGACTCCACAATGAATAAATATTCAGAAAATTTATTTACATTCGCAGTTCATTCGCAGCTCGTATAGTTCTCTTCTCCTCTCCATCTACGCAAATTCGACGAAAAAAATTACGCTAAGAATTTTCCTCTCGAAACATCCTAAAGCGTTCTCATCCACCTCAAACAAAGTCCATGCCTCTGCACCATGTATAAAGACTGGGATGATAAGTAACTTAAAAAGGAAGACTTTTGTTGTTTGAGAGTGGAGTGGACTTAACTACTCAACTGGCTTCTTAATTTTGAAACTGGTGTCCTTATCTGAATTTATGGCAGTGCTAAGGTAGACGAGTCTTTTACTACTTATTTATGGTGATGTTCTGTCCAAGACGTTGTTATTGAGTATACTTGCTTCGAAAAGTCACCCAAGTGGTACAACCCCTCACCTGGACCGTCAGATCCTAAGGTAGCGCAAAACTAATTATCCAATTTTGTTTTTGAATTACTTTTTTTACAAAAAAAATGATTTTGACTGATGGAGATCCTTATTTGGCATTTACATTTTTTTTTGTTAAGTGGAAAAAATGATATCAACCGTCAAGCGGCTGCCGCCAATGTTGATACACATTTGTGCCCGTTTTATCGCATTTTCCATATAACTGTTCGCATTCCTGTCGAATATTCTCCTTAAGTGTTCCGACTGTCTGAGGTTTGTTGGCATAAGCCCGTGACTTCAAGCAGTCCCAAAGAAAGAAGTCTGGGATGGTTAAATCGGGCGATCTTGCTGGCCATGCAAAATCACCAAAACGGGAGATTCAGCGACCAGGAAATGCTTCGTTCACAATATCTATTGTGGCTCGTGCTGTGTGCGCGGTTGCACTGTCTTGTTGAAACTACATGTTCACCACGCTCTGCTCATCCAATTTCGGCAGTTAAAAGTCGTTTATCATGGCCCTGTAGCGTTGACGATGGCGTCCTCTAAACAATATGGCCCAATCATTCTTCCCGAGTAAGCGCCGCCTCACTAGACAATAGATTTGAGTGGATGTAATGGCTCTTCGAATTTTCAGTGCCCCGGAAATGAAGATTTTGCTTATTGACGTAACAGTTTAAGTGGAAATGCGCCCCGTCGCCGCATAAACCACTAATTGAAGATCAAGCGAAACTAGTGGTAATAGTTTAAGCACTATCACTATTCATGGTAATAATTTGGAGTTTCATCTACCTCGAAGTAAATTTTAACTTCACGAATGAGACTTAAGTCCTATGAAGAATCATTCTTGGAAACTGCTTTTACGTCCGTTTTACGAAAGTAAAATTACTAGTGGAGATCTACAAAAGCTTTATCCTCCCGGTCCTGCTTTAGGGCAAATATTGAACGATATGCATAAAGGGGAAAAAGACTCTTCAACGAATATTTCGTCTTGCGATATGGACGAAAGACGGACAACCACCAACTCTTTGAGATGTAACAAGGTGTGGATGCAGGGGCGAACGCAGGTAGGGGTTTTAGGGGTTAACCCTAAAAAAAAAAGAAAACCGCCAATTATTTTTTTTGGCAACTCAATATTCCGAAAACCCCTGCTCGATTTTTTAAACTTGAATAAATAAAAGTTTCTTAATATAATCTACAAGATCTGAGGGAAAAAAATTGTTTTAACTAAAAATTAAGGTACCCACCATGCAAGTGTTAAAAAATCTTTTTCGAAAATCGTATTTTTCTAAAAAATAGCTCCGAGAATTTTGATAAATTTTAATTATAATTTCGAATATTGAATTCGCCATTATAGGCAGAACGGATTTCAATGAAATTTTGTATAGAGAAGCTTCTAGTTAAAATTGGCGTACCAAAATTTTTTCTTAAATACCTATGTTTTAAAAATCTTTTATAAAACATATTATGTGGTTA
Source organism: Philhelius festivus (assembly GCA_963931855.1). Taxonomy (NCBI): domain Eukaryota; kingdom Metazoa; phylum Arthropoda; class Insecta; order Diptera; family Syrphidae; genus Philhelius; species Philhelius festivus. The sequence goes on from OZ007556.1 coordinate 91,716,564, forward strand.
GCTCTAACTACTAAACTACTATTTATAAAATAATAACTTAAGGAGTTGTTTTAGTCATTTAAAAAATGAATTTTTTGCTTATGAACATTTTTTCTCTAAAAATATTAATTTTTGAACTTTTTACATAAAAGCAAGTTCGTGCGACCCAGTCGTGCATTTTATCTTATATGTCTTCGTATTTTAACGAAACTGTCCTATTTTGAATTGATCATTAACAAATAGACACACGAAGCCAGCAGCAATTGCGTTTTTGATGATTGACATTATCAGCCGTATCTATAAAATTTTCTTAAACTGCATCTTAGAGGTTATTTAGTTAAGCATACTTAAATATTTAATTTGGCTTTAAATGACGAAACTTCAATTCGTATCTATAATCGATTTTTCATTGGTACTTAACTAAACAATGGTTGTGTCACGTAACGTAAAAGAATGTGAAAATCTAGTACAGAAAAAAAACAAATGCTGCTTCATTTTATACAACACAGCTGTTTTGTGACACCTTCTTTCAGTAAATAATTGGAAGACACATTTTTTTATTTGTGAAATCAAAAAAAAAAAATGGCTATCGAACATACACCCACACCCGCCGCCACAAATAAAAGAAAAAGATCTGAAAATTGGGATGCCTCCTACAAGGAAACTTTTTTATTTTAAAATTTGCAATAATACACTACAAAACAGAATTATTTTATGCACATATTGGGCGTTTTCCTAAATGCAGGTTGCAGCGCATCATGAACTTCGATGTTTTTTTTTATTCACTTGCTTCAATAAAATAACGTTATTAAATACGAATTCTAAATTTTAGAGTTTTTTTTAATTGTTTAATTGTAAAAGTAAATTTCAGAGTGAAGAAAAACGTTGCAGGGCATCAAAATCCACGATGCGCTGCAACACTGCATTTAGGAAAACGCCTATTCTCTTCCAACAACGAGGAAGAAAGTGTCGATACAAACACTTCAAAGGCTAAGAGGGAAGCGTGGACGAAATTTCTTTGCGCGTTCACATACTTTATTCAATACAAATTTTATGTTTCTTAAATCGTTGCACTTTATAGTTCTAATATTATAATATCACAACAAACAATACCTACAAACTCACAATTTGAAACTTCAAAATTTCAAGAATGACAATCATGATGTCAAAATACATTTTAAAATGCCTTTAAGTGACCCTTAAACGCGGTTGATGGCGTTTAAGTTAAGAGGCCTTTAAGTAACGTTACTTAAATGTGAAAATTGATTATAGATACCGATTTCATACTTAAGAGCTGCTTAGAGGTATTTTAAAGTTAAGTAACCTTTAAGATTTGTTTATAGATTCGCCTGTATGTGTTTAAGTATATGGGCAGTAACGGAGCAAGTTTGAGTTTTTGATTTCTCCAAGGTCGGAGTGTGTTGTATTGCAGCAAAAAAAAAATAACTCATTTCGTTTGTTCGAAAGTTACAGTTACGGATGAGTAGCACATAACACCATCTGGAAGCGTTGTGGTTATAATTATGAAGTATAATAGTTAACGTATGTAGGTACCAGTTGAGTGTCCTTATGTTTTCGGATAACTCTTTTTCGTATAATCGCAAAAGTACAACAAGATATGATTTCACGTATTAATAAATTCGGGAAATAATTTATTTATGAAAATCTCATATTTAGTTGGTTCCTTAATTTAACTTAATTTTTTGTTCGCAATGATATTCCCTCTGATTTGATATTTTCCCATAAGTTGACTTTTTTTCTTTTTCTATATGGATGAATAGCAGGAATAAACAATTCCTCAAATTCTGTGTATTTGCATATATGTACATGTATTTAAATGTACTCAATACTAAAGACATAGATTTAGGAGACTTCAACTACAACGATTCTAGTGCTCTATCAAATACTGAAATAAGTTGTAGTACTCGTTTAATAAGAAGCTTAAAATGGTTTTTAGGAATAGGGAAAGATTTCTTAGATCTATATGGGTCATTTTTTAAAAATTGACATTTTTTTTGATCGTTTGAAAATTTTTTTTTTTTTTAGTTTTTCTTGGGTTTTAGTTTCTAAATCTATAGTAAACAAGTAGAAAAGGAGTTCTCCGAGTTGCACAAAAATAATTTCAAATATTTTGTTTCAATTTCAAATTTTTGTAATTCAATGTCATCCAAATTATATTAGGTTCAAGTATGAGTAAATACCTTTCTTTTAACGGTGGTTAGACTAAAAAATATTTATACGGTACAAAGATAACAAGGCCACGGAGATTACACTGAATTTTTACTCGGTTGAAAAAATTATTTTGTATGCAAATTTTAAAGGAATTAACTGCAATAATTAAATTATAATAAAACATGAAATTAAAGGTTTTTTGACGTACTATAAGATAATGCATCGTAAAAAATTATTAAAAATTGTTTAGTTGTGTGAAAAAGCGAAAATGTTTAATTATGTTTTTTTTTCCAAATCTTGTCACACTCGTTCAACTAAGTATTCGGACAACAAAACAATTTTTTTTTTGGCATATCATAAAATTGAAGTTTGAGAGAAGGCCTTTGAAACGACAAGGCCCAAAATTAAATAAAAAATCATTTTCATCATTAAAAATATTAATAAAACTGATTAAGCATGAAAATCACATCCCAAAAAGGCCACGGAGATTACACATTATTAATTACCATGGCTATTCGTTACCATCAATCGATCTGCAAATATTTTCTTATAATGCTGACATATAAACACAGTTCCATGCCAAATTTCAAGTCTTTAAATTGAAATGCAAAAAAAATACAAGCTATAACGCTAAAAATGTAATTTTTTTAAAACGACCCATATATGTGATATCACAGCGGGTCAACATTTGGTCTAATTCATTCCATTCAGAATACCAACTTGATTTATTTTGTATTCCAAACTATGTATATTGCATCCGCTTTGCATTTTCATAATCTTTAGAGCATAATCGATTTGTGTTTTGAGTGTTCTCGAATAAAGAGAGGTGGTAACCCTACTTTCAAGAAAATCATGGAATTTGGAATGTTATAGAAACACTCTAGTGATACCGCTTCCAAAACTCTAAATATTTTTACTATCGAAATATCTATTTCAAAGTGCATTGATTGCGCTTTTCAATTTTTTTCAGATTCTTCATAGAAAAACTTTTAAATTTCCTAAATTCCTTGTAAAGTTCACTGCAAGGTATTTAAAGTTCCTAACAATTTCAATATATCATATTGGATTCCATTTAAGAGAACACCAATAAACAACGCAAACTTATTTGGACTAATCATGCAACCTTGCTGATACCTGATTCACTTTTAAACCATTCCGACTATTGTTTGTTGACTTGAAGTCCAGAATCAATGTATAGAATTGCAGATGCCTCTTTGAATTCGCAATTCTTATCCAGGCAAAGATTTGGTTCACTCGTTGCACAATCAAATTGCACAATTCTGCGGGAATACTATCATGTGAGAAAACTAACATGCGAGATAACTATGATGAGAGAAAACTCATGCGAAAGATTTATCATACGAGAAAACTATCAACTAAGAAACATTATCTATCTCGCATTATAGATTTCTCGCATGATTGTTTTCTCACATGATTGTTTTCTCGCATGATTGTTTTCTCGCATGATTGTTTTCTCGCATGATTGTTCTCTCGCCTGATAATTTTCTCGTACTATATATTTCTCGTGTGATAGTTGCCCCGCATGATAATTTTCTCACATGATTTTTTTTTTTTTTTTTTATAATCCACACGCGCTCAAGGGATTATGATTACCCTTTACATGTTTTTTGAACACAGCGCGGGTGTGAAGTTAAGGAAGAGAAAGAAGGATACGAAAGATGTGTGGCACGATGTTCAGATATTTTTATCTCCAGGGATGGCGGCTGAACTAAAGCGGAGAATGCCGTGTCTTATTTCAATGTCGCTTATAATTCGCATTATTTTATTCGTGTTCATCCTTGTTGGGCATACTAGTTTAACTCAATTACATGTTGTTAGTGTTATGCCTGAACAACATGTAATGAGTAAACCAGCAACCCCTTGATGACAATTTTTAGAAGGTTTTAATGGAATTTAAAGACGACATAGACGACGGCAGGGATCGAACCTGTGATCATGAGATTCACAGGCGAGCACACATCCATCGCGCCACGGCCTATCTTGCAAGATAGATTTCCCGCATAATAGTTTTCTCGCATGATGATTTTTTCGCATAATAATTTTCTCCCATGATAGGACACTCAAAACAGGAAAAGCAGGCATTGTATGAAAATCCTTGATGCAAACAAAGTGAATGATTATACGCATTATTTAATTTATTCCGTAACAAAATATTTTATTAAAATTATTAGAGGCATTTTTAAAAATAAAGGAAAACTGAAAACATTTTGTTAATTTACTTCACTTTCCGGACTATTGCAAATCATTGACAAAAATGAAATATTCCTTCTGAGATACAAAATTGAATTTTATTCGCCAAACTATCAAATTCGGGGGAGCGTGCGCTTTCCGTAAGACATACTTTTCAAACAGATGTTCTGTGATCGCAACCAAAATCCCTTCAATGTAGTCCAACCATGTAGGCCGTGTCGCTAATCGTAGATTGCTAATGTGACAATATAAGGAACTGCAATCCCTAAGATCTATCAGCTATCTGCTCAGATAGCCAGGCGGCCATTAAGGCCATTAAATCATCTACATCTACCTCACTACTTGTCCAGCAATGTCGAGACGAACTGGCGAGTCTGAACATTGACCTCCAGGTCACTCTCATTTGGGTTCCAGGTCACAGTGACATAGAGCGTAATGAACAGGCTGACGCTTTAGCTCGGCAAGGCTCGGCCTTACATAGCTCACTAGCGGAAAACGTAAATATTCCTCTTGGTGCTATGAAGAGAAAAATCTTCTCGATTTTTCTCAATGAATCCAACCTTAGGTGGAGCAGCCTCACAAACTGTGTCATATCAAGAAAGATATGGCCTACTTACAACAACTCACGTTCTAACGATCTTATATGCAGACCCAGGCACGATATAGCCAGGATCACAGCAATATGCACCGGGCACTGGCCCATAGGTGAATCCCATATCCACCCCTCCATCACCACACGAGCCAACGACCGTTAGCACTTCTCAAGCTGACGTAACTATCATAAATAATAATAAGAAAAAAATTTAGACCTAAGACACAAATGTTATTCAAATGTATAAAGAAAACATAACCAACCTAACGAAGCAGAGCCCCTTTTGTGCTCGCAGATTAATAAGATAGACTTAAAAAAAAAAAAACATAGGTGAACATGCAAGAAAGCTGGGCATCCCCTACAACCCACACTGCCGTAGTTGTGAAGATCAACAAGAAAAAGAAACTGTGTTTCATTTTCTTTGCGATTGCCCCGCCTCGCCTTAGCAAATTATGAAGCTGAAGATCGCTGCATCCAAATTTATGTTTTCATTTAGGATAGCATATCTCGATAAGTATCAAAGATATTGGAACATTTTAAACGCCAAAATGTTGAGCGCAAATTTTCCTAGGGGCGATGTCCGTTACTTTTTTAAATTGGATCCCGTTATATTTTATTTTAGTGAGTTTTAAAACTTTTAAAACTAAATTTTTTTTAGGAGAGGATATAGACCACAATAATTTTTTTAGAAATATGTAAAATAAAAATGACTATGTAGAACATACTTTTCTCTAGGGGTGATGTTTCTTACTTTTTTTAATTTTTTTTTATTAAACTTTTTTAACTATGAAAATGTAAAAAAAAATACAAAAACTTTGTACCCTTATAACTCTGGATCAAAGAATCGTAGGTAAAAAAAAAGGTACATGAACAAATTAGAATTTCCAAACTCTAAAGGCGATGTTTCTTCTTTTCTTTATTTTTTTTTTATTAAACTTTTTCAACCATGAAATGAAAAAAAAAAAAGTTTGGACCCTTATAGATGGCTGGCATTACGAGAGGACTAAACCTAGTATAATTTTGTTTTAGCTAAACTAAAAGCCCAACATCATACGATATTGCAAGTATTTATTTTGCCTCCTTTTTTGTTTTAGCTAAACTAAAATCATTTTTATTTTTAATTCGAATTTGTTAAACATATCGCATCATATCTATCTAATTACCTCAGAATTCCAGTTTTAATTATTCAATAAAGTATATTCATTCTTTTTCTTTCTTTTTGTTGAAATTTTGCTTTTGTTTGTATAACAATAAATTTTTTTTTATATATAATTCCAATTTTGTATTTTCTTTCACAATATTAAAATTTAGAAACTAACCGCAGACGGCCTATGAGCCATGCTTACAAATCTTTATATATATTATAAGTTGTATACTACATTATATGAAAACAATAAAGATTATTATTATTAGTATTATTAAAACTTGAATCGACAAAATAAAAATTCATATGAAGTAAATATTATAATTTTGATAATATACAATTATTAATATAATGCAATAAAAGATATAAAAATATTACAAATAACCAACATCTGAACTAACTAACACAAAACGTAGATACTCGTATCTATTTTCCTTTTTGTTGTAATTTGTTACTAGACAAAACAAACGACTCAAGAACATGAAATAAAAGAAAAAGAAAAAACATCGCATTTAGAGTTTGGAAATTCTAATTTGTTCATGTACCTTTTTTTTACCTACGATTCTTGAATCCAGAGTTATAAGGGTACAAAGTTTTTGTATTTTTTTTTACATTTCATAGTTAAAAAAGTTTAATAAAAAAAATTAAAAAAAGTAAGAAACATCGCCCCTAGAGAAAAGTATGTTCTACTACATAGAGTCATTTTTATTTTATTTCTAAAAAAACTATTGTGGTCTATATCCTCTCCTAAAAAAATTTTAGTCTTAAAAGTTTTAAAACTCACTAAAATAAAATATAACGGGATCCAATTTAAAAAAAAGTAACGGACATTGCCCCTAGGAAAATTTGCGCCCAACATTTTGGCGTTTAAAATGTTCCAATATCTTTGATACTTATCGAGATATGCTATCCTAAATGAAAACATAAATTTGGATGCAGCGATCTTCAGCTTCATAGCAAATTACAGGATGACTTCCTTTGGGAAAGCCTTCCTCGATGACCCCAGCGAACTTTCGGAGAAGAAAATCAAAGATCTGATTATATTTCTGAATGCGACAAAATGGCTTTAGCAATGCTCCTCTAAAGTATATAAAAGCCATATTCTTCCGTACTTAATCCTTATTAGGTTGACACGAGTAAATGGTATCAAAACGGCGCACCCCAGCGCTAATTGAGTCGCGGGCCCAGGGCTGGCGACTACCATCTCTACCTACCTACCTACCTAAGATCTATCAGATCACCTGGGAACATTATGGTGAACAGTGAATTTAGATCGGCATGTTAACATGTTGGAGAACTAATGTAATTCTAACTAATGTAGAAAAAGAAATACTGCCTAGAATGGGGCTCAACTCGAAAACATACAGCTCTAATTTCACACCCGAACACAACATGAATATACCATTGCCTACCGCGTAGGCATCTGTGATTTAACAAGAAAATGCTTTTTCGTAAATATAAGCTCCTAAGCTTTGTGATACAAACATCTATAATCTAGTTTGATTAAGGTTTGCTTTTCCTCCCTGAAGTATTCGGTTTGAATTCAGTTAGAGTGTTTTAGTTGAAGAAAAACAATTATTGTGTTCGTGATAAAATGAGTGTTTTTTTAATTTTCCTCGCCTCCGTAGCCGTGATTTATTTATTAAAATCATGGTCCTCTATATGGGATTTTCTGCGTGTTGTTAAATTTTCAAAATCACTCAAAGGCCCCGGTCCCAAGGAGCTGATAAAACAAATGCAAAAAGGAGGAAAGCAAATTAAGAATCATATTAAATAGGCATAAATTGAAATTAACAAAAGCAAACTAAAACTGCAAAATACTCGTATTTATTCAAATAACGTGATAACCCGATTTTGTAAAGTGTTTTAATCACATAAAGTTTGACTCTCAAAAGGTTCTTATCGCATTTCGTAAAATTAATATTTTTTTAGGGCTAGCGTTTCACTCGGATTAAATGAAAACAGGAATAATGTTTGGATTCTGTTTTTCGTGGGTGCCTGGCTTCAATGAAAATAAGTGCAGAACTCATCAAGTTCTGGTCAATAATATTCTCATTAGACAATAGTTTAATTTTATTATCAATAGGTTGTATAAGAAACATAACAAAGAATGCACTACAGTATACAGGTATGTTTTTACTAATTATAGTGTAGATTTTTGTGTGGAAACGCTTATTATTTGCTATGAATCCAAAACCAACAAAGATACATTACGTACCTACGAATTAAAAGAAAAACTGATTCTAAACTTATTTCCAACAATCTGAGAACTATAAACTTTCACTACATGATGATTTGAATCTTTTGAGTAAAATGCATTCAAACATACTTAATTGCTGCGTGTGTGAGTTAAGGTGCCAGTTATACGAGTAGCTTTCATTAAAATGCATCATTGGAACATATCAGTGGAATGCTGACTTCATTTTTTTGACAAGCCAGTTATAGCAATCATTGAAAAATTGGTCTCAGTAAAAGATCTTGTCAGTGGCTGATTACAACCAATTCTATGAGGTTAGAGTTGATCATTGAAAGAAAAACTGACATTTGAGAACAGAAAGAGAATCGAACACATTCAGTGGAACGATTGTGTCCCATATTAAAGAAACGAAAATCAGCTGTTCATTGAAATTGATTTCTATCAGTGAAATAATAAAAGTGGATTTAAAAGAAAGTTTAAATCAGAATTTTGTATATTATAGAATAAAAAAATTCTACTACTCATTACCTTCATTTTGGTAAAAATTAAAGTCATTGTAGTTTGTTTGTTCGTCTTAAAAATGGGAATGAAAATTTTCAATGATGCATTTCAATGATAGCTATACTATAATAGTCCAGTCAAAGCGTCATTTGACCTTGCGCGCAGAGGCATGGTCTATTTTTTTTTCATGGATCGATAGGTGCTTATGAGAAAAGCTTAAAACCAAATTTGCACCACATGACAACTTTTTTTACCAAAGTTATTGGTAAAACTGTGTTTTGTGTCATTTTTTGGTCATTTGCGAATATCTCGGCTCCACTATCTCGCACAAACAAAAATTAAACATGATTTTATTCCTTATAACATTATCTATTATGTTCTAAAAAAAAAACATTTGTTTAAACAAGTGAAAAAAAAGTTATAGTAAGTTAAACAAATTTTTTGTTTAACTTCTTTGTTTGTTTAACTTTGTTTGTTTGTTTTTTTCAACACTCTACGATGAACGAAAGCCGAGTAATAAATTATTGAACATGGGTAAGTCAGCGCACCCACGCATTTTATGATTTAAATTGTAGGGAATTACAAGAACTTTAATAATAAAAAATAAAAATTTTATCGTTAAATGAGCTTTTTTCTTAATAATCACGAAAAAGTGATCTTTAAACAACAAATTGTTTAAATTCTGATACGATTAATTACCGAGGTTGCCATTTTGTCGACTTTATAATAAGATCTAGAGGAATTTGAACTTAATAAACTCAAATTGTTTTATTTCGTTTTTGAAAACTAAATAATTTTAAATTGGCTTTATTTCGTTATGGTAACCAAAATAATAATAAATAAAAAGAAAATAGCTTTTGCATAGTATGTAGGTAGAAAATTTTTAATACTTTTTATGTGTATAATAAACAATTTCAGAAATTCATAAATATTCAGAAAAAGCTATTTTGAAAAAAAAATCAAATAAGTTTTTCGAGAAAAAAATAATTTTAGAAAACTTAAATTAATTAAAAAAATAGAATAAAATTATTATTGACGTAATATTTAAAAAAAATCAGATACCTTTTTTTGGAAAAAATATTTTGTATGCATTTACATATTGCTTATAAGCAATTTTTGAAAAATTAAAAAAAAAGGAATTTGGTGTCAATTTTAAGAAATTATTGATGCACCCCACATGAAAAATTTTTAAAATAAAAATAAACTTTTTTTTACAAAAAATATTTTGTAAAAAATAAGATATTTGCCCTGCGAAATTTGAACAAACAAACATTTCTTTTAATGTTTGTCTACGAATTTTTATCAAATTTGGAAATTATTAATTCATTAAAATAAAAATTTTGCTTTTTTTTTATTTTGTTAATATAAATATAAAAAGTAAGAATTTATGCAAACAAAGTTTAAAAAACCTTTTCTTATTAAACTGATTTTGAATATAAGAAATTTCTTTAAAATTCTTTTAGAAAAAAAATTGGGATACTAATTTTAAGTATTTGAAAATAAAGATTCTAGGAAATATTTTCAAAAATTAATCGCTCAAACATTTTCAAGACATTGATTTTTCAAAAACAATTTTTTTAGATAAAGAAATATTTTTTCGTGTTCTCTATCATCGTAAAGTCAAATTTGATCAAAATTTCGAGTTAAATTTTTTCCACATGCAAAACTTGCAATTACGAATGAAATTATGTTTCGAAATAAAATATTGAGCCGTTTTTGAGATATCGAATTTTCCAAGTTTTTTTCCAAAAATTAAAAAAAAACGCTTTGAGATGCAATGTTTTTTAAACTTATTGGAAGCATCTCCATAAAAAATCCCTATTTCGATAATGAGAAAATTGTCAAATGTCAAAATTTGAAAAAATTGTATCGAAAAACGAATTTTTATCTTTAAACGCGATTTGCGGCTAAACGGAGCCTCGTAGACCCCTTAAAGTTGACATTTTCAAACGTGATTTCTGGCCAAACTATTCATCCTACAGAATTAAAAATTACATATTCGTGATCTAGGGAGTGCCACCTTTCAATCCACGTATGAAACGAAAAACGAAAACGCTTAAAAAGTATTTTAAGCGTGAAACAAAAAAATATTGTTTTTAAGTAAAATCTCCTAAAATCGTGCGCTAGCTTTAAGTTTTATTACTGTACGAATGGAAATTAAATTTCGAAAAAAACATTGCGCCGGTTTTTGAGATATCGAATTTTCCAAAAAGAATGACTTTTTTCCAAAAATTAAAAAAAAATATTATAAATATATAAGACTTCATAATATTAAAATTTTCAAAAAAGTATGAACATTTTTTGGAAAAAGGAAAATTTGTATACGCGTGAAAATATTTTTTTTTCGTACGTTACTTGATATTTTTTCAAAAAAGGGTTTTCGAAAATCGTATTTTTCTCGAAAACTGTTCCGAGGCTGAAATTTGTTTCTTTTTATTAATTTTTGTATATAAAAGCTTATATTTTTAAGAAAACAACACAAATAATAATTTTTGTTCTTCGAAGATAGTTTTGAGGAAATATTGAGTTTTCAAAAAAAAAAATTTAAGTTTTTTTAAAAATCCAAAAAATATTTTTTTGGAAAATTTGAATACACAATAATATTCAAACTATTAGGGACCTTTAGCAAAAAAAAAAATTATCAAAATCCGTCGTACCGTTTTTGAGAAAATCGAAAACAAAAAAAATTGTCCCAAGGGGGGTATCAAAAATAACAATTTTTTGTAAAATTTTTTTCAATCATTACCTAGCTCATTGTATATATACAATGCCTAGCTTTAATTAAATGAAATTTTTTGTTTTTTTTTTTTTTTTTAAATCTGTGGGACAGTTTTTGAGAAAAAAAAAATATTTATGAAATTTCGAAAAAAAATTCCAAAGAAAAAAACATCCGGGGGGAAAAATTAAAAGCCATATCTAGGTACCAAGTTTGAAGAAAATCGGCCGAGCCGTTTAGCTGTAGTCGAACTCAAATGTTTAATAAAGTGGTTTATTGAACATAATAGTTCTTCATAACTTAAAAACTAAAAGAGATAGAAAGAAATGGAGTGTGCCATTCGAAAGAGCATGTTTGATTTATAAAAACTGCATTTCTAACTAAATTTCGCCAAAAATGCTCTTTTGAACAAGATATAACTCAGACGACAATATGCACAGAAATAATTTTCTTCTATCCCAAAAAATACGTAATCGCCAAAAAAAAGTATTGAAACCTCATCTTGAAAATATATGCCTACAGAAAATAACAACTACCAAATCCCCACACACACCTACATCCTACTCCAATGTACCTACATAGTATGTGCCTTTGTTCTCCTATTTTATATACAGTTCCTATTGCTGTCATGTATTAAATGTCTATCTGTTAAAACTCTGCCATAGGCACCTCTGCTAATTTAGTAATTATGGTGCCGCTTGGTTCGCCTAGTCGCGTTCCTATTCATGATAGTACTATTCAAATATATATACAATGAAGTTAATACGGGACAGAAGGTGCAAACAGTCTATGTTACCGTTAATTAATTTTACAATGAAAACAAAACATAAATAGGAACGTCTGTTCTCGAGACTGGGTATATCAATTAGTCGAAGTCTGTTGTTATAAGGTGGGAGATCATAGGGATTATCCCATCCTAGTCCCCTGAGCGCAAACCTAATAAATCTTTTTTGCACCTGTTCTAGTCTATTTTTATGACATTCATAATGAGGTGACCAAACCTGACAAGACAAGCGTATTCTAGAATGGGGCGAACAAAAGATATTAAAAGCTGCTTTGTCACGAAAGGGTTTGAAAATTGTTTCGACTCTCTTTTTATCCAACCAAGAATGGAATTAGCTTTGTTTGAAATGGAGTTTATATGTTGAATGAATTCGAGTTTGCGATCAAATGTGACACCAAGAATAGATATAACTGTTTCATTTATTTTATTTATTTATTTATTACAATTCGTTAAATGCTAACGTGAACAGTTCTTATAAATAAATGCTTAAAAACTACTTAACATTAAAATTTAATCCAAACTACTATAAAACAATGTCTTAAATTTGAGATTTTTAAAGTTGTCATATGGTGAACTTATTAGAAAATATCTAAATCACGGGATATTGATATGCCATTAAACAAATAGTTGAACGAAATAAAAGAAAACTTTCTTGTAAAACACATAGTTTTACACTTATCGATATTAAGAAACAAACAATTACGAGTACACCAGTCAAAAAACGGATTAAGATCACATTGCAATTCTTCACAATCACGAGTGTTTGTAATAGTTTTAAAGATTGTTACATCATCGGCGTAAATGAGGCACTTAGAGTATCTTAACACAGATGGTAAGTCGTTTATAAATAAAATAAAAAGGATAGGGCCTAAATGACTACCCTGTGGAATTCCTGAGTTGATTTTAAACTTATTTGATTCGCAACCGTTAAATAGCACTGAATAAGATCTGTCTAATAAATAAGATTGAAGCCATTTTACAAAATTTTCGCTAAAACCTAATTTTCTTAATTTAAAAAGCAAAACACGATGTGATAGCTTGTCAAAAGCTTTACTGAAATCAGTGAATACACAATCTACTTGTTTACTGTTTTTAAATGAATCAATACAATTTTCAACTAATTCTATTAGAAAAGTAACAGTACGTCCTTTTATAAAACCATGCTGATTAGGAACAATGAATGACTTGACATAAAAACATAAAGCTTCACAAATAATAGCCTCAAAAAGTTTAGGAATCACAGATAATTTGGCAATAGGCCTGTAGTTTTTCACTTCGTCTTTTTTCCCTTTTTTATGTAGAGGGATAATGAATGAACTTTTCCAAATAGATGGGAATGAACATGTTGACATTGAAAGATTAAATAGAATAGACAAAGGTAATGACAAGTGACATACACAGTTTTTCAAAATAGTAGAGGGTATACCATCAGGACCTGGTATACAGCTGTCGTCAAGGTTAGATATAAACTTTACAATGTTGTCGATATCAATGTTAAAGTTCATATCAGTCAAGTAAGTAAAAGATTTCAAATGATCAAAGCCTTGAGCCATTTCGTCAGATATATCACAGATTGAGGAATCACAGTTATAGGTATCACAGTTTGAAGTATCACAGTTGAAGGCACTTTGAAAGAAGTCAGAAAAAAGTTGCGTTATAACCCGTGGGTCATGACTTGAAATGTCTTTTAACTTGAGAACAGACGGGTAAGGACAAGATTTTCTTTTGCTATTAATAAAATTCCAAAAACACTTTGGATTCATTTTTAGATCTCTTTACACCTTCTGAATGTAATTAAGATACTTTAAACTAGATATTCTATTGAAAATATCCCTCGATTCACAATACATATTAAAATTGGTTTCTGTTGGGTATAGTTTAAAAGTAGACCATAACTTATTTCTTCGATTTGTCAGAGTTTTTATTTCACTATCGTACCAAAATGGCACAAAAGATCTTGTTTTAACAATCGCGATGGGAACAGATTTAAGGAAACAATCAAACAAAACATTGTAAAATTTAAACACCATTAAGCTAACATTCAAACAATTATTCAAACAAGACCAATCAACTTGTGATAACAAAGAATTAAGTTTTATAAAATCAGTCTTTTTAAAATTTAAAGAGTAAAAGTTTTCACACAATTCATTATCAAAATTATTAAATTTTTTAGAAAGTGAACAGATCAGTGATGGGTGATGGTTATCTTCAGGCACTAAAGGCTCGGTGGATTTACGTATTGTAATTTCATCGTCAATAGTAGTAAACACTAGATCCAGCAGTTTTCCATTAATATTTAAAACATCATTTAATTGAAGAAGTGCAAGTGAAGTCAAATCATCAATTAGCTTAGAGTCGTTGGATCTTAGATTACCAGATGGTAACATACCATGCATACATACGACAGCGCGTCCAAGTGACATTGGGAAGGTTGAAATCGCCAAGGCAAATTATTTCATCCTTGTATTCCAATAAATCATAGATATAGCTTAACAGGCCGATTCTCCCCAAAGTCAGTGATACCTCACAAGTCACAAGAAGAGGTGAAATTGATTTTGTGACTTTTTCGGATTCTGCCGCTCAGTCACAACTTGTGAGAGTCACAAAAACAATCGAAACTGTGATCTCCTTCAGAGCAGGTCACAACTCATAAATTTTTAAGTTTCTTGGACTGACATTCAGTATATTTTGTAGGAAAATTTTCTAGATTTGTGAATAATTGTGAGTACACAAAAATGGAAGTGGACTTTGTTCTAGTGAATATAATTGCTGATCTTTCCCACGAAAATGAAAAATAACATTTTTACATAAACAAACATATTTTTAAAAAAAACTAATAGTATCAAAAAATTTGCAGCGCCGACGGCATTTAAAAACTCTGAGAGATACAAATGATCCATTCGATCTCCAAAACAATACATTTATAAAGTAATTTTTTCGTTTTCAATAATCAGCTGTTCAAATAATGACACTTAAAAATCTCACCATGCTGTGGTGAGTTTCGTTGTGAGCTTTCTTGTGACGATTAGGGGGAGAATACCAAAATGTTATCGAGTCACAACAATCCTCACAAGGAATAGTCACAAGAGCTTGTGACTTGTGACTCCTCACAAGGGGGAGAATCGGGCTGTAAGTGTTCGAAAGCTTTGGAATAAACCTCTTGTGGGCTTAAAGGAACTATATATAATGTTATAACATACAGGTTCTTATCTTTAAATTATACTTTTATGCAGAGAATTTCATTGGAACAGGAACATTAACCAGAGAAGTTAACAGAGAAGATTTTACAGCTATGAGAATCCCGCCTCCAACGGTGTCGATATTTGGATCGCAGTATCTGTTACGTCTATATACATTAAATGTGTCGTCAAAAATTTCAGAATCATTTATTCCCGAATGTAGCCAGGTTTCCGTGAGACAAATGATATCATAGGAGCAGATTGAAGAAGTGTAATAGACCTTGTTGGTCTTAGTCCGAAGACCTCTTACATTCTGATAAAATATATCAATTAATTGCGACGAGTTGTTTTTCTTGTCAATCTTTTCTGAAAAGGATTACAAATATTATTCCTTTTATTAATGAATTCGTGAACAGTTGAGAGGCTCAACGAATTTTTGGTCGCCTGGCTCTGATTTCTTACGTAATTGGTGGATATTTTTTTGAAGTAGAAGAGAAGGAGGAAGAAGAAGCTTCACGCTTCAAAAGTATTTTTAAATTTAAAAAATTGTTTATAAATACAAAAACATCTATTTAATCAGAGAAAAGTTTTCCAATGCATAAAATTGCCATCTCAATCTATAATAGTATACATTTATGCAAACAAAGTTTAAAAAATCGCTTTATTATTAAATTAATTTCTTATATTAGAATTTCTTTTAAATTTTTGGGATGCCAATTTTAAGAAATAATTCATATTTACTTAAGAAATCAGACGACATTCTCGTATCTGTAACTACCTAAAGAATGGTTTCAGGCCTTAAAAAATTAATTTTATGTTTAAGAACATTTTTCTCTGATAAAATTATTTTTTTTTTAAATTCAAAACAAAAACAGACAAAATTTCGGGACCCACTTTTTCATATTCTTTATCATCGTTATGTCAATCCTGATCAAAATCTCCAGTTCGATTTTTTTACGAATTTATAACTTGCTAGTTAAAATATTCTCCGATAATTTTTTAAACAATGCACCGTCCTTGCCTCACGAGATTACAAACTTTATGCTGATTCATCATCAATTCATCAATTATTTATCGTATTTATCCATATCATTGAAAACCGTCATTGAAACGCAAATAGTGGATCATTGGAATTTTGTTGGCAAATTCCTTTCATTTTAAAGGCCATTCGCTAAGATTCCTTTTTTACGTTCGTTTGCGGTGGTGTATATGGGACATCCTTTATTCATACCACTAGAGGCTTCTCAATTTATGTAAATTTAAAGAAACAAAATTCTTTAAATTACTATATGTATACATTTATGCATTACACTATTCTCTTTCTTATTTAACAGAACTTCTATACTGGCTCAGAGAGCTCCGGGCGAGATACGGGTCAACATTCTGTATTTGGTTTGGCAAGGATCTGTCAGTTTTCTTAACCGATCCTGAGGATGTAAAACGCATTCTAGGTAGCAACCAATTTTTATACAAGTCGAAAAACTATAAGATCTTAGAACCATGGTTGGGAAAAGGACTTCTTACCAGTAGTGGTGAATTGTGGCACAGGAGGAGAAAAATGCTCACACCAGCTTTTCATTTTAAAATGCTAAGTGAATTTGAACAGGCCATGGAAGATAATTGCAATATAATGATTGAAAAACTCAAAGAAAAGGCTAACGGCGAAGTATTTGATATCTATCCCTACATAACGCTCCTCGCCTTGGACATAATCTGCGAAACTGCCATGGGCATTAAAAAAAATGCTCAGCTCCAGTGTACTTCGGAATACGTCACTGCAGTACAAAAGTATGTTTAATTGAAAATTTTAGATAGATATTTATTGCTGATTTCTCTTTTTCTAGCATATGTCGGATATCTCATCGACAGTCTTTTTCGCCGTGGAAGAGAATTGAATTTCTCTTTAGACTCACAAATGAATTCAAAGAACGAAAACGTGCCTTGGATATTCTTCATGGTGAAACAAATAGGGTGATTGAAATGCGGAGAAGGGCCCTTAAAGCGTCACATATTCAGACATTAGCCGATGCTGGTAAGAGGCCTTTATTTCAATAACTTAACGTGGGTCCATTAAGAACGTCTTTCTCTTTTTATCTATAGAAAAGATCGATGAAAACGGTGTTAAAAATCGATTTTCTTTCTTGGATATTCTCCTATTGGCTCAAAGGGAAGGAGCTGATTTGACTGATACTGAAATACGGGAAGAAGTTGACACGTTCATGTTTGAAGTGAGAAAACTTCTATTTTCATTTAATTATTAGTAATCTTTCGAAACATTAAAAGGGCCATGACACCACAAGCTCAGCTTTATCCTTTGGAATATACCTACTCTCTCAAAATAAAGAAGAACAACAAAAAGCCTTCGAGGAAGCTGTGGCTCTCAAAGGAAAGGAAAAAGAGACCATGAAATATCTGGAAGCTGTGATCAAAGAAACTCTCCGGTTATATCCTTCAGTGCCTTTCTACAGCCGATTGATGATGGAAGATGTTAGAATTCGAGATCTTTGCGTGCCCAAGGGTTCTTCAATTTCTATTTTGGCCTACGTGGTTCATAGGGATGAAAAGTATTTTCCGGAACCAGATCGATTTAATCCTGAGAGGTTTTTAGTTGATGAAATGAAATTACATCCATATGCATTCATTGCTTTCAGTGCAGGACCAAGGAATTGTATTGGTAAATTATGATAGATTTTTTGTCGCCTTAGAAACTTAAAAACGTCTCTTGATTTTAGCGTAGTATGTGCAATGTATACATACTTTTGTTTTCCAAGCGAACTTCAAGACACGTGTTTTGTTTCAAAGACCACAATTTAGTACATTTTTCATGATTTCTGTTTTATCGATACAATTTTTAGGACAAAAGTTTGCCATGTTGGAATTAAAATGCACGCTGGCAAATATATTAAGAGTCTATGAATTGTTGCCTGTGGAAGGTTTTGTTCCACTACCATTGGCAGAATTGGTAATCAAGAGTGGAAATGGAATTAAAGTGAGACTGCGAAGACGTTAAATCAAATTTCTGTGGATCGAAGTTTTGGTTTTTTAAGTTGTATTCAAATAATATTTTAAATAAATATGTGTACGCTCTTAAGTGCTTAAAAGAACTAAGTGAAAAAAAGTCCAAACCATGAGTTTGAATTTTAAATAAATAATTAATAATTAAGGATTTACGGAATTTTTAAACAAAGAATTTGGGAAATTTTGGATCACGTAACAACAAAACTATTAGCTTTCATTAAGCGATCGTCTTTTTGAAGATAGCTCCATATATCATAGAGGAATAGAAAGGAGGGATAAACATGTAGAAGAATAGAAATGAAATAATTGTCGAAACAATAAACATGGAAATATTGTCTAATGATTTCTACATTGAATTTGGGAAATTTTGGATCACGTAACAACAAAACTATTAGCTTTCATTAAGCGATCGTCTTTTTGAAGATAGCTCCATATATCATAGAAAGGAGGGATAAACATGTAGAAGAATAGAAATGAAATAATTGTCGAAACAATAAACATGGAAATATTGTCTAATGATTTCTACA